>CM034146.1:132759324-133389234 GCA_019776745.2 Taxus chinensis | reverse complement strand
TCCTTGACCACCAAGTTTCTAGGATGGCACCTTATCCACTCAGCCCACCTAGTTGGGTAACATTTTTCCTCAAGTGCCTCTTGGAAAGACAAATATGGCTAATTCCTGAAATCCTTTGCTCTGCCTTACGCACGCCATGTTTTCTATTAAACCCTTATAAAACTCTTGTCCTATGTGATTTTCCCCCACACACCCATCCTCTTCATTGGTCCCATGCACACACACACTCTTTGGGACTTAGTCAATATACTGAGGCCCAACATCACCCCACACTAAGCTTGTTTTCCATCCTCACAAACATACTCTCCAAAGAATAAAGAGCGAAGGGAATAAAGAATGAAAGAATGAAGAATGGGAAATGGAAGAATGAAAAATAATTTGTTTATTGTTGAAGAATGAGTGGGAAATCCTTCCTTATATCTACCTCAATCTTCTCCTAGGCATCCACCTCACCCTGCACCTATTGACAGAGGTCACCTACTAAGGTGCTCACCTCTTCAAAGCCTAGTTCATCACCCTTATCATTCAACGTATCAACAATGTTTTTCAACTACTTGCTGAGGTCATCTAGTGCATCCATCCTACGGGTGATCTAAGGATATAATTCCTTCAACCGGTTTTTGATCGAGCCTCTCAGGGTCTCAATGGCTTCTAACTTCTCCTCTACCTTGGCTAGGATCTTATCCCGCTCTACCATGTTTCCTTTATTCTTCTCCTAAAACTCCTTAAGGTATGCCTCATGGGTAGCAACTAAGATGCTTGCCACTTTATCCCTATCAATGAAATTATCATAAGTAACTTCGATCTATCTGTGCAGGAAGCCTTTACATTGGCCAAGGAGGCTAGTGTACATCGAGTGACTATCTCCACAACCTTAAGCTTTTCCTCTTTCTCCTGGTGCATGCTAACACTTCTTCAACCAATTCCAAAGCAAGAGGTTGTCTCTCCATGGTGAGGATGTGAGTTAGGTCTTCCAAGCATTACAGGGTTGACTCATACTTCTGCTCATGTGGTGCTAGGTCTGGATGCTTTAAGATAATAGAATCTGTAATCATTTCTACCTTTTTGTATACCTCACGCACCCTTTCCTTTTCCTCCTTCAGCTCGCACCTTAACTGTGCACTGATTAGTTCCTCTTGCTTCATATCCTTACTCTTTTCAATGAGCTCTTCCTTATTCTTTTTCAATTCCCCCTCTAGGAATCTCACCTTGTCATTCATCCCAAATAGTCTTGCCTTAACCTCGACTAAAACCTTGTTGAGCGCATTATAGAATTTCTCATCAGATAACTACTAAGCATTCATGAGTGGGTTTATACCTTTGGTCTCTGTCACCTTCATCAGCATCCCTTGGTTAACTTTGAACTTAGGCTCATCAACATGGGACTCAAATGCCCAAGATAACATCTTCCTGGTTCGAGGGTATGTGCCTTCTTCTTCGAATGAAGACATTTCCAAGAGTTGGTTTGTAGGCACGGTGCTCTAGAAGTGTGTGCATAGTACTTTGTTTGGATCATGGATATAACACATTCCCTACCCTTGTATGACTAACATGTTCTTCCCTCCTGAGTACACAGCCTTTGGAAAGCTCACTGCTAAGTTGGTATCTCCACCCATGCTTCCATACTCCTTCCCTATGATCTCTTCTTCTATCTCCTTGAGTATCTCATCCACGCTCCGCTCCACTAACTTCTCTATTATGCCCACTACTTCTCTCTCTACGGCCTCTTTATTTGCTCCTTGGTGAGGCTGGGGGTCCTCTGATCCTTAGTATTTACTTCTTCACTCTCCCCTTTTCCTTGAGCGCCTTCTTCTTCTCCATCCTTCCCCTCACTTATTTCTTCCTCTGAGTCATGTACATCATACACAAGATGATTCCTGAACTTCTTCATCCTCCTTTTCATCTCTCTTGCCCCTATAGGCCTCCAAGATCTCCATCTCCTATGATTCTACCTTCCCCGCTACCTTTTGTTTCTTCCTAGTTGGGGATTCTTCCTCTTCCTCAACAGGTGATTCCTTTCTAGGTGACTCTTCTTATTCTGAATGCCTCTTCCTCAGGTGTCTTTTCTTTCTCCTTGATGGGAGACTTCTTCCTACGCTTGTATGTACTTGGCTTGGTGTTTGACTCTGGCACGCCCACAGATTGTGGTTGTCTGTACACTTGGTGCTTTCTTCTCTGGAACCTCTTTCTCCAGGGTCTCTTCCCTTTCCCTCTTCTTTGGCGTGGCCTTCTTCCTACTAGTGGGATCCTCTAGGATGGAGACATCATTCTCCAAGTAAGTTCCCTTTTCATACTTGGGCCTAATGCACAAGTATATTCTTGTTGCGGCCCTTCTAGCAATTGGTAACGTCAAGGGTTTTTTCATGAACACTTCATGGGAGACATATTTCTCCACATAGGCGTGCTCCTTTAGATATACCATCTTCCTTCAAAAATCACAGTGGTCCTGGTCCACCTGGATAAGGTCAAACCTTAGTATTTTAGCTTCCATGAAGCAATTCACCCCTCCTTGGAAGTATTTCATAGTGAAGGAGAAGGATAATTTACACCATGGGATCTTTATCTCATATGATAAATTGAACCTACCAATGCAGAAATTTTAATAGACAAGGAACTCAACTTCTCCATTTACTAGTGTTAGCAATTATTCTGGTATCCTCCACTCATCCCCGAATGTGTCACGTATTCACTTGTACCATTTATCTAGGTGCGCTTTGTGGGTAGTCGTCATGGTATCACATGTGTATTTCTCAAACCTCTTCACAGGGAGGAATCTTCATCTTGATACTCCCATATGAACTTCTCTAGCCCATCAGGAACTCCAATTTTTAAGAAGATGATGGTGAGAAGAAAATTGTAGAACATTATCTTCTCTCCTTCTTGCACGGTGGCACTGATGATCTCTAACGCAATATAGGCGGACATGTTATAGATGGTCCCTTTTGAAAATTTTTTGATCATACATTCAACCATGCCTTGTTTATTTGTGTCCACCTCTCTTGACCATTCAGCTTGGTTACTAGGTGTGTGGCCATTCTCGCGATAGGGTCGGGGATATCTGAGATATCAAAGTAATGTGTACCCTTTTTATAATCATATTCATCCACGGTCTTCTTAATAACATCTTTATCCTATAGATCATCATCCAAAGAATCCCCTTCATAGATAAGGCCGGTAAATTTTGAGATGAGCTCGGGGAGTTATGTGCATTCTACGGCCCACAAAGTAGAAGTGGTCCTCGTGCGCGTGTGACATCAACCATTGGTATAATCGCTAGGGATTACCAAAATAGGGTAACTTGAACAGTTGCAGCAACCCAACCTTCTCTAGTTTTAGATTCACTTCATCACTATAAATTGGCATCCCTTCTAGTGTCCTATTATTTGTTGGATGAACGAGATCTAAGCACCATTATCCTTCTCTATGGTACTTATGTGATGATTATAGTCGCTCATGGCCATCTTCCTAACATGGGATACCCATTCTTTCCCTAGTAACACCCCATTAGGGTACTACATCTTTGTATACCATTCTTCATTGAAACTAGTGGTAGTGGTATGTTTTCCTTTTCCCTTTCCCTTATTAGGTGAAATGGTCATCTTCTTTGGTGTCATCTTCTTGTCGGGTTAAAATAATAAAATCCTTATTCTCCTGCCTCACTCTGCTCAAATCTATGGCTCAACTCTGTGAAAGAATCCTTCTATTCATGTGCCCTAGCTGCAAAACCCTAACCTGGAAAACTCTTCCATAAGACGGTGCATTCCACTCAAACCTTATTCCCTACGCTTGTGTACTCCTTCAACTCCAGTTCACAGATCACCTTAGTCATGCACTTCATATTTTCACTCTTCTTCCTTCACACAAATCTTTCTTCGTAGATGCCCTAGTTTGCAAGAGCTCTTCAATCTCATAATAGCAAGGTAAATAATGATGTGCTCGAACCTTTACTTATAGCTTTTTTCCTATCTCCCGCAGTAAATGCTATGCCACCTACCAACGTACTCAACATTAAATGTGTATTTTTCCACTAAAGCCAGTCTTAAGCACCTTTACCCATGTGCCAAGTCTTATGCGAAAAACCCTCTACAACCTTCTAACACACAAAAACAAATCCTTACTGACTGAAGACTCTTACGCACACATCTACAACGTCGAAGGTACTTCTTCGATAGACCTAATTTTATCCCTTGCCTAACTCAAAGTATTCTTGCACTTCTTATCCTTTATACGTGGTCTTTGTTAAATGCTTCTTGACACCAAAAAAAATTATCCACCATTTCCCCACACGCACTTCTACCTTACGCACTTTTGATCTTTCAATATGGGCCATCACAACTAGTACCATCCTCTTTCTCTCTTCACTCTACTCCACCCCACACTAAAAAAGATATGTGGTACTCTACACATACACAACCCTTAGAAAGTAATGTGGTTACCGACGCACAAGTTGTGTTAAAACAAGACAATAGAAAGTAAAAAGCAACAAGAAGGGGAAACACAAGAAAAAGAAATGCATTAAGGGAAATCCTAGGCTAAGGGAAATACTACCTTATTTACAAACACAAGGAAGACTTATTTATAGTAGGGCTTCAGCCTACTCCCATTGAAATGGCCTAGTAATCTCGTCCCACTTAGCGCTTGTAACTGGAAAGTGCCTGAATCAAGGATGTGTGAGATGATGTATGGTCCCAACCAATGGACTTTCAACTTCCCAAGGTGGTGCAGAAATTTAGAGTCATATAACAAAACCATCTGCCCAACCTCAAATTGTTGTTTTTTTATGGGACGATCATGCCATGCTTTTTTCTTTCCTTCTTTGTCTTTTGACTCCATCTAGCAAGTGATCATCTTTCGTCTATCTGCATTAATTTATCAATTCTTTCATTGAGCACTTTTTCATCAGCCAATCCTCCAATGCACACTATATGCAATGATGGTAGCATAAATTCAACTAGAAAATTAGCCTCTGTGCCAAACACCAATTGAAATGGTGTGGCCTTATTCAATCTCTTATAGGTTGTCTTGTATGCCCATAGAACGGCTGATACCTTGTCATCCCAATCTTGTCTACCAATGTTAAAAATATTAGTTAATGTGTGACTTAGTATCTTGTTAAATTCTTTAGCAGTCCCATTCACTTACAGGTGATAAGGGGTGGTCTTGTGATGGGCCACCATAAAAATATTCAACAAAATCCTGACCGTTTCATTCAGAAAATGTGTACCCCTATCACTTACTCAAGCTTAAAGGACATTCATACCTGCTTATTATGTTCTCCCATAGGAATCTCAATGTTGTCGTTGTTCTACAATATTTTGCAGGCATTTCCTCTACCCATCTTGTCAAGTAATCAGTGAAAGTGATGATGTAATGCGAGCGAGTCCTTCCCGTGACAAGTGAAATTGGTCCTACAAAGTCAATTTCCCACTTTTCAAATGGTTCAGCACTAGCTATTGGTCATAAGGGAATTTCATCCCTCCTTCAAGGTTTTCCAAGGCACTGGAAATGGTCACATGCCTTGTAAAACTCAATACAATCCTGGTAGATACTCTCCCACCAAATCTCTGCAAGTATAATCTTTTGTGTGGTTACATTTCTTGCATAGTGTCCTCCTGTAATCCCACCATGCACTTCCTCCATGATTGTAACATGCTTGTGTTCTAATATGCATTGGCGTAGAACCTCATCATGACCTAACTTTTACAAATCTCCACTAATCAACATGTAAGGCACGGTGCGTATAGCCAACTACTTTCTCTCCAAATCCTTCATTCCTTGCAGTGCCACACCCATTTTAAGAAACACTGCAATATCCTCTAAGTCAGAGGGTGTGCGCTACAACCTAAATAGTTACATGTCTGGCATGGTATCCTCAATTCTCTGCACATCCTCCCCTGAGTCAATTCTTGATAGATGATCAGGTCCTGAATTACTCTTTCCTGGTTTTACCACAACTGAAAACTCAAATTATTGAAATAATAGGACCCAATGACATATGCACCCTTGTAGAATGGGATTATTTACCAAGTACTTTAGTGCCATGTGGTCCATGTAGAATATGAATGGTGTCAGTAGTAGATATTTCTTGAATTTATGTAGCATGTAGATCACTAATAGTGCCTCATGCATGTAGTAGTTGTGTAATTTTGTTCTGACTGGTGTCAAATTCATACTGGAAAAACACAAGGGGGGATTAAAAATACCCTTACCAGGTTGTGCTAGTACTACTCCAATGGTTGTTCCTGAGGCATCAACATGCACATAGAAGGGCTTATCCCATGAAGGGAAGCATAATATGGGCATAGTAATAAGCCTATCCTTCAAAGTGTCAAACACCCTTTGTTGCACCTCTCCCTAATGAAAGACACTCTTGTGTTTAAGAAATTCCTCTAAGGGAGTGGAGATCTTGGAATATCCCTCAATAAATTTTCTATAGTACCCCATATGCCCAAGGAATCCATGCACTGTGCTCTGACTAGTAGGCTCCCCCCAATCCCATAATAACTGTAACCTTTGGCAGATCCACTAGCAAGAGCCTTCTTATGCATATAATATGCCCCAATAGGGTTCCAAATGGAGTAGCAAAGACACATTTCTTAATGTTTGAGGGATATACTCAACTACCGACATCTCTCAAACATCAGCCTCAAATTGTCACAATGATCATTTACTAGCCCATACACAGTCCAATCATCCAGGTAGACCTACAGAAATTCATGGATGAATTCCTGGAAGGCTTGTACCATGATGCGCGAGAACATAGAAGGCATATTCTTTAGTCCAAAAGGCATGACCATGTAGGAGAAACTTCCCCATTCAGTGATGAAATTTTTCTTCTCCTGGTCTTCCTTTGTAATTCTAACTTGGTGGTACCCTGAGAACCCATCCGTGAAAGAATAGACCTCACACCTAGCTACTCCTTCCAGAATTTCTTTAGTGAAGGGGGTTGGAAAAGGGTCAATGACACACACTGCATTCAAGTCCCTATAATCAACACAGATCCTTATCCTTTTATCCTTATTAATTCTTATGACCATTGGACTCACCCATTTGATTCCTCCACAGCCTCAATGATGTATGATGCTATCATCTTGTCTATATCCTCCTTGACCCATACATGCAAGTTCGGATTCATCTGATACGGTCTCTTTTGAATCAAGCACTACACCTTCCTTCAACTTGATCCTCATTTCCCCAAGGAGTGGTGAATGCCTTTGAGCTCATGGTACCCACGCGGGAATAGATTTTAAAACTCACGTAAAAGATAAATGATCTTAGAAACCTCTTTCTTCGACCAATAATCCCCAATGATAGCTTCCTTAGGTTATACCTCTGGAACCAATGTTAACCTTCTTTTTCTTCAAGGGTTCATGGTAGGTATAGTACTCGCTCATCAACATGTATCCCTAACTTCATGCATACCTTCAGAATCATTAAAATCTAGAACTTCCATTTCTTCACCATCTATCACATAGACCATTTTTCCTTTTCCTTTTCCATGCACACACGTGCTCAAGTTGTGTCTCTTCTGATTTCTTCCTCATCAAAACGCATGTCTCCAAACTAGGTTCACTTAATATCTCAAGTATCCTATCTTATGCCATAACACTATCTCCCATTGTAATGGTGCTTGACCACTTACAATGCCCTATCCACTGATGGATTTTTACTCTGATACTCGAAAGATTGAATGAGATCAGCCACTAACTCCTACAAATTCCATGTCTGATGGCACATTTCTGAGTGAGTGTGCCATTCATGTGCACAGCCCTATAAGGTGGAATACAACTTATGCTCCCATAGCAAAGGTGGTAAAGATTATTTCCCTTCCATCCAGGCCTTCTCACATGCTTAGATATGACATGAGGAGGGTTCTTTGTCATGGTAGTGTTGTATGAAAGTGGGCACATTGCTTCTAGAAAACCATAACAAAGAATGTGGTTCTCACCTCGTGTCATTCTAGAATTTTCTCATGATGTGTCACCCACCAACATGTGTGGTAGTCGTGAGTAAGATTATAGTTGAGCATACCTCTTATTTCGTTATCATTTTTCCACTGAGCCTCCCTAACTCTAGTAAGAAATCATTAGGGTTATCTCCTCCAGAGTAACTTGGTATCTTCTTCACTCCTAAGCACTCGACTGAGCACACTTTTTTTACCCTTGTCACCAATCCTCTCAACTATGTCATCTAATTAATTTATAAGTCCCATGTTTCCAATTTTCACATGTCTATGCTGGTTGTATAACTCATAAAATGAGCAGTATTCAAACTAGATGATTCCTTCTATAAGATGAATTACCTTAGGGTCTCTTGATAGAGCACACATAGATTCTGTCAAGGAACTCTTCTCTCAAGGGCTCATTATAGAGTTTTGACTTCCCATCTATCAAGGAGAATGATGGCATGTTCCTCCTTGTTCTAAAAATTGATATACCCCTTGTTAAACCATAGGTCAGAATTGTTTTTGTAACACCAGGGGCACCCAAGAAATGCTGGAAATTTGTCTACTTCAGCTAACGCTAAGACCTCAAAGTCTCCAGTGAGCTTGGCCCCTTGAATAGTGATAACCACATCCTTCAAGACACCAATGGGCATTACCTTCATCTTATTCTCCATATACAACACATTTGAAGATGGATGTAATGTGGGCCTTTCCATTTGATGTCATGCATCCAAGGTGAGAACATTGAATTTCGCACCCGTGTCGATCAAAATATTATTTAGAAGTCATCTATCTACAATAGCATTCAAGTTTATTCCTTTGTCATAGTTAAGGCTATGGGGAGGAAGGTTAGCATACAGAAATTTTCCTCTCACACTCTCTTCCAGTGCATTGTACCTTCTCTCGTGATACCATTCTCCTGAGCAATGGAATGATATTCTCTTGCCTTAACATCTTACATACTTCCCTAAATTCATCTAGATCCTCCTACAGAAGCATCAACATTCTTACTTTCCTCTGACTTCCTTGACTTCTCCTTCAGGCACTAGATCTCTCCTTGTACACTCCAAATCACATCCATAGTCTTTTAATACACCTCTTTCTAATGAGTAAGGGTCCGGCTACTTCCCATGTACCACTTCTTCTCTTATAACCAGTTTTCTTTTTCTTGGTATCTCCCTGGAACACACGTGACTCTGCTCACTATCGTCATCACCATTATAGGTTCTAGTCCTCACTCATGCACCACTCTTGGCATCCATTATGAGTCAACCTTATTTATTCTTACCATCCTAGTGCCCTTGTCTTTTTGGTGTTGCTGGATCATGTGCTCAAATAGTTCAAGGCACTCTTCGTACTTATGTTTCTTTCCATACGATGAGCATTACAACATATTAGGACACTCAAACTTATAATGATCTATAGACCCATAGTTATAACATGTTCCTCATGGGAAATCACCTCTTCCCCCATGGTTGCTACGACCATGAAATCCTCTGCAGAAACATCTTTCATGTGCTCCTCCATCTGCGTGCCCTTCATAGCAATGATCATCATCCTTAGAACTACTTGCAAGGATAGTCTAGTGCACACCAAGATCAATGGCATCATGTATCTAGTTAATTAGCCTACAATATTTTTTGTCATGGGTTGTAGAGGTACAGATCTTGTAATAGCAAGACATTCTTACATATCACACACTATAGTAGTGGGCATCTACTTACATCATGATCCTCGTGGAAAATCTCACATTGCATCGTCATGGCGCATAATGAACTTCGAGGAAAACTATCCTTTGTGTTCCCCTCTACTTCATAATCTATGCACCATAGACTACTGGAGGTCTCATGTATCGAGTTCATAGATAGCTTCTCTAGTTGCTATGCCATTACAACAATTTGATCCTCAGGGAAAGGGCTAACACTAGTATCTACATTTCCAACAACCTTAGCGTGCACGGTAGCCTCCAAGGCCTCACACGGGTCCATAAATGTCTTATTTGAAAGTGCTCTTCTGAATTGTGTTATCAATCCTCCAACAAACCATTGAGCATGTTAAGAAGCGTGACTATCATGAGATAGTTTTGACAAGATAGTTTTAAAACGTGCATCATATTCCCTCACACTCTTTGTCATTCCTTGTTGGATTTCTTTCAAAGTGTTAATACTCTTATGTTCAAATTTAGGGATATGGAATTTAGATAAGAAGACATTTCATAGTGCATTATAGTCTACCACCATCTAATGGGGGTCATACTTCTGGTACTAACTATGCACGCGCCCCTGCAATGTTGTTACGAACTAGCTTGCCTTTCATTCTGGGGTAGTGGTCCCCTTCACGCACCATAGAAATTCACACTTTTTCACATGCTCTGGAGCATCCTCAACACCCTTGTAATCTGGTAGATGTAGAGACCTCTCAAAAAATACTTGTAGAGGTGGTTGAGGCCCTTGTCCTCCTGATCCAAAACCTTGACTCCCTCTTGTGTTTCCTCCACCACTAGATCCACTGGATCCACCAGGTCCTATGCCTCCTAATCCACCATATCCATTAGATCCTCCAGGTACTCCTCCTGTAGCTAGTAACGGGCCTGAAGTGGTCACACCTAGTGTTCCCAACGTCTCATTGAACTGTGCACCAATGGTTTTTGATACTGCTCTACTACCAGACGTGAATCTCATGCCACTCCTAGACGTGATACCCAAACTCTATGTACTTGCACTTTGCCCAAAAATCCTTCCAAATACAAGAATTGTTTTTACGGTCATAGATTTCCCAAACGAGAAGTTATACCTTCTAGGTGTAGATCGGTCACTTCCACTGATACCAACTGGTTTAACAATACTTTTTTCTTGATTTAGAAAACTAAGTGTCATGGGTCAGTCACCATGTGGGTTTATATGTGCACCAACAGGTCTCCTTTCTCTATGCAACGAACTCTCATCAGAAGCTAAAGGGGTTTCTCTCTCGCGCTTGCCAAGATGGGTTAACACAAATTTCTTGGGTTTCGCATCCTCTGCATGAACCTCAATTCCTTCCCGCAATGTTTTCCTCCATAGATCCATCACTCCCATAACCTTATGTTGCCTAGCCAAACTCCCTTTTACACACTTCACTATACTTGATTTGCCCCTCTTCCCTCTCCTTTTTTTCCACAATGTCTACCATCTTCCTCCACCCTAGCTTCCTTGCCCAGTACTCAGAGAAGCTTATTTAAACATGGGGAAGGCCTCTAAACTTAGCGTAATGATCAATATCTTCATAGCCAATGGGATAGCTCACAAAAACAATCCTCTAGGTTCCCTTAGGAATACATATAAATGACGTATTCTAGGGTATATTTGGTTAGCACTCTTTTCCACGAGCGATCAACAACATGTGTCTGAGTCAGATCTACATCTTGCAGCCTCTAGTAATCATCTTGGGTCCATATGCGTGATCTATAGTACCAACTTGATCTAGATGCATATCTTGAAATCCATTCATATAATTCTATTGGAAAATAACAAAATAAGGTCTCATACAACTCATGATATAGGTTTTCTTCTACCCATCTATGTGCATCAAACTTAGGTCCAGTACTAAATCTTTGGGCAAACTCATCCTCTATGCTCTTAAACCATGCTTCAACACTTTCCAAGGTCAAGTGCTCTATCATCACACGTTAAAGGAACCAAGATGTAGTCATCTCCCATAATAACTTTGAAAAGAGGTCTCGGAAACATAACCAAGATGTAGTAATTTTTATGCCCTTAGAATAACCCTCTAATCCCTTACGCATCGGCCTATCACCCAGCAGGCATTGGGAACTCACCCGAGGTACACGTGGGTGCTGAGCCCCTCATTAATGTGAGCATTGTGAGGAGATGTTGTCATTGATGATAGATTTAAGTGCAGAAAATTAAATAATCATGCATATATTTTGAAAGCATAAGACGAGCCATTACACCAATATACCCATTCAGATAACAAAAGAAACATCATACATATAGTAGATATGATCCATAACCTAAATAAAAAGGAGCTAGGATTTACACCCATGAACATTATATTTAGAACATAACCATATATTCATGTTGATCATAGTTCAGTAACCACAATACATTCATAAGAGCCATAACAGGCCAATATAGAGATCTAACTTAGGTATCAATAGTTCTAGCTATTCTCCCTTATTACAAAAATTTATCAGACCCATCCCCCTAGATATGTTACCATTCCTATAGTCCTCTAATGAGAACACCAATCCCTAGATCCTCCTATTATTTCTGCATAGCTTCACCTTTCATCTTTTCTCCCTTCAAGTCTGTCTTTCTCGCTCAAGAGCATCTCTATAAATAGGTTTAGCACCCACCGCCATGCATTCTTGAAGTAGCAGATCGGTTTCCAAGTGTCAAGGTGGTCCTCCAATGGAGGATGCTTCTACAGATCCAAGCTCTCCAATTTTTGTAATGATGTCTTTTGGGAATGTTCCAAGCATGGAATATTATTTCCTTGACCACCAAGTCACTAGGCAGGCACTTTATCCATTCAGCATGCCTAGTCGGGTCACGTTTTTCCTCAAGTGCCTCTTGGAAATCTGGATATGACTAAGTCTTAAAATCCTTTACGTTTCCTTACGTACTAGCCATGGTTTCTACTAAACCCTTCTAAAACCCTATCCTATGTACTTTACCCTGCGTGCCCATCATCTTTACTGGTCTCACATGTGCACGCGCCCTTTGGGACTTGGTCAATATTATGAGTCTCAATATATATATGTATGTATGTCAAACTATAATAGAGTATTAAATTTGTAAATTGTAAATAACATTAATTTACAATAATAAATATATTAAATTAACTATGTATAATTAACAATTGATGATTATTTAAGATATAAATTAGACAACGTATTTAGCTATAGATATTGAATTATGAAATGCATTAGGTAATTAGTATTTTTATAACAATATTTGATTTATCATGAATCTAGATTAATAGTAACTAATAATTAGTGGTGTTTAATAAGGTCAAACAATAAGATGATTGAACTTAGAAATCCAAAGTTTTGCACCTAACCTAACTAGTTTTGTGTAAGACAAAAATGGTTGTATCAAAATAGTAATGAAAAAAACTACACAGGTTAAAATCACACAAAAATAAATAATATAATTAATTTTCTCATAGAGACCATTACTTATAATAAAATGCATGATAGGATCCCATGTTGATAATAATTTTAATACAAGGGTGATTTATTAGGCACAATAATCTCTAGAAGATTTTCCTAGTGGGAAAGAGGCTAGATGGTGAGAAGCAAAAACTGGTGAATTATATTCACCATTTCTCCCCCTACTAAAAAATTCTTATAGTACTTGTGTGCTGAAGTTGACCCCCTTTCCTTGTAATTAGTTACCAAAGATACACTAGGAAAATTATGATTAGATTAATGACTACTCATGGAGGTCATTTGACTAATGAATAATTACTAGACAAAAAATTACCACAAAAATAAATAATCTAATTAAAAAGTTTGTGGAAATAATCAAATTTGCATAAAATACATGATTGGGGTGTACTTGGGTTAATCTCATATTGGTAATAATTGTAAGACATAAGTGATTTATTTGACACTAAAGTCACCAAAATATTATCCAATGGTGGAATAGGATAGAAAGTGAGAAGCCCAATGTGGATAATTATAATCACCATCTCACCTCCCATCCCCCACGCCCCTCCCCCCCATAGCCCCCTACCCTACCAAATAACAAATATTTATGGTTATTGCGTGTAAAATTGTAATAATCTAATAAAATCATTTCTCAAATCTGAAATTGGTTAGAAAAATGTGATCAACTTGTTTTGGAATTCAAAAATTACTCTCAATATTCATGGTTTCATTGTAAATTACTAGGGAATTTTTCTCCTTGCTCCAAAACCTAATTTGGCCTTAAATGATGACCTATATTACCCCTACATTATTATCCTTGTGTCTTAAAAAAGTTACAATAAAAATTGACATGAGTTAGTAGAAAATACACTCTATGAAAGTGTCATACTATTATCTTTCATTGGATACAAAAATAACTAGTAAATTCTTGAATTTTTCTTGTGGTACAAGGACTTTCTTGGAAACAATAAGTTCTTATCTTACTATTGCCACATAGGAATGCACCCTTTGGGAAGTGGTGTGATGTATCCCCTTCTAACTGAAAAATAGAGACACTCCTAGGTTGTGAATGACCTGTATGTTGGAGTGAGTTTCTAGAGAGGGTTGGTTTGCCTAGTGTAACATCAAAAACTCTTTTTTACTCCTAAGACTACTCTACTTTACTGAATCAACAAGTAAAATGGAGAATGAATTAAGGGGAAAACTAAAAATATGGTGATACACCAAAAATTTTGAGGATCTCAAACTTGTTTGAACCACATACACCATACACAAATTACAAATGAATATGTCAATGCAAAAGTGTTTCAAAATAAAGAATAAATAAGGGGAAGTAAATGACTCTAAAAGAGTAATTTGGTAAGCTCCAAGACAAGATCCTACACACACATTGTTAAACACAATATATGACCTAAAAATTAACATATAACTACATAAAGGCATGGAAATTAGATTGTAAATCAGAGAAAAAATAATATCATGAGATAAAATCAGCTTAAAGACATAATATTACACAATGAACATGACGTAAGAAGGTAAACATAGATCCTTTATTGATCCAGGAGGTGAAGCCAGTAAAAAAGATCACTCATAACCCCTACTTTTCCACTCAGAACTCTAAATTACTCAAGAATGATGAATAGAAAGTGCATAGATTTCTTTTACAATGAATTCCATAGAGTTTTATAGAAAATGAGGGAGAGAAGAAGGGGGAAAAGTACAAACATGTAAGTATAATATGTAAAAATAGGAAATCATGAGAGTGTTTCATGCCTATGCTTCCCTTCTGCTCTTGGAAATGGATTATCTTGCTTGAAAGGGGTAGATTATACATAGAAAAAAGTAATTTGTGCCCAAAATAGAAAATTCCATGCTCACAAAGTGAGTGTTCATTCCTAGAAATAGATTCTTTCCCTCTTGCATGCTCTTGATATTTTTAATGGTCTGTGCATGATCCAAATTTGCATTATGATCAAATAAATTAGCTAAAAATATATTTTTGTACATTTCTAGGTTGTTCATACTTGTTGGTTGGGCTTGTCAAAAATCCAAAGAACTTAAATAACGATGGAATGTTCCTTCTAGGCCTTAAAAATTTGCTTTAACCGATTTGTTCCTCCAATCAGGCGAATAACTGATTTGTTGCAAGAGTCAAACATGGTAGGGTTTCAAGGAAGTAGAGGAACAAGGGAACATTTCCCATTGTTCCCTCCAGGTCCTACACATCTGATTCTTTTTACCTTTTGCTTTAGTTGGCCAATTAGGAAACACGAAGAATTCACGAATTTTTCCCTCTGGACCTTGAACTGTCGACTTGCCTTACCCTTATGCAGAGAGGACGGGGTTTTAGGGAATAACGGGAATGAGGGAATTGTTCTAAATATTTTTCCAAGTGCCGACATTACCAATATATCAGAGAAGGGTTTTTAGGGCACCAATGGTAATCATCAACAGTTCCTAAGGTTCTTTTCAATGTTGAATTATCACTTACCTTTACTTTGTGTTGAATTTGAGAAACATGGGTTGTTGGGGTACTGATAAAATGTAGGAAATCTTCCCACGGTGCCAAGAAAACCCAACATATCTTACTGCAGTGCCATGTTCTTCTTATGTGGTTGTTTGGGGAACACCAAGAACTTGCAAACCATTCTTTGTGTTTTGTTAATTCCCAACTTAACTAATGAACACTTGTATTGTGGCTAAGGATATAAAGAGGGGAACGAGAAGAACTCAGGAACAATTCCTCATGTTCCTCAAAAGGTCGATTCTACCTGAGTTTTCCCATTTTGACCTATATTTTCCAAGTTTTTTCCAACTCCTTGACAGTAAGACTTAGAACATGGAGAGAAATTCATGTAACACCAAAAATAGCATGAATTTGGTTTTGGATAAAAATTTGGTGACCTCCAAGGGACATATTCCTACTAGATATAAGAACCAATTTCCTTGAAGTATCCATTGAGCATGGTGTCAAAGGTATACACTTTGAATTACTGAGATCAAGTTGTCGTCACTCTGAAACAAACAAAAGAAACCCAAATTTTTTCATCCATTACACTTATATAAATTATCACCACAAGGATTAAGTGAGGGCACTCAATCAATGATCATTTATACAAAAAAAGGAGGGAAGCTCCAACAACAATAGTAAAGGAAGGAAAAATTACAAAAATTTAGAAAATCATACATGATCCAACTAGAAACATGTAGAGTGTACTCAATCACTTATTTTGTAAGAAACAAACCTAAACTACTACTAATCTAAAAAATGAAATCTAAAAAAAACCACATACATTTTTTGAGAAATAACTTCCTTTTCTCACAAAGTGAATCTAGGATATTAGTTTCATAACTAGATCACATGGTGGAGATGAAGACATGATTTGCACCCATTATTTTCTAAAATATCATCCAAGAAAGGAATAAACACCTCTATAGGATATGAACTTTGTCTTTGGAGGTGTTATGGCTAATTTTTGGAAAATTTAAGCTCTTTCTCATACTTTGAATAAAGAACAATTGATTAAAACTCTATCCATGGCTCTAGGCTAGCTAAATATTTGATTGGACAAGTGTTGACTGATCCTTTAGGTTTTATCATATTCCTTGCGCGTAACTCCATGAATGGATATACTAGAGGAAATTTCTTAATCATCTTGGATGTTTGCAAGTGTATTTGTGATTTTTTTCACTTCTTCTTGTGCAAACAACTCTACCTCCTTTGGGTTCTCATTTTCTTTTTCCTTGTTTAGAAAAAAAAATTATTAATAAAACTCATCCTCCTCGCCATCATGAAGCTCGAAATGATCAACAGATCTGATATTTTCTTGAAAATATACTTAATATATGATTTTTCCTTTTCTTCCTCATTTCTATGAAGCTCCATTCAATTAACTGCAACAACTAGAGGTGTTCTTGGTGTATTAGTGCAATCCTCCAAAATTACAGCGAACTCTAAACTATAGAACAATAAAGGTCACTACATTCAATTATAACATATTTCTCACTTTGTATCCCTCCTTCCTCCACATGAATATCAAACTAATCTTAATTTTTGTTTATGATGATAGTGTTTAAAAAAACCCTCTCCTCATATTCAATTCCAATATGATTTTCCTTCATAAATGCGTAAAAAAAATTGCATTCAGCTCCTCGTTTTGCATAATTTTAACAAGATCATCCTCCTAAATTGATTTATTCCAATCCTTAACTGTCGTGAAGTTATCATCTTGGGAAAATCTGGTTTGATATGATATACTAGCAACATCAAAGGACTGTTGATTTTAATTATCCTTACAAACTGCATGATTTTGCATGAGAATATATTGTTAAAAATATTGCAAGGGCTACTCCTGCTCTCCAATATAATGGAAAAAATATCCCTTTACCAACCTTGTAGGATAACTTGTTTTAGTGAAGGATAGCTAGATCATTTGGGAAGCATGTGTATCATCAAATCTTTTAAAATCATCATGAAAATATTTAGGAAGGTTGTGAAATGCCTTGGGTGGAGATGGAAGGGAATCTTGCAAAACACGAGGAAATTTTTGGACATTGTAAACTTATAGAGCACTAAAATAAGGACTAGGAATTAAAGGATCCTCCTGATTTTGGAGTGGAACAATTGTTTTTTCTTTATTTACATGAGGTGTATGGAGAATTTGAAGAGATGAGAGAGGAATGGAAGAATTGGGAATAAGTTTCTTTTCTCTAGCATGAATGAGCATATTCTCATCTTTCAATGCAATTAAAAAAGTCTAAATAAGATTATTGCCCCTAGGGTTTGGATTAATATAGAAAACTCCACATCAAAAGACCTAAAATAATACAAGAATTTCATACCTTGTGAGGGTATGAAATCTTAATGGATTCTAAGCCATGTTCTTGAAAATCTGATGTTTAAATCTAAGATAAAATCCATTGAAGCTCATTTTATTTTGTTGAGGGTGTGTAGTTGTTCTCCCACCTAATCCCATGTGCAAATGGATTGTAGAACCAAAATATTGTACCAATCTCTTGATTTACCTCTTAATGATGAAAAAAAAAATTTGAAGAAAATATTTTCTTCTCTAATATTTTGAATGGGGTTGTGGTTGGCTATGTCTTGAATGTGGTCAATAGAAGATTGATCAATCTCAATTTCAATGGAAAAGAGGTATGGTTTTTAGGGATGTTTTTGGAATATAATTCAACTTCTACAAATGAAGGAGGCTCAAACTAAAATGAGAGAATGGAAGATCTCTTTGGAGAGCCATGAGAGAAATGGAAACATAAAAATGGGTGGAAAGGAGAACAAGACAGTCTGTAAACTCATATAATGGGATTCTTGAACAATGGAATTGTTATATATTGGATGAATGTGTTTGAAATATTGATACTTTTTAAGAACAACTTCAAATGTTTAGAAAATTCTTGTAGTTTTTTCCTATTGGGCATGCCAAAAACTATTTTCATATATAAATGCACCTTTTGGGGAGTGGTGTGATGTCTGCCCTTCCAATTGATAAAATGGAAACACTCATAGGATTTAGGTGACCTATTTGTTGGAGTGAGTATCCAAAGAGGTATGATTCCCCTATTGTAACACCTAAGACTAGTTTCTACTCCTAAGACTACTCTACTTTACTAACTCATTAAGGAAAAGAAGGAATGAATTAAAGGAAAACTAAAAAGATGGTGATACACTAGAAAGTTTGAGGATATCATAATTTTTTGTACCATACAAATGGATCAAAGGAACCACACACACCATACACAACTTACAAATATATATGTAAATGCAAAAGTGTTTCAAATAAGGGTTTGAAGTTGTGATAGAATAAATGGCTCTAGAAATGTAATTTAGTAAGCTCCACAAAATAATCATGCACACATGTTTTTAAACACAATATATGACCTATAAATTAACATATAACTACATAAAGGCATGGAAATTAGACTGTAAATTAGGGATAAAACAAAATCATAAAATAAAATGATCGTAAAGACATAATATTGCATAATAAACAAGCTATAAAAAGGTAAAAATAGCTCCTTTATTGATCACAAAGGTGAAACTAGTACAAAAGATCACTCATGACCCTTGTTCTTCCACTTAGAACTCTAAATTACTCCAGAATGATGAATAAAATGTGTAGATATTTATTTTATAATCAATTATGTGGATTTTTATAACGAATGAGGGAGAGAAGAAGGGGGGAAATCACAAACATGTAATTATAATTTGTAAAAATAGGAAAGCATGAGAGTGTTGCATGCTCATTCTTCCCTTCTGCTCTATAAATGGATGATCTTGCTTTAAATGGGCATATTATACATGGAAAAAAGTAATTTTTTCCCAAACTAGCAAAGACCACGCTCAAAAAGTGATTGTTCATGCCTAGAAATATATTCTTTCCCTCTTTTTTTCTCTTGTTGATTCTAATGGTTGTGCATGATTCAAATTTACATTATGATCAAATAAATTAGATAAAAATAGATTATTTGGAAATTTCTAGGTTGTTCAAGCTTGTTGGTTAGGCCTGTCGGAAATCTAGACAACTGAAAAAATGATGGAATGTTCTGTCTAGGCCATAAAAATGTGCTTTAACTGATTTGTTTCATTATTCCTCCAATCATCTGAATAAGTAATTTGTTGCAAGAGTAAGACATGGTAGGGTTTTAAGGAAGCAAAGGAATAATGTAACATTTCCCATTATTCCCTCTAGTGCTGACATGTCTCATCCTTTATCTCTTGTCTTTATTCGGCCAATTGGGGAACACCAAGAACTCATGAAATATTTCCTTTGGGCTTTGAACTGCTAACTTTCCTTACCCTTGTGCAGAGATGGTGGGGTTTTAGGGAACAACAGGAATGAGAGAACTATTCTAAATGTTCTATCAAGTGCTAACATTACTGATAAAAGATAAATTGAGGTTTTATGGCTCCAATGGAACTCACAAACAATTCCCAACATTATTTCCAATTCCAACTTATTCACTTACCTTTACTTTGCGTTGAGTTATAGAAATGTGGGTGCTTGGGGTACTAAATGAATGTAGGAACTCTTCCCACTATGCCAATAAAACCCAGCATATTTGATTGTAGTGACATGTTCTTCTTATGTGGTCATTTGGGGAACACCAAGAACTCAAACTATTCTCGGTGTTCTATTAAGACCCGACTTAACCAATGAACACTTATATTGTGGTAAAGGAAGTAAAGAGGGGAATGGGAAGAACTCAAGTACTATTATGAAATCTATTTAGTGCTCCATTAGAGTGAATAATAATTATGTATGTAATTATTATTATTGTGAATGTAAACTAGTAAATTAGTATTTACATGTATTAATATTTTACCGTATAGTAAAATATTATTTACTAGTTAGTAATTAGTAAATGTTAGTCAATTAATTTGTTAATAATATATATTTTAGTTATTTGGTTATACCCATCGTATTATAAATGGGTTATAACCTCCTAGTTTATAAGAAGTAGTTTCCCTATCTCCATGGCTATTTAATAGCCTTTGTAATAGTTAAGTTTTGCAAAAAATCAATATTGAATATCAATTTTGTTGGTTTGATCTCTGATTTCCAATAGGAACAATTCTTCATGTTCCTCCAAAGGCCGATTCCACCCAATTTTTCCTAGTTTGACCAAATTTTTCAAATTTTTAACCAACTCCCTCATAGTAAGACTTAGCGAGAGGGAGAGAAATTCTCGGAAAACTGAAATTTTTCCCAGGACTTGTGAAATTTAAAATTTTCCCTCATCTAGGATAGCACCATGACTTTTCAATAACACTAAAAATAGCCTAAAGCGTGTTTTGGATAACAATTTTGTGACCTCCAGGGGAGATCTTTCTGCTAAATGTAAGAACTAGTTACCTTGAAGTATCTATTTGGCATGGAGTCAAGTATACAATTTAAACTGTTGAGATCAAGCTACCTTCACCCTGAAACAAAAAAAGGGAACCCAAACGTGTTTATCCATTTCACTTATTCAAATTATCACCACAAGTATTAGGTAAGGGCACTCAATCAATAATCATTTATACAATGAAAATGAGGGAACCTCCAATAACAACAACAAAGGAAGGAACCACCACAAAATTTTGGAAAATCATACATGATCCAATTAGAAGCATATATAGTGTACTCAAGCACTTATTTTGTAAGAAACAAACCTAAACTACTCCTAATCTAAACAAAAATAAATGGAAGCTAACAAACCACATACGGATTGGAAGAATTAACTTCCTTTTCTCATATAGTGTGGTTAAGAGATCAGTTTCACAACTAGATCACATGGTGAAGATAAATACATGATCTGCACCTCTGATTTTCTCAAAATATCAGCCAAGAAAATTAATAAAAGCCTCTATAAGATTTGAAATTTTTCTTTGGAGGTATTAGGGTTGATATTTGGAAAATTTAAGCTCTTTCTCATGCTCTCAAGTAAGTACAACTGATGAAAACTCTAATTGTGGCTCTAGGATAGCCAAATATTTGACTTGACAAGTGTTCCTTGTGGCCAATTGACTGATCCTTTGGGTTTTCCCATATTCCTTGGCATGCAACTTCATGAATGGAGCTACTAGAGGTACTTTCTTAAGCATCTTGTATGATTTCAAGTTGATTTGTGCTTTTTTTCACTTCTTCTTGTGCAAACAACTCTACCTCCTTTAGGTTCTCATTTTCTTCTTCCTCATCTAGAAAAAATTTTGATAACTCAAACTCATCCTCCTCACCACCATGAAGCTAGAATTGATCGGAATATATGATATTTTTCTTGACAATATCATTAACATTTGATTATGCCTTTTCTTCCTCATTTCTATGAAGCTCCATTTGATTAACTTCAAAAACTAAATTTTTTATTTGTGTATTAATGCAATCCTCCAAAAATGCATCAAGATTTAAACATGCAAAACAATAAGGGTCACTACATCCATTTATAACATATTGCTCAATTTGTATCCCTTCTTTCTCCACATGAAGATCAACTTGATCTTCATTTCTACGAATGATGCTAGTTTTTAAAAACACTTTCTCCTCATCTTCAATTCTAATCTAATTTTCCTTCACAAATTCCTAAATTTTCTTCACATTTAGCTCCTCTTTTTTGTATAATTTTAACATTTTGATCCTCTTAAAATGATTCATTACAATCCTCAACTCACATAAAGTTTTCATCTTGGGAAACCTTAGTTTGATATAAGACACTAACAACATCAAAGGGTTATTGATTTGAAATATCCTTCACAATTACGTGATTTTATATGATAAATTGTTGTTGCGAATGTTGCAAGGGATGATTATTTTAATTATCCTTCACAATTACATGATTTTGTATGAGAAGCTACTATTGGGAATGTTTTAATGGTTGTTCTTCCTCTCCAAGATAATGGAAAAAATATTCCTCTACTAACCTTGTAGGATAACCTATTTTAGTGAGGGTTTGGTAGAGCATTAGGGAAGCATCTGTAACATCACAAATTTTGAAAGCATCATAACAATATTTAACAAGGTTACGAAATGCCTTGGATGGAGATGGCAGGGAATCTTGCAAAACAATTGTAAACTTGTGGAGCACCAAAATAAGTACTAGTAAGAAAAGGATCCTCCATATTTTAGAATGGAACAATATATTTTTCTTTATTTGCATGAGAGGTATGGAGAACTTGATTAGTTGAGAGAGGAATGTAAGCAATGGGGATCAGTTTCCTTTGTCTAGCCTGAATGAGCATCTTCTCAGCTTGTAATACAATTTCAAAGGCCTAAGGAAGAGTACTTCTCCTAGGGTTTGTATCAATACTTCCAAATCCCAATCAAAGGACCTAAAATAATACAATAATTCCATACCTTTTGAGGCATTAAATTCTTGAGGGATTCTAAGCCATGTCCTTGAAAATATGATGTTGAAATCTGAGATAAACTCCATTTATTTTGTTGAGGTGTTCCATGAGAGAAATCAAATCCCTAGCTGACCCCTTGTGGAAATGGATTATGGAGTCAAATTGTTGTACTAATCTCTTGCTTTACCTCTACATGATGAAACAATAATCCTAGGGTAAATATTTTCTTCTCTAATATTATGAATGGCATAAGGGTTGGCTATGTCTTGAATATTATCAATAGGAGATTTATCTCAATTTCCATCGAAAATGGGTATGGATTTTAGGGTTGTTTTGGGAATATCATCCCACTGTTGTAAATATAGGAGGCTCAAACTAAAATGATAGAATGGAAGAGATATTTGGAGAGCCATGAGAGAAATGAAAACATTAAAATGAGTGGAAAGGAGAAGGAGAAATTTTAATAGAAATTTTATTTTACTTGGCATTGAAATAGAAATTTTAAACCCAAGAATATTGTACTTTTGGTTATTTAAATACGAATTTGTAGTACAAAAAGTAAAATTTACCTAGTGTTTTACATAACCCATATGACTGTTGGTTTGTTAACCATACTCTAAAACCCCACTATTAGATGTTTTGGAAACTTAAATAACCAAATTGGATAATCGTTACCCCTTTAATTGACAAGTTGATTTTGAATTGTATTTTAAACCTATCAATCGTTGCATTTTAAAATCTAATAAATCACTATTTTCATCAACACGTGAAATACCTCTCCAAACCCCCAATCCGAAAGGTCAAGGTTTGACCTTGTTCCTTGTCATCATGAGATGTCACAAAAATTTTACAAATCTCATGTTTGATCATTTTACCATTTAATGTAACACGTTAGGAGCCATGTTGACCATGTTTGTAGTGATGGGTAGTTGTTGAAGGTTAGAAGTTGGGTTTGGTTTTGGGTTGTCATTTTGGCCCTGAGCAAAGAAATGGATACTAGCCCCCATAGAAATCTAGTATTTATATGGGATAATTTCTTGCAACCCTTATTTTTGAGAAAAACACCTCGCTCTTTAGTTTTTCAAGGGGGTTTTATACACCTATGGTCACTGGTTGACTAGGTTAAACCAACCTAATTACGATTGGTGTCTCCGAAAAAGTAGTCATTATTTGCACCTTGTTTTTTGGTTCTAAGTTCCATAAAATCCTATGAATTCTTTGTATATAGGAGAGCGTACGATATTTTCCTCATGTTACGTTCACCCATCGATTATCATTTTTTGAACGTGGTTTCTTATCCCTCAAGTTAAAATTAGAAATTTTCACAGAGTAGTAGAAAAATGTGAAATAATGTCATAGGACCCTATTAAAGTCAATTAACGGATGAGAAAACTTGTATACACTTATAAATTATTGTACGAAACTCTCTCTCTCTATCTCTCTCTCTATGATAACTTGAATTATGCTGGATTTTGGGTAGATGTCATGCCAGCAGTTTGTGTTGACCATGTGTTGGTTACACATGCTAGGATAAGAACAAAGTGAAGTGTTTCTGGTGTTTTTATGTTCACACGTGATTTTGAAAAAAAAAATGTATCTATATATGATATATTAATGCCATTTTCTTAAATAGAGTTGTCATTCATTGTTTATGTTATGATTACGACATTGTTAGCATATTAGAAAAGTGGGTGATTTTTGTACATAGTTGTTGTTGTTGCAGACTCACAGCACCCCTGGATGCAGATCAGACGTCTAGGTTGTTCACTCTAGCATCCAGTGTGATTGCACAACATGGAAACCTCTCTCCAAGTGTGGGGACTTGTAAAACTGAGAGAGGAATCTCTAGATTAGAGGCTGGTTCCTCAAACTCCTCTGATTTAGATCTATATTTTTCAAAACTACAGAGGTTCAGATCCTAATCCTACTCTAAACTACAAGGAGACAGGGATAGAAATGCAAAAAATATGAAACTAATTAAAGGTGGTGATGCACCAAAAGGAGTGGTGAAACATTTCTGTCAAGCAAATAGACACAGACCAAAGTTTACAACATAAAACATACACAGACTGATAAGATATAATTTAGGATTTGAAATGAAGCAAATAATACAAACAGAGGACTAAAAACCATTCACAGAGCTTGCATTATCATTTCTAGTGTCAAAATCACTGCATTATAACCTCAGAGAGGTAAAAAATGTTAAAATATTTGGAGAGGTCTGATTCTTGCCTCAATCACTTGCTGGAGGTGAAAGAACAAGTTCCTATGTTAAAAAATTGTTCCCCCCTTTAGGAATGAACCAAATCTAGCTTTTTCATTACATGGGTCGAGCCTAGGGGATAGGAAACGTACAAAAACATGGGAGCCCATACCTTCTTGACTGTAGGTGCATTAAAATGGCATGGGGGACCTTACAAACCCATACCCTGTCATTTTGACCGGAATACAGGAGAATGTGACCCATTCTGCATTAAATCTGGTCGCTGAAATGTCGCTTCTGGCCATGAACACGTGTCAGATCCATTTCTCAATTTTCTCTCTCTAGACTATACCAAAACTCAAGATTAACCCCACAATCATGTGGAGAATTTCACAAGCTTTCTGTTTATATAAATAACGTACAAATCCGAGCTCTGGATCAAAAGATATGTCGATTTGAAGATTTAGGGCACAAAACAGGCGAAAATGCGTTTTTGAAATTTTTCCCGCACTCTGCCACCTAGATGACACGTGGCACGCGCTGATTGGATATGTAATTCTCTCTCCTCTCTATCCCATGGGTTTTCTTGCTTCATTGGACACGTGTCCTCTTTTGACACGTGTCCTCTTTTGATTAGCTCGGGTCAGTGCTTGAAACCTCGCCCTTTGACTTTTGGACTTTCTCCCTTGTGACACGTGTTGCGATTTGATTGGTCCGCGGGTCTGCCAGATTTTCGTGCCCTTCGCATATTTTTGTCACGGATGTCCCAGTGCTATTTGGGATAGAATCCTCTGATCCACCTGAAATGGGCTTCCTTGTCCCTTATCTACCGATGACACATGGCGCAATCTGATTGGCTCTCGGCTTTTTCGGCTATCCGCGTCCCACGCGTCCCTTTGTCCCAACTATCCCAATACGAAATTTCTCTATTTCGGGCAAACCAGCCGGTTCGCGTCCTCTGCACACTCATGGCCCAGATGTCCCAGTGTGAAAGTTCCCCGTTCCGACCGAACCGGCCGGTTCGCGTCCTTCGCGTACCTTTGTCCCACTTGCTCCCGGACTGTCTGGGACAAATTCTTCTGGTTCACCCGATTCGGCCGGTTCGCATTCCTTTGTCCCACATGTCCCAAAGCAGTTAGTCAATTTTCTTCTCCTTCAGCCGAACTAGCTTTCCACGTCTGCCGCGTACTTCTGGCCCGACTGTCCCAGTGCTAAAGTTCTCTGTTTCGGCCGATCCGGGCGGTTCGCGTCCTCACGGCCCGAATGTCCCAAACTGTTTTGCTCAGTAGTTAGTCAATTTTGCTTCCTCCTTCGGCCGGAACGGCTTCTCGCGCCCTTCGCGTCTTTTTGTCCCGGATGTCCCTTTGCTTCATGGGCCGCCTGGAGGCTTTTCAGCCGATCCGCGTCTCGATGTCCCTCGCGTCCCTACTTTTGCGAGGACTAGGACTTAACTAATTTTCACGATTTTTCCTATCCCAAGCTTGTTTTTGCCACTTTTTTCACCTTTCCTCATAACTTTCTCTTTTCAACCTGGACAGGAGAGTTAGGATAAATATGAGGGGACCTTGGAAACATGAATTTTTGCCCTAGATCAATCAATTTTCCTGGGACTTGAGAATTCTAATGTATGTTATCAATTAACCCTGGGGGTGAATTTGGATAACAATTTAGTGACTCAGCGAGGTCATCTGCCTGCTAGATGAAAAGACCAATTGCCTGAAGCAGTCCATTGGGCATGGAGTCATCAAATATTCTATTTAGGACCCTAACTGACTCAGAATGTGCAAGGAGGAAGATGGAATGTTACCTGATGAAAGCAAGGATTGCTAAACATCTCCATGGACAGCAAGTTGTGCCAAAGCACTTAGGGAAAACAAGACTAACCTATAGCAAAACAATGTGCACAAGCACTTGGAGGAAAGAAAATCTAATCTAATATTTACAGAGGTAGTGAACTTCCCTCTAGAAGTAACGCTTGAGATAGATTCCATTGACTGGAATCTGCAGTTCTTCACCATCCAATGAGGCCAGTTGGAAAGCATTGTTGTTCTTGCACATTGTGACCACGTATGGGCCACTCCAAATGGCATCAAATTTTGAATGCCTTCCCGGTTTTGCTCTGTCCACATCCCATTTCAACACTAGATCTCCAATTTGAAAAGATCTATCCTTGGCCTTTCTATCAAAGGTCTTCTTGATCAAAGCTTGATCCTTTTCCATTGCTTGGGATGCCTGATTTCTAATCTCTTACAGCTCCATCAACTTTGCATACCTCACCTCCATGGGCTCAAATTCAAGTAACTCCAGTTGCTTCATGAGTTCCAATGTTGGCAACTCAAGTGACATGGGCAAGATTGCCTCTCTTCCATAGACAAGCCTAAATGGAGAGTTACCTGTGGATCTTTTGGGAGTGATCCTATCAGCCCATAAGGCTGATTTCAGTTTGGTATGCCAAGACCTCTGATTCTCATCAAGGGTCCTCCTAATGATCCTTAACAAGTTCTTGTTTGTAGACTCGGCCTGGCCATTGCCCTGAGGGTAATAGTTCGATGAAGTGCTTAGGTAAATACCATTCTTGACAGCCCACTCAGTCACCTTAGATCCAATGAATGCCAATGCATTATCAGAGATTATTGTGGCAGGTACACCAAATCTGGTTGTTATTCCCTCATAAAAGTCTAAGATGCTAGACTCATTTGCCTCTTTGAGTGTTACTGCTTCTGTCCATTTGGTGAAGTAGTCTGTGGCTGTCAAAATCCATTTACGCCCTTGGCTTGAATTGGGATTAATGACTCCAATGAAGTCCAAACCCCATTGCATGAATGGCTGGTCAACTGAGATTGGATGCAATGGAAGGGCAGCAAGTCTCTCTTTTCCTGTGAAGAATGCACAATTCTTACACCTCTTGATCCATGCATAGCAATCACTGAAGATTTTAGGCCAATAATAACCAGCCTTCATGATTTTTAGAGCTGTCACTCTTGGTGCAAAATGGCCACCAGCTGGTCCACCATGAAACTCTTCCAACACCCTTTGAATCTGACCTGTGCTAATGCATCTCAGCAGCACTCCATTCACATCTTTTTGGAACAAAAATCCATCAACAATGGCATATGGGATAGCCTGCAATCTGAAGTGTCTCCTTTGGGTCTTGTTCATCTCCGGAGGGCATAGGCCTGTGCTTAGGAAGTGCATAATATCTTGGGTCCAGCAAGGAGTGGGGGAAGCATTGTCTTCTTCTTGATTGCCACTTGGCTCATGGCTGTCCTAGACTGTCAAAATAGCCTCTTCTTCGTTGCATACTTCCTTTTGCTTCCCTAAAACCAGCTGCTCACACAGTCCTTTCCCTCTTACTAGCTTGGTGATCTTGATATCAATGTCATACTCCATGACACGGGTGATCCAACCTGCCCTTTTCTCATTCAAATCCTTGTTGAGGAGGAAGTCCTTAACCCTAGCATGTGAGACTAGCAGTTGAATCTTATTGTTTGAGACCAAATATTTGAACTTCTTCAAGCTCCTGATGACAAGAAGGACATGCTTTTCGATGAAAGAATACTTTATTTCGTAATCTTCCAAGGTTTGGCTAAAGAATGCTATGGGCTGTTCTAAACCTTCTCCATTCAGCTGCGTTAAGATAGCTGAGATTGTGTCTGATCCTCCAAACGCATACAACATGAAGTCCTTTGAAAAGTCTGGGTTGATAAGAGTTGGAGCTTGTGATATTGCATGCTTGATGCTTTCAAAACTCTCTTTGCCTTCTGCTGTCCATTTGAATGCCAGACTCTTCTTCAACATCATTGTTAGAGGCTTCACAAGAGTGGAAAAATTAGGCACAAATCTGCAGACAAAGTTTATCCTTCCTAAGAAGCTTTGAAGAGATTTCTTGTGGTGTGGCAATGGGAGTGTTTGGATGGCTTCAACCCTTTCAAGATCAATTGTTAGCCCTTCCCTAGAGACAATGTGGCCCAACAATTTGCCCTCGTGTGCCAAGAATATATACTTCTTTGGATTCAACGACACTCCGAACCTTCTACACCTCTAAAACACTTGTCTAAGGTGAAAGAGATGGTCTGCTGCATTCTTTGAGAAGACAGTGATATCATCTAGGTATACCTGCACTATATTGTTGATTAAGCCCTTGAATGCCATATTACTTAGCACCTTGTCTACTCCTTGACCCATCAAAGAACAATTGCCATACTTCATTCTCGTCCTTATGATCTGGCTTGGTGATGCTAGAGATAGGCTGGTTTTCTTCATGTATGCAATAGACTCCTAGTTCATATTCTTCTACTTCTTGGTAGGCATCAAAAGCATGTACCTTGCTTGCCCATTCATCAAGATTCAAATCTGGGATGCTTCCAACTTTGGTGTCGGCTTCATCTGTGTTTGGATAATCTTCTTGATCAAATGCTGAACAGTTAGCATTAATTTGGCTTGGAGTATGAGGCTCAATATGAAATTTTGCAATTGGTTCAGATCTGATTGTGACCTTAGGACCATATCTTGTTCTGAACAACATGTGTGACCAATCAGCAGATAAGTAGCCTCCAATTTTGGCTGTGAAATCCCTTGATAAACATAGGGCAAAGAGTGGTGGCAAATCTATCACTGACACATCTTGTAAAATGGTAACGTTGGGGCATGTATGCAAGGTAAGATTCAAACCTTTAATTACTCCCACGGTTTCTACTGTTGTCCCGTCTAATTGCACTACACCCTTGGAGATGACTTCATATTGAAGCCCTAGATGATCAGCTATTTGCTTGGGCATTACTGAACTACTTGCCCCAGATTCAATCATGCAATTATGTACCAACTTATCTCCTATGATCAATGAAACATAAAATGGAGGGGGCTTCAACATTTTACCTTGTTGTCCTCCATGGTTTCCTTCCAGCTGGGCAGCGTTTGTAAGCACTTTGTCTTGCATCTGAACCCGTTGATTTGAAATTGGCCAATCCTTCATGGTGGCTTGTAGCAAATCTCTCTGGCCTGGGATGGATAGTGATTCCCACATTGATATGTTTACATTTGTCTTCTTCATCTGATCAATGATGTTGAATGAGGATGAAGCATCCCTCTGCCGTCCCCTAGCTTGCACATTCATTCCTTGCACATGGGCAGCAGTAACTGGCATCTGAGTTGGTTTAGGAGCTGGTTTGGGTGCTCCTTGCATGTTTGGAACTGCATTTTGTTTGCCAACACCTTGTGGAGTGACAGAAGGCCATGAACTACTTGGGGCCAATGGTTGTTCATCACCCAAATTTCTCCTTTTTGACCTTGTGTTGGCTGCAACACTTTGAGAGGGTATTTGATTCATACCACAGAAATACTCTGCTTGCCAGTTCACCAATGTGGTGTCATTTGGGGCTGATTGCTGTTGGAATGTTTCTTGTTGTTGGTTGTTTCCTTGACTGCCCTCACCCTCCACACCAATAGTTGTCACCATCAATGCTTGATTGAGAGCACCATTGAAACACATGGATTGGTTATGAGGCTCGTTGCATGGAAAGCACCAATCATATTCTTGGGCCATGTTATTTTAGACTGGCACTAATGCTTTAGAAGAAGATACGACATTGGGGTTATAGGGCTGAAATGGTCTATTAGCGGGAGGCCTTACTTGGCTTTGATTTTGATTTGCAGCCTGATTTGGTGACCTATTTTGTTGGTATGGGGGCCTAGCCTGGTATTGTGCTTGAAGCTGATACGGTCTAGCACTTTGAGCTTGCTATCTTTTGATAGTAACCAGCTCATTTCCCAAATTTTGCAACTGTTTCATGACCTCTTGGAGTTCATTTGAAGCACTAGAGGATGAAGTAGAAGTTTCACTTGAACTTTGATTTCTAGGGGTGGGAACAAGAGCCAAAGTGGGTGCTTGACTAGTGCTTGGATTTTCTAAGTTTGGATACAAGGGCATGGGAGGCCTAGGAGCCAGTTTACCAGCTTGAATAAGACATTTTTCAGCTCTAACGGCAATGCTATAAGCAGCAGGTAAGGTTGTGCCTCCCATAGATTGAATTAATATAGAAATATCAGAATTCAAAGCTTTAAGGTAATATAGAAAAGCACCTTCTGTTGTTGGCCTGACTGCCACTGGAATTCTATCCCAAGACCTTTAAAATCTGAAGTTGAAGTCAGTCAGCTGCTCGTTGGGGGCTCTCTTGATAGTTGTCAGCTACTCCAAAAGAGACAAGTTGTCTCCCTTCTCTCCAAATTGCTCGTGAAGTGCAATACACAGATGATTCCAGTTTGTGATAGAACCAGCTCCAAGGCTCCTAAACCATTACAATGCTTTACCCTTGAATGAAGATGCCAGTAACTTGACAGCCACTTGCATTTCATTGATTTCATGGATTGCACAAAGGTTAGTAATATCTTTAACATGATCGCCTGGAGTAGTCTGATTTTCTCCAGTGAAGTAGGGAATGTTCTTCAAGGCTGCAATAGGAACTGGATGTTGTGCATTGAGAGCAAGTGGGCTGCTGCCTGTGAAGTTGACGTAGGGATTGTTCTGAGCCATTCTAATTGGTCTTAAAACCCTTGTTGACTGAATGAAAGGCCTACCAGGTGGAGGAGTTGAGAGAGTTCTGTTTGGTGGAGATGGAGACCTTTGAATCCTTCTTCTTGTTTTGCCTTCTTCTTGGAGATAACTGCAAGTATTCAAACAGTACTTCTTCTTCTCCAACTCTTGACCTTGTGGTGATTCTTCTCATGAGTTTTCAGGCCTGAGCTTGGAACCAGTTGGTTCTTCCCCTTGGAGTCGCCAGATATGCAAATAATAGCTCTTTTTAAGCAAGAAAAATGCAGCATATGCACATTAACCCTGCTACAATAAAAATGAGACCTCTTGTCCCACCGGGCGTGCCAAAACTGTTGTTGCAGAATCACAGCACCCCTGGATGCAGATCAAGCTTCTAGGTTGATCACTCTAGCATCCAGTGTGATTACACAACATGGAAACCTCTCTCCAAGTGTGGGGACTTGTAAAACTGAGAGAAGAATCTCCAGATTAGAGGCTGGTTCCTCAAACTCCTCTGATTTAGATCTATATTTTGCAAAACTACAGAGGTTCAGATCCTAATCCTACTCTAAACTGCAAGGAGACAGGGATAGAAATGCAAAAAATATGAAACTAATTAAAGGTAGTGATGCACGAAAAGGAGTGGTGAAACATTTCTGTCAAGCAAATAGACACAGACCAAAGTTTACAACATAAAACATACACAGACTGATAAGATATAATTTAGGATTTGAAATGAAGCAAATAATACAAACAGAGGACTAAAAACCATTCATAGAGCTTGCATTATCATTTCTAGTGTCAAAATCACTGCATTTTAACCTCAGAGAGGTAAAAACTGTTACAATCTTTGGAGAGGTCTGATTCTTTCCTCAATCACTTGCTGGAGGTGAAAGAAGAAGTTGGCATGTTAAAAAATTGTTCCCCCCTTTAGAAATGAGCCAAATCTGGCTTTTTCATTACATGGGTCGAGCCCAGGGGACAGGAAACGTACAAAAACATGGGAGCCCATCCCTTCTTGACTGCAGGTGCATTAAAATGGCATGGGGGACCTTACAAACCCATACCCTGTCATTTTGACCGGAATACAGGAGAATGCGACCCATTCTGCATTAAATCTGGTCGCTGAAATGTCGCTTCTAGCCATGAACACACGTCAGATCTGTTTCTCAATTTTCTCTCTAGAATGCACCAAAACTCAAGATTAACCCTGTAATCATGTGGATAAATTCACAAGCTTTCTGTTGATATAAAGAACTTCCAAATCTGAGCTCTGGATCAAAAGATATGTCGATCTGAAGATTTAGGGCACAAAACAGGTGAAAATACGTTTTTGAAATTTTTCCCGCGCTCTGCCACCTGGATGACACGTGGCACACGCTGATTGGATATGTAATTCTCTCTCCTCTCTATCCCATAGGTTTTCCTACTTCATTGGACACGTGTCCTCTTTTGATTGGCTCAGGTCAGTGCTTGAAACCTCGCCCTTTGACTTTTGGACTTTCTCCCTTGTGACACGTGTCGCGATTTGATTGGTCTGTGGGTCTGTCGGCTTTTCGCGCCCTTCGCGTCTTTTTGTCTCGGATGTCCCAGTGCTGATTGGGACAGAATCCTCTGATCCACCCGAAATGGGCTTCCTTGTCCCTTATCTGCTGATGACATGTGGCGTAATCTGATTGGCTCTCAGCTTTTTCGGCTATCCGCGTCCCAAGCGTCCCTTTGTCCCAACTGTCCCAATACGAAATTTCTCTGTTTCGGGTGAACCGGCCGGTTCACGTCCTCCGCGCACTCACGGCCTAGATTTCCCAATGCAAAAGTTCCCTGTTCCGGCCAAACTGGCCGGTTCGCGTCCTTCGCGTACCTTTGTCCCACTTGCTCTCGGACTGTCTGGGACAAATTCTTCCGGTTCGCCCGATTCGGCCGGTTCACGTTCCTTTGTCCCACATGTCCCAAAGCAGTTAGTTGATTTTCTTCTCCTTCGACCGAACTGGGTTTCCACGTCTGCCGCGTACTTCTGGCCCGACTGTCCCGGTGCTAAAGTTCTCTGTTTCGGCTGATCCAGGCGGTTCGCGTCCTCACGGCCCGAATGTCCCAAACTGTTTTGCTCAGCAGTTAGTCAATTTTGCTTCCTCCTTCAGTCGGATCATCTTCTCGCACCCTGTGCGTCCTTCTGTCCCAGATGTCCCTTTGCTTCACAGGCCGCCTGGAGGCTTTTCGGCCGATCCGCGTCTTGATGTCCCTCACGTCCCTACTGTTGCGAGGACTAGGACTTAGCTAATTTTCACGATTTTTCCTGTCCCAAGCTTGTTTTTGTCACTTTTTTCACCTTTCCTCAGAACTTGCTCTTTTCAACCTGGACAGGAGAGTTAGGATAAATATGAGGGGACCCTGGAAACATGACTTTTTGCCCTGGATCAATCAATTTGCCTAGGACTTGAGAATTCTGATGTATGTTATCAATTAACCCTGGGGGTGAATTTGGATAACAGTTGCATTGTTATATGTTGATTAGTTACCTATATGGTCATACTTTTATATGTTGGTTAGGTAACAATAAGTTGTTTGTATCTTGTTTGCTATGGAAATTGATGTCAAAATAATTCCTATAGATAGTAATTGCATTTAGTATAGGTAGATAAATTTGGAAGTTTATAATTTGATATTGTTAGAGCTATTGTAGTTTAAATGTTGTCTACCAATAAAATTGATGGTAACAAATTGATCATGGATTATTTTATCTATTTTCTAGTGATGTGTTGAGTTAGGAAACTCTCTTGATATCATAAGAAAAATAACCACTTGTTAATGATGTGTTGAACCTAGAAAACCATGTAGTCTTCAAGGGACATAACAACTTATATTTGTGTGTTTTCCTTTTGGGTGGAAATGAAAAACAAACTTATAGTAAAAATTAATAATCCTTGGTGTATGTAGTGGTCTCCTTAATTTTACCTACATGCCTTAATTACATAGTGGAACTGAATTGCTATATCGATATTAGGCCATGTCATATGATGAGAAAATAAGTCTCACGTGTGCCTTCATGGTCATATTGAGGTAGGTAAACTTTGTACCTCATCTACCCTTAGTGCATCATCCATGAGTATGCTCTTTATCTTCCCTTGCGAGCCAAAGTTTTGGCCTTCTCAAGTTTGAACTAGATACTTGTTAATGGAGCCAAAATCACACTACAAAAGAACCCCGTAGTGACATTCCTAAGCCTTAGGGTTAAAGAAAATGTTCCCTTAGTAGGTAGAAATGGATACTTAGAGGTTACATAAAGGCTTTATAAGATAAGGACATTGATTAATCTAGTATTGTCTTGTATTAGGGTATAGGAACACTCGAGTGCTAATGAATTTAATAGATCATGTGACATCTCATGATGTTATTGGGAAAAGAAACTATGAAGTATGTTTCCCCAATGATTGGAAATATTTATTTAGAAGGATATGAAAGGCATAAAATATTATTGAATGTCCCTCTTATGATACATGTGTAATATTTGAGTTGCCTAAGGACAATAAAATGAATTATACGTGAGGAATCACTCTCCCTAAAGACGAGAATCCTCAAGTATAGAATAAGTGTCATATGAATTACAATTTTTCTAAAATGATGCCAACACATGACCAAAATATCTATATAAATGTAGTTAGAACAAGGATAAATAATATTAAACTAGGGAATGATTGCTATGAAAATATTTTGCCCTTAAGAGATGTTAAACCAACTAAGATGCCTAATGTGATCATAAATTGAATGTAATAAAAGAGAGATTCACGGGTGATAAAACATCCTATTAAAATAGAAAACCAACTTGGAGGCATGATCACATAATTTGTACGCATAAATGTGGTTTAAACAATGATGTTAAGAGAAATAATACACATGTAGATTTGAGAATCGAATAACTTGGGCTTTTATAAAGATCTTGTGAGTTAGGGATATTGCACTCTAGTTTGATTTATTGTAGAGGGTAGAACCCTTGGGCATAGGTGGAAATAAATTAAACCTAGGACCAACTAAAGATTTTAATTATGGTCAAAACTTGTTTTTATAACTCTTAGCTATCAATATTGCATTTCTTAAGATGATGGATAAAGAGAAAAGGGAAATTTGAGAGTTATCCCCAAAACTCAATGTAAACCATATTTTATGTATCACGAATGATCCAAACTAGTTATTTAAAGTAAGTAGTAGGTTCTAATAATTTGAAGTGAGAAGAGTATATCCTTAGTGTTTGAACATTATTATGAGAAAGGGACATGAAATCTACCTTCAATCAGATCTAATAAACCCCCTTTCCTCTTCATGTGAAATTCCCTCGGTAATGAAAGTATGATTTTAAACTAAGTAAATATGTCCCTTAGAAACTAATCCTTAAGACAAGTATTGGTAGATGCATGTGTTTATAAATTTTCCTAATAATAATCATGTTATATAAAGTTATTTCCATAAGGGAAATGATCAAAAATCAAATGGAACCTTTATAGGTAAAATGATAGACAAAATAAAGAAAAATACAGCCTAATTTTAAGAGAAATGAAGGTTTACATGTTAAGTGGTCTTCAATTAATCAAGGAAAAATAATGAAAATAGGATTGTAATAAATATGTAACCATAAAAATGTTGTGTCATGGAAAGTTCCTATCCGTAAGTGTATAGTGTAGTTGGATCATTGTTTGTACCTGTACGTACCCAAAATTATAAGGTACTGTACTACCAAAATAACGTAATAGGTGCCCCAATGATGATACAAGTCTCCTTGTAAGGTGTTCGTGATCTGGAAAATATCTCCAATTGTGTGTTAACATCCCGCGTGCCCCACTTAGCCCCCACTTGCTTTGTTTTTCCCTTTTCCCCTCTTTTCTTGGCCTTTTGCTCTTCAGTGATGAAACCGCCGCCCTGCTCAGGGCGGCGGTCCTTTACGCGTTTTCCATAAAGCTCTTTTAACACGACTCACGTAATTTCAACATTTTACCAGCTTTCTTTCACTGCCATAAGCTTCCATTTATGATTCTGGTTCCCTGGAATATTGTTTTGCCATTGTTTATAGTTTAAGAGTTATATTTGGCTTTTACCTTGGGTAAATGAAAATGCTATAAATAGTTGGCTTGTGCTCAAGCAAATGGCCCCTCAAATTTGCCTCTGAATTTCTCTTTGCAATAGATTTAGTTTTCATTTTGCTTAGAATGCTTAGTTTCTTTCATTACATGCTTACTTAGCATTGTTTTACTGTTAGTAAGCCACATATCCATCTTGTGCAAGTACTGTTGTTATTTCACCCAATCCATTGGAATAGGATAGTCTGTTTATCAATAGGAAGCCATTAAAGTTGCAGGTTTTGTTCTTCAAACAGGATAGTTTCAGGCTCTAGACGTTTCATGTTGCATGACTCACAATAAATCCCTCTAGGAATTACATAAGCCAAGCTCTGTACTCTTGCACTATCCCTTTCCTACTCGCATTGTATTCGGTCTATATCTTGAGCTGCCTTTGTCCCAATATTTACTTTTGTTGATGCTAGCATTACACGCTTTTCTGAATCCATGTGAACACGAAGGAACGAGGAGATCACACTGAGGGGACAAGATCACACACACCATCAGGTTCGCCACTATTCTACAGAATCTAGGTTCTAGCTTTCAAATTTCTAAATTAGAATCATATCAAATAGAGTAGTTAATTAAATTATTTCAGTTAATTCTACTTTCGATATTTCCAGGGAAGTTATGGGGATTGATAGTTTCTGAGAGACTATGATTCATTCCTCACTTCTGAGGCAGGATCGAGAGTCTTGCAAATAGATTAGATCAGTTATTTCATTGTTTAGAGTAGATTCACAGTTGCACCGACAAATAGCTATACTCAGTTATCTTGTTTGTTTTAATTTTATTTTAGCTGTCAATTCTAGATATGTTAAACAGTTACTCTTTTAAATTCTTTCGAATAGTTCATCATAAAATACAAAATAAAGAAATCATATATGTTATAGATATATTCAACGTAGTTAAATTTTATTTTGCTACAGTTCATTTTACATTATTACTTTTTTATGACAATCACGGGACCTAGGGAGCCCAGACAATATGTATTCGAGCCAATCGTGCCCCAACCCAATCTCATCACAGCAATAACTGATATAGATCAAAATCTTAGGATCCAAGTCTTCCAAACAATGGTAAGCTTGCAATAAATCAATTCCCAGTTGAGCGGATTAAACATAGAATACGACCAAGCGCACACATTTTGGTCGAATCAACCAAACTACAGATTATCCTAGGTAACATCCATATGACTGTAGAAGGGGTTGAAAGAGAACAAACCTTTGGTTTCGATCCTTTGGTCCCATAGCCAGACGCAGGAGACACTCTTACGGATATAGATACCAGCCTAAGAATTCAGGTTGCAAGAACGCCTGTGAGGCACTCTGAGAAGATCACACAGCTATTAGTTTTGAATATAGAGGCTGAGAAAGCATACGATTACTGGGTATTAGGGATTAGGAACTAACTCTACGCATGACCATAGCAGGACCGCAACAACCAAGAGTCTACGGTTGAGATCCACAAATCCCGCAACTTAATGAATCCATAAGTTAATCAGACATAGACATTGGCCTACGCACACTAGTATTCAGATCCCACTCCACTTCCACCTATCATCATCGAACAATTATCCTTACTAGATACAACAGCTATCAAAGCTAGAGAGTTCTGGACTAGGCCAGAGAATCGTCCATAAAGTCAATTATATTCAACATCCACCATATGGCCTTATCTGGAGACATACACAAAACTATCCTAGGTCATTTTCCATGTATTCCGCAACCCATAGATCGAATCACGCCAGAGCTTGATATTGATTGGAGCCTTCGAGCAGTCATCCTTACCGATCGATCTATCACACCAGTTCAGGTTAGAAGGGCCTTCTTTGCCTTAGATTCACAAATTCCACTAGTGCGTATTGAAGACATTAGATTGCCTAACTAGTTTGTCTACATCCCATACATATTCCATCCCCACCGGCTATCTCGGCATGACCTCGGGAGGTCAGGTGCGAGGAAGAGTTACTTGTAGATTCCCACACTCGCTTGTCACTTTTCCATCGTACAAAATTGGTGAACCCAATGTGAACTTTTCTACTTTCTAGTCTAGAGTCAGATTTCTACTGGTTCTTCATCTTTACTACCTCATTAGCTTTCACCATCACCTTCACTCCTTCCCATTATTCTGTGGGTATTCATATACCCCCCGAATATGTCAGGATTCGATGCATATGGCAGGCCCCTCTTGGGCCTTGAGGCATACTACGCCCAACAAAATAGACAATCATCACCCTCACTCTCAGTATGGGGTGATAACTACTCAACCAACCAGTTGTCAACACAAACTCCAAGGATCAGATATAACTCATCTTTTCAAACTGAGGAGTTAGATCAACTTACTCAAACACAACAAATAGAGCCTTCAGGCTCGAATAACATGACGTTCACCGGAGAATTTGGTTCATCTCCTCAGGTGCTACTTAGACCACAAATTAGTAGACAATCAGACTCATACCAAGGTTTAGACGATGAACATTCGGTACGTTATGCCAGGAATGACCAACGTTCTCGAAGTATGTACCCACCTATAGGAGGTTTACAAACACAACCCGAGGTCTCTTTTCAAGAAAATACCTCCATGCCACTACATATAGGAAATGCCCTCGGTGAAACTTGGCAGGGCAGCGATCAGTTCATAACAGGATATCACATGCCTATACAACACCATGATATACAACAAACGCCACTACGGCAAAACACCATGACTTCACCAAATGAAGTCATTTCAACGTTAGTAGAAAGGGTGAGAGGGTTAGAACTTGCTCAAGCAAATCACCATTCTCAATTCATACAAACAGGAAATTCTAATCCTCCACACCATCCTAGCCAAGTAGACCTCCTCACAGGAGTAGGCATGTTAGGCATGACTCCTCAGTATTCACAACAAATGCCAACTAGACCCACCATCTCTAACACTGTTCCTCCCGGTCTAGTACAAAACAATCCATTCCTGGACAATACCCCGTCATACCTAAACATGTACTCCAAATCACCACAAGGGGACATGTTCTCCTCTCCTGGCATGGTTCCTTAAGCACAAGGGTTTCCTTATGCCCCCGCTAATGTATACGCTACGCCATATCAACAACCCATTCCACCTCCGCTAACTCAGCAGGCACCATCAATGGTCAAAACCTATACGATAGGGACTTACTCAGAATATTTGAAAGAGCCCTTAGATTTCACCATACGAAGTGTCATGCTTCCAAGACCTCTTCCCAATTTTCCCAAATACAAAGGTGAGGGAGATCCAAATGCACATATCAAAGCTTACGCTACAGCCATTCGAGAACTACTCCCATGGGATGGGGTTGTTGCTAAGATATTCCCAAAAACCTTGGAAGGCATCGCTCTCGATTGGTATTATAGAATACCTGAGGCTTCCATCCATTCGTTCAAGCAGCTCGTGTCAGAATTCATCAAGGCCTTTGACATGAATAAACTATTAAGGACAGGAATCAGGGAATTCTTGCACATTAAACAAGAACACAATGAATCTGTCGCCCATTTCATCCAGAGGTGGCATACAGTTCTTTATTCTTCGGCAAGTGCTCCAAACATGGATCAAATGGAACTATGTGATTTATTCCTTCATTCTCTTAGCAGAGAGGTGAAGGAAGAAGTCCAGAAGTTCCCATTAAGAACTTACGATGAAGTACTTGAGAGTTCTCTTTCGAATAGATCAAGCAGCAATTGATAGTGGTCACAAAACATATGGAGCAAATGGGAGGTTAGTCACCTCCAACCAGAACACTACAGCTTATCCTACTACCATGAATGTCAATCAAGGACCTAAAATCCTTAATAAAAATCAGGGTGTAACAACAGATGGAGTAACCGACCAGCCTAAGAAGGTAAATATTGTCAATACTCCATCACAAATAAACAACCAATGAAACAACAACTTTACCCCGACAATCAATACAGTGGATTTTAACCATCCACAACAACAACAACAACAACAACAACGAAATCCCACACAGGGTCCAAGCCAAAATTCAACTAGATACCAAAACCAGAATTCAAACCAAAGACAACAAATGCAAAATTTTAATCCTAATAGACAACGGTTTGATCAAAATTTTGGGCCACAATACGCACCAAACCAACAAACTAGGAATTACAATCCTAATTCATATTATGGTTTCCACAAAATTCGGGGCCATGACACTAGAACGTGCCATGACTACAATAAATTCATGCAACGCTTGCCAGATGAACAAAGACAACTTTTCATGGATATGTTCTTGGTAGATCCTACATCACCAGCATCAAATACCTTTTCAGGGGCAGTTTCCCCTCAAAACGCACCCCTGAAGATCTTTAATGATCCATTCCCAAATCACGATAACAACAGGCTAAATCTAACTGGGACGAACAAGAGTGTAATAATAGGAAACAATGATCATGAAGCTTCAACCTCGCTAAATCCATTAGTTGCGCCACAACTAGGAAGTCAGCCACGGCCTAAGGTAGTCGGTTTAGTGGAGTTAGATGCCGAACTACCCATCGAAGCTGTAACAAGGACACGAGAGTATTTCTCTCAGCCAAGTCCAAGCCACCTGCCAGAGATGGATAACATCCAACAAATCATAGTAAAACCTGTGGGTGCCTATGATTTAATTAACGACCTAACAAAAACCTTCTCGCACATCTCCTTTTTGGATTTATTAAAAAATTCCCCTACTCACAGGGCTACTCTTTTAGAGGCATTAGGTTTGGGCCATTTAATTAACATCACTCCACCTCCTGAAACACAGGTAAATCATATAGACTTCGATGTTCATCCTCCAGGGTAGGCGGATAGGGATGTCAAATTCATATTCGAGATAAAAAAATGCCAACAGATGCTGAGATCACACGTCAAGGTGATCCAGCCTTACATTTGCAAGTATGGGTTTATAACAACTATGTAAAGCGTGCAATGATAGACGATGGGGCAGAAGTTAACATAGTCCCCTTCTCTTTCCTTCAAAAGCTAGGGTATGGAGAAACCAATTGTTCCACGACTCGAAACACACTTAGGGGCTATGATAGTCTTAAAGCCACCTCGGTTGGAACTATAATATTACCGGTCACCTTAGGACCCAAAACCATCTTGACTGAGTTTTATATTATAGATCGGGAAACTAACTATAATATGATCCTCGGCCGACCCTGGATACACCGCATGAAGGCAATCCCTTCTACGCTATTTCAAGAGGTAAGGTTTTTACACTTAGGGAAGATATTTGTAGCCAAAGGTGATCCAAAACCATTCGATGTACACCTTGCTGACTTAAAGAAAAGACCAGGTGTGCACTCGGAGTTTGAACTCCCAACAAACCAACTTAATAAACCTACCAATGCAAAACCAAAAGAAAAGTTGGTACCTACGACAGATCTTGAAACTATGAGCCTAGCCAAGGCAACCCCAACCCCCAAAGATGAGGCTAACACTGTAGAAATAGTATCATTAGGAACTACTGCAAAAATTGTTGAATTAATAGAACAAGATTTACCAATGTTCTTACCATTTGATTCTGTAGGCGTGGGATATTCCCTAGGTGTCGGTTCTCTTCCAGCAGAGGATCTCTGTATGGTGGAAGTAGAATACGTAAACACAATAGATACCCCACCATCCACATTCCCAGCTAAATATTGGATGCTCCATTTTGATGGAGCTAGATGCCGTTACGGAGCGGGGGCAGGTGTAATCTTTACTTCCCCTGAAGGGAAAGTCCTACCATTTGCCTTTAAACTAAATTTTGAATGCACAAACAACGGCGCTGAGTACGAAGCCCTCCTCCTTGGCCTCATCTTAGCTAAGAGAATCGGTGTTGATAACATCAGAGTCTTAGGAGACTCACAATTAGTAGCAAACCAAGTCTCTGAGATATATGAAACCAAAGCCGAGCACTTACAGCTCTACAAAACAGCTATGTTGAATTTAAGCAAGGAGTTTGACTTCATATCAATTGAAGCAATCCCGCAAGAGAAAAATCTTCTCGCTGATTCAATAGCAACTTCAGCATCACGTTTTACTCCAAACAGTAAGTTAGAGGATACCCGTTTCATAGTATCCCTTCGTGATGAACCATTGATAAAAACAAAGACAAATTCTCTTTTAAACAAAAATGAAAACAAATCTACTATCCTAGACCACATTGATAGTGATATGGCCACTCTAAATTACTTAAACACCTATGCGGCATTACATCTCTCCTATCATATGATAGATTTGTCCTTAATCCCACATTCATCTTCCTACTTCAGAAATCCCATGATGGAGCTTCCCTCACAAATAGAGCCTAGCATAAACACAGTAGAAAATGGGGACGATTTGGACTTACCTCCAGCCCCACCTGAGTTTGAAGAAGGTAATGCCTCTTTAATCGAAGAAACAATTGATGTTAACATCAGAACGGAAGATGAACCAAGGATATTGAAGTTAGGATCCTCGTTAACTCCATTAGAAGTAGAAATACACACTCAGATCCTCAAAGAACATCAAAAGGCTTTCGCATTCAATTATAAGGAAATGACAGGGGTTGCACCCCACATTGTGGTGCACAACCTCGTCACTAAATCAGATGCAAATCCAATCAAACAAAAGTTGAGACCCATGAAACCCAAAGTAGCTCTCATGGTAAAAGAGGAGGTAATGAAACTCCTCCAAGTAGGATTCATCAAACCAGTCAATTACTCTCAATGGGTATCTAATATCGTTCCCATTCTCAAAAAAATGGAAAGATACACATCTGCATAGACTTCTGAGACATTAACAAAGCGTGTCCTAAAGACGACTTCCCGTTACCATCCATTGACGTCATTGTTGATGCGACAGCTGGATTTGAACTTTTGTCTCTCATGGATGGATTCTCGGGATACAATCAAATCAGAATATCTGAACAAGATCAAACTAAAACCATGTTTATAACTCCTTGGGGAACCTATTGCTACGCTGTTATGCCATTCGGTCTCAAGAATGCTGGCGCTACATACCAGCGAGCTATGACATATATATTTCATGATCTAATTCATAAAATCATGGAATCCTACGTAGATGACTTGTTGGCTAAGGCCAAGAAGCGTTGTGACCATCCGGAAATACTCCGCATCATTCTTTCACGTCTGATAGAATACGGAGTCACGCTAAATCCAGAAAAATGCGTCTTTGGTGTAACAGGAGGGAAGCTCCTAGGTTACATCATATCGTCACGAGGGATAGATGTTGACCCAACCAAAATTCGGGCTATCCTCGAAATGGTCCCACCTTTGGATGAATCTGGAATTAGGTCATTTCTCAGAAAGCTTGGTGCAATCCAGAGATTCATCCCGGACTTAAGTTTCACCATTCATCCAATCAACAATCTACTCAAGAAAGATTATAGTATTGATTGGACTGAAGATTGCAATGAAGCTTTTGATGCAGTTAAGCGTTTCCTGTTATCACCACCTACGCTAATGCCACCTAAGCTAGATCACCCGTTAATTTTATACTCACGAGCTACCAATGTCTCGCTAGCCTGTATGCTAGCTCAAGAAGATGATGACAAGAGAGAACGTGTGATTTATTTCATTAGCCGAACGTTGCTCGACTATGAAACATGTTATACACAAGCAAAACGAGAATGCCTCGCCATAGTCTTTGCAACCAAATGCTTAAGACATTATATGCCTAAATCAAGAAACAAGGGTCATGGTAAAACCAGACCATTTACGAACTTTTCTCATGCAAGGGTCCTTGTCTAAGAAGGCTGGACATTTTATAACCTTAATGGGAGAATTCGAATTAACATTTGTAAATCAGAAATCCGTTAAGGGACAAATCATCACGGATTGGTTAGCTGATAACCCATTAGATGGAGGTGATCTAGTAGATCTGGATTTTCCAGATGAGTGCGTATACTACATTGAGACCAGGCCTCCTATCTCTGAGTGTCCCTGGTACACTGATATCATTAATTATATCATGGACCATACGTATCCAGAAGGGGCTACACCACAACACAGAAGGCAGCTACGCATTATCGTAGCAAAATACGTCATTATAGAGCAAGTGCTCTATCGGAAAGCGTTCGATGGAATGCTTCTAAGATGTGTCGACACAGAAGAATCCAAGAAAATTCTCCATGAATCTCACAGTGGAATGTGTGGAGGCCACTTCGGTGGCCATGCCACCGCTCATAAAATACATCGAATGGGCTATTTCTGGCCCACTCTAGAACACGACACAGTAGATTTTGTACGCAGGTGTCATAAGTGCCAAGAGTTCTCCCATGAGATCCACATGCCGGCACAAACTCTGCAACCAATCACTAACTCCATGGCCCTTTTCTACATGGGGCTTAGATTTAATAGGGAAATTCTCTCCCTCGTCTACAGACAGCCATAATTTTATAATCACAGCTACCAAATATTTTACCAAGTGGGTAGAGGCTATGCCTCTTACTACTGTACCAGGTTCTGTAATCGCCAAGTTCATTTTGAACCAAATCATTTACAGGTATGGTATCCCGCAAATCATTATCTCAGATAATGGAACTTCTTTTAAGAATGACGAAGTTCGCGAAATTGTGCAATAAATTTAAAATAAGCCATCATACGGCTTCCTTGTATTACCCTCAAGCCAACGGACAGGCTGAAGTTGACAAATAAAACACTAAAAGCCATTCTCCTTAAAATGGTGAAAGAAAACAAACGAGATTGGCACTTGAAGTTATATCCGGCCTTATGGGCCCACCGAACCTTAATAAGAACACCAACAGGAGGTAACTCCTTTCTCACTAGTATTCTGGGGCAGAGGCAGTTCTCCCACTTGAGGTTGAAATACCCAATCTCTGTATTTCATTACAAGGGATTCTAGATGAAGACACTTATAGGGAAGCACGTCTCTCCCAACTAGAAATCCTAGATGAAGCTAGGTTAGATGCTGAATAGTGGCACAGAGCCTATGCTGACTAAGATGTGCCTAGGCAGTACAACAAGAAAGTCTATGAACATGCGACATATATGAAGGTGATCTAGTTCTAAGGCTAGACAGCCGAATCGACAAAAAGACTGGCGAAGGAAGGAAGTTCCGGCCTAAATGGTTGGGCCCATACCGAGTCATGAAGGGACTATGGAAATGGTGCATACCTCTTATGTACGTTGGAAGGTGAGGAATTTGGAAAAACGGTCAATTCCCTACACCTCAAGCGGTTCTACGTGTAAGAAACTAGCACTATTTATAATTACATTTACATTGCATCTTCATATAGATTAAGATCATTTTAAATCCGCTTGTTTCGTACACAAATTGTGATCAAGGAATTTTGTTCTCAAAGTCCAAATTCATTACAAACTCATGATGTTGTTGGCATAAACACTCTAATCATACTTCTCCATTTTCATGATATCATCAAATTATCTCGGAATCATTTTATCAAGTAAAGCTAGATATGACAAAGTCTTAATAGGTAACCATGCCAAGATCTGCAGGTTTATTCTCACTTTTGGTTTCTTCTTAGGATAGGTGTCTTGCCTATGGTCTGTTCTAGAAGCTTCATGGTGTCACATCTATCCCATATATATATCTCTTTGGAAATAAGCACATACTGACATTTTACTCAAGAAAACAAGTCAAATATTGATCAAACAGAAAATTTTAATTTTACACATTTCCTTGCCCCACCAACCTTTGGTGATAAGCTTGCGTCTCTTACTAGTGACGTAGGGTTGGGAAAGGATGGAAATGCCCTTACTCGTCTATGCTTTACCTGCGGTGATAAACCCACGCTTCTTACTAGTAGCATGGGGCAAAGTGTAGGGGGTCCTCTTGACAAACAAATGCAAAAGGTCATAAGCAAACAATTCAAATCTCAAAGTCTTTGAGTCAAAAACAAATGAATCAGATGTCCAAAATTCCAAAAGAGTCCAAAATCCTAAAAAACCCAGATTTTGTCTACCATGTGGCCATCTAAGGATCTAAGTCTGGATAAACCACAAAGCAAGTTGCATCCAGAACTATGAAGTCACTCAAGGATCTAAGTCTAGATAAACCACAAAGCAAGTTACATCCAGAACTATGAAGTCACTCAAGCCCGGGATATACAAAAGAATGTATCATACAAAATTGAGGAGAACCAATGGCTTCTCAATCCCTACAAGACCCCTTTGAAGGTGCATGCCCATGCCTAGGACTCTAGCTATGCCGGCGCTCTGAGTGCACGGAGGGCTCAGGATCCCGAGGGGCAGCCGCAGTCTCACCACGAGAGTGGCTCCTCATCAAGCGCTCAGCCGTCCTATACCCCGCTAACTCCGTACGAAGAGTCGATACCATCCTGGCCACATGCCAGACTGGGGGAAGACGTCAGTGTGTCTCCCAGCTGCCAAGGGCTCCCCAACATCCACAGATAACTCGGCATGGGTCCTCTCCATGGGGATCATCAGGGTATCAGTGCATACCCTGCGAATCAAGTCTCGCCACTCGTCAGCAGTCTCTGCAAACAAAGGAGAAAACAAATTAGAAACCAAACAAGAGATTAAAAATACATGATGAAACAAAAGGAGAGATAGTAACTAAGGAGATACCAACTAAAAACAAACATTAAAAAAGGAGAGGGTAACTTACTCGGATCAACAGGCCTCCAGGATGGATCTATAGGATCGGCACCTGCCACGGATGCCGCCGCTAACTGAGGGGCTGCTCCTGTGACTGGAGCAACGTAGCACCCCGCAATGGACTCATCCTCCTGCCATGGCCCTAGGAGAGTGGCTCCTCTGAAACCAGAGTCACTCTCTCTGCACTCTACTCGGCCCTCGCTGCCTGCATAATATCCTGAGTGTCATGTCACTCAGGATCGCTGTCCTCCTCTATCTCTCCCCCTATAAACTCCTTAGAATCGGAGTCTATGTCAATGGGGTCATCGCTGCTATGGTCAGAACCTGCCGTAATCTGAAGCAAGGGTGCCTGAGGTGCACCGGTTCTCCCTCTGGCACATACTACCCTCCTGGCCGCAATAGGAACGCCAAGAGTAACCACTGTCCAGCCCCGACCTCTAAGCCCCCCTCTGGCCTCTCGGACTGATCTATATACTGGCGCTACCAAGGGAAGCATGCCCATGTAGGGTAGGCCAAACTACTGAGGAACTCGGCCAAAGGGGTGTATCTCCACTCGCCCCACTCTATCAATAAGCTGCCCTGTGGTGGAGCAGGAGATCAAAGTAAGAGCCTCCTCACCCCATATACCTGCCATAGTCTGATATGGTGTGGCCTCCATGTCAGTAGTAGTCAGAGAAGCAACTAGCTGATGAGGTGCTTGGAGCACCGACATATCTGTCCATCTGGCTGCCCTCACAGCTCTGGGATCTACCACCTCTACACCTCTGCCGTAGGGGATGAAGTGCTCATAGACCCAACTCATGACTAGGGTCGGGTGGCTCAAGGACTGCCCCTATAAATGGACTACCCTGTATAGATCATGGTAGGTGGTCCCAAGTATGTCTGCTCCCCAGGCATATATCTGGCCATGTCCCTCTATCTGTGCAATAATGGGGGACCAGCAATATAACAATGTATCTCCTCCCTTGTCCCCGATCAGTCTTGAGGCAAGGATCCCCATGATGGCCTGGCGAAGTAAGGGGATGGGCAAACTAGGAATGGATCGAACTCTAACCCCCTTCTTCGACCCCATGGAGATGACTGCATCTCCCATGTATGTGGCCCACTGTGCTATCTGGGCCCGCGAACCTGCTGTCTCAAGGGTGAGACGTCTCCCAATAATCGAGACCCCCAGAATGCGATAGACATCCTCCAAAGTAATAGTCCACTCACCGCAGACCCCTGGCAATCGGAAGGTGTTCTGATCAGCATCCCAATATGAGAACAAGTCACAAAGAATGTGACTGGAAGGAGCAACGTGGGGCACGCGTGAGATGCGTAGTATCCCGGCCCTCTGAAGAGTGTCCTCCTCATCCTGTGAAAGGGCATCCAATACTCCTGGGAGCCAGTCACACTCCCTCTCTCGGCTCCACCGGATATACTCCTCTCTCGCCTGCATACACCCAAAAACACACAAAACAGAGCAAGTTAGCATCCGAATAATACTGGAAAAATCATGAAAACATGTAGAAATGCTAAAAATGCAAAAACAATCTCAAACAGATGTTCTTTTGGCATTCTGTGTGAAACCGCTGCCCTGAGCAGAGAGGTGGTTTTGTAACCACCACCTTAAGGGCGGCGGTCATGTAACCGCTACCCTGAACAGGGCAACGATCGTGTAACCGCAGCCCTGGGCAGGGCGGCAGTCGTGACCCGAAAACCCACGCGGGTTTTTAAACCTAAAAAACCCAAAAAAAGACAAAACAAGACCATTTTAACTAAAACAAGGCCTACCCAGTAGACGCCCCCCCCCTAGATGAACCTTTTAACACTAACATTTTCAAAAATTACCCCCCCACGACAAAGATTTTAGCATTTCAAAATTAAGGGGGTAAAAGGGATAAATTGAAGAAAACTAACCTGTGATCTCGCGGGTCGATGTTCCACTCATGGAGGCATGATCACTATCCCGTCACGGACGTTTTGACTCTACTCACGCAAGAAACCATCACCGTGGGTTCCAGAGCTCAAAATCAATCAAATCAACTCACGCAAATGAATAGGAAAATGGGCCCACTTTCATATATATAGCAACCTGATTTGTTTTAAATGCCTTTTTCACAGGTTTGGAGCACCGACGGAGGTAAGTTCTTATCCCCGCACAAATGGTACGTTCTCATTTCCTATTGTTTTAGCGTTTATTTTCCAAACTATTGTGTCTATCTGCACTTGAGTTCTCTTTTCGTTTTGCAGGTAGTGGGAATTTTGGACAGCGTCATTTCAACGCACGGACGTATCAGGTATAACTTTTAACTTCCCATTTCGGGACCACCATACTCAGACCCACCATTTTACGCCTCTTCATGGCTAAAACACTTCTCTGAGGGGGCAATATGTACGTACCCAAAATTGTAAGGTACTGTACTGCCGAAACAACGTAATAGGTGCCCCAATGATGATACACGTCTCCTCGCAAGGTGTTCGGGATCCAAAAAAGATCTCCAAGTGTGCGTTAACATCCCGCATGCCCCACTTAGCCCCCGTGTGCTTTGTTTTTCCCTTTTCCCCTCTTTTCTTGGCATTTTGCTCTTCAGTGATGAAACGCCACCCTTCTTGCCGCCCTGCCTGGGCGGGCGACGGTCCTGGAACCGCCGCCCTGCTTAGGGCGGCGGTCCTTTACGCATTTTCCAGAAAGCTCTTTTAACATGACTCACGTAATTTCAACGTTTTACCAGCTTTCTTTCACTGCCATAAGCTTGCATTTATGATTCTGGTTCCCTGGAATAGTGTTTTGCCATTGTTTATAGTTTAAGAGTTCTATTTGGCTTTTACCTTGGGTAAATGCAAATGCTATAAATAGTTGGCTTGTGTTCAAGCAAATGGCCCCTCAAATTTGCCTCTAAATTTCTCTTTGCAATAGATTTAGTTTTCATTTTGCTTAGAGTTCTTAGTTTCTTTCATTGCATGCCTAGTTAGTGTTGTTTTGCTGTTAGTAAGCCACATATCCATCTTGTGCAAGTACTGCTGTTATTTCATCCAATCCATTGGAATAGGATAGTCTGTTTATCAATAGGAAGCCATTAAAGTTGTAGGTTTTGTTCTTCAAACAGGATAGTTTCAGGTTCTGGACGTTTCATGTTGCATGACTCGCAATAAATCCCGCTAGGAATTGCATAAGCCAAGCTCTGTACTCTTGTGCTATCCCTCTCCTACTCGCATTGTATTCGGTCTTTATCTTGAGCTGCCTTTGTCCCAATATCTACTTCTGTTGATGCTAGCATTACATGCTTTTCTGGATCCACGTGAACACGAAGGAACGAGGAGATCACACTGAGGGGACAAGATCACACACACCATCGGATTCGCCACTATTCTGCGGAATCCAGGTTCTAGCTTTCAAAGTTCTAAATTAGAATCATATCAAATAGAGTAGTTAATTACTTTATTTCAGTTAATTTTACTTTCGATATTGCCAGGGAAGTTGTGGGGATTGATAGTTTCTGAGAGACTATGATTCATTCCTCACTTCTGAGGTAGGATCGAGAGTCTTGCAAATAGATTAGATCAGTTATTTCATTGTTTAGAGTAGATTCACAATTTCACAGACAAATAGCTACACTCGGCTATCTTGCTTGTTTTAATTTTATTAGATTAGCTGTCAATTTCTAGATATGTTAAAGTAGTTGCTATTTTGAAATTCATTCGAATAGTTCATCAGAAAATACAAAAATAGAGAAATCATATATGCTATAGATATATTCAACGTAGTTAAATTTTATTTTGCTACAATTCATTTTACATTGCTACTTTTGTATGACAATCACGGGACCTAGGGAACCCAGAGAATACGTATTTGAGTCAATCGTGACCCAACCCAATCTCATCACAGCAATAACTAATATTGATCAAAATATTAGGATCCAAGTCTTCCGAACAACGGTAAGCTTGCAATAAATCAATTCCCAGTTGAGCGGATTAAACATAGAAGACGACCAAGCGCACACGTTTTGGTCGAATCAACCAAACTACAGATTATCCTAGGTAACATCCATATGACTGTAGAAGGGGTTGAAAGAGAACAAACCTTTGGTTGTGATCCTTTGGTCCCACAGCCAGATGCAGGAGATACTCTTATGGATATAGATACCAGCCTAAGAATTCAAGTTGCAAGAACGCCTGTGAGGCACTCTGAGAAGATCGCACAGCTATTAGTTTTGAATATAGAGGCTGAGAAAGCATATGATTACTGGGTGCTAGAGATTAGGAACTAATTCTACGCATGACCATAGCAGGACCGCAACAACCAAGAGTCTACGGTTGCGATCCACAAATCCCGCAACCCAACGAATCCATAAGTCAATCAGACATAGACACTGGCCTACACACACTAGTATTCAGATCCACTCCACTTCCACCTATCATCATCGAACAATTATCCTTACTAGATACAACAGCTAACAAAGCTAGAGAGTTCTGGACTAGGCCAGAGAATCGTCCATAGAGTCAATTACATTTACCATCCACCATATGACCTTATCTAGAGACATACACGAAACTATCCCAGGTCATTTTCCACGTATTCCATAACCCATAGATCGAATCACGCCAGAGCTCGATATTGATTGGAGCCTTCGAGCAGTCATCCTTGTCGATCGATCTATCACACCAGTTCAGGTTAGAAGGGCCTTCTTTGCCTTAGATTCACAAATTCCACTAGTGCGTATTGAAGACATTAGATTGCCTAACTAGTTTGTCTGCATCCCATACATATTCCATCCCCACCGGCTGTCTCGGCACGACCTCGGGAGGTCGGGTGCGAGGAAGAGTTACTTATAGATTCCCCCACTCACTTTTCACTTTTCTATCGTACAGTACCTTATCATTTGGTGAAATGTGGCTTTGATGGGCATCATGTGTTGTCATTTTATACATGTGAGATTATGTTTGTGCAGACGTCTCATGTTTTATGTGTTATCCTAAGTGATCCCATGTGGTGTCATGTATCAAGTAATAAAAGATCAAAAAAACATAAAAAATTATTCTAGTATTGTGATGCCCGTTAAAACAACCCACTTCAGACACAAGAAACAACCTAGGGTTAGTCAGGAAAATTATGGAATAATTTTTTTTATTAGAAGTGTCCACAACCAGGTTGCAAGACAACAGTTGACACTATCAGGTTCTGGAACAAGATTAATCTACTTCAACATACTTTTCCTTAATTACAATTATCAAAGGTCACATGGTCCAAATTTTAGGGTTAGAAGTTTCAGTTAGATTCATGGGGTAAATTAACACCATACCCACTCTCTAATAAGCTCAGAGTTTCAACTTTATTTTTCTCACACTTTACACATTCAAAATTTCCCTAAATCCTTTTCATTGGATAGGAAATTTTCTCACCTTTCCAACGATATAAAGAAGTCCTCCTAACTCCTTGTAAAACTCCAGTTATGGTCCGGCAGAGCTTAGGGGTCAAGTTTTCCCCCAAGGGGACACGTGTCAAGTGGGGAAGAAGAGCAATTTTTGGATTGGTGGGTCGCAGGGCAGTTTTGGAAAAAAATTCTTGCGTGGGAGAAAATTCCGATTTACGCTCGCACCTTTGTTGTGCCACCAGGGACACGTGTCGGGCTTCGAGCCATCGCCAGGAGAATGAGGGAAGGGTGGGGCGGCAGAGGTTAAACAAAAATTTTGCAAAGGGAAAGAAAAGCCAATTTGCGTCCACGCACCCGCGGGTCCGCCAGGGACACATGGCACTCCATAATTTGCTGCGAGAGATGGGAGAGGGAGACAGGTAGAGTGGTGGGGAGATTTGGTGAATTTTTCCAAAGGGAGGGAGCAAGGAGAAGTTTGACATGTGGGTCTTTGCCCTCCACTTTCACCCCCATGTTGCCACATGGCATCCTGTGATTGGCCGCAGGCCGACGGGGAAAAAGATAAAATTTTCCCAAAACTTAAAAAGGCCCAAGGGAAAAAAAGAAGTCGTGCCTCTGTCATTGCCCCGTGATGACATGTGGCAGCCTCTAATTGGTTGCAGGCCGGTGGAGAAAAGTTCAAAAATTTTCCCAAGCAAATTTTTTTCAAAAAAAAATAAAAAATTCTAAGGATAATTCGACGGGAAATTTTCAGGCTGCGGGCCCACCATGGTAGGAAAACTTTAGAGGGCTTTAACTTGAGCTAGAAAGCTCATTTTTTGGCAAACGAGGACTTTCTGGAAAGCTCTCGATGCCCTCTTTGCACAGGAATCATAAATTTTACATTTTGATAAAGTTTAAGGAGTCAATTTTGTGAAAACAATCTATAGGATTTTAAATAGCAAACTGATAATTTTGACTTACAAATTTTTGTTCAATTCGATCTCATTCTTCACTCAACATGCCAAATAGACATGGAGGATTACTCTAGGAAGGATTTAAAGTGTTTTAGGAAGGTAGATTTGTTTATTTGATTTTCAATTCACATTTTTTCGACTATTGACAGAAAATGACTGTGAAAGGGGATTGGGTTCAATTTTGCAATGTTTAAATTGTTTTCCTAAGTTTTCTTTGTCAATTTGAGTTCATTGATGTCTTAGCATGCTAAATTATAACATTTTCAAGTTGATTATTATGTGCAGGTCTGAATTGCATAATTTGATTGAATTTATTTGCCAGTATTAATTTTTTTATAACTGAGATCCATTTCTTTTAAATATGTATATCAATTTTATCATGCAAGTGTGGCATTTCATTTCTAAACTAATCCATTACATTTAAATGACTTAAATCAAACTATTCTAAACCCAAAATGTAACTCTAATTTCAATTTTATATATTTCCAAAGAGGCAATTTACTGTAATCTCCTCACATACGTTTCTTTCTTTCAAACAGATATTTAATTAACTCTTTTTCCATACAATGAAACATTGAATTCAATCCAACAATGCATATGAAAAAAGATCATGCACTTCTTTATTAATTCCAATTATATACTTTACATCTTTCCATGTTTGAATGCAACTACAAATTTCTATTTATTTCTTTCCAACAACATAACAGAATATGAATATCCTTCACAATTCGAATATATACTTTCATACTTAATTACAACATCTTTTCTTCATAGGTATACATTACAATTTTCATCCGCATCAAATGGGAAAGGATTACAAATGAATACGTTTCACAAGGGACTGTAAAAACTGCATTTTCCTTTGCTCCAGAACAACAACATGCAAATTTCCTTTTTTTACAAATTTGATCACAACAAAAGTGGGGGAAAGGCAACGCTCTGCACCCAACCAAGACATACAATGAAAGGAGAAACCATCCTTCATCATTGGCCCCCGAGCCCCAACCAAAATACAATAAGATGTATGATTCAACCCATGGCAATAATTGGCTTCCACAACACACAACATTCTTTCAACATTCATAATCCATATAAAAATATAGTCTAAACAACACAGCAGTTTATAACTGTAATTGAAACAATCAAAACAAAACTCAAGCTTGATCATACAAGCCAAAGGAGCAAGGTCTATGGGGGAAGCTATTTATGCCTCCCAATGGGAATTGGGCATCCACCAGAACAAACCGCCAATAAAATTTCACCACACATATTCTTATGCCCCCCACAATCCCTCCTTATGCCCCGCACAGATTTCCTTATGCCCCCCACAAAGTAAGAAATGCAAGCTATTTCTTTTCCATGGTGGATCCCAAACCCAAACTCCCTCCAAAAAAAAATTATGCCAATGGCATTCCCTTATGCCCCCCCACAAGAATTCCCCATAGCCTTCTCCTACACCATTCCTATGGCAGTCTACCCAGCCAACCGATAAATAAATCAAAACATGCACCATTCACACAACACAACAAGAAAATAACAGCATAAAAGAAATATTAAACTCCTACCTCTCCATAGTAACTTTTGTTTCCAACAGCAAGCTTTCAATGACAAAAACACAGTCCCAAAACAGCAATCTCCAAGCATGAAATTTTTCTCCAAACTCCTTCCAAAAGCAAGAGCTCCAAACACAAGAAAAAAATGTGCCCCCAATGAAGTTTGCAAAAATGTTTCAACAACCCAAAACAAGCAAGAGTTTGAATTTTATAGAAGAGGGAAAAGAAGGGGGTGATGTGGATCCATGTAGGATCACACATCCTCAACTTCACAAACAAAAGAAAAAATTTCATTCTCCAAAGCACAATAAAGAGGTGGGTGAAAATATAACAAATTACTTGCACACTCCAAAAGCCCACGCCCCAAAGGACTATAAATAAAATAAAATGTAAGAGAGTGCAATCAAAAATTGCAACATGATTAATAAAATGCATTAAAAAAGTCTAAAATCACTTCTCCCACCATAAGTGTGGTTGGTAAATTAAATAGAGAGGTATGGGACAAGTTTTACTTGTCCCACAAGCCTCCAAAAATAGCCCCCAAGGATAAATTCGAATTCCCAAGGAGGTGGAGTGTTTCATACTCCAAAATCTGACTTACACAAATCTTACACCACTTACACATCCCTTACATAATTAATACAAAGAGCCAACAACTTCCATTATTATTTTCCCATATCCCAATTTAATTTATTTAAATTTTAACCATATGATTTCTCACATTAATCTATCACAATTTAATTAAATAAAAGAAGGGAACACTTCACTAATAAAATACATACAAACAATAATAAAATTTAACCACATTAATAAAATACACAAACCCATGGTCACATATAAAGGTGATCCCCCCATGGGAATCCCTAACAACAAACAACACAACACAATAAAACAAGTTTTCATGGTGACCTTGTCAAATTCACCTAGAATTTCATTGTGGTTGGTCTCCAATCCCCCCAATGTTTGTTGTGATTTTTATCCTGCAAAACACAAATACCTCCTTCAGCCTCGTTGCCATATCAGAACATCCAACATGATATAATTATACTCACAAAATCATCTAAATATGTGAATTCACAACAACATCAAGGAAATTTAACAGTATCACATACAATTTACATTAACAACATCAAAGTAACAACTATATCATCATCATAAAATATCCAAAGTCACATGTTTGATCAACATCCATAAAACATCCATGTCAAATAGTATATCATCATCTACATATGAGTGTCTCTAATAATCATCATGCATCATAACCAAATCAAGATCAACAATAATCCATGATCAAATGTCTAACATCATACTAAATCAAAGCATAATAATGTCCATAATGAAATTAACCGTATCAACTGGTGTCAAAGGGAAGTGGGCACTACAGGTATTTTTTTGTTGTATTTATGTGTGTAAATTGTGGATGTGACAAGGGTAATTATTATATATTTTAGAGTGAGTCATATGATCAAATATTTTTACACAATTGATCCTATGGATTTAAAATAAAACCCTAATATCATAAAAACTCGCTAATATATATCATTTTCCTATTTTTCCCCTAATTTCTTCTCTATTCATTTTGCATGTATGAGGAACTCTCAAGGATGCAAACTTTTTAGTTTATTTACTCAAATTTTTATCCATTATTTCCTCTAATTAGTTGTATACATAATACCGCTTACCATGGTTTGGAAAATAAGGAAGAATTGTATTTTCCAAAAAAAACTTCAGGAACATGTATGTATGTATGTATATGTATATAATTTGGTTTATAAACATCCATTTGAGGCTTTACGGCTTGCTGATTTAACAAAAATAGGATATTTTATTGCTAAATCATAATTGTAGAGTCACATATGATAAATAAATGCTAAAATATATATTTGACACAACAAATAAGCTAATAAAATATGAAACCCTACGTTTAAGAGAGAGAAGAATGTACTTAGTTGATTAACACGATGTATGGGACTAGTCTGAGCTAGGAAAAATGTTGAACAAGAAGAGAAGAGTGTCGCAATTGATTAGGATAAATTACAGACTATAGGAATATGGCTGAACATGGGCACCCACTGCAAGACACAAGCTCCTGACGACCTTTATTGGATTCCTGTGACTAAAAAATAGTCAAAACCTAATTTTTAAAGTGTCATACAAGTGGCGCAAGTATTCACTTTTGATCACCTATGTGCCGCAATATGATTGTTGAGGTACCTATAACCTGCAAGACAAATATTCACCTATAAAACTCACAATACCACATCAAATCCAAAAAATAAAGATGCAATATGGGGAGTTGGACTGACCCCAACAGTCACCCGACAGAGTGAGCTTACAACTGAGCATTTCACTACATCTCAGACTCCATGTAGTTATTGTGAGTGTGTGAAATAATAGTGCCCTAGGATGCCCTTGTGAGAGTGCACTTGATAGTGGGATAGCTAGATGGAGCAATGTAGATAAATGGGTGGATGGAATAAAGAAACACCCCCTTCCTATGTTGTGTATGTAGAAAATGTAATCCCTTATCGCATGATTGAATTCCAAATTGGATTTTTCACCTTAGTTAACATTGGACTCATTCTAATTCTCTAGGGAGTTTTAAAGTACCCTATAATTACTTTTTATCATGATGTGGAGTGATCATTTTTTCTTGGACACTATATCTCATATGAAAGTAGTCTAAACAACCATATTTCACCTTTGGACAATAATTTTGAAGTTATATGAAAAAATAAATCACAATTATTTTTCTTACAACCTAATGTTTTAATCATAATTTTAACATATATAAATTGATGAATAATTATCTAGATAAATTTTACCTTAAGGGGAGATAATTAAAAATCGTGCCAAAAAATTCCCATGCAAAAATAATGGATATATTTGGATTTCACGTTATATGAGAATAAAAGTCAGAAAAAAATTAACTTTATCACAAGTTTGGTGAAGTTTGGTATAAATATGGGCTCCATGACCTTTTTTGCATACTCAAAGCCTATGCAAAATGAGAGTTTCAATTTAGGGTATGGACATCTATCAGAATATAATGTAAATTTTGTTTTTGTATAATGTTATAGTTGTTTACATACTTAAATCATAAATTGTTTGAAAAACTAAATCAAGGATATGCGGACATATCATGAAATATGTTTGTTTAATTAAATTTATTAATCAAATTGATTAATTATATGTGGTCCCATGGAATAAATTCATTATAATGTGTTTGTTGACAATGAAGAATAATTAATAACCTACTTGAACTTGATATCAATTATTTACAAAATAAATAAATGATAATGACCTCCTTCTCCTTTTACGCAGAAAAAAACACTAAGTTACTTGAGCTCCTTTTCCAACTTCCTAAGAGTGAAAATGAGGGGTTTAGTGAAAATGATATTCACTTGGGATTAAATAGTAAATGAGTGGTCACGTGGTTAAAAGTCATGACACAAATGTGGTGCACATACATTGTAATTAGCACCGCATTTGTGCCACATTTGCAACATTATTATCACATTATTTTTATTATGATCCTGGTGTGTGGATTTCACTAAGGCCTCGAGGTTTTGGTGTAAAATTTTATTACATTTTGGTATCAAAGTGACCACCCATGTTTGAATCCCACTCGGTTGGCTACATTGTGTACCTGGGGCTTGTGGGGCACCTGAAATTTGGTGAAGCAGGGCTTGTACGTATGAGAGTGTGGGCTTAAACCCAGTCTGAGGTCTAGCTCTATGGAAGCATGGTGAGATGTTATGATCCTAGTGTGTGGATTTCACTAATGCCTCGAGGTTTTGGTATAACGGTTTTTTATAGTTTTTGTATCAAAAATCCCTTCAAAAATCAAAACAAAAATCCCATTCATGAATTTACATGAAATTGACCTCATTTTTTATGATTTTAACACTATATGTAGTAATGGAACCATTGTTGACTAGACTAATACAACCAAAATAATGCATGTAACCATTTATGATTACTACCCACTCCTAGCAGTATCCCTAAGGATGCCACTTTGGGGAAGCTAACGTGGAATTGGTTCCTATGAAGGAAAAAAAATTAGTAAAATGAAAAATTATGTGTATACATATATCAAAACTAATGATAATTGCATGTCACAAAAAAGTGTATGGTACATGGTCTTCAAGAAAAACTATGTAACACTAAAACCAAAATATTGAAAATATGTGTAGAATGGGAAGAAAGAAAATATGAACTCAAATAAAGTATATCTACATGTATACTTACCTTCCAATGAGTGCATTTACATAGTGAATTACTAAATTGTAGAAAGAAATACTCAAACACAACTAAAAGGAAACACTAGAAGATAAATTAGATAAATTAGCAATAAATCCTAGTCTAAGGGGGAGCTCATGGGACAATGAGTGAGTAGTATAAGTTGTAGTGAGTAGTGAGAAAATGTGTAAGATGGTGTAATCATTAATCTAATGAGTAAGGGTGACATATTGGGAAAATAGGTGAATTTTAAATATTTTTAGAAAAAGGCATGGAATATATCGTTATATCCACTATAGTAAGAAAATTATTAGATGTTTTTCAATATGAAAATTGAAGTTGTGGTTACAATGATATGATGTTTTTTAAAAATCAAGACATATTGAGGAGAGTGTATCATAGAAAGTTGTTATACATAATAATTATTTTATTTCATTTTTCATTTTGTGCATATAACATTTTGGAATTCTATAGATTTGGTTTATATGACTAAGACAAAATGAGAGATGGTGACTAGAACATGAGGTAGAGGTTTAGAAGACAGGGTGACAACTGAGGAGGGTGAGATGTGGTGAATCCTCTTATAGGTTTAGTTTTTAAATTACGAAGGATTAGTTAGTACAAAAGTAGAAAAATATGTCCCAAAGAAAATTCAACCAGTAAAGTATTTCTTAAATATATTCAAGATGTAGATTAGGCCAATGTATAAGTGGTATTGGGTAAATGTTGAATTTTAGTATCATTATAGTGTGTTATGTGATAATTAAAAAATAGTGTATATTTTTTTGCATTATTAAACAAGTGTAATTGTTTGGTGTAATATCTAACTCAATGACCATTGCTAGAATTTTCTCAACATGTACAAAAGTGAGAGTTTTTAAATAGGTTATGGAGATCCATTATATAATACTTGAAATTTGATTATCAACCATACATGCCTCATGGATAAGGGTTGTGAACACTTAAATTATATGAGTGATTATTATTGTATTATGTCTATAATGGATCATTATGTATGTATGTTTGACATTCTTACCATGATGACTATCTTGAGAAAGATCTGAATTTTATCACTAAAATGCCAATATAATCACATGCTATAGTGTGGGTATGTTTTGATGGGAGCTTGGAAATCACATTAAAATTATAGGGATTGGATAATTTCTATCAAACATTTATGCAATAGGGGTTAGGTGGGGTGATGTTCAAAAGATAAGAATATTAATAAACTATGGGTGATCTAAAAAGATACATGTATTTAGTTGGATCAAAATCCATAAAATAGTACACGCTTTTTTGTGTACAATAAATATTACACACACAAACACAAAGGATCTATGTTGATCCAGAGGACACCCACATGTCAAAGGGTTGGTAATCAAGTTGAAAATGCCTACATGGTAAAGAGCTCATCAAGATCTTTTCATGCACTTTGAACGGGGTCAAACTGACTTTGTATACCAAAGTTATGGTTCATTAAAGTTTTGTGTCAACAAGTAAAAATGAAAAAGGTTGCATAATGATGATGGCACCATGTTGACTAGGCTTGACAAGTAGACCAGTGGGGTATCGATACATGGTAAAGAGCATTTCACAAAATATGGTTTTTTTCCTTCGATCTTTGATGGTCAAGTGTGGGGCCCACACTATTTTTCAGTTGGGACCCCATCAGCCAATAAGGTCCTCTTTTTTTTAAGAGGGGGACCCTGTTGGCTTATCATCACTGATCTCACATGGCCAAGTCAATTACCAACTAACACCGAATGGATATCATGGGTCGATCTCAACAACCAACATGGTGAACCCAACGTTGATTCCAACTTATGGACCAATAACCACCCATAACTCACCAACCAAGTACAACAACAAAACAAAAAACTCCTCTAAGTGCCAAACCACATCTAAAAAACCAACACAACATTACATGTGGCATTCAAATTACCATTGACCAATGCAAAATTCCCACATGGCCAAGTCAAATACAAGGGGCAATCCATTGACCGAGTAAAATGGTGGAAAGGTTAATTTATAAACACCTTTTTGTTTGGATGCCCAACACTTATGGGAATTAAATTATCCCTAAGCATACAACGTGGGGTATAAGCCTATTAAAAGGCTAAGTGAGAGGTTTTAGGATTTTAATCCCTTAGAAAATGCAAAGAATCCTTATAAAAGGATTATCATAAAAATGAAACATGGAGGTGGGGAATTAAACCCCTCACCCCGTGCATATTTTTTTAATCTCCAACCATTAGGCCACACCTAAATTGACTATATTTAGCCAAAATATATGAGTTTTCCCCTTTAATTTTGGGCCTTAGAAGATTATAAAAGACCACAAGTTTCATTCAAAGGGAGATTTTGGTTAAGCGTAAGCCCCTTGGTAAGGGAGAAGGCCAAATATTGTAATTATAGACACAAAATCTATGCACTTGGGTATATTTCTAGTTCCTAAAACATACTAATGTATACATGATTCCTAAGCAAGAAACTAGTGGTTATCAACTCCTTTTAGTCTTTTGATTGTTTTATCTCTTGCACTTTATAGGTTTCACACATCTTACAACTCTATTGACACTTGATTGATTTATCTTTTGATGACCTCAGACACTAGCACTTAGTTAGGACAGAAGTGCTCAGGCACTCCTGTCCTTTCTAGATGTTCCTTTCCTTTATTTTCTTCTTACCCTTTTGGGTCATTTTCACTTCTTGGTAACCTTTTTACACTTTGGGTCGTCCTTCTAGTTGTCAATTACAAAATTCAAACAAGGGAATCATGTATATACTTACTTATTACTCTCAAATAAGGGACCAAGCACTATAAACATTATCTATCATCACCTAAGCTTGCATAAAGGCACAAGATCATTTAAAATGCATACATATAGCATACTCATACAAGGGATAAGGGTTGCACCACTCTGCATACACATCATAGGAGGGGAAATTCATTTTATTCCATCACACACATTTAATACATTGCCACATTCAAGATCTATCATGTTATCACTATGTAACTTACACAAGGGCATCATAGGGAATCATTACACACACATAAATTTAGAACTACATAGATTCTAAAATGTAATGTAGCGCTCGGTACTAAGTTCACTCTTTAAGTGAGCATCGAGGTCAATCTAACTCCACATTCTCCATCTTTTTTATTAGTTTTGATGCAGTTTGTGGACATGTGTAGGTAGACAATTGTTTTATAGGTTATATGTATAATCGAAAATCTAGGAGTGAAATCAGATCAAAAAAAGGAAATTAATAGCAAAGCTCCTCTTGCATAGAAAATAACAAAATCTGAGCACTTAACTAGACACTGGTGCCTAGATCAATCACTCACGTTTGGGCACTCCTATCCTCCCATGGGAGATTATGTCTGCATTTCTGAGTTCTAGAACCTCCAGTGAGTCTTGATGACATTGCTTCCAAATTATTTCAACTATTCCCCTACCTGGATTAGATCTAGATTGTGTAAAATCAACTAATTCACCCTATCTCTATCTCTCCTACTTAGGGTTTCATATTATTGTTTGTTTATTTATTGTGTCTTATTATATTTTATTAATTGCACATCATTAGTACAGTAAAGTTACTCTGAAATTAAGGTTTTATTACATTTAGATTAAATCATTTGGTGAATTTTTTCTCAAAACCTACCTTTTCCTCAAGGCCTTCTTTTATGTGTGTCACATGTAGTGGTTTTTTTGGTCCTCTTACGCATATTGAGCTTCCTCTATTTACTCGTGGGTTCTCTAAATCAATGGCTGAATCTAATAATCCCTTGATCAACTCAACTAACATCCCTCATAAAAAAATTGAAGCTTATAAAAATGAACATTCTTAGGATGAGGACATCAATGTTGATCAAGATCAACTTGACAAGCTTAAAAAATTCCATTCTACTTTACACAATCTCCCCACGCATATTCCGCATGTCCTCAATGCTTTACTCACTACTAAGACATCTAGAGATGTTTTCACTATCCCTCTCATAGTTTATTCCTTGGTTGTCATGGCATCTACCCCACCTTTCACCATTCTCATTTCTATAGCTATAACCACAACTCTTCTCCCTCCCAATACTTCACATACACAACTTAGATCCTCTGCAGGCACCAATGACCTGGCCACCTTATACAATGACTTACAAACCCAAAATCAGCAATTACAACTAGCTACTTCTCATTCCTCTCCATCTCTAGATTCCTCACTCCTCCTTCATAGCCCTTTTGCACCTGCAATTTCCTTTTACATGTTACCTCCTAAATTTTTTACACCTAAACTTCCCACTTTCAATGGTCATGATGACCCTCTGGCGCGCCTTCGATCCTTCCATGTTGCATGTCTAGAATACATTGATGACCATAAATTATTGGCCAAATTATTTCCTTGAAGCTTAACAGACTACATTATGTGTTGGTTTTACAATCTACCTGTCCATTTGGTAACTTATTTTATAGCCCTAACTCATGCATTTATCACTCATTTTCTATCAATATCAGTGTTGAGATATCTTACACTCAATTAGCTAAGATCAAACAAGGATCTAATGAGCACATTATGGACTATGTCTTGCGCTATAAGAATAACCTTGCTAAAATGACTAATGTCCTCTTGACTTTGAATTGCAAGATTTATTCGTTAAAAGTCTTTTACCTCCTTTCCAAGAGAGCATTATCTTCGAGACCTCTCCTTCTTCTGATCAGTTGATCCATACACTCAAATTATGTGAAACAAAGTTGTTGTCCATGGGAAAACTCAAGTATTATGATAATTCATTTGCTTCCTCTTCTAGCAAGTTCCACTCCAAATCAGTATTCAAACCATCTCCTAAGTCTACCGACACTCAACCCATTGTTAACATTGTTTTTTCGCATGCCATACTTCAATTTCAACCCATTAGGTGAACCTTTACTAAATGATTTAATTTAATTTTGAATTAAATATATGTTTTAGAGTAACTATTGTAGTGAATGATGTACAAATGATAAAATATAGGAAGATGCAAGAAAATAAGCATGTAAAATATCAAACCCTAATTAAGAGAATGAGATAGGGTGACTTGGCTGATTTTTGAGTGATCTGGAAGTTGTTTGAACTGAGGAATTTCTGAAACATAATGGGAAGAGTTTCATTAACACTTATTATAGGTTCTATAAGTCAAAGATGTGCATGAGAGAAGGGCCCACGGGAGGACATGAGCGCCCGGGTGCTAGTGATTGAATCCAGGTGCTAGTGCCCACCAAGATGCTCAAGTTTTGATCTTTTTTTTGCAAGAGGAGCTTCATTATTGATATTTGTTTATCTCTCTAGATTTTTTATAATGTTGATGTTCACACTTATAGCCTGTAAAATAGATATGTAGCTACACATACCCATAAACCACATCAAACCTAATAAATAAGATGTAAAATGGGGAGTCAAACTGACCCTCATGATCACCCAAAGAGTGATCTTATGATCGAGCACATCACTACATCTCAAATTCCATGTAGTTTTATGTGTAAGTGTGTGTAATGATGCCCTATATTTCTCTTGTGAAAGTTGTATATTGATAGCGGGATAGATCTATAATGTAGCAATGTGTAGAATGTATGTGATAGAATATAATTAACTTCCCCCTCATATGATGTGTATGTAAAGTAATGTAGCCCTCTTCCCTTTTATGGATGTGCTAGATGAATGTTTTACAATGCAAGCTTAGGTGATGATAGGTAATGCTTAGTGGGAAGGCCAACCCAAAAGTGTTAAAGGTGACCAAAAGGTAAAAGAGTGAGAAAAGGTAAGAGGGAGTCAAGAGTGCCCAAGAGGGATGAAAGCACCTAGTTGCTTCTATCCTAACTGGGTGCTAGTGTCTGACACCATAAAATATAGATAATTTAAGTTTTAGTATGCCTACAAGATGTGTGAGGCCAATAATAATTTAAAATTAAATAAAAAGGCCCATAAGGAGTTGTCAATCACTATTTTTCTTGCTTAGGAATCATGTATACATTAGTATCCTTTAGGACCAATAAATGTACCCAAGTGCATAGATTTTGTCTTTACATTTTCCTTCACATTGAGTGAATACTCGAAACCATAAAGTAAATAGAAGATGTGTACCTTGTAATCTTCTAGAGAAGAGTGTAGGTGATAGCGTACCAAGTGGACAAGTGAAGTGTGGAGTGATCATAATGTGAAGTGTGGAGACTAGGAAAGGTAAGTGGAACCTAGGGGTGGAGTGTATGTGTAATAGTGTATTATTGGAGCTTGTGTTTACTGATGTGAGATAATTCTTGTTACACATAAGGATGGACCTGTAAAAGAAGAGCAAGAGAGTAGTCAAAGTTTCATATATAAAAATCAAAGTAATGCATTTATAAGTAAGTAAAGAGTCTAAAAGTGTGTAAAAGGAAACTGTGCACCTGATATGTAAGAGAGTATGTGTAGTATTTTGTTTACACACTCATTAGCTATACGCATTGGCACTTCATCTAGACATATCTGAATTCTCACCTGAAGCACGCGCAGCCACCAAGTCCTTATTTTTTGTGCCTATCTGGATGTTAGCATGCATTTTCATTACAGTTATGATCAAGACATTCAATCATACATAATAACCATCATAAACATGGCAATTGCAAACACATATAATAGGGAAGATACTTCATCAATTTAAATAAGAACTAAGATCAACTACATTATTAAGACACCATCTTCAGACATATAAATTGTCATTATCCAACCACAAATATCCATTACAAACTAGAATTTATTATATCACAAAATATTGAATACATATGACAGTCATTACAATAGTGCGCAAGTTCCATGCATGTAAACACCAAACCCTAAATCTGTATCATAGCATAACTCTTCTCTTCCACACACGGTCTGCACTCTTATCTTCCATCCTCTCTTACAAATACATACATTAGGATATATATAGGGGTGGGGACCTTTCCTTCACCACTCCATGCACTCTCCTAATAATAGGAGTGCGTACACAAAATAGCTTGCATGCATTACTTTCTATGCTATTCTTTTATAATAATAGATTATCCTAACTATAAGACTTTCTTTAATCCTATTATTAGCTTGATCCATGCATGTACTTTATCTTTCTTTACATGTGCTTTCTTTTATATTTTCTTGGCCACCAAGTTTCATCATGCTTTTCTATCTGAATTTTCTTGGTCGGCACTTCAACCATGTTTTTCCTATTTTTAGCCTTTCTGGAAAATTGGCTAAGTCTTTTTCCTCTCTGCATGCAACCTCGCATGCCTTGATCTGCTATTCCTAATACCTGTGCACCTTACATGTTATCCTTGTTCCTTGCTATGTGCACATACCATGCATAAGCTCTCTTTACTTCTTATACTTAGTCAATTTCTTTAACCAACATTACCCCACACTAGGGATATTGTCCATCCTCAGCAATATGTTGCTCAACTTATCTCTCCAGGAATGAAAAAATCAAATAATTTTCCCACAAGAATAGGATAAAGAATATGCAGGTGAAAGAATAAGGGGCATATACCCAATGAATGAAATAATACCTAGGTGCACTTTTGTCTTTACTCCTGGAATGGTTGCAATAGTTCAGGAAAATCTACATTAAGGATGCTTTCCAGCTTCTTTCATTCTATCAATTCCCTAACAGTTGCATCTGGCATTGCTCTTATAATCTCCGGTACCTATGTGGGGTCCATATTTTCACCCTTCTCCTTGAGCTCTCTAATAATCCCAGTAAGGCCTGAGATCACTCCTTCAAATGCATCCATCCTTTGTGCAACCAATGACCCGAGCTCCTTAAGCCTTGTGTCAAAGGCCTCCCTAACTATCTTGAGCGCATCTCACTTCTTTACAATCTTAGACCATGATTTCCTCCCACCTAATCTTTTCATCTTTCCTTATCCATGTGCACCTGTTTAACTTCATTATCCTCCTTGAACAGTATATGCCTTAAGAATGGGGTCAAGGTCTTGGAAATTTTAAATGCCCATCCTACCTTTTTTAGCTCATCCTTCAATGTGGTGGCCAGTGCCTCATATTCTACTATTTTGTGCATTACGGTTATCTTGTTCCTCTTCTACATTATAGTCAATTCTTCTTCTAAAGGCATCTACGCATACTTGTGCTCCTGCAGTAGTATTCCTATAAGATCTTCCAAATAATATAGTGTTGATGGATATTCATCTTAGACCTTATCTCCTATGTTCGAGTGCACTGTAGTAATTGATTCCACAATGTGTTTTGCCTTGACGAACACATATTTCATACACTTTTCTACTTTATCTCATGCCTCTATAAGTTGTTGCACTTCTTGTTCTTTATTCTTCTTATCTTCAACCAATACCTTGATGGTGGCCCCTTTATCCAAATTCCTCTGAGCCACTTCTATTGCCATCTTATTTAAGGCATTACTAGCCTACTCATCTGTCAACTTTGTGGGATTTGCGATCACATGGGTTGAATTTGAAACTTTCTTCATTTTATGCCTTACACATGATTCTTCACTAATGTCAAATTATGGATCCTCCATGTGAGTCTGCATGCTCCATAAGAAAATATTATTTGTGGACATGGTCGCGCCCTCAGGATCAATCATCTCCCAGCCATAGAGTTTATCAGTTGGAACCGTGATTTGAAATCTTATGTGCAACACCTTAGATTGATCATCAATGTAGCTTACCTCTATTGTGTAAAATATATCATCCTTCTTTCTCCCACTAGTGCACCTACCTATTGGTACCTTCTGTCTCCATACTTTCTGCACACTCCTTCCAGCACCTTCCTGAAACTCCTTCACATCTTCCTTAGATGGCTCACCATCGTTCCCTCACTTATTCCTCTTCTTCCTCGGGGCCTTCCTTGTGCTTCATGGGTATCTCTACATCGTGTTTTACATCCTCGTCCTTAGGCTCTTCTTTATCCTCCACATCATGGATGATTGGACTTTTTTCATGTGCCACCTCTTCTTCTAACCTCTCTTCATCATTGTCCTCATGGGTCACCAACTTTTTCCTTCTCCTTACTAGAGGGGTCTTCTTCTCTGCACTTGGCTTAGGTGGAGTGATCCTTGGTGATTTCCTCATAGGCTCTGAGGTTCCTATGCCATTATCTTTCTCTTTGCGCATTATCTTTAAATTTCTTCTGTGACCTTGATCGATCATAGAATGCTATCCTCCTTCTCTACCTCTTCCTCCTCCTCATCCTCACTCTTTTCTTCTTCTTTTTTCCTTAGAGGAGTAACCTCGTGCATCTTCTTTATGCCAACAGTCTTCTTTCCTTGAGGTGGCAGTGGGAATGGAAGGTCCTCTCCATCAACATATTTTCCATTAACTATCCTGGGCTTCAAGTAGATATATACCCTTGTTGCTTCCTTCTTTCCCACAACCAAAGTTTGAGGTGTGATATCTATATCATCGGACTCCATTGTCTCCACATAGGTCATATTTACAGGATACACATACTTCTTACACAATGTGTGGTAGTCTGCATCTACCTTTTTTACAACAAGTTTCATCTTTTGTGCATCATATATCCTATTTACTGAAGCCTAGAAGTATCTTGTTGTGAAGGAAAACAAAAATTTACACTAGGGGTTGTTATCCCCATACTTCATCAAAAATATGCCCAAGGAGAAATGTTGATATACCGTAAACTCATCCTGACCATCCAGAACCGAGGGAAACTCCCTTGGCACTCTCCACTCATGCTCAAATTCCTCGCGCATCCACCTGTACCTTTTGTTCACCCTGAATTTGTAGTAATTAGTGATTCCATTGCATGTATATTCTACGAACCTCTTTGGGGGGGACTTATCTTCCATAGGATAGTTCCACACATTGTCATTCAGCCCATCTGAAACCCCAATCTCTGAATATATAATAGTTAGGAGGATGGCTCCCCAAGCTATCTTCTCACCTATGCACACTTCTTCAATAATTCCTTCAATAATGAGGGAGGAAATGTTGTATGCAGTCTTACTTGCCATCTTTTTTGTGTGACATGAAGCCATCTCTTATTTACTTGGGTTTGTCTCTTTGATGCATATAACTTAAAACTCAATAGCCATATGGAAACTAAGATGGGTTATATATTTTAACAATATCCATTGTGTGGTCTCCCTGATGGTACTTAAATATAACTGAAGTGGTTGCTACTCTTAAATCATCCTTGAGAATAGAATCTATCTCCAAGCCCAATCTACACATGTCTGTAACTTTCCTGATCAACTGCGTAGTGATGTTCATCCTTCTACCTACAAAATAAAAGTAATCTTCATGAACACGTGATAACAGCCACTAATATAGGTTCTCAGGCTTTCCAAAGTAGGGAAACTCATATAACATAATTACTCCTGTGCTTTTTAGGTCCTTTTGTACCTAGTCTTCATAGATCATTTTTCCATCTAAAATCATTTCATCCATTTTCCTTATCACTTCATTCTCTATCCCGCACTCATTATATTTTGAGTGATGGTTGAAGTCATTGACCTTAAATTTGGTCAAGTGCAATTCCCATGATTTCTCAATGATGACCTCTCTTGGATACTACATTTTTGAGAACCATTCCTTAGGTGCCTTTTCTTTCATAGGCTTCTTTCCCTTATCCTTCCCTTTTCCGTTGGGTAATGATGTTTTTTTCCTTGGTGTCATTGTTCTAATTACAACTTCAAGCTTCAAATTTAAAACCCTATGTGGTTATAGTGTGCCCTAGGAGTTTATACCTTCTTACCTAGATTCATTGCTTCTTCATCAAGCATTCAATCCTCTATCAAATCCCTTCACTCCTTGCTTCTCCTCATACTCTATTTCACCCTTCGAACCTGTGTGCCCTAGCTCCGAACTAGGAACCTTTACAAATTTTGTTTCTCCAAACCCTAGCTCTATAATTTAACCTTCAAACCCCATATCTTTCTATCCACATGCCTCCTTTTATGCTCACACTTCCTCCGAAGGAGCTCCACCCCAAGGCATGGTAAATCTTCTCTAGTCCATCCAAATTCCTTTTACACAATTTCTTTGTGATTTTTCACACTTAAGTCACTCTTCAATCACTCAAACACTTCAACATGCAAGGTGAGAATGAACTCGCCTATGACCTCTTTTATATATTTTGAAAAAAATATGCATTTATTTCTCCTCACCTACCATCATATTACAGATTTAAATATGTTTTTTTCTTTTTTTCATGTTTTACTCTGCTTTCTTCCATGCACAGTAGTCATAACCTTCTAGCGCATGACTACTTCCAGTCCACAAAAACCCTTACATGCACTTCCCTACTCCGTAACACATCTTCCTCTACACCAAATACCAAGTAGCTCATCCTGTTGTTGCCTACCTCATGTGGTATTTCAATCCGAGAAATTACTTTCGAACACCCAATCACTCCTAAGCACTTGCGGCACCTTTTTCTTTTTCTTTCATGTACCTTTAACCCCCATTCATTGAGCATATGTTCATATATCATGTAAATTCTATTTCATTCCCTTACACCTGGTTCACCCCACACTAAATGTATGTGCGGTCCTCTGCGCATCATCTCAATAAATAATAATCAGCTCTTGCGCATGAATGCACTTATTACAACAAAAAAAACAAGATAAAAACAAAACATAAAGGGAAGTCTAATCTAAGTGGAAATATTGTCTTATTAAAAACACTAAGAAATTTTTTTATAGTAGGGCTTTAGCCTACTCCCATGAAAATAACCGAGCAACATGGTGTCATATAATGTTTACAATTGACATGCGCCTTAGTTAAGCATCTTGGTTACTACAAAGGGTCCCAACCAATGCACCTTCAATTTCCCTAAGTGGCGCAAAAACTTAGAGTCATGCATAAAGACCACCTTACCAAATGAAAATGCCTTGTTCTTGATGTTCCTTTCATTCCAGGCCTTTTGTCATGCCTTTTCAATATTTTGGCTCTAACACACAATTACATGTTGCTCATATAGTTTCATTATTTTCTCAATGTGCTCATAAATAGCCTTTTCATCTTACAAACCTCTTGTGCACGCAATACGTAGGGATGGTAACAAAAATTCCACATGTAGTACCTCCTCTATTTCAAACACCAACCAAAAGGATGTGGCCTTGTTCAACCTTTTATATGTGGTCCTGTAAGCCCAAAGTACAACTAATACTTTATCATCACAATCCTTCCTTCCAAAATCAAAAATATTCGTAAGTGTTTTTCCCAAGATCTTGTTAAAAGCTTCAATAGTGTCATTAGCTTGAGGGTGATAAGGGGTGGTTTTTGTTAGGAATTAGAGAAAAAATATACAGAAACAATTCCTCAAACCACAGTAGTAGGAAACTATATAGCAGAATTATACATGCAGAAATATAACAACATAAATAAATAATGCACAAAAGAAGACAAGACAAGATTTAATGTGGTTCACCCAATGTGGGATACGTCCACCAAGAACTTTCTCAAATTTTATTATCAACAAGATTAAAACAACTCTCCCAGTCTTCTCTCATTTATGTGCTCACAACAAAATTCCAAAGATGTTAAACCACATATAAACCACAATTGACACCTAATTTCTTAACCTTGATCACTCTTGATCACCTCTTGATCACTAAGACTCAAGACCTCTTGAAAACACAAGATATCTTCAAGATACCATAACAACTCTATTTATAGGATTACAATCCTTTAAGAAGTCTAAAATCTGACCCTAGAAGTTTGAAAGTTGTGACCTTTCATCTTCCCACGGCTAGAAAAGAAACTTTCATGACCGTTCATCTTCCCACAGCTTGAAAATAAATGGTCATGAGATTTCATCTTCCTAATTCGAACTCCACACTTTAATACTGATTTGAGAAGACCAAAAAATAGGCTCCACACCCCAATAGTTTTATAGTTTGCCACCATTAACTCTGTTAGTAAAATTTTGATTGTCTCATTCAAAAAATGAGTTCCTCTATCATTGTTTAAGCTCAATGGGAATCCATACCTGCTAATAATATTCTCCCAAAGGAACCTTGTTATCATAGTTTTTATGCAATCTTTTGTAGGAGTAGCCTCTTCCCATCTATGTCCCATAAAATCAACAACCTACTTCTAAAAAAGTTTCGCGCTCACTATAGTTCACACAGGCATTTCATCTCTATGTCCAGGATTTCCAATTCTCTAGCAGTGATCACATGCTTTGACAAAACCCTTGGTATCCTTGTATATTGTCTCCCACTATAAGCCAACTAGAAGGATCTTGCACATAGACACATCTCCTACATAATTTCCTCCTCTAATACCTCCATGAGCTTCCTTCATTATAGCCTCGTGCTCATGTTCCAAATGATTAACTAAAATGTGGAATTATTAAGTTAATCTAAACTAGGAACAACATTAAATAACAATAAATGAATGAAGTAATTAAATATGAAAAGTGACCCAAGAAACTAAGGAAGTAGAACTAAAAACCTTAATGTGCAAAGAAGTGTTGGAAGGATCTTAGATGATTCGAAGAGCTCGTTGGATTGTGTCACAGAGATGGCTAGAGAAACAAGAAGAGGAAATGACTATGCTAAGGTCCAGAAACTTACATATCTAGGCAATATGAGTGGACCAGGGCTCCAGGGAGAGGATCATGACACCATTGGGCACCCTAGTTTGAGTTCTAGGTGCCCTGGTATGCAGAAATAGCCTAAAACTCTCCTTTGAGGTGTCATTGGATATTCATTTGTGTTCTCTCTTTGTTGCACCAAATTCATTGAAATTTGTCAAATGTTGTTGTAATACCTACAATAAGAAATCACCTACAAAACCCAAAAACAAGCATCAAAACCCTAAAAAAAGAAAGATGCAAATCAAGGGGTCAAACTGTCCTCATATGCCACAATGATGGACTTACCAAGCACTGCACTACATCTCAAACCCGATGTAGTTTTGTGTGTGTATGTGCAATCATGCCCTAGGTGCTCTTGTGTTAGTCACACTTTGTGAAAGTAGCGAGTAATAACTATGTGTAGAACTATAGTAAAATGGTGGATGGAATAGAATAAACTTCCCTCCTATGATGTGTGATGCAGATAAACCAACCTTGTCCCTTGTGATGGAGCTAAATGGATACAAATTAGCTCTAGATGGATGAAACCGTAGATGATGATAGTAGTTCCTAGTGCTTAGTCCCTTGTTATAGTCTCATAACCTTATATTTATATGGTTCTCTTATTCTAATTTTATAATTAACCCTGAAGAGGTCGACCACTAAAAAGATAGAATGTTCAAACGGCTAGAAAGTTCCCAAAAAGTGGCAGGAAAGTCTAAAAAGGATCAAGACACCCCAACTGGGACCAGGATGTATGTCTATAGCCCGGTACTAGCCTCGGCATCTCATTCAATTGAAAACTAATACATAATTATGGAAACTAATTGGGAAAGTATGTGATGAAGGTCAGGAATGATGGAAGATAGCATAATAAAATGACCAAAAGACGGGGTTTAATTAATACTTTCTTCACTCAAAAACCATATAAATAATGGTATGAGACTGGGATTATATCATACCCAAAGTGTGTGATTTTTTGTCTACACCAAAACACACCTACGCAAGACCTCATCACGACCCATCGTATACAAGTCTCCTTCTATGAGATAGTAAGGTGCAACTCGAATTACAAGTTGCTTCTTCTCTAATATTTTCATCCCTTCTAGTGCAAATCTAGTGCGTAAGAATATTGTTATATCTTCTAAATTAGTGGGCACGTGATTGAGCCTAAACAACTTCACATCAAGTATAGTTTCTCAATACTATAGGTGTCCTCTCCAGAATTGATCATTGATAAATGATCAGCTCTCAAATTTCTCTTTCCTAGATTTACTATGATTGCAAAATCAAATTCTTGAAAAAGGAGTATCTACCGATAGATGCGCCCTTACAAAATAGGATTGTTGACCAAGTTCTTCAATGTCATATGATCTATATAAAAGATGAACGGGGTGGCCAATAAGTACTGTTGAAACTTGTGAAGTGCATATATCTTAGAAAATGCCTCACATTCTATTATAGTATAATTTTTTTATGTTGGTATCAACTTCCTACTCACAAAACATATGGGATGATCCGCATTTCCCTCTTCATGTTGCTTCAAGACTGCACCAATGGCCATATCAGAGGTATAGAAATGTACGTGGAAAGGTTTTTTGCATGAAGTGAAGCACAACATTGGTGTAGTAGTAAGATTCTCCTTCAATTTTTCAAATGCATGTTGTTTCATGTCACCCCAATAAAATTTTCCTTTCACCTTGAACAATTATTTCAGAGGCCCAACAATTCTTATATATCATTTTATGAATTTTCTTAAGTAATCAATATGCCCCAAAAAAATTCGCACCTCACTTTGGTTGGTATATTCTTCTAACCCCCAAATTATGGATATCTTAGCAAGATACGCCAATAATCCATCCTTGTAGATGACGTGCCCAAGAAAATTTCCAAAGGGTGTAGGAAAAATACACTTCTTACTGTTAAGATAGATGTTTAACTTCCTGGACCTCTCGAACATAAGCCTTAAATTATCATAATGTTATTTAACCAACCCATAAATATTCTAATCATATCGACAAACCAATAAGAACTTGTGGATGAATTCATGAAAATATTACACAACTATGCATGAGAAAACTGTTGGCACATTCTTTAGTCCAAAGGGCATCATAGTGTACACAAAAATTCCCCATTCATTAGTAAAGGTATTATTTTCTTTAAATTCCCATGCAATGTGTAATTCATGATAAACTAAGAACCCATCATTGAAGGAAGATCTCACGCCCAACAACTCCCTCAAGGATTTATTTTGTGAATGACATAGGAAAAGGATCTGTAACACATGAGGCATTAAGTTACATGTAATCTACATAGATCATGATCCACCCATCCTTCTTAATATTGATTACCATGGGACTAACCCATTCATATTCCTCAATTGGTTTAATGATTCCAAACTTAAGCATCTTATCAAATTCTTCTTTCACCTTCACACGTAGGTTTGGCTTCATCCTGTACGGCCTCTTCCAAACCGGTCGTGCACCTTCTTTCATCTTAATCTTCATCTCTTCCAATGAAGAATGCACTCCTTTCAACTCATCGTAACCTCTTGGTAACAAGTCTTATAAGTAACGCAATAGCTCAATGATATTTGTTACCTCTTGCTCGAACCAGTAATCTCCAATGATGGCCTCCTTAAATGTATCCTCAGTTCTAATGTTAACCTTCTTGGTCTTCATGGGAGTGTCATCACCAATCTGGCACTATGATAATTCTTCACCGGGAACTCCTCGTGCTATGATTATTTACTAATGCACAGCCTTTAGTTTGGTGGATGTAATCTGGAAACAGAACAACAACATAACACAAGAATACCATCGACTATGATAAGACAGAATGATGACAAATCATAAATATCAAAGGAAATAATAATATTAACATGAAATTGTTACAATCTCACCCATGAGGTGCTTCAACAAGACTATGGGAGAAACTTTACAATTACGCCTCTTGATGGCTTCTTCAACACACCTTTAACTGATGGCTTCCTTCGTACACTTCCTACAATATTTCTCACTACTTCTTTCTATGCTAAATGAGGGGGGTAGCCTCTCTATTTATAGAACTTACAGGCTTATCCATCTTATCTCTAAGATAGGATAAGAAATCCACTCTGACGAATCATATTCCATACCTTAACTCTTATCTGTACATGTAAGCTTATCTCTTAAGATAAGATAAACCTTATCATTTTACATGGGTTCCACATTTTTAGAATTTTTACAAATAAAATACACAAAATATTTATGACCTCACTCCTTGTCCTTATTACTAATATAATATTCTAATTCCTAATCATGTAGACCCTACTTCTCTAATTACCCAAACTTTGACATTTTAACATTACCGGACCACTTACGACAAATATTTACTTTTTACAACATTCCTATTGTACTTTGACTGTTACCGTACTCCAAATTATTTGCGGCGTCGTACTGGCAGCGCCGTTATCTTCTATCAGACGCTACTACTAATTACACTTAACAACATTCTATTCCTAATACATACATTAATGAAATAGAAATTATGGAGGAAAATTTTAGTGTCGACAGGAGCATGGTATGCTCGTGCATTTTCATTTGTAGTGTCAGTTACCTCATTTACGCCCTCTATATGGATGATATCCAACTTCTCTACCTCTTTATCATCAATGAGGTATACCATCTTCCCTTTCTCTTTTTCTTTATAGGTGCAGCCCAATTCCATCTCTTCTATCTCGATTATATCCTCACGCACCTCAGGATTCAATTCTCTAAGTAATTAAAGTATGAGATTCTTTGCTTTTGCACTATCCACTAATGTAATTTTCTTTATAATCTACCAAGCCTCATGTATAAGAGGTTTATTAGAAAAATAATCAATGGTATGAGCAATACCTTCAGTCATCTCATGCCAGCTTCCAGTCTCTCATTTTAACTCAGCATGGACATACCACACACACATTCATCCGCGTAGGGTAGAATAAAACTTATGCACCCACGAATATGGTGGTAAATCCTCTAGACCTTGTTCACATTGTCTCTCATAGGTATGGACGTGTACCAAAGTAGGAGTCTTCCCATAATACTCATGTATAAGTTTAGGAAAATTTCTCTGAATAAACCTTGTTGAAAAGGAAATTCTCACTTCTCTCCAACCCAACAGGTTATCTCTATTTGTTTCCTACCAACACATTGTTGTACCATGCAAAGTATAGACTAGCATATTCCTTTGATCACCTTCATTCGGCCACTGGTTCTCCATGATGCGTAAAAATGAATCAGAATTCCCCTCACCAGTATACCTTGGTAATTGAGTTGTGCCAATCTGCCTAACCATGTGTGGCCTGATCATCCTGGTGAATCTTCCCTTCATCTGACACCTGACCATTTCATATGTGTCATGGGCCCAATTGTCATAAGCAACACTAGTGGTTTCACTGACACATTGCACGTCTTCCCACTGAAGTATGCCTTCCTTAAATGGTTACACATTCACATGGTCATGCACCATCTCCACATAGATTTTATTCAACTCTTCTTCACTCAAAGGCTAAATGTATTGTGAAGCCTTTGCCTCATCTATAGGTATGACCACATGTTAATCCTTGCTCTCAAAAATTACATATCTATTGTTGAAGCGCAAGTCAACATTTTTTACATTGCACAAAGGATTCCCAAGTAGTGCTAGAAATTTATTTGCCTCGATAAGCTCCAAAAAATTAAAATATCCAATAAACTTGGCTCCTTGATTGGTAATTAACGCATTCTTCAATACCCCAACAGGAATGACCCTTACCTTGTTCACCATATACAACACATTGGAAGATGGTTACAATGGTAGTATCCCCATCTAGTTCCATACATCCAATGTTAGGACATTCACATAAACACATGTGTCAATCAAAATATTTCTCACCAACCAACCATCAATCACTGTATCTAGTGTAATTTATTTATACTCATGGTTATGTGGTGGAAAGTTTGCATGGAGGATATGTCACTCACGCTTGGCTCCTATGTAGGATACCTTTTCACGCAGCCATTTTCCTAGTAGTGGGATGATATTCTCATGTCTCAACATCTTACATACCTCTCTCAGATCATCTACATATTTCTGTGGAAGCTCAATATTCCTCACATGTTCTCTCTCATGTGCTTTCTTCTTCTGGCACTGAATCTCACCCTAAAATTATCTTATTACCCTCATAGTAACCTGATAGACCTCCTTTTGATGAGTAGCATCTAGATACTTGGCATGCATAACCTCTTCCCTCCTAATGAGTGGTTTAAATTTAAGAGGTTCATGCACACACTCTGCTTCCACGCAAGTAGTCACTAGTATAGTTTATAATTATGGATCATGTGTCTTCTTTGGAATCCATTGATCACTCTTCGTGCACTGCACCTTGATCATCCCCACACCTTTTTCCTTCTTCTATTTTTACACATATGTTCATAGAGATCAAAGCAATCCTCAACTTTATGTTGTTTGCCACAATACGCACATACCAAATTTTGGGGACACTCACCTTGGTAATGACCTATGGATCTATAGACACCTAAAATATGCTTACACTAAGCATTTCCTCTAATTCAACTGATTAATGACACTTTGTTAATTCCCCATTCTTCGCTCCATTCTCAGATGCCCATTCACGACACTCTTTCAATTGTATTCCTCCTATAATCATCTAATTAGGCTAATGTCTCTCTTATTAGCTAGACATTCCTCCTTTTAACAATTCAGAACCTCCCTAGTTCTCTCTAGATCACTTCTATTGGCTTCCTAGGCTATCTATCAGTCACAAATGGTTAGTCAAACTCCTCCTAACTTTGAATGAGTCTTTAATCACTCGTTAATCATGCTTAACTAGCCTAAACCTAGCTTAACTAAGCCTAAATCATGTTTATCCTAATCTAATCTAAAAGTGCTTGTTGGATTACCTTTAGTCCCACATGCATCTAAATTCCAAACTCTTCCAAAACAAAAACTATAAATACAAGGCTAAGCGTACCCATTCAACCTTACACCTTCACACTTAGGATATCTTATTAACACTAAGAACACCTAGCTTTGGGATTCTATTTGTATTAGCTTTAAGTTAATTAGACATTTGATCTTAAGCTTACCCCCTTCATTTATCTTGAGCTAATAGCCTCCATTTGAATCCATAATCCAAGTTTAAGTAATATGGAGAGAACCATTGGCCTTGAAACCATTAATGGTGAGACTCCATTCTTGAAAGCTTGAGAACCATAAACAAATAAACACCCCTTTGATTGATAAATTAATCTTTTAGGTTCAATTTCTTAATTAGTAGTCTAAAGAGTAGAGAGTAGTTTTATCATGTTAGTTTAGATTTAATCTAGTTCATACAATGATAAATGTTAGTCTTGTTTAGCTCTTATCATGATGGTTTCGTGTGGATTAGGTTCATGCTTTGAGGTTATATGTTTTAGCTTCATTTCTATAGCATGTCTAATTTATTCATGAACACATTTGACATGCCCAATGGGACTCTAAGTTCATCCTCATTAATGGAGTCATTTTGAAGCTTTTATTTCAGTTTCTAACTTTTTACATGTTTTTTGTAGGGTTAAATATTTTACCTTGGGCTTTTTAGCTAGGTTTTATATAGTTAACCTTCATTTTCATGCCACTTTGTTAGGTTTATATTAGAAATTGCATTTAATGGCTAAATTCTAACTTGTTGACACTTTTAGAATTTTATTTTCCATGTTGTTTGGTGGTTTTTCAGGCAGGCACGCATACACCCTTATGCTAGTGCAGGAACCTGCTGACTATCATTTTTAGCAGAGGAACACACGCACCCAAACTAGCATGTAGGTAAATGACAAGAGGTGCACACACCCAAATAAACGTGCATACACCTTTCTTCCAATGCAAGCACTTAGCCAACTGTAATTTTTAACACGCGCGCACACACCTAAATAGGCACGCATACACCCTTCTATTAGTGCACATGTTATGTGTTTGTATTAGTGGCACATGCACCCTTTTACTAGCACAAGCATCCCTCTACCAGCGCACACGCACTGTTATATCTTTTTGTACCTTATATTTCACTTTATGTGTGCAAGTATCTATTCTCTATCACAAACACACTTATCCTAGCACAAGAATCTCTCAAGTAGCACAAGCACTCTACAGACCCGCTAGGTTACACATAGCAAAGAAAGCACCATACCCCACACACACACACCATAACCTGCACGCAGGTACCTTAGTCTAGACTTTCATATCAATTCTATGTTTACAAAGGCTTGTGTCATTAAATACTAACATCATTGTAGGTTTAATCTAATTAATTTTTATTTTATAGGGTATGTTTACATGCTTTTGTTAAAATTGTAATAAACTTGGATAAACCTTGAATGCCTAATCATAAGAGTAAATCCATGTATGCTCTTCCCTCACGTCTTTTGGGGCGATCTTGGGAATCAAAAATGAATTTTTATCTCTTTCATTTCTTTGAAAAAATGTTTAGAATGTCCAAATTGGGTCAAGATGTATGTATTTTGCATTTGAATTAAGTATTTTCCATTTTTTGGTTTCTTAATTGGATTTTTGCATCGCATATGCTCTTCTCTTGCATCCTAGGACAATTTTGAGAATCAAAAATGACGTTTTTCGTCTTTATACGTATGGAAAATTACTAATCCATTATACATAACCAAAACTACATGTCAAAGAAAGGAGGAGTCAAGACAAAAAAAAATTACTAATATAGCTTTCACATAGGTTGTCAAAGGTGTGCAAAACTTCATTAAATCTAAGAAAGATTAAAAAACACACCACTTTCATCACACTGTATTGTAGGTTTCAGAAAATGGTACATCCCTATCAGCTTAACTAGTCTAGTTTCAACACTCCCAACTACTTCAACGTGCAGAGCTACTTCCAAAGCCTCACTCAGATCTGCATATGTTTTATGAGATAGAGCTCTTCGAAATGGAGTCAGTAATCCTCAAATGAACCACTGTGTGGGTTTACTGGGATGAATATCATAGGATAGTTTGGGAAAAAATATTTTTAAAACACACATCATACTCCCTCACACTTTCAAATAAACCTTGTTTGATGTCCTTGAGCATGCTAATACTTTGATGTTTAAACTCTAGAATGTGTAGCTCAATCAAAAACGTTGCACACAAAGCATCATAATCTACCGTAGTTTGGTATGGATCATAATTTATGTACCAATAATGTATGTGCCCTTAAACTGTGGCAATAAATTGACTCGCCTTTCTATCAGGGGTTGTAATGCCCTTTGCTTTCCATAGTAATTCACACTTGTGTGCATGCTCAACCGCATCCTCCACACCTCAGTACTCTATAAAGTGAAGAGACATATCAAAGTAGACATGAGGTGTATGTTACTATGGTTGTTGAGGTGGTGTCTGATGAGGCTAATTTAGTGGTGGTTGCAGACCTTTCCTAGGGTTAGAACACAACCCATATCCAAATCCTCCACTGGGATTTCCTCCATACAACAGTTGATTTGAACCTCCTTAGCCTCCTGTGCCACTTACTGTAACCTGAGGTCTTATCAACGAGCTTCCTTGTGTCCCAGTGTGGTACTAAACTGGATTCCCATTGTCTACATTGTCACAGTACCTATAGGATTACTTCCAATAGTCTACATGACAACAAGTTGTCTTGAAGATTCGTCTGTAAAAATTGCTCCAAAAGTACTTCCAAACATTAGTGCCTATTGCGCTACAATGTGTGTGTTTCTAGTATGTTTCCCTTCATGGGTTATAACTAAATGGTATCTTCTTGTATTGGTTATCCTATGTGGAGATGATGTCTATTTTCCTTCACTACATTACCCTTCAACTACATCTGTATCTAGAACACCTTGCGTAAGTGCTAGGTAGCTAGGTTGGGTCAGATGTGCACCCGTGGTCCTCATTCTCTCCTCTAGCATGCTCTCATCTGAATTCGATAGGGTCTCTCTACTATGCTTTCCTAATGTTAGGATGACATGGTACTGTAACTCCTCATCTTCCACGAGGGTCTCAAAACCTTTGTTAGTTATCATTATTCTTAACAAAATCACTACGTCAACTACCCTCTATCACACTTTGTTATACTTGAGTCATCTTTCCTCTCTCTTCCTTTCTTTTGTCAGGGCTGCCGCAATCCTTCTTCACACATGTTCTTTCCCTTATGCACTGTGGGTATTTAGCTAGCCATAGGTAATATTTCCAATCCCAATTCTATCATCAAGATCTTAATATCTAAGGGTTTCGCACACAAGTAGGATCCTTGTAGCTCACGCAAGAACTTAGACTTTGGTTCCTCTGGACAAGAATACATTGAAATCACGTATTCCAAGTTATAATTTCACAGCATACTTTCCCATCAATGATCTAAATCCCTAGTCTATGTCTCAACTAAATCGAAAAGAGTCTAATAATCTTCCTACATCCAAACTCTCATTCTTGGGAAAAAACTTTTGTTCGATGTGTAAGTTGTCAACCACTGGTACAACTATACTGGGAAAAATCTAAAAATGTCTCATACAAGAAGCCATAAAAATTATCCTCCACCAACTTTCATGCATCAAATTTAGGTCCAGCGTTATTTATTTATACAAATAAGTCTTAATTATCTTCTACGTAGCTCTCAATACTCTCTAAAGATAGTCAATGTTTCATCTACATACAACATCCTGGTAGAAAAATTGAAAATGGATCCAGTAAATAGAACCAAAATGTAGTATTTTATTTTCACATTCATTAGCTAGGCATGTTGTCACTTCATCCAGACATATTTAAATGTTCATCCGAAGCATGCAGCCACTAGGTCCCTCTTTTTTGTGCCTATCTGGATGTTAGCATGCATTTTCATTATAGTTATGATCAAGACATTTCATCATTCATAATAGTCATCATAAACATGGAAATTAGAAACACATATAATAGGGAAGATAATTAATCAATGTAAACAAGAATAAGATAAAATACATCATTAAGACACCATCGTCAGACATATCAACTATCATTATCCAACCAAAAGTATCCATTACAAACCAGAATTCATTACATCACAAGATTTGAATACATATAACAGTCATTACAATAGTACATAGGTTCATGTGTGCAACACCAAACCCTAAATCTATATCACAATAACATAACTACGCTCATACACAGCTTCTTTTCTACCATCTTTTACATCAGTTATATAGAGGGGTGGGGACTTTCCCTTCACCGCTCATGCACTCTCTTAATAATAGGTGTGCTCACAAAATTAGCTTGCATGCTTTCTACAAAGGATGCTAATAATAGATTATCCTAATTATAAGACTTGTTTTAATCCTATTATTAGTTTAACCCATGTGTGTGCTTTATCTTGGTTTTCATGTAATTTTCCCAATTATAGCATTTTCTTTGCCGCCAAGTCGCCATGTTGTAATCATTTTCTCGGTCAGTACTCCAACCTTGTTTTTCAAATTTTTTAGCCTTTCTCAAAAATTGGCTGAGTCCTTTTCCTTTTGCATCTATGCATGCAGCCTCATGCTTTGATGCAGGGTACCTCCGCATGTGCCACTTGATCACTATCCTCTCATTTTGTCTACATGTACTCCTATGTATAAGTCTTTGTTCTATCTGATACTTGGTCAATTTCTCTGACCAACAATATGAGATAGAAAATTGTCTTGTTTGCTTGGACTTGTTGGATTTGAATGTCGATGGAGAGTTTTTTGGGCAATCTCATGCCAAGACCAATTTTTTGGGAGATCTCACACCGAGAGTGAGTTTTTGGGGTGATCTCATGCCAAAGGCAAGTTTTTCGGGTTATCTCACGCCAAGAGAAGAGTGTTGGGGAGATAGTTCTAGTTTTTAGGAACTCTCTTTTCATGATGCTTACCAATAAGCACCATTGCAGATGGTAAATCCCTTATTTGTTCCTTTTGTTCATGTTATTCTGATTGTAACTAATAGAATGCATTTTATTATTGGAGGCAAGTGCTTGCTAATAGAGAACTATGTCGTAAATTCCTGGTGACTGTGTTGAACTAAGAAATTGTCTATTTTTTCCCCTAAGACACAAGGTCCTAGGGGGGACACAAACACCCACCACTATTGTCTAGGACTGGGTGCTAGTGTTTGCTCTGTATTTTAGGCCCAAGCCATGTTTTGATCCCATCTATAACTATGTTTCTGTGTTTTTGTTACAAAGCTCTAAGTTATTTTAGGGGTGATACATTTACCCAATAGATCCCCCCTCATTTAGGGTGCTTGTGACAACTGTAGGAGAATGCACCCCAAAGGAGAGGACCTAAAACTCATATGCATATCTGATATTGGATACCTATAGAGGGTAGGGGATTTGCATGGTAAAAACCAAGGCACATGCATACAATATGCACTACTAACAACTATTAGTGAAAATGAGCGAGCATGCAATGAAATACAATGTAAGAAGTAACTAAGTATACAAGATGGGCCACAAAAAAGTATTTTCATACATGGTACATCACTCACAATGTCACAATATAATTAGGGCTGAAGTGGCCATAAGAAAATAATAGTCAAACAAGACACAAGGCGTAGCCTATAAACAATAACAAGCAAAGAGTGATATATAGCCATGGTTATATTGATTCTATAAGAAAAATGCTACACATGAAGCACCTATTAACGTGTTAGAAATATACTTGTAGTTTGTCAAAGCGTGTATATATTAGTGAAAAAGTAAGTGATAATGACGAAAATTAGTAAATATTGAAAAAATAGGACTTGTGATGTATGGAGTATGACAGTAGTACAAGTAGATGCCCTAGGAGCCTCAGCAGGACTAGTAAAGAGTAATGTCAAGCACCATTCATAATTTATGAATCTTTGAAAGGTCTTGCATTCACCTTAAGATACCAAGTGAATATGCATGTGTATATAGAAAAATATAATGACATACTAAGTATCCAAGTAGCATAGGAAACAAAGTGTAACATGTAAGTAGAATAAGATGACAAGAGTAAATATAACCAAGCTACGCAAATGTTGTGTGAGTGTGATGGTGTGTTGCGATGTGTAAGATGTGAAGATGAGGAGAGCCATGTTTTCTCATAGTGGATGTGTGTGAGATGAGTTTCATTTAGGAATGTGTTATCCTAAGAAATTGGCAAGGGTAATTTTATGGGTAACCATCCAAAATTTTGTTATGGTCCCTCATCAGGGACCCTTCCGCGTTCGGAACGTTGCAAAAACCCCTTTTCTGAGAAATCTGGTTTTCCGAACTTAGCCTTTTTTGGGTCTTTTTGGTCGAGCGCACCTAATGTTTATGCAACATAGAGTAAGCATGCGCCCCCTTTAAATCCTTTGGCACACAGTTTGAAGTGTTGACACACATTTTGGTGCGCCTCACCATGTTGCGCCTTTCTCGCATGTGCCAAGGCGCATGCACCTTCATGTCAACAATACTTTTGTTGCGCCGCATTTTGGTGCACCAAAGGCGCACTTATTTCCATGTTGACAGCACTATTGGTGCACAAATGGTGCACATAACTTCATGTTAACATGTGTTTTGATGCGCCAAAGGGCGCAAGCTTTCCAGTGTCGACAGGCGTTTTGATGCACCACTTCAAAAAGTGGTTGGCGCATTTATTACAACTTTACCTATATATAGGTGCATCCACCCTGTCACTTTCACCAGTCAGAAAACATGTGATTATTCTTTTCCCTCTACACCTGTCAGCACACCTGTCATTCTCGTATCACGTCATGGACCCAGTTTCACCTCTCACATTATATATATTCCTGGTAAGTGGTCCTTATTGCTCGTGTTTTGTGTTTTGGTTATTGGTTGTTTGTCTGTGGGGTTGGATTAAATAGATCTGTGAAACCATGGAACCTCCCTTTGCTATTTTTGCTGTCCTCCCCCATGCACTTCTCCCTCTTTCTAGATCTTCTAGTAAAGAGGACTCTACCTCTGAAAAAATTGCTAGGTTCTCTTTGTTTTAGCACATTCATCATCCAAGGGACCCTGCAGAAGAGACTTAAACACATGTAACCCCTCCAGAGAAAGAACAAGACTTAAAAATTGATAGACTACTTTTTTCCTCTTTGGCGCAGTCGCCACCTTTGCAACATGAAGTACAGTCGCGCCATCGGCGCATCCACCATGCCTGCTGCATAAAAAACAAGTACGCCCTCAAAAGCACACTTTCCTTGCTTGTTACACCCGCTAACCCTGCACCCTCTTGGTGCACCAAACTCGTGTGTAACATTGAAAAAACTTGCGCCATTGGCACACCTTGCATCCATGCAACACCAACCTTACTTGCGCCAAGTACAAAACTATTAACGGTGCAGGCGCATCCCTTACTACAGCAACATCATGTCATGCAGACCTTCCATGCGCCACGCTAAGTTCCCCTGTGGTGCATGAAAAAATGATGTTACACGCATTAAACCTGTGCCCTTTGGCGCATCCTGTACCCGTGTAACATGAAAAATATCAATGTCCGTTATAAAATGCATATATATGGCGCAGGCGCACTTCCGCTTGCAACAACAAAAAATGTCATCTGCAGCGTCCATGTGCCCTGTGCCCTTTGGCACTGATTTATCCCTTGCAGCACCCCTTTTCTGTGCACCATACTATTTAACCTTGCAACCTGCAGTATTCATGCGCCCTGCGCCCTGAGGCCTTAAAATTGCTAACTCTTCCTTCTATCAATGCTTTAATGGAAGATCAAACAACTAATATCATTTTCCTGCATTGGGTTTCACTTCTTCTTCTTGCAGATCAGCACCTGAGCCAACAAAAGAGGAAAGTTCCCATCGCACCGATGGACTTCTCCATCATCCCATCAAAGGGGACCAAGAAGCAAAAGCCTTTAACCCGCTTCTCTCACAGTGCGTCAGGAGAGAGAGTAATGGAGATAGCATACCCCAATCCTTTAAAGGATAAAAAGGATCTGTCTTCAAGAGATTACGCAGTGACCCAAGTCACAATGGGGACATCTTCAGAAATCCTTCAAGGAGAGGCCCTATCTGCAGTTGACGCCCTTTGCAAGAAGCTCCAGGAAGAAAAGGAAGAGAAAAGGCTGTTAAAGGAGCAAAATAAACATCTTCTCCACGCCTTGCAGAAAATGGGTAGTGCGCCTCCTACAACTGCCGCCGAAACTCCTGAGCCTTTGAGCTAGGACAAGATTAATGAATATGCCAAAATCGGCAAGCAGGGCATGGCAGTTTCCACCTTGAGGAACCAAATCCTCAAAGAAAGTGAGGGAGTGATCGCTAAGTTCACCGGATTATATCAAAATATCAATCAGGCGAACAGAGAGCTCCAGGCGATAGCAGGACCCATCTTCGAAGAGCTGGACCATGCCAAGATGCAGCATGAGACCTTTCAGAAAATGCTCGACTGTTCAGTCAAATATCTGGTCAAGTTCAGCGTCTTTGGACACCCCAGAGCCCTCAACAAAATCCTTTCTACTCTGGATTATAGGGTTGATTAGCTGGAGTTTGTCCTGGAAAAGATCGACAAGATAAAGGAGGAAGCCCTGGATGCAATGCATCAGATGGAGCAAATTGTCTTAAGAATGTCTCCGGGTTTGCTCACTCCTTCTTTCGCCTTAAGAAAGGTAGAGGAAACTATTCAGATCTTCAAGGAGATCGTTTCACAAGGGCTGGGACCAGAGGTCACTTTCGATGCCGAATCCATCAACAACCTGCTGGCCTGTCGTGACTTCATTGGGTACCTGATAGAGGCAGAAAATGATTATTCCAAACTCCCAGAAAAGCTCATGGATGAGCGGGAGACTTGCAAAGCTATCAGTGATCGACACAAGGATCCTTCCTAGGATCAACTTCAACCCATGATCAGCAAGTTCATGGAATACTGTGCCCAGTTCCACATCTCATCACCTAAGCAGCAGCAAAAGCAGGATACTTCCTTTTAGCCACGGGACGAAGATGAATAGTTTTCTTCTTCCCGACTTTCTCCTTGTAATTATCTAAAGTGTGTTGACACAAATGATGACATCATCCATGTTGCACCATGGGATGATGTCATCCACAAAGTTGTCAAAAGTCAACAAATGACTTTAGAATCTCTTGTAAGATATTTTTGTAATTAAGTGGTTGGTTTGCTTTTGTCTTCTTTTCTTCTCTCCTTCTATATATACTTGAATACTGGTTGTATTCAGGGGTGGATATTTTTTAGATGAAAAATAGAAGTGAGAAGAAAAGGCTTTGTACTTTTTGTAACAGAAGAAAATATTAATACAAATATTAAGACTTTGTGCTGAATATGTGTGTTATGGGCATCTGATCTTTCTTATGTCAGATCTGTGTGTTTATTCTGTTGGATCTGCTTCTACCTTTTTGTCATTTGTTCATCAGTATTGCTTTGTTTGTCTATGCAAGTAGGTTCGGCTCTGTTTACTACCAGCCCAAAACATAGACCCTCTGACCTTTCTACTTTGGAATTCATTTCTTTTCTCCCTTCAGATCCCTTCTTCCCTTCCTTCCTTTATTCCTTTCTGTTCTTCATCGGAACTACTCTACTGGGATGAGGTCCCAAACCCCCTGAAGGCAGAATATTGTGAGACTTGCACAAGATTCCTACTGGTAGAATAGCAATAAACCAGTTTCACTTTGCTGACTCAAAGAGGGGCTATGCCCTGCACACTGTTGGCTCGTCTATCCATAGATCTGTCCATTTGACAGATTTTCAAACCAATAGTTTTTGGCGACTCCGCTGGGGATCGAACAGATCTATCGGATCTATGATGGTGGTATGATAGAAAATCAGTAAAAATCAGAAAAGTCATTACCTGTTTGCAAATCTTAACTTTTTGTTCAAAATCCAAAATTTTTGCAAAAGTGACCCAAACTGAAAATTTTCTTCAGGGATCCATAGATCAGACCTAGTAGGAGATCTTTAGTTCGCTGAGTTTTTATAAAAATCTGTATTTTTCCATAGATCTGAGTTTTTTTACAGTTTACCAAAATTTTCAAACTCTTTAAAAAGTCAACTCTAGATCTAAAAAGTAGCTTACTAAGCTTCACCATTGTTTTATCCTCGTTGTTCTTTGTCATTAAACCGCAATCGGTTTTCAAAAGAGGGATAAAATTTAAATATTTAGAAAAGTACATGCTGCTGGTTTTTGTCAGAAAAATCAGAAAATCAGCAAGTACAACCAAAAAGAGTTTTTAAATCTGCTCCACAATATTACAGATCTGGAAGGTACACTGGCGGGTGAACCATTTACTCGTAGCAGGAGAGCTCGCGGAGAAGTCGATCTTACCTTTGACCTACTTCAAAGGCACAACTTCAGTATAACACCGGCTCGCTTCTCGTCACTAAGTCTCAGCTGACCGGTCATCCAGGAGTGTCTCACCTCCACGAAGGAAGCATCTCTCATAAGGAACGTCTACATCACTTTGCAGTGCTTTGTTGCTCAATGGAACCACACTTCCAGCTTGCGTCCTCTTTCCAGCTTTTCAAATGGCGGTGCCATGGGGAAATGCTATGGGCCCTTTGGCATTACCACATCCTGTTCACGCGCTTCCACATGGAAACCGAAAGAATTTTCCCAAATTTGATGGGAGTGGAAACCAAAGCACGGATTCACACATATTTGCATTCATCATGTCATGCAGTATCCTAGATGTGACCCATGAAGATGTGTCAGTTCGCCTCTTTTCTAGAAACTTTGCAAGGGCCCGCAGCAGAATGGTTTCAGCATTTTCCGGCCGGATCTATTACTAGTTGGGCCACCTTGCGGGATGCTTTTGAAGACAGGTATAAGCCTTCTGAAGACGCGTTCGCGTTACTGTCAAAGATCACTCACCTAAAGAAGGAGGCCAATGAGACCATGCGTGATTTTATCGCCAGGTTCAATGCATTAATCAACCGTGTGCCTGTTGCCATGCTTCCAACACCGGAAAATCAAAAGTGTTTCTTCGTAAACGCTATGAGCTCGAAGGTAAGTTTCTTACTCCTGTAAGAACAAGTAGCTACCTTGCCTCTTGCCCAGGCTGCTACCATTCGGATAGAGGACAACTTGCTAATATCTGGTGAATTGAAACGAGAGTCATCCAAGTTCAAATCTTCAAATCCTTCTCCCAGGCCACTTCGTCTGATCTGGCATTTCAGAAGATGGCAAATGACTTGCTCGCATTAAAGAAGTAGTTAGCCCAAGCTTCCCTCAGTTCCTCGTACCGGGATATTCCACAAAGAACTTTTACTCCCAACAGTTTCCCGCATAGGCCGCGTCTACCCGCAACTGCTCCACGGTTGGCACTTGAAGCTCCTCCGGTCAACATTTTAGCCGAAATCGAAGAAGAGGAACAAAATTATGAAGAACCTTCGTCTCAAGGTGAAGATGATCAAGATGTCGGTGAACCGACTGGCGACTCTACTATCAGGTATATGGAATTTGATGAGGAAGAATCTGACGAAGAAGAGGGTACCCAAGGATATGCAAGCGGACAATCATATGTTGTTTTTACCCGCTCGCAAGGAAAAGAAGCAGAGGTCGCTGCCAATGTGCAGAAAGAGAAGGCTGCATCTTCCACGCCCCAAACTATTGCTAAAAGAGGTAATCCTCTTCCTGCTCAACCCCCTGTTAAGTATTTTACAAAGAAATCTTTTCCTCCCATCTCTCCTCCAAATCAGCCTTCTTCTATTTCCATGAAGACCAGTAACTTTACCCTACCATCGCGAAATGAAGGACTCATTCCTCCATCAACGCAACCCTTGGCCACGTTTGACATAATTGACCACGCTAAAAAGACCAAGATTCAAATGTCTGAAGCTGAGTACCTTCAGTCAAACCCCGAACAGCTTGTAAGGTTGACTGAATACGTCCAAAGTCAGGCTGTCATGACTAATCAGGTTTCCCCAAAAGGAATCCTTTCCACCCCTCCTTCATCCCGCATAAATGTTGCCTCGACATCCGCATCAGGTAAGATAGAACCTTTCTACCTCTCCCTCCTAATTAATGACCACAAATTAAGCAACTGCATAATTGATTCTGGAGCTTCCGATAATGTCATGCCGCAAAAGTCACCCATGCTCTGGGCCTCACCCTTACCAAGCCTTTTGGCAGATGTTATTCCTTGGAAACCAAGTAGGTTCCGCTGATCGGTCAAATCAAGGATGCTCAGTTCGCATTTGTGGCATTCCCAGAGAAAAGAGTAAAGATGACCGTCCTTGTTGCCGATATTCCGGCAGCATATGGAATTCTACTAGGAAGGAGCTTTTGCAGTGAAGTTGGTGGGGAGATTCATATGGACTGGTCTAAGGCTAGAATCCCCGTCAAAGGTGTAATGCAAACCTTGGAGCCTGAATCAAAAAATAAGTACCTGGTTACTAACTCCGATGACCCCAAAGCCCAAATTCTCTTCGAATCATCAGGGATGGGAAACTATTTCTTGTCTACCAAGTCTGAAAAGGGGGATGTCCTCATCCAAGCAGAGGATCTTAACAAGATCTGGACTTTGCAGTTTGACGGTAGCTGCGCGACTAGTGGGTGTGGCGCTGGTGCCGTGCTTATATCTCCTGAAGAAGAGATTATTCCTCTCTCTTTCAAGTTACAATTTTTCAACACGAATAATACTGCTGAGTATGAATCCCTGCTACTTGGCATGCAAGCCGCGAAAGAAAGAGGGATCAAGAATCTTAAGGTACAAGGTGATGCAGAGCTGGTCGTAAATCAAGTTAAGAGGATATACCAAGTGAAGAATGAAAGGCTCAGACATTACCGCAATGCGGTGTGGGACAGCATCAAGGATTTTGATGCTTTTTCAATAAAAGCCATCCCAAGAGCTCAGAATGACATGGCCGATTCATTGGCCGTTTCAGCATCCCTCATGCTCCCTCACCCAAGTTTGAAAACAAAAAAATATACCATTGAGGTGGTTTTCCGCCCAAGCATGCCGGAAAATTCTCAGCATTGGCAAGTATTCAACAATGACAACCAACTCATTGCCTTTCTAGAAAAGGCAAAAAAATTTAGTGAACTTCATTTTGAAGGATCCACTTCTGCATGCTGTGAATCTGTTATGGATCAAAATGAAGAATCGAAGGAAATAAAATCCCAAAATGCCTTGTCTCCCTAGAGTGGTTGTTCAACAGGCATGATCACTTTGTTAAAAAGAAGAGGTGAGATGATCCTAATTCCTCCCCAGAAACCGAACCGGTCAATTTAGGTTCGGTAGAACATCCGCAGTTTGTGAACATTGGAAAATGTTGCACACCTGAAGAGAAGCGGAAGTTTGTCAAACTGCTGAAGAAATACATGGATGTATTGGCATGGTCCTATGCCGATCTAAAGTCTTTCAAGCCAAAGGACGTCCAGCATGATATCCCATTGAAAGAAGACGTCAAACCTTTTCGCCAGAAGTAGAGACATTATAATCCTAAAATCTCAAGTACTATCCAGGATGAAATTCAGAAAATGTTGGACACACAGATCATTTTTCCTATCCATCACAGTACTTGGGTGGCAAACATTGTGCCAGTGCGCAAGAAGAATGGCGAGATACACATATGTGTATATTTTCGCAACCTGAATCAGGCATCCCTGAAGGACAACTACCCGCTTCCCATAATGGACCAGGTTCTGCAAGCAGTAACTGGATCAGAAATGTTGTCCATGCTTGATGGTTTTTCAGGCTATAATCAGATTGAAGTCTCACCTGAAGACCAATTTAAAACAACATTCACTACTCCTTGGGGTACGTTTGCTTACAGCAGGATGCCTTTTGGCCTGACCAATACTGGCGCTACTTTCCAGCGAGCGATGGACTTCGCGTTCAAAGGTATGATGGGGAAGGTCATCGTAGTCTACTTAGATGACTTAACTATGTTCTCCAAACAATGAAATGATCATTGTGATCATTTGGAGCAATTATTGATTAGATGCCGACAGCACCAGATCTCCTTGAATCCGAAAAAGTCTGTTTTTGGAGTCACATAAGGAAAATTGCTAGGACATGTTGTTAGCAAAGAAGGGACAAAGATAGATACCGAAAGAGTTAAGGCTATTCAGAGCCTTACTTTACCTACAAGCAAGACTGGCGTTCACTCTTTTTTCGGAAAGGTGAACTTTCTCAGGCGCTTTGTTCCTGACTTTGCTGAAAAGACTCGTCATATATTAGACATGATGAAAGGGTCACCAACTTTCCGATGGAGCGAAGAAGGGAAGAAGTCATTTGAGGAAATAAAAGCCTCTGTTGCTCACGCGCCAGTCCTGGTATGTCCCGATTTCTCCAAGGATTTTATCATGTATAGCTATGCATCTGAGCATACTGTATCAACCATCCTAATGCAAAGGAATTCCCAAAATGTTGAATCCCCGATTGCATTTATGAGCTCTCCCCTCAAGCCTCACGAATTAAAGATGTCTCAGTTGGAAAAGCATGCCTTCGTTGTTGTCAAAGCAGTCAAGAACTTCAGGTATTACATTTTAAACTCTCATATAGTGGTGCTGGTCCCTGACACGGCAGTCAAGTCAATTTTAACTCAACAGGAGTTAGGAAGCTTGCGGGGGAATTGGATTGCAAAAGTCCAGGAGTATGATCTAGATATAAAACCAACCAAGCTGGTAAGGGGTAAGGGCCTATGTCAGCTTATGGCTGAAAACAAAGATTCAGAAGACCTTGAAGAAGAGGATGATTGCACCAATAGAGCGCAAAGCTAGCTGGAGAAAACAAATTCACCACCGATGGTCCTATTTGTCGCAACCAGCGATGAGTGGTATTTCAATATTGCTTTCTTTCTCACCTATGGCGAATGCCCATCCTATCTGACTACAAAGGAGAAGAGCGCTATAAAGCTCAGAGCAGCCAGATATATCATCTGGGATGATGGTTTATACAAACACAGAATAGATGGCATCTTCTTGCGATGTGTTGACAAACCACAGCAAGTGAAGTTACTTGAGATATTTCATAATTCGGCCTGTGGAGGCCATTTCTCCTCCTCCGTGATGGCACACAAGATCATCCGGGCCAGGTACTATTGGCCGATGCTTTTCTAAGATGCAGCCACCTAGGTAGCAAAGTGTGAACCTTGCCAGTAGTTTGTCGGCAAGCCCAAATTGGTTGCTTTTCCCCTCAGGCCAGTCATTGTCGACGAACCATTCAAGCAGTGGGGAATTGATTTTATTGGTGCACTCAATCCCCAATCGAGTGCCGGACATAGTTATGTCCTGACGGCAATAGATTATTTCACAAAATGGGTAGAAGCCATACCTGTCAAACATGCCACTTCCGAGGTTGTTTGCAGTTTCATCAAAGAAAACATCATTGTCAGGTTTGGCGTTCCAAACAAGATTGTTGCTGATAACGCTTCCAACTTCTCCTCACAAGAGGTTGTTGGTTTTTGCTATGAATACGAAATCACTTTGGCTCATGCCTCAGATTATTACCCTCAAGGAAATGGTCAGGCAGAATCCAGTAATAAAAACTTAGTAACCATCATACGAAAGCTAGTAGATGAGAATCAACGAATGTGGCACAAGTCATTATACGACGCTTTGTGGGTGGACCGCATCACTCCCAAGAGGTCTCTCGGAATGTCACCTTTTCAAGTGTTATATGGCACCGATGCCGAGCTTCCCATTTCTGCTGAACTCCCTGCTCTGCGCTTGGCACGAGCAATCGAAGATGAGACTTTCCAAAATTCTCTTGAGAAGAGGATCATGTATCTAGTAGAGCTCGAAGAAAAGAGAGTAAGAGTGGTCGACAGGATCACCAAGCATTAGAATCAGGTAAAAATATTGTTCAATAAAAAAGCTAAGCGAAGAAATTTCCAGGTGGGAGACCTCATCCTTTTGTGGGACAAATGAAGAGAGCCAAAGGGCATGCACGGAAAATTTGATTCCCTATGGAGGGGACCTTTCAAGATCAAACAACTCAATGGAGAGAACAACTTCTATCTCTCGTATCCAGACGGAACTGGACTCCTGCTTCCCTATAGCGGGCAGCATCTGAAAATCTTCAAGAAGTAGAGCTTGCTCTCTTCTTTGTACAGTTTACTTCAGTTGTGTGTTTGTTTTTGTCGTGTGCTTACTTTTGTTGGTTATGTGTTTCCCTTTTCAGTCGCCCTTGTTTTTGACTTTGTTACCCAATGGATAGGCACATGTGGATCTGGGATTCTCTACCCCTAATTTCTGTTCAGAGATAGTCCCCAGAAAGAGCCAGCTGTTATCCCGTGAAATTGGCAAGGGTAATTTTATGGGTAACCATCCAAAATTTTGTTCTGGTCCCTCGTCAGGGACCCCTTCGTGTTCGGATTGTTGCAAAAACCCCTTTTCTGGGAAATCTGGTTTTCTGAACTTAGCCTTTTTCAGGTCTTTTTGGTCAGCGCACTTAATGTTTATGCAACATAGAGTAAGCATGCACCCCCTTTAAATCCTTTGGTGCATGGTTTGAAGTGTCGACACACATTTTGGTGTGCCTCACCATGTTGCGCCTTTCTTGCATGCGCCAAGGCGCATGCGCCTTCGTGTCAACAATACTTTTGTTGCACCACGTTTTGGTGCGCCAAAGGCGCACTTATTTCCATGTTGACAGCACTATTGGTGCGCCAAGTGTGTACATAACTTCGTGTTAACATGTGTTTTGATGCGCCAAAGGGTGCAAGCTTTCCTATGTCAACACGCGTTTTGATGCGCCACTTCAAAAAGTGGTTGGCGCATTTATTACAACTTTGCCTATATATAGGTACATCCGCCCTGTCACTTTCACCAGTCAGAAAACAAATGATTATTCTTTTCCCTCTGCACCTGTCAGCACGCCTGTCATTCTCATATCACGTAGTGGACCCAGTTTCACCTCTCACATTATATATATTCCTAGTAAGTGGTCCTTATTGCTCGTGTTTTGTGTTTTGGTTATTGGCTGTTTGTTTTTGGGGTTGGATTAACTATATCTGTGAAACCATGGAACCTCCCTTTGCTATTTTTGTTTTCCTCCTCCATGCAGTTCTCCCTCTTTCCAGATCTGCTGGTAAAGAGGACTCTGCCTCTGAAAAAATCGCTAAGTTCTCTTTGTTTTAGCCCGTTCATCATCCAAGGGACCCTACAGAAGAGACTTAAACACATGTAACCCCTCCAGAGAAAGAACAAGACTTAAAAATTGATAGACTACTTTTTTCCTCTTTGGCGCAATCGCCACCTTTGCAACATGAAGTACAGTCGTGTCATCGGTGCATCCACCATGCCTACTGCATAAAAAACAAGTACACCCTCAAAAGCACACTTTCCTTGCTTGTTACACCCGCTAACCCTATGCCCTCTTGGCGCACCAAAATTGTGTGTAACATTGAAAAAACTTGCGCCATTGGCACACCTTGCATCCATGCAACACGAACCTTACTTGCACCAAGTACAAAACTCTTAACGACGCAGGTGCATCCCTTACTACAGCAACATCATGTCATGCAAACCTTCCATGTGCCACGTCAAGTTCCCCTATGGCGCACAAAAAAATGATGTTACACGCATTAAACATGTGCCCTTTGGCGCATCCTGTACCCGTGTAACATGAAAAATATCAGCGCCCATTAAAAATGCATATATATGGCATAGGCGCACTTCCGCTTGCAACAACAAAAAATGTCATCTGCAGTGTCCATGCGCCCTATGCCCTTTAGCACTGATTTATCCCTTGCAGCACCCCTTTTCTGTGCGCCATACTATTTAACCTTGCAACTTGCAGTATTCATGCGCCCTGCGCCTTGAGGCCTTAAAATTGCTAACTCTTTCTTCTGTCAACGCTTTAATGGAAGATCAAACAACTAATATGATTTTCCTGCATCGGGTTTCACTTCTTCTTGCAGATCAGCACCTGAGCCAACAAAAGAGGAAATTTCCCATCGCACCGATGGACTTCTCCATCATCCCATCAAAGGGGACCAAGAATCAAAAGCCTTTAACCCGCTTCTCTCACAGTGCGTCAGGAGAGAGAGTAATGGAGATAGCATACCCCAATCCTTTAAAGGATAAAAAGGATCTGTCTTCGATAGATTACATAGTGACCCAAGTCACAATGGGGACATCTTCAGAAAGCCTTCAAGGAGAGGCCCTATCTGCAGTTGACACCCTTTGCAAGAAGCTCCAGGAAGCAAAGGAAGAGAAAAGGCTGTTAAAGGAGCAAAATAAACATCTTCTCCACACCTTGCAGAAAATGGGCAGTGTGCCTCCTACAACTGCCACCGAAACTCCTGAGCCTTTGAGCCAGGACAAGATTAATGAATATGCCAAAATTGGTGAGCAGGGCATGGCAGTTTCCGCTTGGAGGAACCAAATCCTCAAAGAAAGTGAGGGATTGATCACTAATTTCACCGGATTATATCAGAATATCAATCGGGCGAACAGAGAGCTCCAGGCGATAGCACGACCCATCTCTGAAGAGCTGGACCATGCCAAGATGCAACATGAGACCTTTCAAAAAATGCTCGACTGTTCAGTCAAAGATTTGGTCAAGTTCAGCATCTTTGGACACCCCAGAGCCCTCAATAAAATCCTTTCTACTATGGATTATCAGGTTGATCAGCTAGAGTTTGTCCTGGAAAAAATCGACAAGATAAAGGAGGAAGCCCTAGATGCAATGCATCAGATGGAGAAAATTGTCTTAAGAATGTCTCTGACTTTGCTCACTCCTTCTTTTTCCTTAAGAAAGGTAGAGGAAACTACTCGGATCTTCAAGGAGATCATTTCACAAGGGCTGGGACCAGAGGTCACTTTCGACGCCGAATCCATCAACAACCTGCTGGCCTGTCGTGACTTCATTGGGTACCTGATAGAGGCAAAAACTGATTATTCCAAACTCTCAAAAAAGCTCACGGATGAGCAGGAGACTTGCGAAGCTATCAGTGATCGACACAAGGATCCTTCCCAGGATCAAATTCAACCCATGATCAGCAAGTTCATGGAATACCGTGCCTAGTTCCACATCTCGTCACCTAAGCAGCAGCAAAAGCAGGATAATCCCTTTCAGCCGCGGGACGACGATGAATAGTTTTCTTCTTCCCGACTTTCTCCTTGTAATTATCTAAAGTGTGTTGACACAAACGATGACATCATCCATGTTGCACCATGGGATGATGTCATCCACAAAGTTGTCAAAAGTCAACAAATGAATTTAGAATCTCTTGTAAGATATTTTTGTAATTAAGTGGTTGGTTTGCTTTTGTCTTCTTTTCTTCTCTCCTTCTATATATACTTGAATACTGGTTGTATTCAGGGGTGGATATTTTTTAGATGAAAAATAGAAGTGAGAAGAAAAGGCTTTGTACTTTTTGTAACAGAAGAAAACATTAATACAAATATTAAGACTTTGTGCTGAATATGTGTGTTGTGGGCATCTGATCTTTCTTATGTTAGATCTGTGTGATTGTTCTGTTGGATCTGCTTCTACCTTTTTGTCATTTGTTCATCAGTATTGCTTTGTTCGTCTATGCAAGTAGGTTCGGCTCTGTTTACTACCAGCCCAAAACATAGACCCTCTGACCTTTCTACTTTGGAATTCATTTCTTTTCTCCCTTCAGACCCATCTTCCTTTCTTCATTCCTTTCTGTTCTTCATTGGAACTACTCTACTGGGATGAGATCCCAAACCCCCTGAAGGCAGAATATTGTGAGACTTGCACAAGATTCCTGCTGGTAGAATAGCAATAAACTAGTTTCACTTTGCTGACTCAAAGAGGGGCTATTCCCTGCACACTGTTGGCTCGTCTATCCATAGATCTGCTCTCACGATAGATTTTCAAACCAACAGAATGTTCCCCCAACAATTAAGTATGAACCATGGAACAAGAGTGTGTCATCGAGTAATGGCGATACAATGTTTGTACCATAGATGTGAGAGTGATTAGAAAAATTGTTGATGAAGCACAGAGTGTATATGAAAGAAGTTAAGAGTAGGTGATGTGATGTTCATTTGATAATTTGACCCTCAATAGTCAAGTATGAACTGTGGAGCTAGAGTACATCATCAGGTAATGAGGAGAAAGTATGTGAACCAATGATGTGGAGATGCTCAAAAATATAGTCATGAAGCATAGAGTGAAAGAGAGTAGTAGATGTTATAAAATATGTATCGTGAAGTATTGAGCTCAAACTGTAATAAGAGTATATGATGTGAGGTTCGTTGATGAAGCGTGCCCTCAACAGCTAAGTGTGAATTGTAGCACTAGAGTGCATCATTGGGTGATGATGCTATAATATGTATATTAAATAGGTAAGCATGCTTAGAAAGGTAAACATGAAGCAAAAAGTGTGAAGTGTAGTAAAGAAGCTAAGAGTAGACAATAGAGAGATTCAGTAGTGATGGAGAGGTGGGGGAGAAACTGTAATGCCCCCAAGTGTGTATATGAGGAGTTGTTGGCAAATATATGTGATCATTGTAAGCAAGAATAGCTAGAGTATGAATATCACACGAAAGGATGTATACCATATATATGAAGTAGTATGTGTACCATGAATAGAAGGATCCATAAGTAAGCATGAATAAAAAATCACATATGGATATGTAGACACCAAATTTGTGTCTTACAACCCCCTTGTGCCCTGCATCTCATTTTCGCAACCTAACCTCATCACCTAAACCTTACACAATTATTTATTAATTACCTTATAATTAATAAATCCACATCGCCATACCTGCCACCTCATTTCGCCACCTCATCATGACCTAGCCTTAACCCTAAACTAACCTAATTAAGACCTATAACATGGTCTGCATCCCTCACCCGCACCTAAAACCAACCTCATAATGACTTGACCAAGCCCACAACTAATCCCTCGGGAGAAAAGGAGGGAAAGTTGGCTATTTTACTAAAAATAGCCCACTTTGACCTGACCGATACCGGTTCCTACTCGACCACCGTCGGTTACGTAACCGCCATCGGTTCCCTGTAAATGACCTCTCCCAACCAAAAACAAGGGGTTGGATTTTCGTTGATCTGAATCAGAAGTCATAGGAAGGATCCGAAATTTACTTGGCTGAATAGAGACAATTGAAGAAAAGAGAGGAGTTGGCAGAGAAGGACATCAAGCCCAAGACTGCAACTGAATAACCAGAGCCCAGTGACACTCATCCAAGCATCAGGAGAGGAGATAGCTCATCTTGGATTGTCAGATCATCCCACTTGAGCCCTGTCTTCGCCATCGCAGTCCCAGAACCTGCATTTTCATCAGGAATTAGTAAGTCTTATATGTTCTTTTAATAATATTTCTTGGATTTCTGAATCACAGTAATTACAAGTCTACCCCCAGATCCACTACCCGGTAACACTCTCCACCTAACTTACATTCCTTTACCCCTATTTTGCTCCAAGAACAGCCCCCATACCCTCTGAGTCTTCTCCATCACCTCGTTACCTATCCCCAGTCATTCTACCAACCTTATAAACACCATAACTATCATATAGCCATCTTATAGCCAACCTTCACCCAACCCCTTAAATCACTACCCCTACCGATATCGGTTATCATCAACCGGTACCGGTGACACTGACCGGCGTCGGTCACCGTGATTCTAAACCAAGACCAGCCCTTTCTCTATTGTTCTAACAAGGTAAACAAATTGTAATTGGACAATAGCTTATTTGTTAGAATTTGTGTTAATTCATATTAGCAGGGGAATTGACCACCTTCGAAAGGAAGTTTTATATTTCCTGGGCCCAAGGTAGTTCCCTCATTTCTTGTCTAATTAAAATCTGGTGGTCTTGTATTCTTACTTGCAGGTAGTCCTTCCAAGACAAAAAGGAGTTCTTCGCAGTCGATCTGATCTCTCTCTCTACAGTACGCACACACCCTCTCGACATTCAACAGGTATTCCTCCTAGCCCTAACCCTTATCTGTTTCTCAAAGGAATGAAAGGATAGAAGCAACTCTATTCCCAAAAGCTGAAACATTCCGTGCGAAACATTTTGGCACGCCCGATGGGACCCATTTCGGGTTTCTTTCTTTCTTGCTTGCTTTCACATAGGGAGCATACTTGCTGTTTTCTTCTTCTTAAGATATTCACAAGGTATTTTGTTATTTTGGTAAAAGAACTTGCTTTTCTTTTACATCTTTGCATTAGTGAAAGTCATCTTCTTTGCTTCATCGAATATCATTTTCGATTTGGGTTTAAAACACGTGCATTACATTCTTGCTTGTTGTTTTCAATTCTAGTGAACGTAGATTAAGTAACAGGTCGTACACGTGGGGGTGATTTCCACGGTATTGATAAGAAATTAATCTTACTTTCACTGCACAACACATACCGAATCACGACATAATCAACACAACAGCTCAAACATCCCCCCTTTTTTCCGCGGTATTCCTCCGCCCGATTGAGGTAACCTTATAAGCCAAAACAAATTTGACATTTCCCCTAAGTCTTTTGTTTAGGATTGACATCATTCTGCGTCTAAAGGCATAAGCCCAAATTGATTAAAATTAACCCTAGGGTTAGTCTGTTAATTTGTTTGTGCATTCTTGCTTGTTCTCGGTTCTGTTTCTCTGTCATACACTGTTTTCTGTGATCACTTCAGAACAGTTTGGTAGGCATACTAAGCACTGTTAACCCCAAATCAGCAGCTTCTTACAGTTTCTTATACCAGTCCTATTATACCAACATCGGTTAAGTGACCGACGTCGGCTACAGTATAACCGACATCGATTAGCAGACCGATAGCGGTTACAGTCTTTTACAGTCCCTGACAAACTAGAAACTTACCAATTTCAACATTCTGGGGTTGTTTCTATTCCTAATAAATTGAAACCTTACTGTATACTCTTGCTCATGGTTGTTATCACTCAGAAGCAAGCCGCCGCCATGGTTTCACATGCCTGCCCTGTGCCTTTGCCTGAATCACCTCCTGCCCATACTGTGGGGAATCTTACAGACACCAGCGAGGTTCCCAAAATCCCTGTAGGAGATAAGGAATTTGCAAAAATTTTAGACGCTAATCCTAGCGCTGTACAATATTATTTGTCTCATGCCCCTGACCGTACGCCCGATGGTCAACTCCTTGTTGGCATGCCTATTAGTATAGCTGCTCATTTAGCTCCTTCTCCGCCTGATAACTCTGCTTTGCCTTCTACATCCTTAGCCCCGTCTCCTAATCCAGCGGCTTCAGGGGTTCATATGGCACAGATTGGCTTTCCTTTGGTTAATCTTGGGCCCCACATATCATTACCGCCGACTGCTCCTACCTCGTCTCTCTTGCAAACTACTTCGTTCATGACTTGCTCTCTACCACCTATCCACACGAGCTTTCCTTCTCAAGCTCCGCCCACCTTTTCATTTCCACACACGTATCCAGTGACCTCAACATCTTATATAGGACATCCCTATTCGGTCGCCTCAACATATTCGTCCTCCATACCTTATCAACATTTAACCCCACCATTGTCTAGTGGAGGCCCTTGGCCCAATTTGCCTCCATTTACCACAACCGCACCATCATCTCATCCAACCATGGATTTCATCAAACAAATGATGGACAAAATGCAAAATCTGGAGGCTTCTGTTTCGGGAAGTCGTAGCGCCTTGACATACGAGCAAGTTTGTCGGGAGCCTATTCACCCTTCTATCCCCCTTCACTCATATCCTCCTCAATGGGAACTACCGAAATTTACTCGTTTTAATAGTAAGAGGATCCTCAACAACACTTGCGATCATTTAAACATGCTTGTTATTTGATTGCTCATGATGATGCCTTGCTACTCCGCACCTTTCCCATGTCCTTATCAGGACCCGCCTTGGAGTGGTACAGTGCTTTAAACCAACACTCAATCTTCTCTTTTAACCAACTAGCCCAATCTTTCTTGGATCATTTCTCCATTAACATTGCCAAGAAAGTATCTATCACCGACCTCTATGCCATCCAACAATTTGAAGACGAATCTATCACAGATTTCGTTGGACGATGGCGGGGCCTTATCAACCAACTTACATATGCCTTGCCTCAGGCTGAACTTATTGAACTTTTTACGTGGGCCTGCGCTAAGCACATCTCTCCTACCCTCCAAATTCAAACTTTCCACACATTTGACGAGGCCTTTACTATGGCTCGAAAACTAGAGATTTGAGCCTTAGAAGAAGAGAAATTGCGGTTGCGCAACAAAAACCCCAATTTCCGAACTCAAGATTCCACCAATAAACCTAACACCACCACTCCTCACACATCCACTTCTTCGAAATCAAAAGGAGTTGTCCATGCGGTGATGGTCAAATCTCAAGCACCGTCTAATACCCCACCAAAAACTGCCTATAAGTATAAAGCCGAGCCCATCAATTACACTCCCTTGGGAGAAACTTATGGTGTCATCTTGGAAAAATTGCTCAAAGCCGGAGCTCTCACCTTGCCTCCTGTTAAACCTCACTCCGGGTTTGACTCCACCCGCGCTATACCTTCTTGGTACAAAGAAAATGACTTCTGTAACTTTCACCGCGTAAAGGGACACAGTCACGAAAACTGCAAGATGTTGAAAAACATAGTGCAGGAAATGGTTGATGCAGGGGATATAACCCTCGATAATCCTAATGCCCCTGCTAACAGAAATTTGAAAATATTCAACAAACCATTCCCAAATCACTCTCCTAACAGTAACATAAACCAAGATATCTTAGCCGAGGAGAGTGTTCATGAGATCCATGCAATCTTCGACTCCCATCCAAAAGCCTCTATCGAAAAAATTCTGAATCAAACTTCTTTACTAACGCAAGGATCTGAATCCCCTTCACCACCATCAAGACAAGACAATAGCCTTACCATTCCTTTACCCATAAAGGAATTAACCACCTAGAGTTCTCTTCTTACAGATGAACCTTCTTACACCACATCCTTGCAAGACTGTGAGCGGATGTTATCTAACTTATCTATTTCCCAAACATCTCCTTCCGTCGCTCTTGCCATAAAAGAAGAAGACTCGCCTCTGTTTCTGTCATCCGTAGGAGAGAAACCTCTCAAATCAACATCACCACATTCTTTAATCATGACAGATCCTCTCAAACATGCCCTCCTACCTATCAGTTCTTCATCACCTAAATCTTTTCAGCGACCGGTTGACTTCTTAACACCCATTGATACAGTGCCTCATCTACCCCCTGTATCACACCCACAGTGGACCGGAATCACAACACACCTCTCTTCCATATCAAAGTTCCAATTCACACGCGAGGATTGTCATCCCTCAGGAGATAGACGAGTCCTATGGGAACGTTTGAGTACCCCCTATTCTACTCAAATGCAGATGACCGATCCAGACGCCTCTACCATATACCCGAAGTGTTTACAGAAGCTTAAAATGCCTATGTCCTCATCTTCACCCCCCTCATCTCTACCAAGTATCTCATCCACCTCTATTAGCCTAACCAAATCTTCCCCTACACTTGGGACCTCACCAATACCCAGTCTAACACACCCACCTAAGTGGCTAGATTTACCCAAAAATAAAGCCGTCCATCCACTTAGGAGACAAACTCAATCTCCTCAACCTATGCCTCTATCACAACTAAAACCATTATCGTCACACCTACCTTCCATATTGGGACCTCATCCCTCCACCTTGCATCAATATATCATACCTCCTGCATTTTCTTTAAAACGACCTGCACTTTCTACGCCTATACAGAGATCCTGTTCACCTATCAACCCTAAACAAACTCCATCATCAAAGGATTTGTTTGCAGTTGTCACCTCACTTTCTCCATGGTTGTTCCCCGCCACCACATTATCTGGAGCCTCGCCATCTAATCAGCTAAACATGAATTCTGCGCCGAAGAAGCCACGTTTAGTTAAAACCACGTATCAATACCCCTTGGCTAAACCACCACCCATACGAACCAACCATACCCAAACATTACCAAAACCCACCCAATCAATACCCTCATCTTCCTGTGATTTTGACCCACTCAAAGGATCTTACGCCAAGATCCTTGATATGTTGGTAGAGAATGCGACCATTTCCCTACCCCCACTTAGACCTTATGACCCATCTAAACCTCGACCAATAGGTTATGATGAGTCTAAAATCTGCGCTTACCACCGCACACCAGGACATGATGTAGAGGGATGCAAAGCGTTGAAAGCCATACTTCATCAGTCACCTCTTTCAGATAGAAAGATTAAGAAAGACAACTTACGAAGGGAGAGACCTTTAGCTTCAATTCCCTCTCCTATACCACCTGTCCCCGCCTCACCAAGATCTATCATTATTACAACCCCACCTCTCGAAGACCATGATTTATCTCGACCATCTTCCTCCTCTCATGTTCACGAGATCAACATGATTAGTGTTGCCACTCGAGGGCAGAAAAACAACGAGAAAGCTAAAGGAAGCACACCTGCGGCCTCTCTTTCTCCGTCCGCCATCCCGATCGCACCACCACCTAAAGTGGTTATTCGTGGACCTGCCTACCCCATCTCTGATGGAGTTGCCCACCGTACCATGATCAAACAGCTTCACCAATCACCTGTAAAAATGACACTGTATGATCTCATTCAGACTTCTGAATCTCATCGACAAGCTCTCGTTGAAATTCTTCAAGGGATAGAGGTTTTACCTAATGAAACCTTGCCTGTTACCTCCATTTTAACACCCAATCACGTTGCTTCCCTCACCAAACAACCTACCCGCCCCAACCACTTCTGTCTCTGTACAACAAGCCGCTACTGTCAGTTTCTCTGAAGATGAAATTGTTGACTTTGGTGCAGAAGATCCTGACCCTGCTATTTTCATCTCAACTTACGTCCAGGACATCCAGGTACGTCATGTTATGATTGATGGGGGCGCTAGCCTTAACATCATCTCTTCAAAATCCTTCCAACAAATGAATATCCCTTCTAGCTGCATGTGTGCCAACCCCATCATGTTGCGGTCATTCAATGATGCTATTACTTCTACCTTAGGCACCGTGATCCTTAACATTCGTGTAGGACCACGTACTTTACCCGAACTCTTCTATGTCCTTGAGGGAGAGTTCCAATACAATATGTTGTTAGGCCACCCTTGGATCCGGGCTATGGGATGCGTTCCCTCCACCTTACATAGATGCATAAAATTTGAGTACGAGGGGAAGTCCTACACCGTAAAAGCTGATCCTCCCCCCTTCAAAACCTGCAATATGTTATATCGCCCTAATGATGTGCTTGTACCAGTCAAGACACCCATTCATCCAACCCAACCATCCACTTCAACCACACCTCTAACATCCACTTCAACAGCACCTACACCTTCAACCAATGAAACCGCCATCACAAATACCACTTCCTTTCCCGCAGACAACATCCCAACCTCAGACCCCTTAGTAAATGTTTTTCAACGCCTTACGCTGGGGGAGTATCACCTATATAACGTTAGTTCTTTCCATACCCCACAGGAGTATGGACAGTTACATGCGCATCCTACCTACGACCGTCACATGGGGGAGGTAATCTCTTATGGACCACCTAATTGCCGCACCAACCTAACGTATGGGGGTGTCGACGCATCATCCGTTACCCCTGAACCTCCTCTTGGTGTGTTTCCCTTCCAATCCGATTTTCAATACTTGACAAATCATCGTTTCGCCCTCACCTTCTTGACTCGTTGTGCTTGGAAAGGCTTTGGTTTTGGTCTTTATGAACAAGGCCAACATACAATCATTCCCATGACTACACGCAAACACAATGATCGTAGTGGTCTCGGATTTCCTGAAACACTTACACCGAAGGAACCTCATGTCAGTTGTCTCCTAGAAGATGACGACGTCACCCCTACCGAACCATCATCACCCATTTTGCCATCATCACCCACAGAGTCGATAGATCCTGAATCTATCCCTCCTAACTTTTTTTTTCATAAATACTATCTTCCTAGGTCCTCTCACTTATCAACGCGATAATGAGGACCCGTCTTCTCTTCCCTTTCTGTATCTAGACATGATCGAAGAGGATTCACCTTCAATTAATGTTGTTGAGTGCCAAGATGACAACTCCATCCTCACTTACCTTGGTGCGGACGACTCCTATATTCAACACGCTTTACCGTCTGAAACTCAAACCATGTTAAATGAGTCTACTATAGAAATCAACATCCACACAGAGGAGGATCCTCACATTGTGAAGATCAGAAAATCCCTTAACACATCAGAACAAGTTGCCTTCACTACCTTCCTTCGTGCTCACAGCCAAGCTTTTGCTTGGTCCTACGCTGACATGCCAGGAATCGATCCTGACATTGCGGTCCATAACATTACCCTGAAACCCGATTCCAAGCCAGTTAAACAGAAACTGAGAAAAATGCATCCACGCATTGCCCTCTTGGTCAAAGAAGAGCTTCAACAACTTCTTTCTGTTTCCTTCATCTTGCCTATTGACTATCCTCAATGGATTTCTAACATCGTACCTGTCACTAAAGCGACGGGGGGACTTCGGATATGCACGGATTTCCGAGACCTTAACCTCGCTTGCCCCAAGGATGACTTCCCCCTCCCAAGTATTGATCAATTTGTTGATCTCACTGTGGGCCATGAGATGCTTTCTCTCATGGATGGCTTTTCGGGATACAATCAAATTTTGGTAGCCCCGGCCGATCAACATAAAACTGCCTTCATCACTCCTTGGGGAACCTTTTGTTATCGTGTCATGCCGTTTGGCCTTAAAAATGCTGGTGCGACCTATCAGCGGGCTATGACTTACATTTTTCATGACATTATGCACACTATTCTTGAAGATTATGTCGATGATCTTCTTGGAAAATCTAAACATCGCAGTGAACATCTCGACGTTTTAACCATTATTTTTGATCGCCTGTTACAATATTCTGTCCGTCTTCAACCAAAGAAATGTGTCTTTGGTGTCCTTTCGGGAAAACTTCTTGGTTTTATCGTCTCTTTGCATGGCATTGAGGTCAATCCATCTAAAGTCAAAGCTATCCTAGAAATTCCCCCACCTACTAACCTCAAACAATTGCGTAGTTTACAAGGTAAACTCCAATCTATCCGGCGTTTCATCTCCCAACTCTCGGATCGATGTCAACCTTTCCATCACCTTCTTAAAAAGGATATTACCATTCAATGGAGTGAAGAGTGCCACCAATCCTTTGAGGCTCTCAAAAATTATCTCTTGCAGCCACCCGTGCTTATCCCACCTCAGGACGATCTCCCTTTCTACATTTACCTTTCTGCCACCGACCACGCTGTAGGGGCCATGCTCGCACATCGTGACTCTGAGTATCGAGAACAAGCTGTTTATTATATAAGTCATACTCTGGTGGATTATGAGACTAGGTATACACATGTAGAAAAGTTATGCCTAGCCCTATCATTTGTGGCCACCAAACTCCGACACTACCTCATGAATCAGAAAACTTTCGTCATCACCAACACAGACCCCATCCATTATATGTATGCCAAACCTCATCTAAACCAACACATCGCCCGATGGCTTATGCTCCTTGCTGACCTCGACCTTGAATTTATACACCAGAAGTCAATCAAAGGACAAACCATTGCCGACCAACTCGTGGAAGCCCCTTTACCTGGGGTGTAATTTACCAATTTTAATTTCCCCGACGAACTCATCGCCACTCTTTCACTCAGGGAGGAGTCGTATCCAATGACACTCTTCTTCGATGGATCCAAGTGCCAGCGCGGCGGCGGGGCCGGCGTTGTTCTCATTCCTCTTTGACGATGAGCCTATGCCTCTTTCATTCCAACTCAATTTTCCCTGCACTAATAATATAGCAGAATACGAGGCCCTTGTTTTGGGTCTCCAGGTTACGTTACACTTAGGTGTCAAATCTATCAATATTTTCGGCGACTCTCAATTGGTAGTCAATCAAGTTATGGGCATCTACCAATGTAAAAATGAGGAACTTCAAAAGTACAAACACTACGTGAATTCACTTCTAACCTTATTTACTCATTATTCTATCCAAACCATTCCCCGCTCCACTAACAAATTTGCGGATACTATGGCTTGCTTAGCCTCGCAAATTCCTGCTTCATCAACTGACTCTGACATTTTCATCTTGGTCCAACAACCCTTTGCCCCATCTTACTCAACCTTACACAATGTATTGTATGATAATTACCTGTATAATGCTAATAAATCCACATCGCCATACCTGGTATCACCTCATTTCACGCCTACCTCATCATGACCTCTGTCCTAACCCTAAACTAACCTAATTAAGACCTAGTAACTTGGTCTACATCCACACCCGTGACTAATGAATCCTCACCTGCACCTAAAACCAACCTCATAATGACTTGACCAAGCCCGCAACTAATCCCTCAGGAGAAAAGGAGGGAAAGTTGTCTATTTTACTAAAAATAGCCCACTTTTGACCTGACCGATACCGGTTCCTACTCGACCCGCCGTTGGTTACTGTTGTCCCCCTCAAAATTTCCCGCTCTGATAAGAGTAAAATTTTAAAATTTTGAGTCTTGAGTGTCTTTCTCGGAGGTGCCTAAGTCGTGAAATCAAGAAAATCCACATCTTGGGTCTTTTTGTAAGTATTTCGGGTCTGTCGGAACTTTCTGTCCCACCTGTCCCAAGTACGAAAGTGCAAGTTGTTCCCCGATCGGCCCGAAATCCCCGAAACTGTCCCATTCTCGGACCCGTCGGAACTTTTTGTCCCGAGTGTCCCAAAACTTAAGTGCGAGATTCCTCTTTTTCGGCCGATTTGCCCGAACCGCGTCCGTCGGAACTTTTTGTCCCAACTGCCCCATTTTAAAAAGTGCAAGCTTGCCTAATTTCGGCCGAGCCAGTCAAGTCACGTACTTCGGAACTTTTTGTCCCGAATGTCCCAAGTCCAAGTGGGCCCCGCTGTTCCAATTTCGGCCGAAATGCCCGAATCGCGTACTTCGCACATTTTCGTCCCGTTTGTCCCAAATACATTTGTGCGTCCTCTCCCTGTTTCGCCCGAACCGGCTGAGCCGCGTGTTTCACGCATTCGCGTCTCACCTGTCCCAAGCGTACCTAGTATCATCCACACTTAGTTTTTCCCGCTCGCCTCCAAGTATGATATTTTTCAAGTTGGCGGTTGTGTATTCAATGCGCATTAAAGTCATTTCTCTCTCCAAACGGCTATATAACGAGCATTCCCCTTTGCGTTTTTTGCATTGCTTCCATGCTATCTTTTGCTCGAACCCTCGCCATTTGAAAACCTGCGCGATTCCGCCTCCATTTGCAAATTCCTTCCAGAAGTCCGGGTCGCAGCTCCAAATCTATCAATATGAAGATCAAGTTTCAGGGACAGGAGCAAATTTCTCCACTCGAGTCTGCCGTTAGCAATATCGGAGACAGTGAAGCTCGTCATCTCGACTTCGGCGATTTTTGGTCAAGAATGACAGATGCAAACCCTACGCCAATGGCACAGATGATTAACGATAGCGGTTTGGCTTTCGCCGGAGGATTCCCTATCTCAGTGCAGTGTGCTGACACTATACTTTCATGCGGAGCTCACTTCGACCCCGCTACGAGCGAATTGACAAACGTACACGGGGAGCTCATTGCCAAGCTGGACGCTGCCCAGCCATTGGAGCTGCTCTGAGGATTCCGGAGATGGACAATGCTATAGTCGTCTCTCGTGATCAAGCACAGGCCATGTTTGACCAAGACAGTGACAAATATAAAGCTCGAGTGGCGAAGTCTTGGTTGAAGAACCCTAGGAAAGGTGCTTCTCGCCTAACCAAAACCCTATTCCGAGCAGATTTCAATGAAGAATTGTCAGATTTTATAATCTTGCTGGCACGGGTTATGGGTTTGCCCTCCACCAACGAATTTCATTTCTGGATGTGCCCGCTCATCAGCATGGTGTGCGAGGGAACCCAAAGTATCAACTGGGCAGAGATCATCAGTATGAATTTGGCTGAGCAGCTATCTAACGTCCGACAAACAAAGAAGTTCTACATGACTTCATATCTGATGTATACCCTAGCAGCATCCAGGCAGTGGTTCGGCTTCTCCTATGTAGATACACACAAAGATGATCCAGTGTATGCCTATTGCCCGCAGTTCACCTTGGAGACCAGCAACCGCAATTTCAGGAGGGTCAATGATGCTTTCACCATGTACGTGGTCAGATTGCTCGAAGGAGATACTGCCAGAAGGTTTTCGGATGAAGCCATGAACTTGATATCGCAGTATGGAGCCTATTTCATTCAATTCAGGAAATTCTCTTATGTCAGGCTGGCTGGCTATGAGAGCACCCCTCTGCGGCTCCCCATGTTCTGCAACGACAAAATGGCCCTGATAGAAGTATGTAGGCAACTGGACAAGTTGCACAGAACTTGCAGAGACAAGAAGATTTCTGGCGTACACTTTCCCATCTCTCTGGGAAACTACACATGCAAAACAGCTCTGGACGCCCAGAACATAGAAAGAGCCCTGGTCCCTATCACTGTTCATTTCTTCAAGCCAAGAACCTGTTTTGACTTGAAGAAGTTCATTGAAAGGAACATCAAGATAGTCTATCATCACAGGGCAGATACAGAAGACTACTGGGCCGACTGTGCAGATGATTTTGAAGCCAGAAGAAGGCATTGTGGCAGGTTCTCCTTGCAATTGATCCAAGAACTCAGTCTATACCAAGTTCCTGAAGGTCTCCAGGAGGATAATTCTGAGCTATACTCTTATGAGTATGAAAATGTGATTAAGCACACCCCTCTGGAGGACCTAGATTGGAACAGGAAAGAGAGAGATGATCTGGCTGAGATCCTTGCTCCAGTATTGATCAGAACTAGGGTCTGGTTCAGCAAGAAGATCCGAGAATTCAAGAAGCACTCAGGAGACTCCAGCTCTAAAGATGATTCAACACCCATAAGGGAGGCATCGGTTCCAGAGTCTGGAACACCAGTGAAAACCCCTTCTACCTCAACAACTCAGGGACCTGTGGAATCTACTCCTTCTCCATCTACCCAGGTATACAAGAAGAAACTCAAAGAGGTAAAGAAGGAGCCTGCAGAGAACGATCCTCCAAGAAAACGGACAGAGTTGCCTATAGGGCCAGAGAACATCATCGTTCTCAGTGAAAGTGAAGACAGTGAGATGCCAACCCCCGCAAGTGTTCCTGAAGATCCAACAGATAAAGATAAGGAGGTCCAGAGCACCGAACTTCCAGGTACTACCGATTCTTCTACCGCCATTACCTCCAGGGTTCTACCCGCATCTCAGCTTGAGTCAGCAGCTGCACAGACCTTGAGTGTCATGAGCTCCCTGTCTCTTGGACCTCTTGCTTCTCCTGTAAATTCTTCTTCCTCTTTTGCTTGGGTGCAACCTCTGGTCGACAAAAGGAAGAGGAAATCCACCTCTCAAAAACTTGGGACCAAATTTTGATGCTGTAGCAGCCTTGTTGGGCACCACTCCTTCGCGTGCCAAGAAAGCCAGAACTACTTCCAGGATTGTGTCTGATGCTCAAGGTCAGCAGTTCTTGGAAATTGCCAAACCTACAGTGGATAAGTTAGAATCAGATTTGTTGACATCTGACTTGGAGCTTTCAAGGATCCCTATGGGAGAGTCTACCCCTGAGGGCGAAATTCATAACCTACAGGAGACAGTCACCAGAGTCATTGGAAGGGTTGAGAAAGGGCAGCAGACTATTGAACAACTGGAAGAACAAGCCCAAGTGCTCACAAGTTTTATCAAGTCACTTTTGTCTAAGGACAAAGTTTTAGACCCTACCCCCCTTGACTGCTCTACCGCCCTCCTGTAATTCTAAGCCAAGATGAAGTGCAAAGTATTAAAGATATGCACAAGTATTCTGTCTATGGCAGAGCTATCGAAGCCATGGTGGATGACATGCTTGTTGCTGGGCTAGAACTTCATCGATGAAGCTTTTAAGCTGCATGGAAAGGTAGAGAATTTGCAACAGAGACTGTCTTCTACTATTGGGGTAATGGATAAAGAGCTTAAGCTCTGGGGTAGTTGCATCGTAGACCTTCGCCTCATGGGCCAAACTGATGAGAACATCTTGCTGGCGAACAAGATTTTCGATGATGCTAAGGACAATCTGTCAAAATCTTGGGTCTACAGCGTGGAGTGGAAAATCAGAGTCCTGGAGGAAGCGGTGGGAGAAATGAAGAATAGCTGGCAGAAGGGAGAAGCTTTCAAGACACTGGCAGCTGCTGCATTCAAAGATATGCATTGTCATCTTCAGGATGAAAACTCTGGCGTTCTCTTGTCCTTGCAAGAAATCAAAGCTCAGTTCAGAGCTTTTGTCAAAGATAATCTTTTCAAGGAAGACTCCATCTCTAAGGACAAGATAAAGGAAATTTGTTCTCTCCAGTCTGCCATCGAAGAAGCAAACAAAGACTATCATACTCACGTCGAGTTTGATAAAGAGATGGAGAAATGCCTGGGATTTTGGACTCAGTCTGCAACTAACACGTCAGTCCCCTCGTGGCAGAGATATAGCTGAGTCATTGAAGATGTTCAGCGCAACGGATTCTGAAGACAGTGGGTCCCCTCCCAGTAGCCGGCCACCTGTCTCCTTCTCTCTTCTTTCCTCTTCTTTCCTTTCTTTTCGTATTCGTTGTAATTAGTTAAGGTATTGCAACCGGCAATACTTAACTATTCTTTATTTAAAAGAAACGGTTACAAATCGTAACCGACTTGTAAGCTATATTATGGCCTTTTCACGCCATTTTGAAAGGAGGAAGAACTTGGAATTTTTACTGAAAGTGTAAATAGATCTTAAAGAAATCAATACAAAAGGGCTTTTCATTCTTTGTCTATCTGACTCCTGTCATATCTGTGTTTTCCTTTAATATTGTGAAGATCATTTTTTTTTGTTCTTAACTCGTTTTGTCTCTCTGATTGCATACTGTTCAGTTTTGCAAGTACAGCGATCTTGTACAACCAAGAAGGAACTTTGTGTCCTTGATTTATAAACCTAAAGGAGGTTATTTATGGAACTTTGTGTCTTAAATTTAATCTCATGCAAATGATCTTGTCTTTAATCCCTTGAAGCTTCGCATACACGAAGAATTATTCTGCTATCTATAATTCTGAATGTTGCTATTCTGCTCATCTTCTTATTCCTTTTCCTCAGTCCTTGTGTAACTGATAATCCTTGTGGAAAACACTTTCGTAATATCCAAGTTCGACCATACCATGACGTTCTGTATATTTGTAAATAGGTTTGTTTCAGAATAAGGGAACCTCTCCCATTAAAGAGGAGGGACTTTTTGTCCCCTGACTGTTGCTCTTCTAAAAAGTCCTATTTGACGACCAACAATGTCGTCATGGGGGGACTCCTTTATAAACGTGGCTTTGATGGCATCCTCCTTCGATGTCTAACTGGTACGGAGGTCACCTATACCATCCAACAGGTCCATGACGGTATTTGTGGTGGACATTTTAGCGGCCTTGCCGTGGCTAAACAGATCCTTCACCTAGGCTATTATTGGCCTACTCTTAATAACAACTGCTACGAATATGTTAAGCGTTTTGTTATGTGTCAACAAAATGCCAACCTTCAACATACTCCTAGCCATCCGCTACAAGTCACACGAGATCTTTGGCCTTTCTCACAATGGGGTTTAGACCTTATTGGTGAGATTCATCCACCCTCTTCACAACGTCACCGATGGATAATCATGGCAACCGAATATTACACAAAATGGGTGGAGGCCATTCCACTCATTTCAACCAAAAAGGAAAAAATTGTAGAGTTCATTAACCACCACATTATCTGTCGTTTTGGTGTTCCTCACCGCCTGATAACAGATAATGGAAAATCTTTCAAAAATAGGTTGTTACAAGACCTTTGTAACAACTTCGGTATCAAACTTAGCTTCTCGTCACCATACTATCCACAGGCCAATGGTCAGGCTGAATCTTCTAATAAAACCCTAACCAAAATCCTCATGAAAGTTGTTAATGAGTCTGGAAGAAATTGGCATGATCACATCCCCTTTGCCCTTTCGGCTTATCGTACTAGCATTCATACCTCCACTAATGCCACACCTTTTTCTTTGGTATATGGTACCGAGGCTGTCTTGCCTCTCGAAATACAAATACCCTCCCTCAGAATATCTCTTCAGGATATTCTCACCAACGATGATTTCCACCAAGAGCGGTTAGCCCAATTAGAGCTTCTTGATGAGCGTCGTCTTACGGCTCTTGACCACCTTCAAATCTATCAAAAACGCATCAAGTGTGCTTATGATAAGCGACTTCATGAGCGTACCTTTAAGGTTGGTGATCTTGTCCTCAAAGAGAATCAACATGTAACTAAACTAGAAAAGAGCAAACGTGGAAAATTTGCTCCTAATTGGATTGGGCCTTACATTATCACTCACACTTATGGATCAGGCACTTATCGTTTAGCTTCGCTTAATGGTAAACCTGAGCCTGAACCCCTTAATGCCTTGCATCTTTGACCATTCTATTGTTGAATTTAGTGTTACATCACTTCTTACCTACCTTGTGCTCGTCCCTTGAGCTCATTTACCACCGCATACATTTTGTTTCCTACATCTCAAAATAAAATCAAGCTCACATGGTTTGATTATCACCTCCCTTTAAAAATGCCTTCCCCTTTTTTAGTCTAGTCCATGACTTCAAAGTATTCAAATGACACATTCTTAATTAAAAACTTATGGGATTTTCTTGAGTCAAACTTCCTACGAAACTAGATGCTTTATGCCAAACAGACATCTAGATCTCTAAATTATATATAGACTGCTCCCTCAAAGGACAGCTATATGCCAAACTATTGCTGCTATTCTATATAGACTACTCCCCCGAAGGATAGCTATACACAAACGCCGCATCTGCTACTATAAATAGACTGCTCCCTTAAAGGACAGCTATACATAGTCAGCCTTTATCAGAAGCTTCTCGCATTGATCAGCTTCGTGAAGACCTCAAGAGTAATAAAATACATATCCCTTGTAGACTTCCCACATCGATCAATCTATATTTAGCAAAATAAAAGTCGCATTCAAAAGAAATTTGGAGTCATGGACTTGTCTATTTAGGTTAGGTTCTCTTTTGTCAGAACACTCACTTTATAACAAGTTCTCCGTGTCTCAGCTATACCATCCACCTCACCTCACCATTTGCTTAAACAACACAACTCAAGCGACGTGACGTACATCCGATATATTGTAATTATACAGCTCTTTTCACCTATCGACTTCTCATCTATGCACGGTACCTAGGGGTTCAAGCTCATTCTACGTTATTCTGTGGTTTGTTTAGCTCTTTTCACCTACGGAGCACTTTTTCCTCTTTGACTTGAATCTAGGATTATGTGTTGACCTTAATCAGGACACGGTTCCCTACCACTTGGGTAGGCTAACTTTCGCTTCACCTATACCTATTCCAACATCGTCAATTTCTTACCAACACCAACAACATTACCCTACCAAAATTAATACTTTTACCCACCAACAAATTGCCTAAACATACCTAAATTGCCTGAATTCACCTCTCCCTGGTCCTAAGGGAGAACTACATCGGTCTGAGGCCCCTCCTTGCTTTGTGCAATGGGCTATGTAGGCAGCACTTAGGAGACATGGTATCTCCCAAGGTTAGCTCGACCATCCCCTACCATAACTTAGCATGTGTTGTAAATATACATATTTTTGTGTATTTCTTTTCGCCAACATTTATCTTTATCATTTTTCAAAACAAACATTCAAAACACGATCCTTCTCATTAGTATAACTCAAATCAACATACCTATTCAGTTTTATTTTAGATGTTCAACAAATACATCTTCTCTATCATCGACGCGCAGGTCGGCATCCTTATTTATTTCTATATACCTCTATAAAATTCACTTAGACCCTTGCACCTCATCCCGAACCAGGTGATGAGAGGGCTCGTCGACGCCTCTCACCAGGCCTCTCCATCCTCAAAGGCACCACGGCTATTGGTACCACCCACTGATCTGCCAATCTCTCCTGTAACATATGAATACGCTCTCTCGCATGGAGGAATCTCACCTCTAGTCTCTCTGCTCGTGACTCCGTAACCGCTAACAATCCTCTTGTCTCATTCACCTGCGGTTAGAGCTGATGAACTAAAATCTGCAGATGATCTCTCTCCGTTGTAATCACAGCTACGTCAGGATGATCACATACACCTCGCAGCTCTGCTACCCACCATAATCTATAGGCCTCTGTCGTTCCTGTATCCATTACCCTTCGATCGGCTACTATCTCTTCTGGTCCTTCTGGAGGTGTTGGCCAGGGAGGTGAGAATGATGCCTCCGCGTCGATCCTCATATATGGTCTATAAGCTAGGGGTATATCCTGCACAAATCCAAATTATCGCCGCACGCGATCTAGAGGAATCCTCTCATACTCACCTGGCCTGTGCCCCGCGATCCACCTCAATCGCTCTACACCCCTCAACTCCTCAGCTATATTCTCTATTACCATATAGTTCCCGTAAGGCCTCCAACAGATATCTGCAATCATCACCATCTCCCATACATGCCTATAATACTCAGTGTCACCTGTCACGGCCTGGGATCTTGCCTCTTGTTCTGTCTAGACCCATCGTTTGAATCCCAACCTCTGTACTCCTGTCTCTGCTGACTGGATGGGTCGGCCTATTGGTCGCACACAAACAATGTGCTCATAGGCCCAACAATGTAATAAATATGAACAATCCAGTGTCGTCCTGTGAATTCGCCTACAAGCCCATAAACCCTTGTATAGCTCCGTCAAATATACAGGTGCCCATGCAAAATTCACGTTCCTTTCTATCATTTCCCAAATAACACACATCAATGCTTTTGGAAATCTTCCCCCATCCACCCTCGATAACGCATAATACCCCACCGCTATCATTAATACCATTGCCAACCTTGTTTCCTCACTGTGTGTTGCATACATTATACCATAAGTGAATGTCAAACCTCACTGTGTCAACTCTCGTGCGTATGGACCAAATATTGTTGTTATCGCTCCCCGCGCTGCACTGAGCAATGCCTAATATACTGGTCTTCCTGTAATTGGGAGTCTCAAAATACGGAACACATCTTCCAATGTCACTGTCATCTCCCCTATTGGTAGATAGAAGGTATTCCTCTCTGGATTCCATCTCTCAATCAACACCTATAACATAGCATGGTTACGTGCGATTCGTGAATAATAGCAGATTCCACTTAACCCCAAACGATTTATCAATGTCCATTCCGCTGGTGTTACATCCGCTCGGATTCATGACAACAACACTGGCACAATATCATTCATCCTTAACCCTACCTCCGCCTGCACACATCAAAACGACACACCGCCATTCAATAAATCAAATCCCCAAGGGTTTTTTCTCACATTCTAGAAATTCCTATAGTAATCGGTATCGGTTATAGATAACCGGTAGCGGTTCCATAACCGATACCGGTTATCCTTAACCGACATCGCTCACTGTCAATTTTATACACCCTGCCTAAACACACCACCTACGACAATAATTTGATCGTTTACCCCTCTCTGTACATACCAACATACCCGAAACCCCTGATTACCTACCCCATAACACTCACCTCCTCCATAACCCTTGCTATCATGTTTTCTTTCTCATGTCTACCCACGTACACTTCTCTCATCCTATTCACAAAACATGCAAGAATCAAATTACAACCAAAACGTTTACCTCTTGGGCTGCAGCAGCTTGAGGTGGAACTTGTCTTACCTCTCGTCCCTGCCTGCTGGATGCTTCTCCTTATTCAGCCATGTTCACCACCCTCTTTAAATATAACTTGTTGTTTTGCCTTCTGAATCTCAGCCCACATTCACTTTCCCTGTCTCTTTCCTCCTTATCACTCAATTCTCTCATGCAATTACCTGTCTTAGTCGTCAAACAGCGTCGCCTTCGCGTATTTAAATTCTTGCATGGCTCTCAAAATAAGAACTTAAGTTACCACCCAAGCTTTTCTATTTTTAGAAAAGCTCATTATGGAATAACCGGTATCGGTTACCTGACCGATACCGGTCTAGCATCTACCGACGTCGGTTAACTAACCGATATCGGTCACATGCCTACTTTTTCTTAAACATAGGCCTTTTCTTTATTTTTTACCCAATTTTTGTAGCACCCGCCTCTTTTTCCTACATAACAACACCATTATCAATATTTGTCATCCAAATCACATATATATATATCCTCACAATTTCAGCAACATCATCTATCTACATTATAACAACCATCGACAACATACATACGAAATCATATATATATACATCAAACCCATCACCATACACAACATGTGAATTAAACTCATAATCTATATATACATACATTCCATTTCAAAAAGCCATCAACAAAAGACATCAACCCCATCAATATATAAACCATGTGGATCAAACTCATCATACATTAAAATTCACAAACCATCGACAAAACACTTAAAACATTTTACACACAGCATATGGATCAAAATCATCATATATATCTATATATCAAAGGTTTCAAGTATACAACTTTCCCTGCATAGGGGCCTCTGTGATCTCATAATAATACAAAGCCGGCACGCAGGCCGCAATAACTGTCAACATCGCGACTCGGCTCGCAGGCCGGTCTCTCATATCAAAAATATACTCGGCTCATAGGCTGGTATTAATTGTACAACCCGTACTCGGCTCGCAGGCCGGTATATACAATAAATGAATAAATGAATGAATAAATCATATGTAGGCACGCAGGCCTCTATAAACATAACAGGTTCGCAGACTAGTGCCTATATCCAATGTACAAACAAAAACATGTATCTCTGACCCAGGGATGTCTCAACTCTCCCCACCACCCTCAGCACCTCTCCCTACGGGTCCTGGCCCTGGCTCCCGCCTCCTCCCTGTCACCGACCCACCAGCTGTAGCTGTACCCCCCCTGGGATCTCTGACTCCGTGAGGTCTCAGCTCTGTGCACCGCATATGGGTGATAGTCAGCCCCGGTACCATCAAGGACATCCTGATAATACCGAGCCTCCGCTCTCACCTCCAAATAACGGGCCCGTGCCACCATCGTTGTTGGGGTTGGTCCCCTGACTCCTAATAATAATGGCCCCTTTGCCGGTACTTGTACACCGTATGCCGGTGTCGGTGGTGGTACCGTATGGTGGGGCCTGTGGTTGTACCTATGGCTGCACCTGTACCTGTGCCTGGGCTAACTACCCCTGTAGGACACCTATCTGTGCCTGTGTAGCAGCAAGCTGCCCCTGTAACAACTGTACCTATCCCCTGAGCTAGTCCCTCTCTGCTATAACAGCCGCTAAGTCTGGCTGTGCGGGCTGTGCTCTCCTCGCGGCTCTCTCCCCTGCCCACCATACCAAAAATGATCCTGTGCAGCTGGCGTCATCTACGGTATCATCTACTGGCATCTCTGCTATCCAATCTGGGTCCACGGGCTATGGTTGTAGGCAGTGGGGGCCTCTACATCGTCCCTCCGGTACTGAGGGAAGGGAGGTGGCTCATCCTGTCATAGCCCCATCTGCCATCGTACCCTCTCTAGGGGTATCCGCTCATGCTCTCCCGGCCTCTGTCCCGCTATCTAGAATGTATACTAGATCCAACGCAACTGTGATCGGGCTCCTCCATGCGGGGCTGATGACCTCTGTAAGGCCTCCATACAATATCCAATGCAGTCACGCCCTCTAATAAATGATGGTAGTACACTACATCCCATCCGGCGAGCACCGCTCGTGGCTAGCCCACGACCCCCAACCACCTCTGAAATCCATATCTATATATCACCTGTGCCCCTAGCTACTGGGGCAGCCCTACTAGTCGAATGCATATGATATGCTCATATGCCCAGCAATGTAACAAAAATGTGGAACAAATCCCGAATCGCCTCATCTGGCGATAGCCCCACAGCTCTCTGTATAACTGCACCAGGTATACTGGTGCCCAAGCATAACATGTATGCTCCTCCACCATCTCGTGTAGTACCCCCATCAGTGCCCGTGGAAAGCAGCCTCCCTCTGAGTCTGGGAGGGCGAAGCATGTGATGCCTATCATCATCAGCACGGCAAGCCGTGTCTCATGTCTGTGGGCACGATACATGTCCCCATAGGTAATTCTCACGACTATGATAAGTCAATAGTGCGGCTACATCCCCAAATACCTGTAGAATGCTATCCATGGCTGTCTCTGTATCTACCTGGAATATTGCCTCTCCATCGATCGGCAGTCTAAGGATGCGATACACATCCTCCAGTGTAATAGTCATCTCTCCAGTCAGGAGATGGAACACATTGGTCGCCGGATCCCATCTCTCGATGAGGGAAACCATAAGACTGTGATCCCTATCTATAGCCCTATATTGACTGGACTCTGCTGAGTCCCACCTCGTGCATGATGGCCCACTGCACTACGGACACATGTGGCCGCATCCGTCTCAACAACGGGGGCATCATATCCTGCATCGTCAGCTGCTGACGTGCCTGCACAAACCAACCCACTGCATTAGCCCTACTCTTTCACAACAACAACTACATTTAACCCTCTATACCCCCTTTTTATCCACCCGACCACACCCTGACTCTATAACACACATCTACACCCACCTATCTTACCCTAAAAACATCTACGACATCCCCCTCCCTCTTCACACCCAAAACACAAAACCCAATAATAAACAAAACACCCAAACAATACCAAAACACCCAAATAACAACCCAAACAACAACCAAAAATTCAAAACAACAACAAACCCAAACCAACAAAATAAATAATCCTAACTAAGATCGCACACCATCAAACCTTTACGATATCCCCTTGCCCTATCTCGCACCCTACCAATCACTCGGCTCTACTCTCGCCGTTTACCTATGCCCCTCCCAATTTAACACCTCCCCATTCATACCCACCACCTAATCTATCCTAACCCGCGCCAACCATTCCCCCCCCCCACCAATCACTCTTCCTATCAACCTCTACCCCTTCCCTCTTCACCCCCAAAACACAAAACCCAATAATAAACACAACACCCAAAAAAAAACCCCAACAACAACCTAACACCCAAAACCACAACAACACCAACCCAACACAATAACTAATCCTAACTAAGGACCGGTACCGATCACCCATGACCGGCACCGGTCCTCTCTCCTAGCATCTCTCCACCGACACCGGTCGACTGTACGACCGACACCGGTCATCCACAAACCTCCCTTGCCCGAAAAATTTGTGACCGATGCCGGTCGCTTAGCGACCGACATCGGTCACTGTAAAATCCCATGGAGCCGAACCCGACGCGGCCCCCCCAAATCCATTTTTGGCCTATTTCTCTCTATTTACCCACCCAAACACCCTAAAAACCTACCCACCCTGCTGCCTTGGCCTATTTAACCCATCTACCCTCTCTATTTTTCAAATAGCTTCAATTTCTTCATTATTTTATCAAAACATTGGATTCCTACCCAAACCCTCAAATATAGCTTAACAACATCAAATTCACACAATGAAAGGTTTTGAACCTACTGGTACAACGACACGTCATCGTGGTGGGATAGGTGGTGGTGGTCCAGCTGGTCTAGCACCTCCTGCTCCTCCTGGCTGTGCCATGGCTCTAACTCACCTCTGTTGGGTCCTCCACCAATCAACTGCTACCTCCTACTCGCTAGGGCCTACCAACCACTCACTTCTCCACTCAAATAGTGCCACCTCAGCCAACAAATGCACCAATCTCAACAATACACCTCAGACAACTCCAATTGGTTTTCAAATTGACAATGTGACAATGACAGGCCGTATTTTTCTTTTTATAGGTTTTTGACCTATAACTAATATCGGTTATATTGTGCCCTAAGGAACCGGTATCGGTCACCTAACCGATAGCGGTCATATCTAGCCGATATCGGGTTAATACCTAACTTCACCCAACTTCTACCCTTATTCACCAATCTCCCTTTCTCACCACGTTGCCTATTCACCACATCGCCTATACACTCCATTGTTATTTAGCCATTTTTGACCTCATTGGCCCGACCCAAGGCCGCAACTCAACCATTTGGCCCAACCCACGGGCCGCAACCAACCACTTGGCCTAACCCACGGCCGCAACCAACCATTTGGCCCAACCCAAGGCCGCAACCAACCATTTGGCCCAACCCAAGGCCGCAACCAACCATTTGGCCCGACCCAAGGCCCCAACCAACAAATCTGGCCCGACCGCAGGCTGCAACCAACTATCCAGCCCGACCCAAGGCCGCCACCAACCATTTGGCCCGACCCAAGGCCGTAAACAACCAATCAGGCCCGACCCATGGCCCTCACTCATCAATCGGCCCGACCCAAGGCCGCACCACTCAAATACCTCACCCAAAACCAACAAATTACAATTTTATCCACTCAACATGTAGCTTTTTGTTCAATCGAGCTCACCTATTCGTGTTTTAGCATGATTAGGGTACTTGACTTGATCAGTTGACCAACTTTGCCTAGACCTAGACCGTGACGTTTATCTCGACCAAACCAACCATTTGGTACTGCCGAACATGCCTAAACGTTCCTGTACCTTACCCGTTATATCCCCTGGAGCTACTTCCTATGCCTTGGATACTAGGATTATATCACCCTTGTTTGGATAAACTATCGACCTTTGCCTATGAATTGCTTTTTTGCTCTTCAAATCATGTACCCTGGTCGCACTACTTCATTTCAATGTGCGTCTGCTTCTTTGGACCTACCCCACCATCTCACCATTATTTCAACACCATTTACCCTTTATCAACTCTATCCCTGATTTCACGCTGCCCTCAATCTGTGATAGATTTAAGGGGGATTACCTATACCCTTAACAGGGGTAACCACTTCATATTATTGTCCGTGCAGCTTTACAAGACAAGCTACATGACAATAAGGGGCTAATGTAGACACCAAATTTGTGTCTTACGACCCCCTTGTGCCCCGCATCTCATTTTCACAACCTAACCTCATCACCTAAACCTTACACAATTATTTATTAATTACCTTATAATTAATAAATCCACATCGCCATACCTTCCACCTCATTTCGCCACCTCATCATGACCTAGCCTTAACCCTAAACTAACCTATTTAAGACCTATAACTTGGTCTACATCCACACCCATAACTAATTACTCCTCACCCGCACCTAAAACCAACCTCATAATGACTTGACCAAGCCCGCAACTAATCCCTCGGGAGAAAAGGAGGGAAAGTTGGCTATTTTACTAAAAATAGCCCACTTTGACCTGACCGATACCGGTTCCTACTCGACTGCCGTCGGTTACGTAACCGCCATCGGTTCCCTGTAAATGACCACTCCTAACCAAAAACAAGGGGTTGGATTTTCGTTGATCTGAATCAGAAGTCATTGGAAGGATCCGGAATTTACTTGGCTGAACAGAGACAAGTGAAGGAAAGAGAGGAGTTGGCAGAGAAGGACATCAAGCCCAAGACTGCAACTGAATAACCAGAGCCCAGTGACACTCATCCAAGCATCAAGAGAGGAGATAGCTCATCTTGGATTGTCAGATCATCCCACTTGAGCCCTGTCTTCGCCATCGCAGTCCCAGAACCTGCATTTTCATCAGGAATTAGTAAGTAAGTCTTATATGTTCTTTTAATAATATTTCTTGGATTTATGAATCACAGTAATTACAAGTCTACCCCCAGATCCACTACCCGATAACACTCTCCACCTAACTTACATTCCTTTACCCCTATTTTGCTCCAAGAACAGCCCCCATACCCTCTGAGTCTTCTCCATCACCTCGTTACCTATCCCCAGTCATTCTACCAGCCTTATAAACACCATAACTATCATATAGCCATCTTATAGCCAACCTTCACCCAACCCCTTAAATCACTACCCCTACCGATATCGGTTATCATCAACCGGTACCGGTGACACTGACCAGCATCGGTCACCGTGATTCTAAACCAAGACCAGCCCTTTCTCTATTGTTCTAACAAGGTAAACAAATTGTAATTGGACAATAGCTTATTTGTTAGAATTTGTGTTAATTCATATTAGCAGGGGAATTGACCACCTTCGAAAGGAAGTTTTATATTTCCTGGGCCCAAGGCAGTTCCCTCATTTCTTGTCTAATTAAAATCTGGTGATCTTGTATTCTTACTTGCAGGTAGTCCTTCCAAGACAAAAAGGAGTTCTTCGCAGTCGATCTGATCTCTCTCTCTACGGTACGCGCACACCCTCTCGACATTCAACAGGTATTACTCCTAGCCCTAACCCTTATCTGTTTCTCAAAGGAATGAAAGGATAGAAGTAACTCTATTCCCAAAATCTGAAACATTCTGTGTGAAACAGGATAAGCATAGGAGCATAGAGAGATGTAGCAAGGTGTGCCCATAGTATAGATATGATAAAGTGTTGCTAGAAAGATTAACATGAATTACAAAGCAAGAGTAATGTATAGATGCATATGTGAATAATATGGATAGAAAATTACTTATTAAAGCATGTGACTATGAGGGGGGATTTTGATGCCCCCTAAGTGTGTGAGTGATGGAGATCTATATGATGATATGAGAGAGACCATGCCATGGTGGTGGAATTAGAATTGGTAGAAAATTAGTGAACTCAAGAGCTACCAAAGAGTAATGTCAACATGGTGAGGGGACACCCTAATAGAGTGCAAGGTCCCAACTAGATGAATAAGAAGTGTATAAAAAATAAGAATTTACCCATTAAGAGAAAATAGAATAGGTGTACCATTGTGCATACTGGCAATAGTGGAAAATGTAAATGCAAACATAAGGATTAGTATGTGAGTCAAAATATGTGTAACATATGTAATTTTAGGAGGCTTATCAGTTTGAATGTTAAGAAACGGAGGTAGAGAAACAAGAATCGTTGGAAGAAATAGGTGCAATTTGGGAATATCATAAGCAATAAAATAGTATGAATTAGCCCATATGACCATAGACATAAAGGTGGGAAGAGGGGAATTGATTTCCCTCGTGGATGTAACAAGATAGTGTGTAACCATAGTAAATGAATTATGCATAGGATCTTAGAAAGTGCAGAGATTAGGAATCGTTATAAAACCAATATGCAATGCTCTAACTTGTAATGAGGAATATGCAGAGAGATATAACATCATAATCACTAAGCATATGATCAATAGAAGTGTATCGAGAGTGAAACACAATGGGAGGAGTATCATAGGTACTAACAGAACATTTATCATGTAAATCAATAGCACTAGGGTGCATCCCAAGAGGATAAGGATGTGTAATGTAGGTAACTTCATTAGCATCATGTATGAGGGGAATATCATCAGGAGTAGTGATATGAGGTGTGGAATATATTGTAGTAGTATCCATGGAAGAAGGTGTAGCAAGGGCATTGTGTGCTATGGCAAGGGTAGAAATAAGTGTATGCATAGTATGTAACCAAAGATGGCGTAGAAGGATAGTATAAGGAATATCATGAGGTATATTGTGACATAAAAAATTAAGAGTTCAAGATCCCAAGTAAGGGGAAGAGAGATTGTGCCTAATACATGTTTAGGTGTAGCATCAAAGCCACATATATAAAGAGTGTATGGATTGAGATGACTATCAGAGAGTCATATTTGATAGAGAAAGGACATAGTGCATATGTTGAGATCAGATCTAAGATCAACTATGACATGCTTAACAGGGAGATTATGAAGTTAAACCTAGATATACAATGGGGAAGTATTAGAATCAAAGGGATGGGAAGCCATGAAATATCTGATAATGGGCATGTAAGGAACTAGTTCACCAAATGATTTAATTTAATTTTGAATTAAATATATATTTCAAAGTAACTATTATAATGAATGATGTACAAGTGATAAAATAATGTAAGCTGCAAGCAAAAAAATCATGTACAATATGAAACTCTAAGCAAGAGAAGGAGATAAAGTGACTTAGCTAATTTCTTAGTGATCTGGAAGTTGTTTAAACTAAGGAACTGCTGAAATAGAATTGGAAGCATGTTGTCAAATCTCACTGGAGGTTCTGTAACTCAGAGATGTGTAAGAAATAAGTGCCCATGGGAGGACAGGAATGCCCGAGCATTAGAGACTGAATATGGGAGCTAGTGTCCACCCAGATGCTCAAGTTCTTATCTTTTTTGTACATGAGGAGCTTCATTGTTGATCTCTATTTTTTGCTCTAGATTTGTTCCTCTATCATTTTTGGCACCTATAACCTGTAAAATATATACCTAGCTTCACATACTCACAAACCACATCAAACATAATAAATAAGATGTAGAATGGGGAGTCAGACTGACCCCAATGGTCACCCGAAGAGTGACCTTATGATTGAATGTTGCACTACATCTCAGACTCTATTTAGTTCTATGTGTAAGTATGTGTAATGATGCCTTAGGTTACCCTTGTGCAAGGTGCATAGTGATAATGGGCTGAATCTATAATCTAGCAATCTGTCGAATGTGTAGAATGTGTGTAATGAAATAGAATGAACTTCCCCCTCCTATGTTATGTATACAGAGTAATGCAACCCTTTTCCCTTGTATGGATGTGCTAGATGGATGCTTTGTAATGCAAGCTTAGGTGATGATAGGTAATGCTTAGTCTTTGTCCCCTTATTTGAGAGTAATAACTATGTATATTTATTATTCCCTTATTTGAACTCCATAATTGACAACTAGAAGGCTAACCCAAAAGTGTAAAACATGACCAAAAGGTAAAAGAGACCCAAAAGAGTGAAAAAAGGTATAAGATGGTCAGGAGCACCTAGGAGGGACAGGAGCGCCTGAGTGTTTTTTTCCTAACTGGACGCTAGTGTTTGAGGCCATAAAAGATTAAAAAATTAAGTTATAGCATGGCTGTAAGATGTGTTATGTTGATAAGAACGTAAAAGATAAAGCAAAAATCCCAAAAGGAGTTGTCAACGACTAGCTTTCTTTATTAGCAATCATATATACATTAGTATGCTTTATGACCTATAAATGTACCCAAGTGCATAGATTTTGTGTATATATTAAGCTTCTTTATGTACCCCACTTCATATTACCACAACCCATTGAAATCAATCTCATTACTCTCCCTCCGCCAGTCAACCTAGATCCTTCTTACCCACGCGGCCGTAACTACGATGAAAATTCCCACTGTGATAACCACCACTACAATGACCACTCTACTAATCGTTGTTTTAAGCTTAGGCATATCATTCAAAATATTATCGATAATAATTCAATAGATATCCCAACACCATCTTCTTCCAAATCGGTCAATGATAATCAAAAGATTAAAATATTTAATGACCCCTTACCAAAGAATAACAAGCAACCTACTGATTCATTTGTTAACCATACATATCATTTTGTGCCTCCTCCTTCATCATGTCTACTTGATTTCCTCATTGTTATTGTTGATATACCACCACTAGTTATCACCTTCTCGAATCATGATCACTATGTTACATTTTCCTCTTATTCACTACATTTTAATGTATCAGTCAATACTTATACAGCCAATAATAATTTGTTCTATCCCTCAGCCCTTAAAAATGCATGCTATGTTGTGCTTCTACCAGTTATCAACTGTCAAACCTCACTAATCACTTTTCCAGTTCCTAATTCTTACGGTCATGTCATTCTTTCTATCACTGTCGGGCCCCTTACCATATTTACACCATTTTTCGTTACATCTGAAATACAGGGTTGTGACATGGTCTTAGGTATTCCTTGGCTCCGCAACACCCAAGCTATATCATCCATACTTCACCAGTTTCTTAAGTTCATCCATAACAACTAGGTTGTCACCGTCAAAGGCATCCCACCATGTACACCATTGCCTTGATTCACTCTTGAATATTATTTGCAAAAATCACGGTATTTAGTCCTCCGACATGGCTCACGTCTAGCTCCATCCCTACACTTACCTCTCATATTCATCCATGGCCTCCATCACGGCCTCATTTTCCTCACCACTCTAATAGCCCACCTCTCCAGCCTATGTCCCCTACTCGAGCATCCAATTTCTCTCAATGTTCTCTACCCTCTTCACCACATCAGTATCCTTCACATACATATAGGTATTATCCTACACCACTAGTCGCCTACCATCGTCACACACCCCCTCTTTCTCAGATACTAATTAAATATCCCTTGCTCTTTTCCATTGTCAGATAACGTTCCATCACCTACACACCTAGGGGGAATCGCACTTCCCCCCATCTCTCCATCACCATTTGATGTATTTATTTGTTACTCCTAATTCAATTGCTATCACACACTCTATGCTTGATGGTTACATTCTTCTAGCATCTATTCTCAACACAATTACTATATTGTCCTTACCTGATGACGCACTCTAGTTTCATGGCTCATACTCAACTGTTAAGGATCCAATTATCAAGTGAACCTCACATCCTTTACTCCTAGCTTCTTTGTTATACACTCTATGCTCCATGATGAATATTTTTAAGAATTCTCACAACAATTTTGGTATACACATTATAATTTCATTACTCAATGATGCACTCTAGTTCCATAGTTCATACTCGACTATTGAGGGTCCAATTCTCAAATGAACCAAACATACTTTACTCCTAACTTATTTGTTATATGTGTAGATGCCAAATTAGGGTCACACTTCCATTATTCCCCTTTAATTAATTAATGTAACGTGTTCACCTAACCATGATCCCTTACCCAACATTCATATTAATTTAACACCTCACTATGGACTTATTTTTAGTCTATTAATTAACTAAGACTGAGTCTCCACTTATCTTAACCAACTAAGACTTAGTCTAACCCTAAAATTAAAGTCATATTCCTTCTCCAACAATATTCCTACTTATCTAAACACTAACCCTCACTTAAGACCCGGACTGGAAATCAGAGCACATCAAAAATAGCAAGATTTGCCTATTTTTGGAAAACCTGGGATTTCCCACCCTAACTGACACCGGTCGATCTACAACCGACGTTGGTCACCCTAACCATCGTTGGTTACCTTATTTACACTTTGGTAACCTTTTACCTAGGTTGGTCATTTTGAGTTTTAAGAGATCTCTTGCATTCAAGTGTGAACCAAAGACTTCTCAGCATCCAAACGATGGAATACACTCAATCACAGGCTCAAGCAAGCACCTGATACTCGTCCAAAGGCATTATCATTCATAGGAGCACTCCAGGAAGTACTGTCATGGAAATAACCATAGAATTATTCACCAATCAACCACTTCCATCCTTCACCAACCAGACTTGAGAATATAAATAAGTGTATTTGATTTGCATCATTTAATACTTACTTAAATTAATAGTTTCTTTATCTTTTGTTATTAGATATTGTTCTTCCCTACATTCCTCCATCCCACCTTTTACCAATCTATCAAACATATCACCCATTGCCTTCTTCCTCTCCATAGCTAACTTTTAGGCATTCCTGAGCCTTCCTAGCATTTTTACAAACCTAACCATCCTCCCTCCATTCTATGTGCAACCACAGGGAATCCCAAAAACCAAGTTTATTTAATTACCACCATTTCGCCCCTACTGACGCTGGTTACCTTAACCTGATAAGAGCTGCAATATAATATAAACAACACCGAGTAACAAGAATATAGAAATTTGAATGCATTTGGGATATTTTATTCATTTCCTGGTGATCTTCTTATACAAATACGTGATCCTATAAACTAGGAGTCAAGTCTTATCTTCCTCATATCTCTCAACCTTTATTTTCTCATACTCATCCCCAATATATCTCACCTAGAATAGATCTAGTAAGTTGTACTACAACTCACGTACAACTATAAAATACAACTCAATATGAGATTGTATTTTATTATTTACACACTTAATAATGTTATCGATAATATTTCCTAACATTCACTCCCCTATTGTTAACATTATTAATTCCTAATATACACTCCCCTAATGTGAACAAGGTAGAAAAATGTTTTCACATCTCAGCAGAATGCCAACCCCTGCAGCATGCCTGTAGCTCATGACCTTGATATAAATGAAGGGAGCAATGCTCAACCTTCTATGGTTTTAAACAGGTTTACTACCAACCTGGACATGAACAATTCTCCACTCTATTGTTCACCTCATGTGGTTTTCTATATCTCCACAAACCATTTAAAGATCCATGTCTGCATGTGTTTTTTTACTTCCCCACTATATTTTTCATCAGAAGGTTACATATAGGAATTTGTCACACATTACAATAATAGAAATGTATCATCTGTTTTTATTATCTACCACATAGCTGAAAGCAAACAAACGACTAAAAATACTTGGCCACCAAATCAGTAATGTGGCCTCGTTGATGGTGCCTGACGAGAGGTAATTGATCAACCTCCTTCCTCCGTTGCCTCCAGCCTCCATCAATGTCCCTACTAACTCAGTAGAAAGTATAGTCAAGGACGATATGTGTTCCCTGTTGCGTAACAAGGCGGGGTCGAGGGGCAGAGCCCCTGAAGCCAGGAACGGTTTTCATTTGCATTTTCCCTTTAAAATTGAGTGTTGAATTACACTGAAAATGTACTCATTTGTCATTTTGTTAATAATAAAAGAGTTTCAATTGAGTTGGTTACCTTAACCATCGTCGATTTCTCCTCTTCACTGACATCGGTCACCTGACCGACGTCAGTTACTATGTCTCCTATCAACTTTCACTAAACCTCCCCTAACAACCTCTAAAACTCATAACACCTCACCCAAACCTAATACCCCACCTACAACCTCACCACATACCTTCCCAAATATTTGTGCAGACACAGAGAGAGCCTAGACATCCACTTTTGACATTTTTCCATTATCCACAGTAATCAATATCGGTCATCCTAAATTGTCATCGGTCATACCCTGATCGGCATTGGTCTTTGTGCCTAGTAAACTACCTTAAACCAAAAAGCTTCCTAATCATCCAAAATCAACCCAAACTGCACCAGATCTTACCCAAACCTTGCCTGTGACCATCAAACCACCTACCCAACCTGTAACCTGACCCAAGAGCTTCACCAGTTTAATTATTAAGAATTTAATTAGATTGACATTGATAGTAATCTGAGATACCTAAATCAGAACACTAGCATTAGATTCTTTTATTTGCATGTTTAGTTATTTTATATTGAGTTATATACCAGTGGATTAACAATCATTGAGGAAGTATCACACTTCCTGGATCTAGCTCATGCTAGGCAATCCACTAACATTTTCTATTAACTGTATCTTGTGGTCTTTCTTTGCATTACTGGTAGTTCCTCCTTGCTAAAGGGAATCCCACACAATCGGTTTGGATCGGAAATCAAAAATGCACGCACTCAACCTTTAACCACATGACAATAGGTATTCCTCCTTAACCTATTTACCTTTATCTATTTCATTATCTATAACAATCTGGTGAAACATTTTGGCATGACTGGTGGGACCCATCTGGGGTTTTTTGGCATTTATTCATTCCTAGGTAAAAAAATTGTGTGTTTGTTTCCCTTTAAAACGTATTCACATTAATTTTTCTTCTCTAGAATCTTCTCATTCTTTCTATTGTCTAAAAAAAATTGTATTTTTGGTGCTCTAAAAAGAACACCTCTACCTTTTTACTGCATTTCATTTAGTGAAAGAAAATTCCTCTTCTTGTTGTATATTTTCTACTGATGAGGGTCATCAATCCTCGCCATTAATAATGTCAATCCGGGTTGGTGTCCAAAGGTTGTATGCATTAAGATAAGAAGATCTTGGAAAGCAACTCCTTTAAACACAAACCAAACTTGCATAAAATAAATCACACTTGCGGAAATTAAAAGGCACGCTTGCATAACTAAAGGCACACTTGCATAAATTGAAACTAAATTGAAAATAAAGGAAAGAGGAAAGGACATCTGTAGGTTCACAAAAGAAATTACATAACATAAAAAAACAGAAATTTACAACAAAAGGAAAACTACAGAAATAAAGAAATAAACATTAATACATTGATCCATATTCCTTGGAATGAGTGGCCAGCTCATTCCTTGGAAGAGTATTTAATTCATACTTTTAATTCAGAACTTGCAAAAAAAATTTGCTTCCAAAGATTGGAAAGAAAGAACAGATCTTGATTACTTAGGGAAAAGAATTACATATCTCAGTGTGGAAGGTTTCATTTATAATTCATGCATCCAACCAAATCCTTATTTTATGAAATATAATCTAATCTTATATTTATTCCAATCCTAACAACTAAGATCTCCATCTCCACAAAATATGGAGAGAGATATATTATTGAAGTCAAATCTTATCTTGCTTATTTTAGGAAGATTTACTCCCAAATCTTCTCCTTGCTTTTTGGTAACAAGAATCATAATGATTTTATTCCTCTACATTATTGGAAGGATGATTTCCCTTGAAATATGATTTTTACCAAATACCTTTCTAGTATTTTCCATTTGACTTTGTTGTTTTTGACTATGGAACTTTTGACGCTTGTCTGATACGCTTTTTCCTTGGACTCCAGTTCACTTAAAGTTATATTTCTCTTGATTAGTAAAAATTGTAGTAAATTTGAATGAGGTTTTTGTTAAAAACAATACTCTGAACAAAAACCTCTCTCATATTTTCCATTTTAATTTTTTTTTCTGTTTATGGAACTTTTAGTGCTCGTCTGATACACATTTCCTCGGACTGCAGTCACTAAAAGTTAGATCTCTCTTCATTGGTAAAATTTTTAATAAATATGAATGAGGTTTTTGTTAAACACATTTCTATAAACAAAAACCTCTCTCATATTTTCCATTTCACTATTTTGTTTATGTTTATGAAACTTTTAGTGCTCGTCTGATACACTTTTCCTCATACTACAGCTCACTAAAAGTTAGATCTCTCTTCATTGGTAAAACTTGTTGAAAATATGAATGAGGTTTTTGTTAAAAAATTTCTATGAACAAAAACCTCTCTCAGATTTCTTATTGGAATCTTTGAGTTTTCACAATCCCTCAAAAACTGTCATTCCGTTAATGCAAGTTCCGAAACTAAAACTGGCATTCCTTTTATGCAAGTTCCGGAACTAAATCTACAATTTTCGGAACTAAATATGATTTGTCCATGAATTAAAAGTTCCAAAAATAAATTTCATTCAATTTATACAAGTTCTGAAACTAAATCTATGAGTTCTGGAACTAAACCTACAAGTTTCGGAACTAACTTTGTAAGTTCCAGAACTAACTCTACGAGTTCCACAGCTAACTTAAAACAGCTATAACTTTTGCATGCAACCTCGGATTGCGATGATTATTTTTTTGATCTTGCATAATTTTTTGAGATGAATCTGAATATGAAATCATATTTTCTTTTAAATGTACTATTCATGATAAATTCCATTTTTCCCAATACTGGCATTATCTTTCCTTTATGGCCTACATACACAAGACTTTGCATCTTTTCCCAAATAATCAGTAGGATTAGTCAACAAGATAGATAAAAAAATATTTCTAAAGAATGAACAAGATATATATCATATATCTTAAGCAAACTATAAATTCCTAGATTACATTTAAATCCACTTTCAAAAGTAACTTGGAAGGACAAAATAATGGTAATTTATGGCCTCATCAGCTACATCGAACATAATTGTGGATTTGGGCTTAAAAATTTCACATTTAATTATGGTCATTTACATTGTAGCTCACATTAATTTGAGGTCAACCTATATGCCGTAAGTCATGCCCAGTTGATGGTTAACTAATTCAATCGTAGTTCACTTTGCACATTCTCTATACCAAACCACTTAAACAATTTACAAATCTTCTTAAACATCATCATACCTAGAAGAAGTTGTAAATGATCACACGATCAAAGGATTGACAATGGGTGCCCAGCTGGTTTCTCTATCTAGTCATTATCTCAGAGAAAGGACTGCCCCTGCAAAAACTTTACCTGAAACCATCCTTAGATCTTGGCTTTTCATAGGGCACATTCTATCAAACTAAAAACTATGTTCTATTCACAAGTCAGTCCCAAATAGCATAAGCTAAAACATAAAATTCACCCATACAATTTTGTGTTTCTTATTTTTTGCTTGATTTGTGTTTTGATTTGTGAGATCGTGTTCTCCATTTTTCTTTCTTCCTTTCACACTCCACAATTATAGTTGGTGTATTCCAAATTTTTCTAAGTGTGTTAGGGTCCATCATTACCATACTCAAGTTTCTGGGTTGGTATTTTAGCTTATCTAAGTCACTAAAGTCAAATTTCTCCATCTTTTCAAATTTCACAGTAACCGGCGTCAGTCTAGCGACCATCATCGGTTTAATCATCAGACTATCATTGACTGACCTAACCATTGTCAGTTTCCTACTTTTTTGTCATTTTACCAAAGATAGCACTCACCACATTTTATGTTCTTTTTGAGGTTCCTCAGACACATCATCATACCTCTGGATCTTTGAAATCATTGTCAAATCCATTTTTCTTCATTTTCATCAGTTATTACTACATTTAGTTAAAGGTTTTGATTTTGCACAGTTACCGGTATTGCTCACCCTAACCATCATCAGTTACCCTCTATCACTATAGTCGGTTAATCCAATCACTATCGGTATCCTATGTTTTAATTTTAATTAAAACAACACCAATTTTCACCTTCTTGAACAGTGTTTCTTCATTCGTTCTATTTTTTTGTGTCATTTACAGAGAGAATATTACCAATTCTATGCCAACTCACATGGTTTTGATTCGTAGCCAAGCCAACACCCTTGTATTCCATGCGAGCCTTCAACTGCTCCCACCTAGCCCATCGCCACCCTCCATTCTATCACCCATGGATCCCAGTCATCCTATCACCATCAGTACCAGTGACGAGGAGTTCGTGAGACTCCTTGACCAAAACCCTGTTGCCTTACAATATTATCTCACCCATTTATCCACTCAAGCTTCATCAAGACAGCTGGTATACGTCATGCTTATTTCCATTCTTCCTACCCTCACACCCACTTCTGCATCAGCTACCACTAGCTCAGATTACCTTCTTCCACCTTACCACCTGTGGTGTCCCAACTTGACCCCACATCATCATCGATATATATTGTCACCTACAACATCTGTTCACACCATGACGTCACTCGTTCCTATGGTGTCAACCATTCCTTCATCAACCCCCTTTAGTGTAGGATCATCTGCTCCCACCACCTCTTATATACCTATTGCATCTCAGCCACCCATGGTGTTGGCAACAGCCCACACTCCCTTCCAAAAATTGTCCTCTTCCATCCCACAGTCTCTACCTCCAATCACCACAAGAGTCATTTCACATCCATTCCACCTACTTACACATATCACCAACAACCCCCTTGTTTCATCTATTACATATTCAGATACTTTCCACCTACATCTATTCCCCCATCCCAATTCTTGTACTCATGGCACCACCATATACTGGGATGCTTTCCATCCTCATCATACACTCATCATCTACCCCCTTATGCTGTAGGGGGTGCCCAATCATCACAACCTACCAACGACCTTATAAAAATGATGATGGAAAAGATGTATACATTGGAAGCATCAGTTTTCAGCTCATGTACCTGTTTGACCTACGATGAAATTTGCAATGAGCCCATTCATCTGTCTATTCCCATTCATTCATACCCTACACATTGGGAAATTCCCAAATTCAATCGGTTCAACAGCAAAGAGGACCCACAGCAACACTTACGATGTTTCAAACATGGGTCTTATGTAATCACTCATGACGATGCTCTGCTCTTGCGGACATTCCCAATGTCCTTGATAGGACCAGTGTTGGATTGGTTTAGCACTTTACCTAGGCATTCCATTTATTCATTCAGCCAATTGGCTCAAGCCTTCCTAGACCATTTTTCAATAAATATTGTCAAGAAGGTCACCATGACCGACTTGTACTCAACACGACAATACAAAGATGAATCTATCGCAAATTTTATCGCTCGTTAGTGAAGCCTTATTAACCAACTTACATTCCAATTACCTCAAATAGATTTAATTTAATTGTTTACCACGGCTTGTGCAATACATAAATCACCAGCTCTCCAAGTCCAAACCTTATGTACCTTTGATGAGGCATTTACCATGGCCCAGAAGTTGGAAACACGTGCACTTGAAGAAAAGAAGCTACAACTATGCAACAAAAATTATATGTTCAAATCAAATGATACTTCTTCTTCTTCCAAAACCCAAATACATATTCTAAAACTAAGGGGTTTTCCAACATGGTCATTTTAAAATCTGGCCCGTATCATCCATCTAACCAGGAAAATCCTTCATCTAACCTTTTCCCCATCTAGACCTTTCAGTTTAGAATAGAGAAACACAAGTATGACCCCATAGGAGAGCCTTACTCTGTTGTTTTAGAGAAAATATTGAAGGCTGGAGCCATTACCCTTCTACCTGTCAAACCACATATTGGTTTTGACCCCTCTCATCTTATGCTCGCATGGTATAAGGAACATGATTATTATAACTACCATTGTGTTAAAGGTCATAGCGATGGTAATTGTATAACATTCAAAAACATTGTCTAAGAAATGTTAGATAACAGAGATCTTGTCTTGGAAAACCCAAATGCACCAACTAATCAGAACTTACATATCTTCAAGAAGTCATTTCCTAATCACACCCCATCATCTAACCAAATTGGTGAACCTTCGACAAATGACGATAATGTTTGTGAGGTTCATCTTATGTTTGACATCATACCGACCCCTCCTCAATTTCCCCATTTTCCCTCTATCGAGGAGATTCTCACACGAGCTCCTTTACCCACAGAGGAACCTATTTCATCTACTCCTTTACCCATAGAGGAGTCTCCCTTATCTCCCCCTTCACCAATGGAGGAGTCTACAATATCAGCCGATGTTATTTCCCCACGCACATGTTAGCTTAACGAATAAGCCACAGTGTTAACTCTCTTACCCATAGGAGATTCATGCTCACCTTCCTCTCTACCAAAAGAGGAACCTACCTCATCCCACTCATCATCTTCCCTACCCATTAGAGATCCTTTAGAAGTACCACTACTTGTTGGTGATAATTCCCCATTAGCCTTCCAGGATCTTGTTGATTTTCTCTCAGCTCTCTTATGCATGGATTCCAAAGCAAACTAGTTCCCTGTCTCACAGACATTTTTTACAGGGATTACCACCAAGTCCACATCATCTCCTCCTACACCAATGTCATTTTCACACGTGGCTGACCACTTGGATTGTGTTGATAATTCCATGCTTTAGGGAAGCCTTCGGCTACCTTTTTCAACCCAAATGCAAATTTCGTTTGTTGATACCTCCATGATTTATCCAAAGGTGTTTCAGACAACCAAACCAAATGTGCCCATACCAGTCGTAATGGCCTCTTCTTCATCACCTTTTCCCACACTTAAACCCTTGCCAACAATTGAACTTTCACCAACACCTAAACCTTTTTCATCACTCATACCTTCCCCCGTGTCCAGAACCATTACCACAAAGGGTGTCATGACAACATTAAGCCTAGTCCATCCTCCTATCAAATTGGATTTAGCTACATCCTCACAAGCCCATGCAAAAACCATTCCTCCGCCCAAAAGGAATACCCAACCTTCTAGGCAGCATACACCAGTTTCACCTACTACCCTTCTTTCACCTTCACCGCTTCCATCTATCCTAGGACCTCACCCATCCACCTTGGCTCAAGAAACCTCCTACTCAAGGTAAACTAAAAGAAACAACAACCCACCTCCTCATCACGATCCTCTATTACACCCAAATTACCTACACAACATACACTTCATTCACCATCACCTGCATCCTTTTTACCACCTGTACCCACATCCACTTCCAGTAGCCTCATCCACTACCTATGGTATATTTCCTTCTCTTCAAGTAGATACCTTCCACCTTGCCTCTTCCAGCAACCTTCACCGCACCTCCATTATCACCTTGGCTAACCTGTCCCCTTCCGCCATCTGCCTTCCCTTCTACATCATGTACTCCTTCTTCACCTTTACCCAAGAAGGTACAACCAAAATCCAAGAGCCCACTACCCTCCAAAGGGGTAGTCAAACCTATGACACCTTCAACCACTAGCTCATCTGCTACACCTTTACCCAAGAAAGTACAACACAAACCCAAAATAGTACTACCTACCAAACCGGTGGTCAAACCTATTCCACCTTCTGATTCCACCTCATGTGGTGCAACTCTCCCACCAAAATCATCCACACTTCCATCTAGACCCACACTTACCTCACATTGTGATCCATTGGTAGGGTCGTACGCCAACATCTTAGAAAACCTTTTAGAGACTGTTGTCATCACATTGCCATCACTTCGAACTTATGACCCACTCAAACCCAAACCAGCAGGGTTTGATGACACCAAAATTTGCACCTACCATCGTGTGCTAGGTTATGGTGTAGAAAATTGTAAGGCTCTGAAAAAATGTTCTTCCCCAACTATGTCCTCCTGAAGAAAACTTGGACGACAATGATATTTTAGACGAGGACCCTGTTCCACCTTCACCTATCAGCACACACCCTCATCCCTTACATATTTAGGGACCTTCATCTCCACTTCCATAACCTTTTTATCCGACTCCAACATTTGATATCAATATGGTCCGCATAAGAGAGCTAGCTAAAACCCCACCAAAATTTTAGTGTGCCCAACTTCTTTCACAAAAAATTGTCCTTCATTCTATTTCCCATCCTATCACTAAACCTATCATGACTCAGCTACTCCCTCACCCCGTATTAATATGGTTAACATTTCCACTCGCACCCAGAAGGACAAAGGGAAGGAGAAAACAACCTAGCCCATCTAGTTCACCTTTACCCACTATCCAACTCCCACCTACCCCCATGGTAACATTATATGGGCCGGCTTATCCTGTTTCTGATGGAGTCGCACACCACTCCATGTTTTAAAAACTTCGTCAATCTCCCAAATTATGTAATTTTCCTGATCAAGGCTTCTACCCCATCTACCTAAACCTTGCCTAAACTTTTTCCAATCTTACACAAGGTTACCTATCATCACCTTATTCTACTTTAACCTATGGGGGACTCGACATTGCCTCTCCTTCTATTCACACCTCTCATCTAAACCAAACCTTTGTCATCTACCTTACCTAATCTACCCACCACCTGTCTCAACCTTCCCTAAACCTTGTTTAGCCTTGGCCAATCAACCTTGCCCAATTTTTCCCAATCTGTCTCAACCAATCTACCCACCACTTGCCTCAACCTTGCCTAACCCTTGCTTAACCTTGCCCAATCAACCTTGCCCAATTTTTCCCAATCCATCTCAACCAATCTACCTTACCTAATCTACCCACCACCTGCCTCATCACACTCAACCTTTCCCAATATTACACAATGATATCTATCATAACCTTATTCTTCCTTACCCTATGGGGGAATCAACACTCCTTTTTCTTCTATTATACCTCGTTTCCAAACCAGACCTTCTTCATTTATCTTATCCTACCTTGCCCAAATTTACCCAACCTTGCCCCATATACCTTACCCAACTTTACTCACCCTTGCCTAATCTTACCCAACCTCACCTATCATCATCTCATTCTTCCCTATACCCATGGGGAACTTGTCACTTCCCCTTATTTTATTGAATGTTTCACTAAAATCATACATTTTTACATCCTACCTTTTCTTCTACTAAAACATCCTAGGTTAGTGACCTTGTCCTAAAGTAAAATCAACATGTAATAAAAGTGGAGAAAAATAAAAGGGGAAAATTGGTTCCTAATTGGCTTGGACCCTATATCATTACTTATACCTATAGATCAGGTGTTTATCATTTGTCTTCTCTCAAAGGTAAACCTGAACATGAACCCCTCAATACCTTGCATCTTTGACCATTATATTGTTGAATCAAGTCCTATATCACATTTTTTCTAGTTAAAATGTTTATCCCTTGAACACCATTCACCTTGCATTTTACCTATTTTAAGGATCAATAACTAAACAAGAATAATGTGATTACACGTTACTTTTTCAGCCTTGTCTTCAATATGAGCACCACGGCTCTACTCATGGCATGATTATCATGGATACTTTTCATCTTTTTCAAGATAGAATCCCATGGTCATTCATTCCTTAAACCCTCTCCTTCATAGTTAACCTCTGTGTGTTATGGTTTTTCCTTCAACATAAGAGCCTATCTTTCTTTATAGTCTTTTCCATGACCTAAAAGTCCAAAAACAAAACAATTTAAAAAGTAAAATGGGATTCCACTCCTTGAGTCAAACTTCCAACAAAAAGATGACTCCCTCAAAAAGGACATCTACTCTTTCTATCTCGCTGCTATAAATAGACTGCTCCCTCGAAGGAAAACTATACAAATCTAGCCATACTGTACATAGTCTATCATAAAAAGAAGACTATTCTTGCAAAAAATAAAATAGCAATATTCAAAGCTTACCGCATCGATCAGCTTCACGAAGACCTCAAGGAGATATTCTATTCATCCCATATACTCTTCCCACATCGATCAGTCTATAAAAACAAAAGAAAAAATAAAAAGATAAATTTTTCATCATCGACTTGCTTATTTTGATCTTGGGTCTCTTGCCAAGAAGGCATGATGTCTCACACTAGGTTATGCTAGAACCAACCTTCTTTCACCGCATCACCTTTTTACCCTAATTTCCTTCCCATTCAAGGGACATGCCGACAAATGTGACATTTTATGATCATGTGACTTTCTTCACCCTTAGAATGGTCAATCATGCAATGTCTTTAGGGTCATAGGTTCATAAGCCCATCTTTGGTATCCTAAACTCATCATGGTTCTTATCAATTAGGCGGTATTTTTTAATCTCCTTTTGCCATTCACCTATTTTTACTTGTTGATCCTCCTATACAAGACCAGACCATCGACACCTACATTCTAGGAATTCCTCTTTCACCAAAATCACCCATGTCAAAATGACCTAGACTCAACTATGCCTAAATTACCTAGACTCAACCATGCCTAAATGACCTAAACTCAACCATGCCTAAATGACCTAGACTCAATCATACCTAAAACCTACCAACCCATTCCTATACCTCATCATATTCTTCCCTAGCTTATGGGAGAACTACATCGGCCTGAGGCCCCTTTTCATCGGGGCTATGTAGGCAGCACTCTGAGGGCATGGGGCCCTTGGAGGTTAGCTCGGCCACTCTTTACCCTAACCAATTTCCCCCCTTTTTTATTCACATTCTACCTTAGTTAGTTTCCATTTTACACAACACTTGGAAATTAAACAAACATATAAACATACATACCTACCATTTGATTACATAATCATATCATACATTCCACATTTCCATTATATTAAACAATTAGAAATTTACACCACAACATACATATACATCATCATTTATTTTCCATACTACCAATCACTTGGAAATTAAATCAAACCCCTAAAAACATGACTAAATCATGCCTAACTCACCTAGACTCCACCATGCCAATACCTGACTCCATCATGCCTATACCTAGACTCCACCATGCCTAACTCATCTAGACTCCATCATGCCTACATGACCTAAAATCAACCATGCCTAACTAACCTAAACTCCAGCATGCCTAACTGACCTAAACTCAATCATGCCTACATGACCTTGACACAATCATGCCTAATTCATATAGTTTACATCAATACACAATAACAATGGAAATTAAAACAAAGTACATCATTCATTCAATAAACATCGTAAACTATATAAATGGGAGAGTCTGTGTATCAATACATATATACACAGATACAAATAAATACAAGTATCTCAAATCACTTAGATACAACCTCACTATCTTCGGCACGTAGGCCAGTATAAAACTCAAAACCAAAAAACTCTCATATACAGCCTCACTATCTTCGGCACGCAGGTCGGTATATATATCAAAAATTCAAAATACAATGATCATATCAAGTGACTAATCATCACCCCATCTGATATCCTCTTGGCCAAGTCTCACCTGTCTCCTCCTCCTCTCCCTGTCATGTACACCCTGTCTAGCATCTCTCCACCCTCCATGGGTCTAGGTCCTAATCTCCTCCTGGCCCACACTCTAGGACTGGCCTCTAAGAACTTGTAGCCTCACCCTGGCCCTGTCTTTGGGATCTACAGCCCCCTGTGCTCTCTGAAGATGTGAGTGCTTGGATCTCAGTCCTACTCACTAGCTGCCTATTGTGCTCTGAACTCGGCATAAGAAGGGACATCTATACCGATAGTCGTCAGGTGATCTTGATAGTAACGAGCCTCATTCAGGGCATCCCTGAACCTCACCATCGACATCGTCTATGGGGTGGTACCATGGGTCTCAATAGCAACCTGTGAGCCTATCCTGCTAATACTAGCCTCGGTCCCTATACATTGTGATCCCTATCCTCCTCCCTATACGGATGGGACCCTGTCCCACCATTGATGCCTGTAATATGGGACCCTGTCCCTAGGCCTATGGAGGTACCTATGTTGCAAGTTGAGCCTGTAAGGCCACTACCTATGCCTGTGCAGTGGCCAACTGGCCCTGTAAACTAGCCACATGTGCCCATAAAGTGGCCACCTGAACTCCATCACCATTTCCACCCTATGCGGGCACCTGTACCTATGCCAATTGAGCCTGTAAGGTCATCACCTGAGCCGGTCGGGTGGCTACCTATGAATGTTCCCCTTTTAAATGACCCTACAAACCTATGATCTGCGTCTGTAGGGTGACCACCTGCCCCTGTAATGCATCTCTTTGAACTATGACCATAGCAAGATCTGGCTTGCCCTTGCCTTGTGGTGCTACCCATAGTTATGCCACCCACCACTACCTATATCCATCAGTGACTCCTGCATCATCAATCCGTCTATCTACCGCCTGCTCCTCCTGCCCTGTCAACACACTCAGACGTGGTGGAGACATGGGTCTCTCCATGTCATCTCTGGTGGTACTAATGGAAAAGGTGGAGGTACATCTTGTGGCAGCCCAAACTGTTGTCTAACCCTGTCTACAGGTATCATCTTGTGCTCACCGACACATTGCCCCTGTATCCACCTCAACAGCTAGAGCTCCTCTAACTCCTCTACCATGCCCCTGTATGAGAGATAACCAATATATGGCCTCCACACAATATCAACTCCTGAAATCCCCTCCAGCAACTGCCTGTAGTATGAAACATCATATGTGGCCCTAGCCACCCTCAGCTTCCCACCATCTGGTACCCAACATCTGTATCCAACTTGGAGCAAGCCACCTCTGAACCAATCATGTCGTGGAAAACCAACTAGGCACACACATACGATGTGCTCATATGCCCAATAGTGTAGTAAAAAGGTACAACACATCCTAAACCTCCTCAATCTCCCATAGGCCCATAGCTCCCTATATAACTAAACTAGGAATGTCGGTGCCCAAACAAAGCAAATCTGCTCCTCCATCATATCCTGGAGCACTCCCATCAGTGCTCGTGGGAATCTCCCACCCTTAGAATCTGGTAGTGCAAAACAACCTACCACCTCCATCATCAGTACAGACAACCTCGTCTCCTGTGGGTAGGTTACATACATGTCCCCATATGTGAGACTCGCATTGTGATAAGTCAATAGGCCCATCGCCTCCCCAAAAACAGCCACTATCAGCTCCACTGAGGCCTCATAAGAATTCGAATAAACTGGCTCCCCAACAATAGGAAGCCGCAGGATCCTGGTACACGTCCTCCAGGGTGATGGTCATCTCACCCATTGGTAAGTGGAAGGTATTGGTCATTGAATCCCATCTATCGATGAGAGTGACCATCATATTGTGATCATGAACTATTCACCTATAGCATCGGACCCCGATAAGTCTGACCTCAATCATATGCTCCCACTCCTCCGCAGTCACGCTAGACCACATCCATACCAAATAGAGGTGGTACTTTGTCCCATACATCTGGAGCTGGTCTTTAGCCTACATCATCCAAACAAGACATTGTTAAGACTTGCCCATATCAACACACCCATTACCCAACAACTTACCTATTATACACCATACCTATCCTACCTAACACACCTATTACCTATTACACCATACCCACACAACAACCCTACCGACTACCCCTTTTACCCAACCCAATTTTACACCCATTTCTCCTTACCATCCTCACCTATTCTAGTTTAGTTTACCTACTTCCCCACCCCACATTGCCAACATAACATGTTACCCTACTTCCCTCTACATCAACCTTCATTTATCCACCTTCGTGTGCCTATTTTTTCCCCCCCTACATATCCCTTTTTTTATTATTCCTTATCTTCTCCTAAAGCTGACCACACCAGGTCTACTTGACCGTCATCGGTCCTTCTTTACCAGTTTTGGTCACCTAATACCTTGACCGATGCTAGCAAGTGCCCAACCGATGTCAGACCAAACCTTGACCGACGTTGGTCTCTGTCGCGACACCAAAAACTGAAAACCCATCCCCCCATTATTCAAAAATTCACAAAAACTAACCTAAAAACCTACTCTACCCATCCCAAACCTATCCTAACCTCATTCCCTAACCTATTTAACCTATGTATGACCTTCCCCACTCCTCATTCCCTTCCATTTTACCCACAAATTCAAAATTAAACAATCCCACCCAAATTTTTAACCAAAACATGATTTCAACGATACCATTTTCAATAAATAACGGGTTCATGGATTGTAGCCTCCTACCTCATCTCGGTGTCGTACATGGTGGCACTTCTGGTCATTGCGCCGGTGGTCCTACTACGCACCCCTCTCCTGCCTCTACCATGACCAAATCAACTCCTCACCTCCAAACGAATTGAAAATCACTCGAATCGATCTCGTGGACCCAGCCAATCGAATGCCAATCACCCACTATGTGGCTCACCAACTTAGCTCAATGCCTCGTACTGTCATTTTCCACAGACCTCATGCTTCTCCTCTGTCATTTTCTACAAATGGAAAATTCAAAATGAATCCGTAAAACATGGATTTTTATTTTTTAGACCCAAATCAACATGACCAACATCGGTCATGTAAAGCCCTAGCTCAACCTGAATATCATCATTACCCTATAACCGACATCGGTCACCTGCCATTAACAATTGTACCCACTGTAATGCCCATTTTAGGCCTCATGAAACAAAATATTGATCATTTCCACTTTTGACCTTACCAACACCTATTACACCTCTACCCATAGAGCCTCAATTACCTATACACTTCCTTAATTGTGTTTAGGGACATGTTATTTACCTATACCTGCATGTTACCCGTGCCTTGACCTAAATACCCTGTATCTTTCAAATTCAATTACCTTTTGTGACTTCTGAATTTGTGTATTCATTATACCTTGTATGTTGTTACCCATTTTGTTTAGCCTAATGACCTTACCTTTCCTATTGCTCATGAAATTTATCCACGACCAAACCTTTGGTTTACTTGATCATACCTAAACTGATTCCTACACCTAGTCCTAAGTTGTGTTTCAGACCATATCCAATACCTTGGATACCTAAATTCACTTCAACCTTGTTTGGATAAACCTATCAACCTTAAGATGACGTAGAGTTTGCACAGCTCTTCCACCTGGTAGTGTGTCGCAATCTATACATCATGTGCATGCATTCAGATTGCCAAGTACCCATTACCCAATTATGACCCTTACATCATTACCCAATTGACCCATTACCCATTACCCAAAATGCGACTCCATACCAAATACCTACAACCCACCTACCCTCACTTTCATCACTTACAATTTATCAAAATATTCACTAGAATATGCTTCTAACACCTCATCAAGTTCCATGGTTTGAGGGGATTATCACCTCCACCCACACTTGGGGCAACCTAACCTTATTTAGCCCTACTTAAAGGTAACCTTTACACCTATATTTGGGGCAACCTCCACTTACATGTTTTTGTCAAATGATCATTTACCACTATTTTAAGCTATTTTACAAAAAGGGGAAAATGTAGACACCAAATTTGGGTCACACTTCCCTTGGTCCCCTTTAATTAATTAAAGTTTGTAACGTGTTCACCTAACCATGACCCCTTTACCCCACATTCATATTAATTTAATAGGACTTACAATTGAATTAATGTTCATCCTCACACCATTAATTAATTGAATTACTTTAATTAAGTTAATTTCTACACCTCACCTAGCCACATCACCTAATGCAAAACAAATGATGGACTTATTCTTAGTCTATTAATTCAACTAAAGACTGGGTCTGGACTTATCTTAACAAACTAGGACTCTTTCATAACCCTAAAATTAAAGTCTTATTCCTTCTCCAACAATTATACCTACTTATTAAGGGGTAACCCTCACTTAAGACCCAGAATGAAAATCAGAGCACGCCAAAAATAGGAAAGATTTGAAAATTTAAGATAACCTAAAAAGGATTTCCCAAAAAATAACCGACATGGTTAATCCACAACCGGGTCAAGAAAACCTAACCGTCATATGACTACCTTATATACAGTTTGGTAACCTTTTACGGGGGTTGGTCATTCTGAGTTTTAAGAGATCTCTTGCACTCAAGCATGAACCAGAGACTTACAAATCATTAAATAGGGAATACACATCAATCACAGGCTCAAATCAAGCACTTGATACTCGTCCAAAGGCATTATAATTTAAGGGGAGCACTTAGTTTTAGTATTGTTCAATAATTTACTAACCAATTACTTTTTCTTCATTGGATCAACCATTAAAAATAATCCTTCACCAATTTATATTATAACTTACTAAGTAAGTTTATTTGATTTGCATCATTCAGTACTTACTTAAATAGGTTCTTTATCTTTTGTTATGATAAAATCTTGTTCATTCCTGCATTCCTAATCCCACCTTGTTATCCAATGTTACCCAACTGTAATCACCCACTTTCTTATCTCCATGTAGCTGACTTTTATTATTCTGTGAGTCCTTCCTAGGGATTTTTACAAACCTGTAACCATCCTCCCTGTATGTCTTTATGTAATCACAAAGAAGGTTCTTGTTGCAACCAATGTTTATTGTAATTACCACCATTTCACCCCTACAACATGTTTTTAACCGTCGTATTAGTTCTCCTCTTATATTGGACAATTGACTTCGGTTATTGTGTCTCCTTGTGAACTTTCACTAAACATTCCCTAACAACCTGTGTTTCTTACAAATCCATCTTCCCAAACCTGATACCCCACCTACAACCTCACCACATGTTTTTTCCAACTCTTTGTTTAGACTTTCAGAGAGAGCCTAGATACCCACTTTTGACATTTTCCCTTATTATCTTAATGTAACCAATATCGGTTATCAATACAACCGTATAGTCTTCATACCCTAGTACCACTATCGGTCTTGGTTCTTGGTAAAACTACCTTAACCCATGTTTTAGCTTCCTAATCATTGTAAATCAACCCAAACTGCACCAATCTTACCCAGACCTTGTCTGTGACCGATTTTTGACCACCTACCCAACCTATCAACTGACCCAGGACCTTCACCAGTTCAATTATATAGATGCATTAGGGAATTGGATTACATTTATAGACAATATGACATACACAAATAATAAAAACCATACATTAGATTCTTATATTAAAGCTATGAGAGAAGACAATTTATATTGAGTTCAAGATAACACTGGATTGCCAAAAGATCAAGGAATTAAATACACTTCCTAGAGAGCGTAGTGTTACTACTTATTAGGCAATCCATTGAAAGAACAGGTGTTGAGATACTTAAGTGTATATTGGAGTGCTTATGTTGAACTACATATAGTGTTGATTTCAGACTTGTTTCCCAAAGGATGTTGGGGTTAGCACAATCGGCTTGTATCAGAAATCAATATATGCAGCACTCTAAGCATCAACCATGCAAATAAAATTGTATATTCTACCAAAAGAAATATTTACCTTTACAATATATATAAATCAACACCATATTTAATGTGGTTTGCCCAGTGTGGCTACGTCCACCAATAAATAAGTCAATCTATTATCCAAATATTTGACAAGATATACAATTGAAGATTTACAATCTTCCACACCGCTCAGATGTACAGTACTTTCTTTCACCTGAGTTTTTGCTTCTTCACCAAGACTTCTCTCTCTCACAATTATTCTAACAATAATCATCAAATTTTACAAGTTCTTCTTAATTCTTACTTCAAAACCCTAGCTTTCATGTTTATATAGGTGTATACAAACTTAGGACACTTAGCCATGCAATTAAAATCAATAGATCTGCTTTAATAATAAAAATAGATCTGATTCTTGTGAGTTAATTAAAACATCCACATAGGTAACCGACGTCGGTTAGCCCTAACCAATGTCGGTTCCTCCTTGCCTGACCGATGTCGCTCCCTTTATAACCGATGACGGTTATTGTGTTTTCCAGCAATTTTCAAATTACATGTTAATCCGAAGTGATTGAGCTCCACAACTCAACAAAGGACATATAATTAATAGTTATACCAAATACACCCCATATTTTTATTAGCTTGAAATATGTTGATGTCAAAATAGGGTGTGGAGGAATGAGAACAATTGATCAATTACTCACAGTGGATTATGGAAAATTAAGTGATGTATGAACCTACGACAAAGAGTGTAAAGATTATTTTTCTACAAATGGTGAAGTAACTTACCCATGTGGGTAAGAGGCACATAGATAAGATACACATGAGTATACAAAACTTGGTTGTGTACATAAGGCATAAGGGAATATGTCACGCAAGACATCAAGGAAGGAAAGAAGACTAGATAAAACCATATAAATGTCGACAAGTGCTAGAAGGATTGGAGAGATTGCAGATGATCATAGATCATAAAGAGAAATGGATCACACGTGAAGCTTCCAAAACCTAACAAGTGTATGAAAACCAGGTACTTACCAAGTAACTTCTAAAAGATTATAGAATATTTGATGAATTGCAACTATGCATTAACTAGAAATCCCAAGGGTCTATGTAATACTATAAATTTCCCACGAGGTCCTTATATGAGATAATTTTGACATGAAAATTGGGAAGGATACTTTGGAGAATAAGAAGGATAAAGTAGGATCCAAGGGTTTTTAAGGATTTTTTAGTGCATTTGCTCACACACGCCTTATGTGTATGTGATTTAACAAATATAGAAATTTGTAAAACCCTAATTACAGAGTATCAAATGCCAACAATGAATAACAATTGCTAGATACAAGAGGACACAAACAATAAGCTAAAGAAATATGAAACCTTAAGTTTAAGAGATAGATTATAATACTTCTGTTGATTTCACACTTGATCCCAAAGTCTTATGGACTGGAAGATTGATGAACATGAGGAGAAGATTATCGCAATCAGACACAGAAAATATTGGAACTATGGGATGAGCCTGGAATAGGGTGCCTAGGCGCTAGAGACCCCTTCGGGCACCAGTTACTTTACAAGAGCTCAGAAATTGATATTTCTTGTTTCGCAAGGTGGTCGTTGACCTTCATTGTTTGTTGCCTATATGTCACATTATGCTTGTAGAATTCGCCTATAACCTGCAAAACAAATGATAGCCTGTAAAACCCTAAAACACATCAATTCCTTAAAAAAATATGTAAATGGGGATTCAAACTGACCCCGACTAAGTGAGATTATAATTGAGTGTTGCACTACATTTCAGACTCCATGTAGTTCTTATGTGTGTGTGTAGAAATTGTGCCTTAGGAAGCCCTTACGTAAGTGCGCGTGAGCGGGTGATAGCTAGATGTAATAATGTAAATAGATGTGTGGATGGAAAAACAAACTTTCACTCCTATGTGTGTATGAAGAAAATGTAGTCTCTTGTCCCTTGAGTGAAAGTTAGATGAATGCATTGATGCTCTTAGGATGACCTTTGGATGCAACCTTAGGTGATAGTATAAATGTTTAATGCTTGGTCCTTTATTTTGGTCACATAGCTTTGTATTTATATGATTACCTTCATTGAATTTCACAATTGATAACTAGAAGGCCAACCCATAAGAAAATAAGATGTCCAAAAGATAAAAGATACCCAAAAGGAGTGAGCAAAGTAAAGAGAGGTCAGGGCACCCAGAAGGATAGGGGCATTTGGGCAATGGTGTCATGTATGGGCGTTGGTGTCTAGAGTCTTAAAGGATAAAGCAATAAAGTCTAAACTTGGTTGTAGGTTGTAGAAGGCCAAATAGAAAATGAGAAACATAGAAAAAGGCCAAAGATAGGTGTCAATTACTAGTTTTCTCACTTAGGAATCATATGAATAGTGGTATGTGATTAAGACCTAAAAATGTACCCAAGTGCGTGATTTTGTGTCAACATTTTCCCCCACTTTATGTTGTTGAGTGAATACTCAATAACATAAGGTAGTTTAGAATTTGTGTACCGTTGTTCCTTTAAGATCGATGGCGAAGCGTGCCAAGGAGACAAGTGAAAGCATGAAGTGATAAAAATGAAGTGTGGAAGATAAGAAAGAGGAAGCGACCCTAGGGGTGAAAAATGTATAGTGTTGTACCTGTTGTTGGTGTAGCTTGATGAAGGGTTGTTTCTTGTAAGGACGAACCTGCAAAAAGAAGAACAAAATAGTAGTCAAATTCATGTATATGAAAAATTCGATCCAAGTATATAACTAGTATGTAAATATGTGAAAAGGTAGTAAAAGGAAATTGTGCACCTAATCTGTGAATAGTGAAAAGGGATATAAAGTGTCCTAAATTATTGTAGAAGGGCGAGTTTTTTGGGAAATCTCACGCCAAGAGTGATTTTTTTGGGCGATCTCATGCCAAGAGTGAGTTTTTTTGGCGATCTCAGGCCAAATACAAGTTTTTTAGGTGATATCATGCCAAGTGTGAGTTTTTTGGGTGATCTCACACCACGACAGAAGTGTGTTGGGGAGAGAGGTCTCGTTTTACTCTCCATCCATGATTATTTCTTAAAATTTATACATCACTGTAGATGTTGTGATCTTTCTTTGTTATGTGTTTGTTCCTGTTCGATCCAAGGAAATAGAAAAAAGGAGATATAATGCATTCTTATTGCTGAAGGATTGTACTTGTAATGTGCAAACTACTTTGTGAACTGCTAAAAAATGTTCTGATATGAGAAATTACCTGTAACTACCCCTGGTCATAGGCACCCAGGAAGGGTCAAGAGCACCCAGGTGCTAATGTTTGTATCTGGGTGCTGGTGTCTATGCTAAACTGAGGACCCAAATCAAGATCTTGGTCATTTTATGAGTGTAAATTTTTTCCATTCTTGTATTATATAGGCTTGTATTGAAGCTTTGCGTTGTTGTATGGAGTGACTAATTCACCCAATGTATACCCCCCCATTTGGTGTGCATGCGACGTCGCTAGGAGAATGTGACCCAAAGGAGGACTTGATGTTGATCTGAAACTGATGCCCTGCAAGGGGAGGGAATGTGCATGGTAGAAACCAAGGCACATGCAAACAAAGTGGATAGAAAACAAGTGTTAGTGCAAACAAGATAAACACACATATACCAAACAATGTGTAAGCTAGCAAACAAGAAGATAATGTAGACCGCAAAAAGTGGGTTGCAAACTATTATCCCATTTTTGAGCTTATTGATTGGTGTCCCCAAGATTTCACCCTGAAATCTGGGACTACCACTTTTTTTTAAAAATGTTCTTTTCAAGTAGCGGGTTGTTTTGTGTTTTTTTACCTGTAGTGTTTGCATTGCTCTAAGGTATCCCCAAAGATTCATAAAATCCAAATTCACTAGGTATAGAGGAGACAGCGGAGAGAGCCACGTGTCAGCACGATGCTTCTCCAAAGTTGAAATCCAAAAGGAGAGGCTTGAACAAGCGTTAGGGCTCCATGTGTCCAAGCGGAGCAGCGGGGCCACTGGGGTTTATGGAGTTTTGCATTTTTTGCAGAAAAAGAGAAAAGGAAAATTACAGACCCACGAACCTAATTTTTGCTCTAATTTGGCTACCACGTGTCCCATATCAAAAGGGGACCCATTTTTCAAATTGTTTTCCTGCCATTTGTATGGACTCGATACAAACTTCATAGGGGCATATCTTTCGACTCAGGGCTCAAAATATTGTGAATTTTACACCGTTGCAAATGTCTCGACGTCCTCTATGCCATGGAAAGATAAAAAATCATTTTTTCGGGACCTGGTAGGTGAAAATGGAGAAAACGTCTTTGGGCCTTTAATGCAGGATCTTCTTGCTCTTCAACTACCATATCCGATTCGATTCGATTCGCTGGGGAACCAGAAGTGACATAATGTGGACAAATTTGTAGAAGGCATTGATATTTAGTGGTTGAGCTTTTAAAGTGGGATTCAATGTGTATCTCATGGTGGTTGGAACAAGATTCAACTTTTCCCTCCTCCCCCTCTCTTATTTTTCTATATATTATAACATTTCTCATTTAGGAAAAGAGAGACATTCTGGGCATAGAGAAACTCTGTCAAATTTGTTTCTCGACACCATTTTTTAGCAGTGAACCTTCTCCTATGCCTAGCAAATGTATTTGTGCCTCTATTCTAGAAATGTAATGGTCTACGCACCCTCTAGAGCAATAAAAAAACGTGTTTTTGTGGTGTTCTTCAACCCTTTGCATCGTTTTGTTGTTTCTTCATGCCTCTCCCTTCCAGATTTGTTTTTCTGTGTATGTATTTCACATTTGTAGGTGCAGGATGTTGTGTTTCGTGGAGTTTAATGGTGAATTTGAAGATTTGGGTCGTGTTACTTTTGTCTGACCTCCCTCATCTCCATTTTTTCTGTTTCTTTCTCCCTCAACAGAATATCTCGCTTCTTTTGCTAGTGTATCACCGTTTTAGTGTAGGTTTTGTTTTTCCTTGTTTTCTTTCTCTCCTTGTCTCCTTGAAAGTTAGATTAGGATTAGATTAACTTGTCTGCACTAGAATAGCTCGTGGTAGGTAGTTTAGGAAGAAACCAGCCTTCTCTGGAGAGCTTTCTCTTTTTTCAGGTCCCACACCTTGGGGAAAGTTCAATGTTATGCAATCACACCAAATGACCCTGCCTTAGAAAAGTAGATCCATAACTCATTTGGGGGTGCTGTGATTTTGCACTAATAGTTTGCTATCATTATAAGCTCCCAATATGAATTCATTCATTGAAAACATCTATCTACCATGCTCATCACCTTAATTTTTTTTCCATTCAATCATCAAACTCATCCCTATGCATTAGAATTCTGAACACTCACCTTATACTCTCTTGGTCAACTCTTTGCTCACTAGTCTCTTGTCTCAAGGGTGTAACTTAGGTCATTAGCCTCTTCTCTGCTTCTAGAATTATCTACCTTGTTTAGGCACTTAAAACATAGTAACTCCACTCAATAAATGTAATCAAACCACTCACACAACCCTCATTACTTTTCTTTTCCATAGGATTGCCCTTATATGCTTCTCAAGCCAATATAGTTGCTCCACCAGTGAAAATAATTTTCTAGCTATACCCATAAAGTGTTAACACATCCACTAGTTTTACTTCAATGCCCCTGATATTCCCTCCAAGTTTTAGATCTTAACTCCTTACACAACTCCTACTGTCACACCCTTTGCAATCTTGTCACCAAGCCCTTACTAAGTCTTCCTAGGCACGTTGTCATGATTATCTATGATTATGTGAAGTTTCAATTCATAGTAAAGAGGTTTTTGGGTACCCATTAAGGGCTTACATTTGTGTATAAAGTTTCAATATCCAACTCCTAGTATTTCACATACTTCCTTTATAAAATGGCCTCTATAACTAGGTGTTTCCACTGTGCACACGGCCCACTAAGGGGATTAGTAAGAAAATATCCCATTTAAACCAATGAAACTCAAAAAATATTCTTGAAATGTTTCTGAGACTCACCTAGGATGATTGCTTACCATTTCTAGAGCTAACATCGTTGTTGGTGGAATTATAGGAACCTTTCTTCCTTGAAACCCTAACTGTGTAGGGTATGAGCCCGAGAGGCTTGTTTTTGTTCTCTCTTTCTCTAAAGGATTATTTAAATCCATAAATCTCTCACTTAGATCTATGTTGGCTCCATGCACATGTATATTCTAACATTAAGGTTTGAAATACTAGATAGGACCTTCTTTAAGTGGTTTTCTAGATGTCCCGAGTTAGAAATGTTCACAGTCACAGTATAGTTTGGCTAAACCCAGTGAGTAAGCATTGGAAACATGAATACAGACTATGTAAAGAGATCATCACCTCAACAATGAATACTTCACCCTCCAAACTATGAAACCAAACATACACTCACGCATTGTACAATCTTAAGATAGTACAATACATATTTGAACTATATAGTCGATTTGTAAGGAGTATCACAAGTGGGATCACTCTTAATGCATGCAATGGATATTACTAACTTCATTTACATGGCTAGGAACTCACAAGGTCTCATCTTCAAATTTCCTAAGTAACTACATCAAGAAACATAGTTTTTTCACATTTTAATTAACACACCCATCATTCAGGTTACTCAAGGAATCATCCACACACAAAACAAGGCATATGTCAAATATACAAAGCAATATCATTCCAATGATAACAACATGGATTTTTCCACTCTATAAACTCAATATCAAGCACACAATTTCCAAACTCAAAATAACTTATAATACCAAGATGTACACAACCAAAAACAAGCATCAATATATTCCATTATCAAAAGCTTCATACAAACTACTCCATTCTTCACTTCACGGTTCTTCTTATCCTGTACACAAGGAATGAGATTCAAACTTTACTTACTTCTTACTAAACTTGAGCTCCTACCTTTATGCATGTTTTAACTACTCACATTTGTAACTTCCCCTAGACTCATTATGACTGACTTGCTTGGTGACTCCTTAACTTCCCTCTCTATAAGGCTCACAATTGCCCTTTGCACATTATTCCAAGCATCCTAATGATGCCTTACACACACATGACTCATTATTTACCTCAACTAGAAATTTTCCAACTATAGTAGACTCATGACACTCAAAACACCTTTACAAGCCCATATGTCTCATTACAAACATTTGAATTTTCAAATATCCCTTTTGGAGGGAAAACACACAAGAGAAACAATTTGAATTTGCCACCTTCACTACTTGCTTGGAATACTTCACGTGAACCAAAGGAACTCCTAAGGTTCTCTCACACCTCATACTAACTTCAAGAGGCTTGAAAGTTGCAAATGAAGGTCTCTTCATGGATGCTCATGCATCAACGTCGGGTTACATTAATAGTGCATCTAGTTGAAATGCAACCAATTTTTTTTTTAAATTGTTGACGGCTATTGAATTTGACGATTACATAAACGGCAGACTATGAAACAAATACAAAACTCTTACAATTTTTGATGATAAGCGACTATTTTCAAAACTTTTAAATGAGACTTTAACAAGAAATCCAATTAAATATTAGATTTACTAAATGAACTTGATTTGACACAAAATAACAATAGTAAGACTATTTTACTATTTATGACACACGACGATGAGATTTAAACATGACAAAAAACAATTATTTAAAACATGACATATAATTGATAATCAAATGTCAATTTCAACCGGCATTTTACCACACTTAAGAAAAAACGACATAAAACATTAACAAAAGATATTAACAGAAAAGCTCAAACATTAAAAACAAAATTTTAATAAAATAAAATATTATAAAACTAAATGAAATATCTAAACCTAATACGTAACTAAAGCAATTTTTTAATTGAAATGAAAAAAAGTTATTAAACTTCTAATAAATGTTTAAATATAGACATTAAAAACCAAACGGACGCCTATTACACACTTTTTAAATCTTTATACTTAAAAGAAAACTAAACTAAACTTTTAAAATCAAACCATAATGGTGAGTCGACGTGGTGTTAAAAGGGTTTATTGAGGAGATCTGCCATGTTTCCAATGCTTCAAAGTATAAACTTTTCTCATGTCTAAAAACCATCGTATAACCCGCATAACAAGCTAATCACAAACGTAAATGAACAGGAATAGTGACTTCTAAAAATGCGCAGAGAAGAGCCGAGAAGATAACTATTATATGGCAAGTCAGAGGGGATCATCATGCGGGCAAGGCACGATTAGATACAGAGATGACATGGATCTTTGAATGCATGCCTCTTAGGACTGAGTGAAAATGTGGATTTGGCCAGGCTCACAGTATATAATGATTCAAATAGTCGTCCTTTCTCCAACAAAAAACATAAGGACTGATAAACTGAATTTTCAAGAACCATGCATTTTGATCCGGCTATGAGGGATTATGTCTGTGAGCAGGTCCAACATGTCATATCAGATATTTGATCCTCGCAGGCCGCATACAAGAGGTGTCACACAGGATTTTGAAACATAATCTAATCAACCAGAATTACTTTCTTGGGACGAGCATATGCGTATCGAATGGTTGAATAACAGAGTTTGGTAAATACAAGGATTTTTATTGACCATCCATCGCCAACATTGCATACTCTGCAAGTTTTGTTGTTGCATGCAACCCTTGTGAAGACCGTAAGAATCATGTACACGTAATATTCTTCTCAACAAATACTTGTGACTCTCATTCCATCATAAATTTCATGGATATTACCCACTCAAATGGCCTGATTTGATGCCAAATATTATATTTTGTCAGTATTGTAAACAAATAGAACACATTAAAACTCAGAATTTCTTAATTCATTTGAGACGTAATATTCATCAAGAGATGTTACATATAGAGAGAAGGTATCCTATTTCTTAGGAGCCTATTACTATCTCAAATCCCCCCAATATCTCTTCTATCTCCTAGCATCTCTCATCCCGTTATTCCCTCCACTTATCTAATTATGTGAGTTGATTTAACAAATCAATCTCACATAAATACAAATATTATTTTATACTCAGCTAAATATACTAACTCATACAATAATGTGAGCACTAATATATGGTATTCCTAACAATGGTTGAATTTCATATATTGTCTTTCACAAAACATCCAACAAATAGTTTTTGGCGACTCCGCTGGGGATACGGATAAGTAAGATTAATCTTGTTATACTTTTGGAGACTCCATATTTTCTTTGTTCTTTTGTTTCTTTCCAGAGTCAAGCTGGCAAGAAGGGTATACACTCGAGCTAGCCGAGCAAGAGGTGAGGTTGACCCCTTATTCGATCTGCTTCAACAACACAATTTTTATCTTGCACCAGAAAGGTGTTCCTCTGGAAATGCTAGGACTTCTTCACCTGTGTGTAGGAATCATGCTACACAAGATCTAACCACATCTACAACTTGTAGAGCATTGTTTTTGAGTGGTACTCGTGTTCCTACACAAATAACTTTCATGGTTGTGCAACAACCACAAGCTCCAGTCCCTTGGGGCCCAACTATCGGTCCTCTTACATTGGCACAACCATTGCATGATTTGCCACATAGGTCGCGCAAATTTTTTTTGAAATTCAATGATGATGGGAAGCAACACCTGGATGAACACATTACTGTATTTTTCGTAGCTTGTAGAGTTCTAGGAGTGGCTCATGAAGATGTATTTGTTCGGTTGTTCACTAAGACGCTTCAAGGTACTGCTGCGGAATGGTTTTATCATCTCCCGCCTGCATGCATCACCAACTGGGCTACTATGAGAACAAGGTTTGAGGCTAGATCCAAACCCACAGAAGATTCACATGCATTTATAGCACAACTCACACATATATAAAAATAAGCACATGAGCCCATGCGTGATTTTGTGGCAAAGTTTAACAAGTTGGTCCATAAAATCCCAACACTTGCAGTTCCTACTCTCAAAAATCAAAATTGCTTCTTCATCAATGCACAACTTCCTAAAGTAAGTTTCTTGCTGAGAAGATCTAACATTCCTGGCTTGGCTGTTGCACACTCAACTACCATGGAAATTGAAGATGATCTTATAATGGCTTGTAATATTAGAAGAGACTCTTCCAAGGCTAAGAGTTTGAATACTCTCAAGGTACCACTGATCCTATGATCCAGAGAATGGCCAATGATTTATTGAATCTGAAGAAGAAAATGCATTAGCACACATCAATTGTTCCTTATATGGATATCCGTAGGAGGAACTTCAACAATAACAATGGTGCTCCTACGAGAGATAGGAATCGTTTACCAGTCACACAACTTAGATTGGTCATTGAAGCTCCTCCTGTCAATACAGTTGTTGAAGTAATCCAAGAAGAAGAGGAGGAAGAAAAACGATGAAGCTAATGATACCTTTGAAGCTTCTGGTAATGTTGATGAATCAAATGGTGACTCCAACATTGGCTTTATGGAATATGAAGAAGATGATTACGAGGTTAGTGGTCAATATTTTGCTATTTTTACTCGATCTAAGAATCTAAGGAAAAAAATCAAGAAACCTAGAGAAAAAGATGATTTAGTAATTATTTCTAAAAGGGGAAATCCTTGGCCTATTCAACCAAAGGAGAAACATGTTGCCAATAAAATTATCGTTGCTTCTAATCTGCCTTCCCCTTTTCCCAAGACTAGTCCTCCTAATGCACAAGAAAATATTGAAAGGTATGCACCTTCAATCATTCCCTCCTACATCGCATTTGATATCATTGATCATGCTAAAAGAACTAATATTCAGATGTCTGAGGTGGAATACCTCTAGTCTAATCCAGAGAAGTTTGAAAAACTCACCAAATTCATTAAAAGCAAAGTTTTTGTACCACCTAATGTTACCTCAAAAGGACTCCTCCATGATCCTTTATTGCCCTCTTCTTAAAATAATATGGCATTAACCTCCTCCTTTGGGAATATTGAACCATTTTATTTGTCCTTGCTCGTCAATGGTTTCAAACTTGACAATTGCATTATTGATTCAGAGGCTTTAGACAACAGTATTCCTGTAAAGGTAGCTCATGCTCTAGAACTAACTCTTACAAAACTATTTAGATGTTGTTACTCCATGGAAGCCAAGTAAGTCCCACTGATCGGTCAAATCAAGGATGCACAATTCGTGTTTGTCGTATTTTCAGAGAAAGGGGTCAAGATGACTATTTTAACTACAGATATTCTAGTAGCTTATGGTATATTGCTTGGGAGAGGTTTTTGCAGGGATGTAGGTAGAGAAATTCATATGGATTGGACAAAGGCTAACATCCCAGTCAATGGAACTATGTGTGTTCTTAAACCTGAACCTTAAGAGAAATATTTGGTCTAAAAATCAGATGACCTAAAGGCACAAATTCTTTTTGAAGACGTTGGCTTAGGAAATTATTTCATGACTTCAGATCAGGATTTTGCTTCTACTTGAGTCATGGAAGCTGATATTGATGCAATATGGACTTTAAAGTTTGATGGTAGTTGCTATACTTTTGGGTCTGATGTTGGTATGGTAATAATGTCTCCTGAGTTTGAAATTTTTCCTTTTTAATTCAAATTACAATTTAACAATACTAATAACATTGCCGAATATGAATAATTATTGTTAGGACTAAGAATGGTTAAAGAAAAGGGAATTAGACATCTCAAAGCACAATGGGATGCAAATATCATTATAAATCAAGTTATGAACATCTATCAGGTGAAGAATGATTGGTTAAGGCATTATAGAAATAGGGTTTGGGATTGTATTATAGATTTTGATGTCTTTTCAATCAAAATAGTATCTAAAGATCACAATGACAAAGTGGACTCCCTTGCGGTGTCTGCTTTGTTGCTCCTTCCTCATCCTGAGTTTAAGGAAGAAAAATATACCACTGAGATAGTCTATCGGCCCGCCCAGTGTTCTTGATAATTCTTCACATTAGCAGGTTTTCAATGATGATCAATATATTTTGAATTTTTTAGAAAATTTTGATAATTTTGGTGAGCTCTACTTTAAAGGTTCTGAATCAATGTTCCGTGAATTTGTTTCTGATTCACAACAAGAGATTAATTGAGAAGTTATCCAACTGAAGGAAAACAAAATCCCCAAAGGCTTGTTGTCTTTAGAAGGATTGTTTGACAAACATGATCTCTTCATTCAAAATAATCAACAGTCTGAAGCATATTCCTCTGCTGAGACTTAACAGGTTAATCTTGGAACTACTGAGCAGGTGTAGATTGTAAACATTAGAAAATGTTGCTCCCCTGAGGAAAAGAGAAAATTTGTGGCATTATTGAAACATTACATGGATGTCATGGCATGGTCTTATGTAGATTTGAAATCTTTTAGACCAAAAGATGTGCAACAAAGTATTCCTCTTAAGACAAATTCTCATTCATATAGGAAAAAACAACGTCATTACAACCCTAAGATTTTTGACACCATTCTTGCAGAGATTTAGAAGATGTTATACGCAAGGATTATTTTTCTCATTCATCATTCTACATGGGTAGCCAACATTGTTCATGTATGCAAGAAGAATGGAGAAATTTGTATCAGCATTGATTTTTGAAATCTCAATCAAACTTCGTTGAAGAACAATTACCCTCTACCTATTATGGATCAAGTGCTACAAATAGTGACAGGGTCAGAAATGATTTCTATGTTGGATGGATTTTCAAGATTCAATCAAGTTGAGGTTGCCATATAATATCAACATAAAATGACATTCACTGCCCCATGGGGTATGTTTTCTTACTAGAGGATGTCATTTGGGTTGATTAATGATGGACCTACCTTCCAAAAGGCTATGGATCTAACATTCATAGGCTTGATGGGAAAAAATCATTTTGGTTTATCTAGATGACCTTACAGTCTTTTCTAAGAATAGGCATGGTCATTGTGACCATCTGGAACGAGTTCTGGTAAGGTGCCAACAACACGGAATTTATTTAAATCCCAAGAAATCTATGTTTAGAGTCACAGAAGTGAAATTACTGTGACATATCATAACAAAAGAAGGAACTAATATTGATCCTGAATGAGTTAAAGTTATACAAATTCGCACCCTTCCGACAATTAAAACATGTATGCATTCATTCTTTGGGAAGGTTAATTTCTTGAGACAGTTTGTTCCAGATTTCGCTGACAAGACTCGACACATTGTCAAGATGATGAAGGTAAAATTCCATTCCGATGGAATGCTGATGGAAAACTTATCTTTGATGAAATCAAGGAAGCCATAGCCCATGCTCCTATCCTAGTGTGCCTAGATTTTCAAAAGGATTTTATCATGTATAACTATGCCTCTGCCCATATAGTGTATGTTATACTAATGCAAAAGAATGCCGAAGGAGTTGAATCTCTAATTACATTTATGATTTTCCCTTTGAAATATCATGAGTTGGAGATGTCCCAAATTGAAAAACATGTTTATGTAGTGGTTTAAGTAGTAAAACATTTTAGGCATTACATCCTAAATTCTCATACAATGGTTCTCGTACCTAATACAACAGTGAAGTCCATTCTCACTAAGCAAGATTTGGGTAGTCAGCGGGGTAATTGGATTTCCAAGGTGAAGGAATATGAATTAGAGATCGAACCTAAAAATATTGTGCGTGAGAGAGGTTTATGCTAATTAATCACTAAAAACAGTCCTGAAGGAGAGGCTCACATAGCCGAGGAAGATCGTGAAGAAGCACCCAGGGTACTGTTTTTAAGTACAACAGATGAATGGTATTCATATATTGCTTTCTTTCTAACTTATGGAGAATGCCCCAGATACTTGAGCCTTAAAGAGAAACAAATGGTCAAGTTGAGGTTAGCTAAGTATGTGCTCTAGGATAATGGTTTGTACAAGAGAGGAATTGATGGAGTATTCCTTCGCTGCGTGGATAAAATTCACCAAGGTAAGCTTCTGGAAGCATTTCATAACTTAGCATGTAGGGGGAATTTTCCATCATCTGTTATAGCTCGCAAGATCCTGTGAGAAAGGTATTATTTGCCCACTCTCTTTAAAGATGCATCCATGTGGGTAAAAAAGTGTGAAGTTTGCCAACAGTTTGTTGGTCATCCAAAATTGACAGCACTTCCCCTAAGGCCGTTGGTAATTGAAGAACCCTTTCCTCAATGGGGAATTGATTTCATTGCAGCATTGAATCCTTCATCTAGTGCTAGGCATAGTTATGTTTTGAATGCAACTGATTATTTCACAAAGTGGGTGGAGGTAATCCATGTAAAACATGTTACCTCTGAAGTTGTTTGTAGCTTCATCAAAGAGAATATAATAGTCAGGTTTGGTGTTCCTCATAAGATTGTTGTTGATAATGCTTCTAGTTTTTCTTCTTATGAACTCACTGAATTTTGCTATGGTTATGGGATTACTTTGGCTCACTCATCAGATTATTATCCTCAAGGAAATGGTCAGGCAGAATCAAGTAATAAAAACTTGGTAACTATAATCAAGAAGTTGGTCGATGAAAATCAACAAACCTAGCACAAGGAATTATATGATGCACTATGGGTTGATCGTATTACTACAAAGAGAGTTATTGGGATGTCACCTTTTTAAGTGTTGTATGGAGTTGATGTGGAGATTCCTTTCTCCTTAGAATTATCGACCTTGAAGTTAGCTGAATTGATTGAAGATGATACTTTCCAAGACTCCATTGAAAAAAGAATCATGTACTTGACAAAGTTGGAGGAAATTAGGTTCAAAGTGGTTGATCGGATCGTGGAACATTGGAACAAGTTCAAGAAAGTGTTTTATAAGAAAGCTAAGCAACGAGATTTTTAGGTTGGGGATCTCGTTTTGTTATGGGACAAAAGAAGAGAACCGAAAGGAATGCATGGTAAATTTTATTCCCTTTGGAGAGGACCTTTCAATATTTTTCAGTCATGCAGAAAAAATAGCTTTTATTTGTCATACCTTGATGGAACTCAACTTCACCCGCCTCACACTGGGCAGCATATCAAGCTTTTTCGTTAGTAGTGCAGTTCTTCTTGCATTGTATCATAGTTTGATTTTTATGTTGTGTGTTTCCTTTTCTACTGGTGTGTTTGCTTCTCGTTCCTTTGCTTTGGATTTATTTTGTTCATGTTTTTTTCTACTCTTTTCGACTCCATAGCCTAATGGATTGACACTTTTGAGATTAGGAATTTCTCTTTCTTCAAAATATCAAAGAAAGTCCCCATTCGAAGCCAGTTGTTATCCCATTTTTAAGCTTATTGATAAAATGGAATAACCAATCAAAATTTTCATGAAGAACCTATTATCCACAATTTGCATCCCTTGCAAATTTGGATAACCCATCAAATGGACTTAGGCATTTTGATCTACAAAATTCGCGGGACACTAATTCAGTTTACCATGTAGTGCAGGAACTTAGTGTTTTGCAGGTTATCCTAACCCACGGAACAAAGGAGCGTCAGTTCAAGACTTGGGTGGATTTGTAATGAAAAACATACCTTCATGACACCAATTTAGTCTCTCATGGGTCAAAGGTAAATCAGAGCACAGTTGGTTTTAGGCCCATGAAGAAGATAGAAGTTTGGCTAAAGAAAAAATTCGCTAGGGAAAAAAGTGAGAAGCTTGGTGCTTTGCGACAATGGAATAAAATTGAGATGCAACTAAGGCTGAAATCCACAAAATACTATCCTGGTGTTATGCGGGTTTCCCTAATTTTAGTGTTATGTAGTTTCTCTAGAATCCATAGAACAATGGAGCACAACCACACACATAATGTTGTGCAATGGGAAAGATTAGAGCCGCGTGGCATATCGGAAGCATAAACAGTAGAGTGTGAAAGTTTTCAAAGCCGCAGTAAAAGCCATGAAACATCCAAAACCACACAACAAAGAAAATCCATAGAATAAAGATAGGGACCACGGGATATTGTAAATCCGCAGAATCAGAAAATCTTGTGAGTGTCTTCAAAGTTGTGCCTACTTTGAAATTCAAACGTCAACCACTCCACCAACCAAAATTAATGAAGTGAGGGTGTTGTTCTCTAAACCTCTGAAATATGATGGCATGTGATAGAATTCATGTCAGGTTCCCACACCTTCCTATGAACATCAATGGTGATTGGTCCTTGGTGGTTGAATCCATCATTTTGGCACCTCTCTCTTTTCCCTCTTCTCTCTCTCTCTCTCTCATTCTCTATAAATGTAATATGTTGTGGCATTTCAAAGGGTGGGAGATTCTTTGTAAGAATTAGATCTATAAGTTGAAAGATAAATTTTTTTATGTTTTTTATTTCACCATTAAAGAATATAAAATACATCTCTTACAAACTTTGTGTTGTGAATATATCTTTCTCATTTGAGGTATTTTTCTTACGTTCAATGCACAAAATGGTTCTTTTCTTTTATATCTAGTTTATTGAATTTACAACCAATTATTACAATCTGATCACATGTGATTATCTTTTGATCTGCATTTGCTTAAGTGAAAGCACATTCCTATATATTCTCTTCTCATTTTTCTGAAATTCTTCTTGTCTTTCTTCTTCTTCTCTCTTTACACGCCTTCCTTTCTAACAAGAAAAAATCTACTAGGATGAGATCCCAACCTCGAATTGTTAGAGTAGTGTAGATATTGTAAATATTCTTTTGGCATGCATTAGATTAGTAATAAACAGGGTGCCTCCCCTTTATTTGAGGAGGGACTTTGTCCCACATGTTGTGGTTGAACCTCATATTTTGTCTTTGAAAAAATATCCAACAAACAAAAACATGGGAGATCACTCATGATGTCGCAAGACAATCGAGACAAAAGTGGCCAAAAGCATACAATGTGCACACAAGACAAAGGGAAAAGCTCACAAATAATGACATACAATAGCAAGCAACGTCAAACAGTGACAAGCAATATATCAAACAACCATGGTAGCAAATAATTCTTACAGAGAAAACATTGCACATGAAGCACCCATTATCATGTTAGAAAGATAGAAAGTATGTCAAAATGTGTATGATCCGATATGATGTAGTGTGCTAATATGAATAGGGAGTAGTATAAATTGAAACAATAACACTTATAGTATGTATGAAAGTGGATGCCCCCATGAGCTTGTTGTGGGACTGGTAAGAGGTACAGTGCCAGGAATTAATGTTGCGTGTAACGATCTGTGTAAAGTCTGTGGTCACAAATAAAAGGCAAGTGAATGCACATGTGTATATAATAAATATAATTACATATAAAGTATCTATCTAATATAGCAATCAAAGTATACATGCGATAATAAGTAAGCAAGAACAATGTGCAACCAAGATATGTAATATGTTGTGAGTGTCAATGGAATGGAATGCAAAGTGAGTGTGATAGGAGTCGTGTGTCCCCCCAAGTGAATATGAATGAGCATGCATGAGATGAAATTCATTTATAAATTCCCCCTCAACAATCAAGAATGAACCATATAACAAGAGTGTTCTAAGCAGCATCGGGAAATGTTTTGAAATGTGCACTAGAAATATATGATCGATAAAGCGTAGAGCGTAGAAAGTGAGTGAGCATGGTGAGGTTCATTTTAGATTTAGACCCTTAGCAGTTGAGTATGAACCATGGAACTAAAGTGTGTCAGAGGGTAGGGTGTTGTGATGAATGTGTGCTAGAAAGATGTGTTAAATATGTCAAGTGTGAAATGTGTTATGCAATGTGATGTGAGGTTCATCTATGTAGTAATCCCTTAATAGTCAAGTGTGAACCGTAGCACAAGAGTGCATCATCGGGTAATGATGATACAAATGTATCAAGATGTATATGATGTGTTTGAGAGACTAGATGTGGAGTGTAAAGTGAACAAGTAAAAATGTGAGGCAACAAATAATACTAAAGATAATAACATATAAAGTATCTCTCTAATATAGTAAGCAAAGTGTACATGTGAGAATAAGTAAGCAAGAACAATGTGCAATCAAGATATATAGTATGTTGTGAGTTTGAATGGAATGGGATGTAAAGTGAGTGTGATAGGAGTCATGTATCACCTGAGTGAATATGAATGAATGTGTATGAGATGACAGTCATTTATAAATGCCTCCTTAGCAGTCAAGAATGAACCATAGAACAAGAGTGTTTTATGCACCATCGGGAAATGCTTTGAATTGTGCACTAGAAATATATGATCGATAAAGCATAGAATATAGAAAGTGAGTGAGTATGGTGAGGTTCATTTTAGATTTAGACCCTCAGCAGTCGAGTATGAACCGTGGAACTAGACTGCGTCATAGGGTAGTGTGTTGTGATGAATGTGTGCTAGAAATATGTGTCGAAAATATGCCAAATGTGTAACGTGTTGTGCAATGTGATGTGAGGTTCATGTATGTAGTAATCCCTCAATAGTCAAGTGTGAATTGTAGCACAAGAATGTGTCATCAGGTAATGACGATACAAATGTATCAAGATGTGTATGATGTGTGTGAGAGACTAGATGTGGATTGTAAAGTGAACAAGTAAAAATATAAGACAACAAATAATACTAGAAGGGGGGAGAATTAACATGATGCCCCCCTAAGTGTATTATGATGAGAATGATCAAGTAATGTCATCTAAGAGGTCATCACTATCGTGGTCAAACCCGAATGGAGATGCGTCAGAGACCTAATAAATAATAGTATGTGGTTGGTCGAGTAAAGATCCATTAAGGTGTAGAGTATACATGCCCACTACATATTCCTCATCAGTGAAGGGTGGTAATGGACATCCATGTGCATATCAACAAGTAAGATTTTGTGAATAGCTAAGAAATGAGTTATGTAAATGAAAACATGAGAAAAGGGCACAAGGAATGAAATGTCGATATGATCAGGATCTAATGTGCCACCAATGTAGTTGAGCCAATACTGTCCAAGTGTGAGCGGAGAAGTGCACATTGTGTGCAATAAAAAATGATAAATGAAACACTTGGAGGCCATAAGTAACAATAATGAAAACATATCCATGATATAGATGTGGTAAATGCGGTGGAGGTAAGATATCATCGAGTATAAACCAATCATACAAGATCAACCATACAAGAACCAGTTATAGTCATGTTTAACACCATTATCTAGCCAACATACTCCATTACATTAAACAATTTAAACACATAGAAGCTTGTTACATTATAAAGTATCACCATAAGTCATATGCGACATAAGATCCAACAACATAACTCTACAATAACCTCTCACCACACTAAACTACATAGTTCAATACATACTATATAGGGGTGGGGGACTTTCCCTTCACCTACCTAACACACTTCTTAAAATAGGTTGCATGCTGATAATAGCCATGTACCTTTACAATAACATGCACACATGCAAGTGCGCTAATAATAGACATCCTATAGTTAACTGAGAGTAGAAGTCCTATTTTTAGTCTTAAACTTATGCATGGCACTTATCAGCCACTCGTTCCCCAAATACCATTTGTGTGTCATGCAAGTCTCCATCCCGATGTGTGCTCTACACATGTTATCTCTAAAAATAGCCTGTATCCATAAAAAATGGCTAAGTCTTGAGTCAAATTGTTCTAGCACAAATGTTTCATTTCCTATCTTTCCACGCGCCTTCCGAATGCGCCTTGTTCCCATGTGCATGAATATCTTTGTGTGTCTTCTCCTTAGAACAATATTATGTCTTACTCCACATTACATCCACACTAAAGTACATTGTAATCCCAAAAATGGGGATTCTATCTGATGTTCCCTAAATAATAAAGAATAAGGAATTGAAAGAATGTAAAGAATCACTATACAAAAGAATGGATCTTTACTCAGCAATATCCTCTTCTTCAAATTTTAGGATCAAGTCTAGATATTCACTTTTAATCTCAGCCTCCAATGTCTTCTTGTCATCTAGTGCAGTCCTTGTCTTCTCTGGAATGTGTGTAGTGATGGCATCCAAATCATCATGAGTAATATTTTCCCTCTCATTCTATAAAATGCACAAAACATTGGCCATAACAGACATCATTCACTCCAAAATATCCATCTTCTGTGCTATGAGCTTCCCAATCTCATCTATTCTCTCCTTATGTGGATCTTGGGCTGCTGCAAGGGCTTCGTGCTTTTGCTTCACTAGTGCCAATCTTTCTGCACACCCTAAAGTCTCATCCTTCATTGCTGTCAGAACTTCATTATCTTCAACCAGAGTTCTGGTCCTTATTACTGCCTCTGGAGCTTGCACACAAAATTCAGAGATTGGTCTGATTTCTTCAGCTCATCCTTCAAAGTCTGGAGCAATGCCTCATAAGTTGAATTTTTTCTGAATCATAGAGGCCCTTGCTCTCTCTGCTTCTTGTTCAACATATTTTGGTGCAGGCATTCTAAGTGGTCCATCCTCTAGCACCAAATCAACCAAAGTGTGCACATAATGCATTGCAGAAGGAAACTTCTCAGGTACCTTTGGTTCCAGATGAGGCCTTGCCTTCATAATGTAATCACCAATCTCCTCTGCCATGCTAACGAAGGCCTCATTCTTTGTTTTTTCTTCTCACTCCTTCTCTACCTTTAGGTGCTCTATCTCCACAATTTTATCCTTGTTATCTTCCATCAAGTGCTCTAATGGTGGTGGCCTTATCAATATTTCTCCATGCCACCTCAGTAGATACCTTGACTAAGGCATTGTTGACCTGCTCATCAGACATAAGTGTGGGCTTTATGGTCATGTGCCTACTCTGAGGTGCCTTCTTTACTCTCCTTGAGACACAAGACTCCTTGCACACATCAAAATATATTTCATCCATGTGAGTCTGCATGGACCAAGATAGTTGTTTCCTTGCATGCATAGTGGCCATATCTAGGTCCATCAGCTCCCACCCATATAACTCCTTAAGGTCCATTGTGCTCTGAAACTGGGTGCAGATGATTTTTCTTGTGTCCTCAGCATAGCCCATACTTGGCACAACATATTCTTCACTTCTCCTCATCCTTGGCCCCTTAGGAACCTGAGTGCCAAGGTTTGGAGTTGGCCCTTCTCCTATCTAAGTTGTAACTGGCATGCTGGTTTTCTCACGCATAGTTTCTTCTACTTCTTTCACCCCTTCTTCTTCATCTTTCATTTCTTCATCCCTAGGATCCTCCACATCTTCTGGTTGCACTGGTGTTCCAAGCACACTCTCTTTAGACTCCTCTACCTCCTCATTAAGCATCATATTTATCCTTCTCTTCTTCTCAGTGCTTCTTTTTTAGGGGAGAGTCAAGGTGATCTTCTTACAGGCTGTGGTGTTCCTGCGCCTTGGGTCCTGGTTCTTCTGAATACCTTTTAAATGGCACTCTTTAGGGACTACATCCACATCCAAGTCCTCTTCTCCTTCTTATGTCTGTGGTGGAGTATCTACACACTCACTCTCCACTTTGTCTGTGGGCTACCTCTGACCTCTATGGTCCAAGCCTCCACTATCCTCATGTTCTTCTTCCTCATCTATTTCTATTGTCGTTGCAAGCTTTGGAGCTGGCATATTCTCCATGGTGTGTTTTCCCTTAGGTGGCCCTAGGAGCATGAAATCATTCTCCACATACTTATTATTCTCCAGCCTAGGCTTGAGCTAAATATATATGAGCACGTCTCCACTATCCCCAATAGCCAAAATTACTGGCTTTATATTTATGACATCTAAAATGAGCCTCTCAATGTAGGCAAACTGACCTGGATATACATATGTTTTCCTGAGAGTGTGGTAGTCACAATCTACCTTGTCTGCATTGAAGTTAAGATGACACACATCAGTAAATCTATGAACTGAGGCCTGGAAGTAGCACTGTGAAGGCATAGGGAAGTTTGCACCATGGACTACATGTCCCATCCTTCATGGAAAACCACGTGATGTAAAAATGTTGATACACCGTGAACTGTACTTACTTGCCTAATATTGATGGTAGTTCCTTTAGAATGTGACATTCCTCCTCAAATGCACTGTGTGAAGTCGTCATACCACAGTTCTGACCCTTTGCTTGAGTGGGACACTCAATGATCCTTCACATAAATATTTCTCAAATCTTTCCTGGAGGGACTTCTTCTCAATGTGGTATTTCCAAATTTTGTTCTTTGTCCCATCAGGAACTCCAATTTCTTCAAAAGCAAGGGATATTAGGATATCACCAAAACTGATCTTCTCACCTCCACATGCTTCCTCAATAATAGTTTCTGCAATGTAGCCAACCAAGTTGTATATTTCTCCCTCTGTCATTTTCTTTGCAATGTGTAGCCACATTGTGTTTACCTGTGACCATCTCTCTTGATCATTTAACTTTGTGAGAAGATGTGCGACTTCCTGTACTACATGAAACTTCTTCAATTTTTCTATGTCCATTCCACATGGACCTTTGGAGTATCCTAACTCCTTGCTGGTGGCTATAACAACTACCTTATCAGTCAGATCACTCATAATATCTATCCCTATGCCCTTCAGTCCTGTCAATGTGGAAATCAGGGTTGTTGTGATCCTTACCCTTCATCCAACAAAATAGAAAAATTCCTCATGGACTCTACTCATAAGCCATTGGTATAAAGCTTCTAGTTTTCCAAAATATGGGAGTTCATATAACTGATAAACCCCTACCTTCTTAAGAAACTTCTCCCCAGCATCATCATATACTGGCATATCATCCACCGTGCGCTTGTTGGTCTTCTTGTTCAACAACACATCCAATTCTCCCCTGTTGTCGGTGGTGTGGTGATTGTAATCACTTATTTTACATCGACGAATGTGTGAATCCCAATCCCATCTGACTATCACTCCTTCTGGGTATTACATCTCTGAAAAAGTTTCTCTTAGGTGCAACTTCAACCTCAACCTCCACCTTTTTCTTTCCCTTTGTGCCTACTGCAGGTGCTTTCTTCGGTGCCATTGTAAAAATCCCACCTTTTGTCTTCTGTGTCAAGTAAGCTCAAACCCTAGCTCAAAATCACGTGCCCTAGCTCAAAACCACATGCCCTAGCTCCTTCTCAATGCTTCTGCTTCACTCAAACCCTTCACCAATGGGGACGCAAGCCACTTTTGCACATAAATCTGCTCTCCACATCTGGTTTCCTAGCTCTCTGCACCTCAATACAATTCTCTTGGCTCGGTCGCACTTAGCTCACTTGAATACTTGTGATTGCAAAGGTAAAAATGAACCCGCATCACATCCTTATATAGATTTTCAAAAATTTAGTGCATTTATTACTCCTTCACCTACCACCAATCCTCTCATTAATTGACCATTTTCCCAATTTCCACACGGTACACCTTCATGCCCCAGCTATAACCTTCTAGCACACCTTCCTACCTTCTGGAGCTACAGACTTCTCTTCCATGCTTCCATGTCCAAAGTACCTCGCTACTGCGCCTTACCCTAGTAGTTTCCACGGCCACTGCTTACCTCACGTTATATTGTTCCTTCATTCATTTCCATCTATGGTCTTCTTTAGAAGCAATCTCCTTTCTAACAACTCCTTTCCATACTTGAATAGCACCTGTAATAGTTTGTTCTCATGTGTACCCATTTGTGAATAAAAAATAACAACCACCCCACACCAATGGTATGTGCAGTCCTCTGCGCATAAAAATACTTCAGATTGTAATTAGCTTCCCCTCGCGAAAACATGCTTATTACACAAAACACCAAACTAAATTGACAAAGCATAGCGACAAAGAAGGAAATACATTAAAAGAAATACAGAAAGGGAAACCTATACTAAATGGAAATACTGCCTTATTACAAACACCAAGAAGACTTATTTATAGTAGGGCTTCAGCCTACTCCCATTAAAGTAACTAGGTAACCGTATTCCATCAAGCACCTCTAACTGGAAAGTGCCTGATTCAAGTATATGAGTGATAACATACGGTCCCAACCAATGCACCTTAAGCTTTTCTGGATGGCGCAAAAACTTAGAATCATAAAGAAGTACCATTTGTCCAACCTCAAGCTTCTTGTCCCTGATGTGTCTATCATGTCATGCCTTCTGCCTGGCCTTTTCCTGCTTCTGACTCCAACATGTTATGGCACACCTCTCATCCAACTGTATTAACTTGTCAATTATTTCTTCTAATGCTTGCTCATCAGCTAGACCTCCAACACACACAATACGCAATGAAGGTAACATGAATTCCATTGGAAGAACTACTTCTGTGCCAAACACCAACTGAAAGGGTGTGGCCTTATTCAACCTCTTGTAGGTTGTTCTATACACCCAAAGCACAACAGAAACTTTATCATCCCAATATTTCCTTCCAACATCACAAATTTTTGTCAAGGTCTGGCTCAATATCTTGTTGAAGGCCTCAACAGTGCCATTTTCCTAAGGATGATAAGGTGTAGTCTTGTGGTGCGCAACCATAAATTCATCCAATAATATCCTGATTGTCTCATTCAAGAAGTGTGTGCCCCTATCACTTGTCAAACTCAACAGACATCCATACCTAGTAAGAATATTTTCCCATAAGAACATGGTTGTTGTAGTTGTTGTACAATCCTTTGTAGGTGCTGCTTCTGCCCACCTAGTAAGATAATATGTGCAAGTGATGATATAGCGTGATCCAGTTCTATGCGTGGCTGGGGAAATAGGACCCAAAAAATCTATAGCCCATTTCTCAAATGGCTCTGCACTAGTAATAGGCCTCAAAGGAATTTCATCTCTTTGCCCAGGTTTTCCAAGGCACTGACAGTGATCACATGCCTTACAATACTCTTTACAATCTTTGTACAGGGTCTCCCACCATAATCCAGTGAGTAGAATTTTGCACGCAGTGGCATCACCTACATAGTGCCCACCTACAATACCACCATGAGCCTCTTCCATGATATATGTGCACTCATGTTCTAATACACACCGACACAATACTTCATCTCAGCCTAGTTTGTATAAGTCACCACTGATCAACATGAAGGGTGTCGCATGAATTGCAAGTTGTTTCTTCTCTAATGCTTTCATTCCTTCTGGTGCCATACTTGTGTAAAAAGACAACAATATCCTCCAATTCAGAAGGTGTGTGATGTAACCTGTATAACTGTGCATCTGACATTGTATCTTCAATTGTCTATGCATCCTCCCCTGATTGAATCCTTGATAAGTGGTCTGGGCTAGAATTACTTTTACCTTGTTTTACCATAACTATGACATCAAATTCTTGGAATAAGAGCACCCATCGACATATGTTCCCCTGTAAAATGGGCTTATTTACCAAGTATTTTAATGCCATGTGATCAGTATAAAATACAAAGGGTGTTGCTAGCAAATATTGTCTGAATTTATGCAGCGCGTAGATCATTGACAAGGCCTCATGCTCTGTAGTTGTATAATTATGTTCTACAGGAGTCAACTTTCTACTAGCAAAATAGATAGGATGATCTATAATACCTTCTCCAGGTTGAGCTAACACCGCGCCAATGGTCATGTGCCAGAGGCATCCACATGTACATGAAATGGTTGGTTCCATGAGGGAAAATGCAGAATAGGCATTGTAGTAAGTCTCTCCTTCAATGCCTCAAATGTGCGTTGTTGCGGTTCTCCCCAATAGAATGTCCCTTTTCCTTTTAGTAACTCTTCCAGGGGTGTGGTAATCTTTGCATATCCTTTGATAAATTTTCTATAATACCCTATGTGGCCCAAGAATCCACGCACCTCACTCTGACTGGTAGGCTCCTCCAGGCCTACAATAACTGCAACCTTAGTTGGATCTACTAACAAACCTTCCTTGCAGATGATATGCCCTAACAAAGTTCCAAAAGGTGTAGCAAACATGCACTTCTTGATGTTTAAAGAGATGCTTAACTATCTACATCTTTCAAACATTAAGTGCAAATTGTCACAATGATCCTTAACAAGCCCATATACCATCCAATCATCCAAGTAAACCTACAAGAATTTGTGAATAAAATCTTGGAATGCTTGAACAACTATGTGTGAAAATACAGCAGGCACATTTTTCAAACCAAAGGGCATCACAGTATATACAAAACTTCCCCATTCAGTGGTGAAAGTCATTTTCTCTTGATCCTCCTGTGTAATTCTAACCTAATGATACCCAGAGAATCCATCTGTAAAAGAATAAAATTTGCACCCTACAACGCCTTCTAATATTTCCTCTGTGAAAGGTGTAGGAAAAGGATCAATCACACATGCAACATTTAGTTCCCTGTAATCCACACAAATCCTAATCTGACCATCTTTCTTTATACTGATTACCATTGGGCTAACCCACTCTGATTCCTCTAGGGGCTTAATGATGCCAGATTTCAACATTTTGTCAATTTCTTCCTTAACTTTTACGCACAGGTTAGGGTTCATCCTGTAAGGTCTCTTCCTAACTGGGCGCACACCTTCCTTTAGCTTAATCTTCATCTCTCCTAATGACTCATGCACTCCTTTTAACTCATGGTAGCCCCTAGGAAATAAGTCCTAAAAATCATGTAGTAACTCAATTATCTTTTTCCACTTCAGAATCAAACTAATAATCCCCAATTATTGCCTCCTTAGGTTCAACATCCATGCCAATGTTCACTTTCTTGGTCTTCATAGGTTCATGATAGGCACACACATTTTTATCTACACTGTCTAAACCTCACATGTACCTACTTGAATGATCTATATCCATATTTTCTACTTCTTCATCATCCACTATGTAGACCATATTTCCTTTTTCTTTCTCAAAGCAAGCACGCTTAAGTAGTGTGGCATCTATCTCTTCTACTTCATCAAAATGTGCTCCTGAGTCTACCTCACCAAATAACTCTTGAATGAGTTCTTCATCCTTTGCACTGTCTCCCATAGTTAAGCACTTTATAACCCTTAATGCCTCTTCCACCAGAGGTTTAGTAGAGAAGTAGTCAAAAGTATGGGTCATTCCTTAAATCAAGTCCTGCCAATTTCCAGTCTCCCTATGCAGTTCCACATAAACATACCAAGTGTGTGTGTAACCTTGTAAAGTGGAATAAATTTTGTGCACCGAAAGTGAGGGTGGTAAAGCTTCCTACCCCTCTTGTCCAGAGTCTCTCACACTACTGAACGTGGTGTTGAAAAGGTTGATTACCATGATATATGTAGATTTGAGTAGGTGCATTGCTCCTGAAGAACCGAGTGGTTAGAGAAATTCTGAACTTCATTCCATTCTATGAGATTATCCCTGTGAACCATCCACCAGCACATTGTTTTTCTGCATAGGGTATACACTAACATATTTCTTCTTTCAACTTGATCTATGTCCACTGCTCCTCCATGGTGCACAGGAATACCATAGGGTCTCCTTCTCCAGTGTACTGAGGTACAGAGTTACCCTATCCTCCTAATACAATGAGGTTTTCCTCCTCGTGCAGATGTGCTTCTTACTTCACACCCAACCATCTCATAGGTGTCATGTGCCCAATTATCACAAGCAATACTTGTAGTATCACTAATAGACTGTGCATCTTCCCACTGGAGGATTCCTTCCTTAGATGGCTCAAGTACTTCCAGATCTCGAATGGCATGCACATAAATTTTGTTCAGGTCTTCCTCACTCAAAGGTTCAACATAAGGTGCAGATTTCCCATCTGTTAAAGGGATAATAACTCTTTCTTCCTTGTTCTCAAAACTTATATACCCCTTGTTGAACCATAGATCAACATTATTTTCATAACACCAAGGGTGCCCAAGTAGAGTTGGGAAGTTGTCTACTTCTGCAAGTGCTAAAACCTCAAATTCCCCAGTGAACTTGGCCCCTTGTATAGTAATGGATGCATCCTTTAAAACTCCAATGGGAGTGGCCTTAGTTTGATTAGCCATAAACAATACATTAGAGGATGGTTATAATGGAGGTCTTCCCATCTGTACCCATGCATCTAAAGTAAGCACATTCACTTCCATGCCTGTGTCAATCAATATATTGCTCAAAAGCCATCCATCCACAACAACATTCAGAGTGATCTCCTTGTCATAATCAAAGCTATGAGGGGGAAGATTAGCATGTAGGATCTGCCATCCATTCTCAATACTTACGTGCGGAGTGTTTCCCTTTAGCCAATTCCCTAGTAATGGAATGATATTCTCCTGGCGCAACATCTTGCATACCTCTTTCAAGTCATCAATATCTGATTGGACTATCTCTACTGCCTTCTTTTGTTCTAACTTCCTGTGATTGTTCCTTTAAACATTGTATTTCACCCTGAAGATTTCTAAGTACCTCCATGGTCTCTTGATAAACCTCCTTCTGATGTACAGGATCTGGGTACCTTGCATGTAAAACTTCCTCCTTAGTGATGGTAGGCTTCTATTGTAACTTCTCTCTAGCATGCATAGCTTCAGTGTGTGTAGTAATCTTCACAGGTACTACCTCAGGTTCCAGTGCCAACTTTGGCATCCACTGATTTTCCATGGCGTGTTGTATTCTAACCATCCTTGCACCCTTGTTCTCCTATTTATGTTGCTTGCTAAGATGCTCATATAAGTTTGGGCATTCCTCATAGTTATGATTCTTCCCACAAAAAGAACAAGTAATATTCTGAGGACATTCACACCTGTAGTGGTCAGGAGATCTGCATGTAAAACATGTTCCATGAGGGAACTCACCTCATCCACCACCACAGCCTCATCCCCTGAATCCACCATGGTATCCTCGACCTCTGCCATGACCTCCTTCAAAATTCCCTTCATTCCAATCATAGTGCACTTGAGTGTGATCATGATCATGGTGCTCACTTTTACCTTTAGAGTTATCTGATACTCCTGTCTGTCACACACCAATATCTATGGCATCATGGATCTGACCAATCAACCTGCAGTCTTCTGTATTGTGAGTTGTGGACCATAAAATTTTACAATAGCAAGATACATTCTTTCTTATCACGCATTGTAATAATGGGTAGCAGCTTGCATCATGGTCCAAATGACATATCTCACAGTCTAGAAATAATGAACGCACTAATCTATGAGGAAAACTATCTTTGGTGTGCCCTTCCACTTCACAATCTGTACACCAAATCCCAGTGCACATCTCATGTGCTGAATTTTCTGATAGTTTCTCCAACTACTTTTCATAGCTGTAATCTGTGCTTCCAGGAATGGGCTCACTCTTGTGTCTGCACTTCTGACTACTGCCTCAGTGTGCAAAGTGGCTTCAAGTGCTTCGCGGGGGTCCGTATATGTCTTATGTGACAACGCCCTTCTAAAAGGTGTGATCAAGCCCCCAACGAACCACTGTGCATGCTGGCTTGCATGAATATCATAAGAAAGTTTAGACAACAGTGTTTTGAAATGGGCATCATACTCCCAAACACTCTCAGTAGTGCCTTACTTAATATCCTTGAGTGCATTTATACTCTTCTTCTCAAACTCAGGGATATGAAACTCCTTAAGGAAAGAATCCTTTAATGTTGCATAATCTACGCAAGTCTGATCAGGGTCAAACTTCATGTACCAACTATGTGTGTGTGTCCCTGCAATGTAGTTGTAAATTGACTTACCTTGCACTTAGAAGTTTTGATTCCTTTTGAATGCCACAGTATCTCACACATGTGCATGTGTTCAGTAGCATCTTCTATGCCCCTATACTCTGGAAGACAAAGAGACATCTCCATGTAAATATTCTGGGGTTGATGAGGACCCTGCCCACCTGATCCAAAACCTCCTGTGTTACCTCTACCTCTAGAACCACCAGATCCACCAGAACTAGAGCCACCTATGCCCCATGATCCTCCACCTGTAGCCAGAAGTGGACCAGTGGATGTACTTCCCTGTGTCCCAATAGTGGTACTAAATTGAACTCCTATAGTCTGTGAAGTGGTACTACTCCCAGAAGTGAGTCCAAAATTATGCGTGCTTGAGTTCTGTGCTGACGATGCACCTGAAAAGGTACCTCCAAACAACAAAGAAGATTTTTGCTCAACCATAGATGTACTTTCTATCTGACTTACTCCTTTCTTCTACTGCCCAAACTAGCTTGTTGACTACTGGTTGTACTAGATACTAGAAAACCAAGCGCAAGGGCTAGGTTGCTAGGTAGATTCAGATGTGCACCCATGGCCCATGTCATCTCTGCTGGCATGCTCCCATGTGAGGCCAAGGAGGGTTCCCTATTATGCTTTCCCAAATGGGGGAGTTCCAGATGCTCTGGCTCCATGCCTTCTACGTGAGCTCCAAATCCTTCACGAGCCATCTCTCTCCTCAATGCCATCCACTCTGCAATATCACATTGCTTCTCTATCTCCCTCTCATGGACCTCATTTTACTTAAGTTTCCTTTCTTCTCATTGCCTCTCTATTACTAGGTCCACCATCCTTCACCAAACCTTCTCCTGCCCCCACACGTGATGGGGTTTATTTAGCCATCGAATTCTCTTCCAAGTTCAGGGTTACCATCAATATTTGATCATTACCAATGGAATTCCTTACAAATAAGTTCCCCTTGGATAACGTAAAAACTAGAACTCTGCTACCTCTAGGAAAGAATAAGTGGAAATTGAGTACTCCAAAATATAGCTATTCAAAACACCATGGAACCAAGTGTCCACAGCGTACATCCAAATCAAATCAACATCATAAGGGCCTAAAATTCTTCATGCATCTAGACAAGTGTGTGATACCTCCAATTCCTTTTAGATGCATAAGCAACCAGCCACTCGTACAACTCTACCAGAAAGATAGCAAAGAATCTCTCATACAAATAGTCATACAAATTCTACTCCACCCATGCACGTGCGTCAAACTCAGATCCAATGTTGAACCTCTGAGCGTACTCTTCTTCTAGATCTTTTATCCACTCCTCAACACTTGCTAAGGTCAACTAGTACGTCTTCATCATGAACCATCCTGAAAATAACTGAAAAAGAGGTCCCGAAAATGGAACCAATGATGCAGCCTAGAATCCACTGTATAAAACCTAGGCATGCTAGCACATCACCCAGCCTAAGCTGAGTGCTCACCTAAAGTGTGAAAGGTACCAGGCCCCTCTTTATATTTTCTTGTGTAGGATGTTAGTTTGATGAAGATAAATCATATATTCAGATCCATAAATAAACATAAACATTCCACAGAGCAGATTTCAGATCTAGATCTTAGAGAATCATGAATTAAACAATAACTATAATAATATTAACCATACAAGAACCAGTTATAGTCATGTTTAACACCATTATCTAGCCAACATACTCCATTACATTAAACATTATAAAACATAGAAGCTTCTTACATTATAAAGTATCACCATAAGTCATTTGTGCATCATATCCAATAACATAACTCTACAATAATTCACTACTCTCTAAACTACATAGTTCAATACATACTTATAGGGGTGGGGACTTTCCCTTCACTACCTACACACTTCTCAAAATAGGTCACATGTTGATAATAGCCATGCACCTTTACAATAACATGCACACATGTAAGTGCGCTAATAATAGACATCCTATAGTTAAATAGATAGAAAATCCTATTATTAACTAAACCATGCATAAAACTTATCAACCACTTATTCCCAAAATACCATTTGTATGTCACACAAGTCTCCATCCCGATGTGTGCTCCACACGCTATCTCTAAAATAACCTGTATCCATAAAAATTTCTAAGTCCTGAGTCAACTTATTTCTGCGCATGCATTTCCTTTCCTATCTTTCCGCACCTTCAAATGCAAAAGAGTAATGATTTTAGAGCAACACTCAAGATTGGCTAGCAAGAAATCATGAATATAGATATTCATGATGGAAGAGCCTAGGAAAATGAAAGCAATAAAAGTATGAGGACCCTAATAGTGTTCGAATGAGACATGTTCACCAAATGATTAAGAAAATATTGAAATAAATATATGTTTAATCTAAATATGTAACAATACAATGATATAAAAAATTAAGCACAATTTTGGCCCAAACAAATAAGCAATTTAAACTTGAACCCCTAAGTGTAAGAGAGAGGGTAAGATACTTAGCTTATTCACAAATATTCCTAGCTTGTGTCGAGCTAAAAAACTGATGAACAAGAGGAGGGAAGTGTCACACCGATGCCCAAAAAAATGTAAAAGTGTCGGAATAAGCTGGATTGGGGTGCTTGGATTGGGTTAAGGGTGTTTGGGGCACTATAGACCTCCTTTGGGTGCCTGTGACTGCTCAAAACCTTAGAAAATGATCTTCGCAGGGTTGCAATATGTTCTCTAATATTTTCCTTTAATCACTTGTATGTCGTTGTACCTCATTATTCGCCTGAAAGCTACAAGAAGAAAGAACACCTGTAAAACCCCAAAACACATAAAAACCTAAAAATTAAAAGATGTAAATGGGGAGTTAGACTGACCCTGACGGTCACCCGACTAAGTGAACTTACGATTTGGGCACTGCACTACACTTCAGACTCTATGTAGTTCTGCATGTGTGTGTGTAGAATCGTGCCCTATATGGCTCTTGTGTGAGTCACACTTGATAACGAGTAAGTAGCTAGATGTAAAAGATGTAAGTAGATGTGTGCAAGGAAAAAGGAACTTCCTCTTGTATGAAGTATATGTAGAAGTAAAAAATGCAGTTCCTTGTCCCTTGTGTGGATGTTTGATTCCTCTTGTAAATGTCGTTGGATGCAATCTTAGGTGGTGAAAGATAATGCTTTGCCACATAGCTTTGTATTTATATGATTCCTTACTCAAATTTCGTAATTAAACAGTAAAAGGCCGACTAACAAGAAATAAGATGCCCAAATGGCTAGAAGAGACCCAAAAGATGCAAGTAAAGTATAAAAAGGTCGGGGGTACCCAGAGGGGATGGGGGCGCCTGGGCGCTGGTGTTTAGAGTAAGAAATTCTGAAGTATGAAAAGACAACCTGGGAAAGAAGGAATGTAAGACCAAGAAGAAAACCAGAAATCAAACAAAGAGGCCAAAGACAATGGTTAATTAGTACTTTTATCACTTAGGAATCATATGCATAGTAGTATGTGATCAAGACTAGCAATATACCCAAAGTGCATGATTTAGTGTCTATAGATATGGGCCTATTAGTATATAATCACTCTCATTTGGTCCACCTTCTCCTACTTTCATCACATGCACCCAAAATGAGGGGGGCATCATTCGGGTGAGAAAATCACCCTTACAACAACACAAATTTACATATCAGAGCATAAAAATATAGATTTAGAAATAACACACAGTCACAAAATGGCCCAGAATCAGACTTGGGTCACAAACACAAAGTGGAAATTAGCGCCTATATCAGATAGTAGCAGTGGGCACTTGTGTCCCACCCAGGCGCTTGTGTTATGGGGGAAAAAATAGACAGTTTCTCAGTTCAGAACAATTTCCAACAGTTTACAACACAATTATATATTAGCAGTCACTTGACTCCAATTTCAAAATTCAATTTACATTCAGTTACAAGCAGTTACATACAGGGACGTGCCATCTGCAGTGGCATTTATTTGGGAAACGTCATGAATGGAGAGTAAAACATACCTCTCTCCCCAACACTCTTCTCTTGGCATGAGATTGCCCAGAAAATTGACCTTTGGTGTGAGATGGCCCAACAAACTTGCCTTTGGTGTGAGATCACGCAAAAAAATCACCCTTGGCTCGAGATCGCCCAAGAAACTCACTTTTGGTGTGAGATCACCCAAAAAACTTGCCCTTGGCGTGAGATCGCCCAAAAAACTCGCCCTTGGCGTGATATCGCTCAAAAACCTCACCCTTGGCAACAAGATACTCAAATCTAGCCACATCTCCAAAGCAAATAGGACAACTTTCTACCCTTTACTCTCTCATACTTCAGGTGCGATCTTTCCTTAGCTACTACTTTTACACAATTTTTACTTATACACATGTTACTTTGATTTTTCATTTACAAGATTTTGATTACTCTTTTTCTCTTTTTTGCAGGTTTGTCCTTACAAGAAGCAACTCACATCAACAAGCACAAGCTCTAGTAACATGCTACTATGCATATGCTTCACCCCTAATGTTTATGTCCCTTTCTTAGTTGCCACGCTTCACATTACAATCACTTCCCGCTTCACATTGCCACTTGTCCACTCGGTAGGCTATCAACTACACTCTTCTCTGCATCACAAGGTAAAAATTTTCTATTTACTTTATGCTATCGAGTAGTCACTCAACAACATAAAGTTGGGGCATATGTAGACACAAAATCTATGCACTTGGGTACATTTCTAGGTCTTAAAGCATACTAATGTATACATGATTCCTAAGCAAGAAAACTAGTGGTTGTCAACTCCTTTTAGTCTTTTGATTGTTTTATCTCTTACACTTTACTAGTTTCACACATCTTACAACTTGGTCGAAACTTGAATGATTTATCTTTTGATGACCTCAGACACGAGTGCCCAGTTAGGATAGAAGCACCCAGGCTATCCTGTCCCTCATGGGCGTTCCTGCCCTTTTTTATTTTCTTCTTACCTTTTTTGGGTCCTTTTTCACTTCTTGGTTACCTTTTTACACTTTGGGTTGACCTTCCAGTTGTCAATTACCAAATTCAAACAAGGGAATCATATATACGTAGTTATTGCTCTCAAATAAGGGGCCAAACACTATAAACATCATCTATCATCACCTAAGCTTGCACAAAAGCACAAGAGCATTTCAAAGACATCCATTTAGCATACTCATACAAGGGACAAAGGGCTACATCACTTTGTATACACAACATAGGAAGGGAAATTCATTTTATTCCATCACACACATTCTATACATTGCTACATTCTAGATCTAGCCCGCTATCACTATGCAACTTGCATAAGGGCATCATTACACACACATACACACATCACTGCATGTAGTCTGAAATGTAGTGCAACGCTGGGTACTAAGCTCACTTTTTGGGTGATTGTCGGGGTCAGTCTGACTCCACATTCTGCATCTTTTTTATTAGATTTGATGTGGTTTGTGGACATGTGCAGGTAGACAACTATTTTATAGGTTATATGTATAATCGACGATCTAGGAGTGAAACCAGAGCGACAAAAAGAAACTAATAACGAAGCTCCTCATACATAGAAAATGACATAATCTGAGTACTTGATTGGACACTAGCACCCGGACGCTCCTGTCCTCCTGTGGTCACTTTTGTCCTGCACATTTGAGTTCCAAAACCTCTAGTGAGTCTTGACGACACTGCTTCCAGTTTATTTCAACAATTTCCCTGCCTGGATCAACTCTAAATTGTGTGAAATCAGCTAAGTCACCCTCTCCCTCTCTCTCTCTCTTGTTTAGGGTTTCATATTATTGCTTTCTTATTGCTTGTGTCCTATTGTAGTTTATTACTTGCACATCATTAGTACAATAAAGTTACTTTGAAATTAAGGTTTAATTACATTTCTATTAAATCAGTAATGGAGCCTCATTTAAGAGAGATGATTGTTTTTCCCTTGTTAAGGAGAGATAGTCTGTCGTAAGGTGAGAGAGCATGTTATTATAGAGTGAGATAACCTCTTTTAGAGAGAAGACAAGCAAATTATAGCCTGTTTATTGTAGGGAGCGAAATTGTAAGGTTAAGAGCTTGTTACAGAGCCTTCCCAGGGGTCATCAAAGACTTGGATGTAGACCAAGAGCCCTATATTGGGAGAAAATTGTTGTAAAATAGTGTATTTTACATTGATTTAATTGATCGGTTTGTATGTTAAGACGAACCCGAAGACGTAGCCCAACAAGAATGAACTTCGTTATCAACCTAGTTTGCATTATTCTCTGTTTTTGTTACTTGTTCATAGTTTAAATTCAATTCTAATGCCATTTTAAATTATTGTGCTAATTTTTACATAAAATACGAAAAATTGAGTAAATAAAATTTGTTATTAGATTTCAATGAAATAATGAACAATTGCATAAACTAATCACTCGGAAACAAATTTGGTGTTTATTAAACCAATTTACACATAAAAAGAGGAGAAATTTGAAAAAAATTAAACCAATTTACACGTAAAAAGATGAGAAATTTGAAAAAAAAGATGAAGTACTTAGAAATAGAGAAATTGATTTAAATTGCCATGTGAAGCACTTTAAGAAATGAAGGGAGAAGGGTGTATGCCACTCCAATATTTAATGATTATTATGGCAACTCTGCTTAATGATGTTTCATATCCCCAAAATAAAAAATATTATATATATATATATATATGTTTCTACATTCTTAAGCAGAGTTGCCATTTTTATTTTGGGGATATGAAACATCATTACATTTTACATTCTTAAGCAGAGTTCCCATAATAATAATTAAATATTGACACCCTTCCGTCGTATTTTGCAACTCATATGGAGAGGACGGGCGAATGCATGTGCATTCGCTACTACCTACATCCACTCAGTGAGACGAACCGAACGTCTCTCGCATTCCTTCGCGGAAACTGACAGATGTCCACGTGCATTTTAAACGATCAAACAACCTATCTACACGGAGTCGGGTTATGCGTACCACGGTTAAACGAATATGTCTTAACCAGATGATAAAAGCACACATCATATCAAATAAAAATATCCCATGTTTCTCTTGTCCGAGGGTTTGTATGCATGTTTGGCGAGAAGGAAGCTCGGCCCTGCGCCTATGGCTAAAATCCATTACTCACAGTAATCAAGTAAGCTTTTCTTTACTTCCTATTTCTGGTTCTATTTTCGTAATCCATTACTTCCAGTAATCACGTAATCATGTATGCTTTTCTTTATTTTCTGGTTCTATTTTCGTTTAACCTAGGTTTTTGATTTTGTTAATTGCCGGGGTAAGCTAATTCGATTTAACGAATCGTGTGAGGGGGAACGGATTTATTTCGGGAGAACGTACAATTGGTATTGTATATTGTTTCTGATTTAATTTTGAATTTTGGCCTGTTTATTTTCAGGGATGTAATGCTTGTCGTTTAGTTTTTGCTTTTCTTAAACGGGAAGTATATTTGCGCTCAGATGTTTATATGAGAGTGCTCGGGGTTAAAACAGTATAAGACAAGTACACTTATGTTTTATTAAGAGGTTTCAGAAGCGTTTTGATATCATCTTCATAAATATAGGATATAAATGGACTAGGAAGAGAGGATTTTACTCAATTAGGTGATGTTAGGGCATTTTAAGTGTAATTTACTTTAGATTTTTGGTACGTTTTAATGCTGGTGTAGGATAAATCAGTTTGGGATTGCTTCAGGGAAAACATACTTTCAACATTTGGCCGTTTGATTTTCCCATTGTCAGCAATCCAATGCATATTCTATTTTTCCTGTACAGTTATTTGCATACAGATCCTTTTATGGCAGTGTTAAGGTTAAAAGTATTAGAAAAATCTTTTATTGTGTTTCTTAAGAGCCTTGGAAAATTACAAGTTCTGAGAATGTTGTTTTGGAGGTTTAGAAGTGTTTGGTTTTTTCTCGGTTAAGATGAAAATGTAAATGGATGAAAAACCTGTGTTTTTCCGAGTTCCCTGGAGGCCGGGGGCAGTTTCAAGGACAGCAGATTTTTTCTGGGATTTTGAGGACGGTTGGGTGATAGCATATAATACTTAAAATATAATTTTTTTGGTTAATAACATAGCTTATGACTTTTCAATTGTATAATTAAACTGTTAAACATCTTTAAACATTCCAAAGAGCTGAATTTCCAATAAAGTTTACATTAACTAAATTGAACATTAGTTTTTCGATTGTATAAACTGGTAAACATCTTTAAATATTCTTAAGGGCTGAATTTCCCAAAAAGTTTACATTAATGAAGTTGAACATTGGCCATTGAAATTTGAACTCAAAAATAGAGTGAAACTTTGAAAATATGAATACAACATTGTAAACATAAATTTTCTTGTCCAAACCAGTTCTAGGAGGAACATGCCCCAATCCCAGACGTTTATTACATATGCATATGCCCTCCAAGGTATGGGGCGCCTTATTGTGGTCTAGTGATTTGAACTTAGTTCACTCGTTTTACCAATGTATCTTCTTTACCATTACACCAAAACCCATTGGACATGAAAATAACTATTAGAAAATGTTGTTCAGCCTCTCCTCCTGCCACCCCCTTTATTAATTGTACAAATATATTTGTATCTTTTTTAAAACAGTTGTTGACATGGGGGATGCCATGAAGCCTTTGGGACATTTTCAGTAGATTAGGGATGTTCTTTGATGCCTTGGAGACTCTCCCTGAAAAGAAAAAAGAAAAAGAGGAACATGCCATAGGTGCCCAAAGTAATTGCAAAATGTCTGGAATTTTGGTAGGAGAAATGTTTGGTTTTTGGCTAAATTTCCAATTCTCTTTAGATATGGTTACAAATCTGAAGAATCAGAGTCACCAATATGGTGATTTTTAGTCTTGGATAAGGATGTACAAAAAAAAGAAATTAAAAAATGTAAATTTTAGCCGAATAAATAGGAATTAACCACATTATGCATATAAAAACAAAATAGCCACAAAACATTACGAATATTTTCTACAGTGCCAACTGAATGCCAATGTCATGATAAATATTAATAATTTAATTGTTACATCAAAATTAGTGTGTCGTTACTCTTCACCTAGAGACAAAGTGTCAACATCAACTTCAACGTCATGATGTGGTTCATTAGAGCCACATGGAGTAGCACTAACACCCCTACTTCTACTCGCTCTCCCATGAGGGTCCAAAGAATTCTCCATGTCAAGCAATGGCAGTTGGGAAATGGAAGCATCCAAATCAACATTCTCTGGATATACATCCCAATGCTTTGTCACCCCTTGTGCTCCGGTTGCCTGTGGGATAGGTGGCGTAAGTTGGAATGTACATACACCAACCCCGCTGCCTTTTTCTCCAAGCTTCTTGTTTATGTGAGCGGATGGATTTGTATGTGCTCAATTGCACGTAGAGGGAGATGAATTGCAACCTATTGACAATGCAACCATTCTTTACATACGCTGCTATTGTTAATACTTTCTAATCAACAGATATTTCAGATATAAAGCATAGAAAAGGTTTTCTAGATAAAGTATCTACTACAACATTATTTTTCCCTTTTACATACTCTATGTCAAAATCATACGCTTGGAGCCTAGACTGTCTTGGTACGGTTTCGGTACGCTGATACGGCAAATTTTTAAAAATCTTGGGTACGGTACGCTTTTGGGTACGTTTTATATATATATATATATATATATATATATATATATATATATATGTATATACATTATAAATTTAAAGAAGCATTTGCATACTTATTGAAATTTAATTCTCATACATTGCATACTTATTGAAATTTAATACTCATAGAGTCATACAACTTAAAAGTTAAAATCATTCATAGAACGTGAAAACAAATTTGAAATTTCTCGTTTAAGTATGTATCTTGTATAACAAAGTATAATGTTGCTCTTTGGTAACGAGAACATATTGTAGTCACGTATCTTGTATGAATTTGAAATGTGTATTGATTCATAATGTTCAAAACATGATAATAAAGTAAAATAACATAATACATTCAAGTTTAAGATTAGAAATATGATACTTTAAAATTTTTAAAAATGCATATTTTAAAGTTTTATTAAATTGTCTTTTAAAAACGACGTGTTGAGGCTGTGGGTACGGCTGGGTATGTACCCACAGTGGCAGGATACGCTACGGGTACATACCCGTAGCGTATCCTGCCACTGTGGGTACATACCCAGCCGTACCCACAGCGTACCAGTACTAGGTACGTTTCCAGGCTGGTACAAGGACCTCCAGGGCGTTTCCGTGCAGTCTAGCTTGGAGCTTACTCACCCACTTTTGTTTCCTATCATTCAAGTCCTTCTGGCCAAGAAAAAACTTCAAACTATTGTGATTACTTTTGACTACAAACCTACCACAAACCAACTATTGTTGTAATTTTGCCAATGCATGCATGATGGCCAACTTCTCTTTGTCATAAATAGAGAATCCACGCTTCACTTCACTAAATTTTCGACTCTCAAAGGCTACTCTCACATGTATAAATACAATGCCCAAGGACTTGTTTGGCTATTTTCTTGAATTTATTTGGAAATGACCTTTCCAATGGGTCTGCACCTTTTGTTCTCTTGTGAGCAAGAGGTGATTCTTCTTCCATTGTAGGGGATGTAGACAAAAAGGAGCGTGATGGGCCACAACAGGGGTATGAGATGGAGCAGCAGGTGACTTACTAAATCTAGATCCTTTCTTAGCCAAAAGATGCTATGATTTCAAGGCAATTGCTGCATTCACTTCTTCTTTCTCTTTGGGGTATCCAAGGATTTTTGGTGTTGGCAACCCCTTTCTGTATGATCCAATGCAAGCTTTGATTCCTTGGCCACGAATCGCACACAAATGGGAGCTTTTAACATCTTGACATATTCTCAAAGGGGCGAGAAAGGATTGGTTTTGAAGGTTGTGGCCCCTTGGCCCATGGAACTTTTGCTTGCAGCTGTTCTAGCAAATCTATGTAGCTACTTGGTTTACAAAAACCACAATATTACTATTAAGTGGAAAAGAAGCTTATTTGTTAAAAGAATGTTGGAAAAAAATAAAAAAATGAAAACCACCACCGTATATGAAGATTGAAATTTGAAAAGAAAACATACATATAAATAAAAATAAAAATAAATAAACAAACTTACCTTCAATCAACATTCTCTTATCTTGCAAGCTCCTTAAACTCCTTGGCACCAAATGAGCACTTGTAGTGGCGTAGGATTAGCAAAAGAATGGAGTTTCAGCCCGAAGCAATTGACAAAATGAAGGTGATAGAGCAAATGTGCAATGAAAGGCCAGTATGCAATGAGAGATAAGTGTCTTGTTGTTGTTGTAATGAGCTGCCTTAGTATGGGGATTCAAACCTTGTTTACTCTCATAATAGTGAACCCTTTTCACTATTACACCTCGACCCTTTGGACTACAAATCTGCTTTTCAGAATTTCAAAATTTAAAGTGAAATTGTATCCAATAGGATATTCTATCTTTTCTAATAAATTCTATCGGACTTGGATTTTCTATTAAATTTCAGGCTTAACTTAAACTTTAGGTGATTTTTTAGGGTTTAGAGGGAATCAAAATAAACAGCAAACATCTATATTTACTATGTATAAATAACAGTACGACAAATGTAGAACCACCTATAACCACCATGGATGTCTGATTAGCATGATTAGTCTGTTAAACCAAATGATATAAGCACTTTGGAAATAGTGCAAAGCCCAACTACATAAATAATAGGTGTTAGACGGTAGTACATTTTGTAGTATATCAGCAATCCCGCTAATACTAAGTCTTTTAAATTCTCTCGTCTTCAATCAGCAGCTCATGGTTTAATCTTTCAAGTGATTATCCTAGGAAGTTGCCTAAAACCTGTCAAAATTGAATGACTGATGGTCTGGACTCTGGACTGATAATATTTGAACCCCTAAAGTGTTGCCAACTACTTGTATAGCATATCTTGTGTCTGTATCCTACTGTTGCCTGACACTTGGTAACACTAAAAACTCTTATTTCCCTGTGATAGGTTTTTTTTGCCAAGTCTTTTATTTAAAAAAGAACCTGCGGTTTAATGATGCTTGAGTGTCTGTCCACACCCTAATGTGATAAAAATCTGTACCTATGAATGTGTCTGGAATATGTCTTAACACTTGTTTGATCACAATGACTGATGTGTGGCACAACCCATCACTGTAAACATGTACAAAGTCCTCAAAATCTGTGTATCACTCAGTGATTCTAGTCATCAAAGGATCATTAGATCTTCATCCTATAATCTATGATTGATCTTAGCCATCATGGATCATCAGCCATGCATCCTCTAACAAAAAGTCCTCAAGAACTTGAGGTAAGTACTCATGTGTAAACCTTGGAAACACCCCAGATCCTTGTATCCAAGCTCGAGGGAGATTTGTGAAGAGAATAGTTCAGTTGCACATCTGGAAGATCCATAATGTTGTATGTTATCCCCTTTAAAATCTGTATCCAAGTGACAAACAATTTTAAAATTGACTTCTAGCTCCCTCCTTGTTAGATAAGAGTTGGGGAAGGCCAAGTTATATAATTTGTCAACTATGATAACTCTTTGTATGGCAAAGATTGTTACTCGTATCCATACATTTGATCATTCTGCTAAATACCTACACTACTCCATGCTAAGGATGAAAACTATATACAACTGGATTGTGCTCAAATAGAGAAGATTGTCACTGGTGTACCTTCCATATATATGATCACTGTTTACATAAACTATTCACGATTGTTAGTTTATAATGTTCTTTTAACCTGGTTAGAGCTGCTTTGCACAAGGGTGGATACAGTTTATCAAACAAACACAGTTAACACAGATGTACAATGAATTTTGAAGCGGGCCTACAAATTCGGTATAAACAGTATAACAGTAGTATGCAGGATAACTCAGAGACAAATTTCCCCACTTTAACTATGCTTATATACATATACATATCTCAATAATTAAAGACAGTTCAGATTACAAAAACCACCAAATACATATTCTCGATTCCACCTCAATACTCTGTTTCTACTTTTCCATACACCCTACTCTGTACTCTACTCACATACTTTGTTGAAATGTTGTCATTGATGTCAAGGTGATGTTGGTGTCATTGATGCCAAAATGGAGATTGTGCCTCTTTGATTCCAAAGGATGATATGGAGAGTTGTTGAGTGCTTTTGTTGAGGTCAAACATGATGAGTCATTGATGTCAGAGGTTCTTGAGGACAAAGAGAGAGAATTTGAAGACAACTTAGGTTGTTAAGATTTGAAGAGTATTCAGGTGCTTGAGAAGCCTAGTTATGACCTAGTCATGAAGTATGGAGCTAGATGGAAGAAGCATGAGCTGTCACAGGTATGCAGAGGTTGTTTGAGCATGAGAACATGGTTTAGAATGCATAATCAAAGGTATGTAAGTCAGTTTCAAGATCTGTTCTAGCATGAATACCAAATAAGGTGAAGAAAACATGGCCTGATGAGGTAAGTTGATGATTCTTCAATGCTAGTATGCAAGTCTGAGCATGAGAGGTGTGTTGGCATGTTATTTCAGATGTCTGGATGAAGTTTCAGGTCATAGTTTGCAAGAACAAGCAAGATATTGCATTTTTGGCCAAATCGAGTTCTTGAAAATGGTGTTTTCTAGCTCAAGGTCAACTTTGTGATGCTCGTTGGTATGTGGATATTGTGCATGGGGTCCTAAGCTCTTTGGGAGATGTTGGTATGTGTCCGAGCCAAGAATTTGTGGCATTAGTTTTGTGTTTGAAGGCAAAAGCTTTATGAACAATCGTTAACATCAAAACAGGTCTAAAACCCTTCTTAAACCCTAGTTTCAAGTCGATATGAAAGATAGTATATGGGGTGGGGGGTGCGGTTGGCGACCTCCCCCCTACCATCCTCCCTCTATTTAACACAGGCCGCGGCCTTAGGGGTTCGGCAAACAATTTTTTTTTTTTTTTGGCTTTTGTTTAACTTTTTTGATTTTTTTTAATAAACATTTAATATACATTTCTTTATATGTAAATATTTATTTATATATATATATATATTAAAATATTAAATATACCAATATTATTATTAATATCAATATTAATAATATTTAATATCATCACTATTATCAATAAGTAATAATATTCATATTATTAATAATATTAATTAATCTTAATCTTTACTTAAATCTTCTTTTATAATTTTGAAAATGACCTTATAAGATGTTAATTATAAATTTTATTTTCACCTATTTTTACATTATGTAATATTTGATTTATATATAAATTTATAATAACTTAATAATAAATTTATAAAATCCAATAAAGCTATGGTCTAATTTGTAACCATGCATTCTCTTTACTCTACTAGATTAAAAGAAAGATATCAATTTGTTGAAAAGATATATAACCAATGAAATTTTTAATAATTTTCCATCAACTCATGTAAGGTTTAAAATTTTTTAAATCAATAGAAAGAGATGAACAAATGTGTTTTAACTCACTATCACATGTCTTTCAAGTAGTGGAATGTAACTATTTTCTTTCATCACACAATACAAGTTTCAATAATTTCAAAATATAAATTGTAGAAGGATTTCTCCACATTTTCAAAACAACATCACTCCTTTTGAAGGAAATGAAAATACTAACTTCACAGTAGAACAATCTTATAGTTCCTTTAAATCAAATTTCAATCATATCAATAACTTGGTTTAAATTAACAATCTTAGTAGTCACTCTGTTCCATTTAGTAATGAAATGATTTTTAAAATCTTTGATTTCATTTACATGTATCAACTTAAGATTAAATTTTTTATAGTTAAACCAACTTAAAAATTCATCTTTAAACAAAGTACAATTTTACAAGCCCTTAATACACAATGGAGGACAATATCGGTAAAATATTTGCAAGAGAGATCCATTATTTTTTTCTCCAAAATGCTACAGGAAGGCCTTCATCATCTAAACTCCACTTTCTTCTAATATCAAACACACAACCAAAAATGGGGGAGCTAGGGAACACTCTCTCAACCCTAACTAATACTCCAATCAAGAAGTGAAGCCTACTTTCTCATTGGCCCTTGAGCCCCAAAAATGAGAAAATAAGTACTTTTTGACAACCATGGCAACAAATATAAGGCTTCCACACTTAATTTCACACAAAATTCACAAAAGAAAAATTGACCACAAGCACATTTTTTTATATACAAAAACTTCACAACACAATGGCTCTAAAACAAGTCAAGGAGAGAAAGGACTAAGGGGATGCCGTTTTACCTCCCAAGGGTTTTGATGTCCACCTCAAATAACCTCAAAAGCTCAGTGAACTCCAAAAATATCTTATGTCTCCCTACAACTACAAATATATCACTTATGTCTCACATCACTTTTATGTCTCCCTCTCTCTTATGTATTTGACAATGAATAAAATAACAAAATGAAAACAAGGAGGGGCACCCAACCCACTCTCTCATAATTACCTAAGATAAACTATTATGCCTCCCAACGAATTTCATCCCCATTTCATTATCTCATACAAATCCTAAATATATTTCACTACCCAACAACATCAAGCAAGAAACACATTCATTCAACATATAAACATTCAAGAAAAGAGAGGAAGCCAAGGGTGTAAGAACCTACGTTGCCATAGAAAGAATCCGAATCCAAAATCAAGTATCCAAATTCCTCCAATCTCAATAAATTAAAAGTAATCTTAAAATCTAAAAAGCACTTTAAGAAGTTGTTGATGGCATTCCAAAACCCCTGAGATGATCCTGTGACTCGAACAATTTGAGACACTCAGTGTGACTTGCATAACATGGAACTCTTCCCAAGTGTGGGACCTTGTGAATCGGGGAAAGCTCTCTGAGATGAAGGCCGGCTCCTATTCCTCTGTTCAGGATGCACACATTAAAATGTAGAGGGTATTACTCAAAAACCTACATCTAACTTGCCAAGGATTACAGGGTAACTCATACTTCATAAGCACAATAAATTGATGGTTGTGGAAAGGACCACCATCTTACACACGAGGAACTCAAGACCCACACCTGTCTTTCCAAGGACAAAATTAATTACCCATGTAAATGCAAAGTGCGAGATCAATGCATAGATAACGAAATCCTTGCATTAAAACACAATCAATAGGACCTAAAATAAGTCCCTCAACATTATAGGATAGGTGGAGAGATTTATGTCCACAAAGGTGTGGGACAAACTTACTTGTCTCCACAAGATCTATACAACACATTACCATATTCCTAGAAGGTAAAGTTGCATCTACAGTTTCACAATGCGAAGATTGAATACACACTACCCCAAATTCACATTGCCAAAGATTCATTCCAGGGAGGGGAAACACACATTAAGGCTGCCAACTCACATTTAGAAAGAATCCCCTTTTTACACATCCTATAGGAATAGCACTATATAAACACTTTTAAAGGAACTCCAAGATCTATCTGCTAACCACATCTAGATTGCAATAAAAATTGACATCTCATTATGGCGGTAGGTGAGAACTCTAGCAAACCCAAAAAGTGGCGAACTATATTAAATGTATTTTTAATCAACATGTTCCCACCCAATTACAACCATATCCCAGTTGTAACTATGGATAGCAGGACCTCGTACAGCTTTCCGTGGAACGTCTACAACCTTGCATGAATCTAAGACTCCCGGTGTGATTTCATAAGTTATGGCCATCTGAATTTTTGCGCCAGGGTTTGAGAATTTGCTGATCAGCACTCAAGCTCTGCGGATGAAGACCTGTTCATATTCGAAGATTTACCATAGGCACTGATTCAAATTACATGTTAATCTACTCTTTTCCTGCGCCTACTGGCGCAACCTATTTCCAAGTGTCGACATCCTTTGCTAAGAAGTGCCCTGCAAGAAAATACACCTAAAATAACAAAGGTGATGCATCCATTTGGAATGTCGAACACTCTTTTTTCCATTACGCCAAAAACCATCCTTTTTCGTAGTTGACAACATCCTTACACTGTGCGCCCTTAACCTGACGCCTTACAATGAGCAGATCCATTTACATGTCGACACTCTTTTGAACACAAGAGATGCCTTAAGATCATCCAAAAACATGTATTATGTGCTCCAACATCCTTTGCTACAATACACCTATAATGGCCAAGAGGCACAAACTTGGCGCATTACAGTTTGACATGGGAGGTTTGAAACTCCACAAATTTGCCTGAGCCTTAAACAGACGCTTTGAGAAGAAGGGAGGGTGCATCAGGCCAAATTATCCAACCTTTAGATTTCCATATTCTCCTACCTGTCTATATCTACCCGGGGGGGAGATAGGAACAATAGAGAGTAAGGAGATCAGAAGAAATGAGGGAGCCAAATCTTTCAATGCAAGTTGAATTCTCCAACAACAATGATGTGTTCTAATAAAAATCCATGTCTACATAGTAAAGATTCCTTGAGAGGCAAGATGATGAAGCTCCATACCTCATTATTTTACCACATCATGTGAGAAACTCTGTCCCACACCCCCTAAAAATCGCAGATTGTATTACTTAATTTTGAATAATTTAGTCTCACTAATTTTAGTAGTTTTGTAGCAGAAGCTGACCAGCCTCTCTAAAAAGTCCTTTGTTGTACCCAATCGAGAGCCGTTGCAGGAAATAATTCATGGACCCATCTAAAGGTCAGGGTGTCATTCTACAACTATTCCCTCTTCCTTGCCTTGGAGTCCAAAAAGCATGCAACCTCTGAAATCCTGAAATCCCTCAGACATAATCAAACATTTTTACGTTGGGTGATTTTAAGAGGTGTGGGATAAGTTTAACTTGTCCTACAAGTCTTTCTAAAATAGCCTAGAATGTCAAAATGTGAATTTCATAAAGAACTTTGAGTTTTTTTCACTACCCCAAAACAAATTGAGCTTTGATTCCAAACTAACACACATTAAGGCTACCAACTCACATTTATTTTCCCCCCTTTGTCACATCCTAATTAGCACTAGATAAACTTGACTTTTAAATTAACTTAAGAGGGGTGCTAAACACAATTAATAAAAGTGACTCCACATGTTAATAAAAATATAATAACTCATTTTTAAATAAAAATAAACAAGACAAAATTATAAACATTCCCAAGGTCACTTTTGAGGTCACCCCCCAATGGGGACCTCCTAACAAACTACAACAAACAAAAACATACAAATACACGTGTTGCCATGGTGACCTGTTGCCAATACTCCATATTATTCTCATTTTTGGTCTCCTATCCCCCTTTGGTTTATTGTGTTGTGAACACTTGCAAAAGTCAAGACAATACCTTTTTGGCCTCGTGGCCATATTAACAACATCGAAATAATAAAAATACATGCATATACATATAATCAATTATCGCAACTTAAACCAAGACAAGTAATTTGCCATCGGTCACAATTCCAATTATTTCAATTTCATTACTTTATCAACTAGTAAAAGATCACGACATCAAATACATCATCTAACATCATATAATTATCGAAATAAATGCATTAGTCCAATATAAGCTCAAAATCAACAATTCGATATATCTAAATATGCATATAATCCATCATATAAATCATGTCATAAGGATAACAAACACACTCTCTATCAATTGAGCTAATCAAAATAACAATGCCCAAATGTCAATATCTAGACTGTAATAGAAATGTCCATAACTCTAATCTATAATAAACAGAATCATAATCATATAAATGTCGAAGAGGAGTAGGCACTACATGTTTCATGATCCCTTGGACCTATTCTACATTCCTATGATGATTTCCAGACAAGTTCTAGCCTTTAGGTGGCCTAACCAAGAATTTCTCATGAATGGTTTTTGGACAGTTTTGGGACAGTTTTGAGTGTTCTTGAACCAGAGCTGATCTTAAGCCTTTTTACCTTGAATTGAAGAGTCTAATGCATTGGGTGATGTTATTGGGGTCATGTAGTATCTGTTGGCATGTTTCATTCAACTTGGTGAATTGTTTCAAACTTTCAAGGTGGTACAAGCTTAATTCTTGAAAACTGGTTCTTGAGGACCTAGTAGGACAGTCATGTTCTCAAGGTGGTTTCATGGTGTGAAATGAAGTTGCAGAGCTTTCTATGCATGGAGGAGGTAAGAAGAGCTTCTTGAGAATGTGTTTGAATTGTTCTCGAGCCTTGGAGATGATCATGTAAGTTCAAGGAGTCATATCTTCATATAGACCTAATATAGTAGGTCTTCTCGAGTCCTAAAGAAGCAAATGACCTAATGGAGTTGTTGCAAACCTAATGAGTTAATGTTCTAAGTTTTTCATGATTATCATATGTATTTTTCTCTATAATGGCCGACCTAAGTGTATATGCCTGACCTATGAGGTGTGTGTGCTTAAGTCATGTATATAAGCAAAGATGATTAGGCCTATTTGAGTTAATAGAGTGAATGTGGAGAAGTGCGAGCTAAAGGCTGAGTGTGAGGGCTGAATAAGGTCTTGTAGACCATATGAAGGGCGTAATGAATTCATGAAGAACATCCTACAGGTGATGAAGATCAGTTTGTGCATGCATATGACCTAGTGAAGAAGAAAGAGCGAGTAGGAAAGAAAGACAGTTTTGTGTGTCTCCGAGAGCAGGAGAGCAAGTGTATGATTGTTTGAGGAATAGAGTGTGCTAGAAACTTGAGAGCATGTTGAGGTGACTGATATATCAGAGTTTGAGGGCAGACCAAGAAGAAGAAGAGCAAAAGAGAGAAGAAGAGCAAAGTAGTCCGTCATTTGATGAGATAGCAACAAGAAGAGGTGGAAAAAATTCTTAGGTGGTTGAGTTGGTGCTTCACTAAAACCCTAGGGGGTTGGTGCCTCCTTACAAGTTGGTGCTGGCTAAAGTCTAGTTGGTGCTGGCTAAAGTCTAGTTGGTGCTAGATAAATTAGGGTTGGTGCTCCTTGTAGAGTTGGTGCTTCACTAAATATTAAATTTTATTATATATAAGCAAAGTTTAGTCGGTTTTCTTCCCCTTGAGGGTTTCCCACCTGAATATTGTGTTCATGTGTTATCTATTGTTGCATGCTCATGTGAATGGTTGATAAGTTGCTTTGATGGTTTGCTTAACTAAGTTAACATTGCTCATATGATGATGGGTTGATGAATGTATAAAGATAACTGAAGTAAAATTTTACGACATTGATTCACCCCACCCCTCTTAGTGATTGTGCTTCCATCACACTCATATACTGCGCACACTCTACACACTTTACCTTCTCAATCTTCTCTTATATTTGTACAAATGATATCCATTATAGAGAGTTGCTTCTGTTTATTTGCGTCTATTGTACACATAGAGTCTTCATCCAAACTGACATAGTCTTCATCCAAATCGCTAAGCATTATCGAGTGTTCCGAGGGTTCGCGTAGTTTTGAACAACTTATCCTGACCGATATACTGTGAAGGTTTCCGTGATAATTAAACCCAATGAAGAATACTGCCAACAATCACCTTGCTCAATACCCATGCTATTACTTCCTAAAGATGAAAACAAGCTGGTTTACTGGTTTAGAGTCTGAATGTGTCTTACAAACTGATGTTAAGTTTGGAGTCCATTTTATCTTATCCTCCATGTCTACTATCTTTTCCCATACCAATTTTCACTTTATATAGGTGGTGGCTCGATTTTTTGTTCATATGGAAAAAGTCCAAGCCACCATTTTTGAGGCTGATTTTACTTTTGGTATGAAATTACGTTTGTATATTAGATTGTTTATACTCATGAAAGATGGAGAATTGTTTCGCAAAGCTTATTTGACTTTAGTATGGCTTCTGGTATTTGTTTAAAAGACCTGCTGTTGTATCTCTGAAGAGTATGTGTGACATTGCACTTTCTATGTTATGCAGTGTTAAATTGTAGCTGTAAGATTTGGGATGACTTGTGCTACATATTGTAGAACTTGAGCAGTTCTTAGCCACTTGAAGCAGATCTGTTTTTTATGGTTGAAAGGAATTTCTTAACCTTAAGAGGAATATGGGAAGCTTGGGAATCTATGTACTGCGGATGGAGCTACTACCGTGAACAAGTTATTTTGCTATGTGGTGTTTATCTCAGGCACTTCGGCGGTTTGTGCAAATTATATTATTTATCATCTGTTAGATATGTCTCCTAGGTCCTGCTTTTTCATGAGACAATGGAAGAAGATCTAACATGAATACCTGGCGTTCTTACTACAGTACATCACAAAAAGTATGTTGTTGCAGTTGCTTTTTATTCTTGTTAATTGTTTGTCATTGTTTTCTTTGTAGTTTCTCAAGTTGAAATAATGTTAATTCGGTTTTTGACTTGAATATTAATCATAAAAGTTTTGTGAGGACTTCAAAATTCTTACTTTAATTGTGCCTGTATACAGTGTGAAATAACAGCCAATGACAACCATTAGCATTGCTGGAGTGGTAATACTAATAACTGATATACCTTATTGTTGTCATATTTTTTTTAGTTTTATTTGTTTTATAAATAGAGGATGTATTTTTGTTGATAAATTTTTCTTGTGTAGTTATTTTCTGGGCTGCGGCTCTGTCAATTTTTGTGATATTTTAAAATTGTCGTGTTTGGGATTTGACTAGCTTGATATTTTATTTCAAACCCAGTTTGATGGTGGACTGGGGATCATTTTGTAACGATTTTGTGGGCACACTGGATGTAAATCTGCATTTTTAATATCTTTATTTCAGTATTTTTTAGGTCTTAAGGAACCAGTTTGGAATTTTAACACACTTGCCATTTTGACTGTGGGGTGGGATTCATATGCAACTATTTTGCTTCTTTGGAAAAGTTGATACGTTGACAGTTAAAATTGATTCTGATTTGCAAAATTTTCTATTTTTGCTGAATGCAGGAGTTAACTCTCATCATGATTGTGTTCTCGTAGTATATATTTGTTTGCTCCTTAGTGCATAATTTTGGTTTATATGTAGTTCCATACTGCAAAATTTTCTCTACCATAAGAGAAGAACGAAGCAGATAAGTCCTGAAACAATTTATTGCTCTATTGCTAGAGAAGAATGAACTTTAATTGTAAGCATGCGAGATGCTAGAGGTTCTGAATTTTTCTTAGGTCTCATTGCAGTTTTAGCTGTCTCTTGCACTGGCAGCACAAAGTGTGGAAACTAAGGTGTGCTCTGGGATGGAAAAGCAGCACATGCAGTAAATCTTGATGTGATTGTGTTTACTTGCCATAAGCTAGCGCAAGTGTTTTCAGTCAAAATCCCGTCACATGAATTTTATTAAGTAGCAAAGAGTTCATACTGGTCGACAAAGGCTAGTTTATTGTTTGGGGTTGCGCTTTAGACTAAATGTCTATTGCGGGTTGTATGTTAATGGCTGCTATTTTTCAGCCTTTTGGTGAATATCACATTACCTTTTTAGCAGTAGATTTGTCAGGGTTGTGCGCATCTCAGGAATGCAGAGCCAGAGGATGGCATTGTTTGAATCTTCCAGCTCGTTTTACATATAATTTTCAACTCAACGAGGAAGATCTTAGTTTTCATTTCTGAGGTCCATTATCTCCATCTACCCATTCTGCCAGCACAAATGGAGAGGTGAGTAATCATCAAAATGAATTAGAAGTTCCTATTGATTTTAAAGAGGCCTTTAGTTGGATGGTTCTGATTTGTTTATGAATTTTACTCTATAGCTTTTGAAGATATTGGATAGAAAACTTCTATTCTACTTAAATATGAACTACGTATACTGTGCTTCTCAAATATGTTATGGTGCAGGTATAAGGTCATCAAGCAACTGGGGGATGGCACGTATGGAAGTGTTTGGAAGGCTGTTAATAGGCAGACTGATACAATTGTAAGTTGTGTGTGGCAATTTCCAATGACAATCATGTAACTTTGATGGTGTCTTGAGAATGTACAAGACATCTAGATGGGTTCTGATAGCTGTTTTAGTTGTGTGTTTTTTTGGATTCTAAAAGGCGGTTCTTTCTACATTTCAGGTCGCTATCAAGAAAATGAAGAGGAAATATTACTCTTGGGATGAATGTATGAATCTTAGAGAAGTGAAGGTACACTTTTGTTTTAAAAATATCAATTGTCTTTCTAGTCAATATTGATGCAGTTGAATTCCCTTTGTCAAGATACTAATAATCACTCTCTTAGTGCAGTCTCTACGCAAGTTGAATCACCCTAATATTGTAAAGCTAAAGGAGGTTATAAGACAAAACAATCACCTATATTTTGTCTTTGAGTATATGGTGGGTTCAGCTATGGAAATACTTGGTTTTCTATCTTATTTTACACTAGTTATCCACAGCTGAAGCTTACTGTTTAAGATTTAGCATTTCACAGAATACCAATTTGGGCTACGAGCTATTCAGAAGTGCAATTAGTGCCAGATCATGAAAGATATTTGTTAAGGACCCTTAATTTTTTCTGTTTGTTGTTTAGGAATACAATCTGTATCAGATAATTAAAGATAAGAGCAAGCTTTTTCCCGAGTCAAAAATTCGTAATTGGTGCTTCCAAGTGTTCCAGGGTCTTGCTCATATTCACCATCATGGATATTTTCACCGTGATCTTAAACCTGGTAAAGATTTTGAATCTGTTTTTAGCAAGTTCGGAGTTGATAAATGTGAGGCATTTTTTGGTTTAAAGGTCATCTGCCGAATCTCATTAAATTGAAATGTTATTGTCTGTATGCATTAGCGATATTGCTATTGTGTGTTTGTACACTTGAGTTGGCCTAATGGCGAAGAACTTGTGCTCTTGAAAGAGAGGCCACAAGTTCGAAGAATCCTGCAGGGGGTAGAGTATGTACTTCTTGTATTTGAAGCACAGTTAGGTGCCTCCTGTGCATTGGGAGTACAAAGTAGACCCATATGCTATAAGCTGCTTGCAGACCCAAAAACAGGCCGCCTGGCATTGTGGGCTAAAAACCAATTATTATTATTATTATTATACCTTAATCTTCTAGAATGCCAAAACTAGTGGAATACCTCGAGTTATAAAATATGACTTTCATTTTGTTGCTCCTTTGTGAACTTAAGTACCTTCCATGATTTAGTTGATATGATATATTCTTGCCTGCCTGGTTTATCAAGATTCCTGTCTATTGCATGCTACTTTTGATACTTAGTATGATTTATATTGGTGCTTTAGCAAAGTCCCTTTTCTTCTTCTTTTTGTATGCTTTCTCCGGTGTTTAACAGCATTACAAATGTAGAGGTAAACTCTAATCTATTTTTCTATCATATATAGATATGTATTTGTTGCATAATATAGATCTGTGGGGTTCATCTTAATCTCCGTTCTTGAAGTCTGATCCCTTCTCCATATGTGCACGTGTTTGATAGGTTTACAGTCCTTTTATTTTTTGTCTTTTAAACTTCAAAGTATATTGAATGTCTCTAGTATGGTCTTACCTGTTTTTCTGAGATCTCTGTCAGTTGTGCTTTATTCATGGTGTTGATACGGGTTTGTTTTGGCTATTATCAATTTTGCTGATTTGGGTCTACCCTTACCTTAATGTATTTAGTAGTCTTTTGTCTTTTGTTGGGAACTCCTTAAATTGTGGTTTTTTTTGGCGGTGGCTGTACAGAAAATTTGCTGATAACTAAAGATGTTATCAAAATAGCTGATTTCGGTCTTGCTCGCGAGGTTTTCTCAAGTCCTCCATATACTGATTATGTCTCAACACGATGGTGAGCACTGAATTGTGATCTTATGCTAATTATTTCTTTTGGTTTTGATATCAAAGTGATTTTCCATATAGGTTTATTGTGATGTATGTATGGCAGGTATCGTGCTCCTGAAATCCTGCTTCAATCTTTGTATTATAATGCTTCCGTTGGTAAGTATATTGTGTGAGGAGATGCTGTGACATTATTATTATGCTAGTTTTTAACTTTATTTCTGCAATGTTGATAGCAGATATGTGGGCGATGGGGACCATCATGGCAGAACTTTTCACATTTCAACCACTGTTTCCTGGTGCTAGGTAGTTTGTTAAGTATTCTGCATGATATTTTTACTGTTGGTTCCAACTTTCATTTTTTTACTGCTTCAATGGATTGATTATAAAATCCACCCTCTTTGTGAAATGACTGAGAGGTATGTGAGATAATCTTCTTGTTTCGGGGATGGATGCAGTGAACCAGATCAGATCTATAAGATCTGTAGCATCATTGGCAGTCCCACTTATCAGACATGGCCTGAAGGGCTAAGACTTGCAGCTTCTATGAGTTACCAATTTCCTCAGGTATGTAGTTTTCCTCCTGCATTTTCTTGTCTTTGTACTGTGTAGTTCTACTTACATTGAATACAAAAGATGTGATACCTGTGGTTGAAGATTTCTGATGCTGCCTATGCATGTATATAAAAATATCTCATGTATGTATGTCGAATACAGAAGATGTGTTACTTTTGGCTGAGGAATTTTCTTGCTCCATGTGTGTATACTAAAAAATATCTCATGTTTTTTATGTATGTATGTTGTAACTTGTGGTCTTTGCTTGTAATTTCATGACCCGAGATTTTAAGTATTGAGCCAGAAAAATGATCCAGCGTTTTGATGCTGCAGTTTAAATCTACCAATCTCTCATTTTTAATACCAACTGCAAGTGCAGAAGCCATTGATCTGATGAATGTAAGTCATTATTTTTTAATTCCCTGGTATTTCTATTAGATGTGTCCTTACGGGATATGACTTACATATGCTTTTCTAACCCGATGAAACCATTGCAGTCTCTTCTATCATGGGACCCAGTTAAGAGGCCAACTGCAGCTGAATGTCTCCGGCATCCTTTTTTCCAGGTTTCATATTTTCACTGCCATGCAGTTGTATACTTGATTCTTGTTTGTTTCCTGTGTATTTTCAAGTTTCTAATTGGATTTCTATTTTGTAGCCATGCTTTTATACACCCCCATCGTTCCGTATCAGAGAAATGCATCTGAAGCACCATCCTCCAGGTTAGTTTCCTTCTGCATGTCATTGTATGGGGTCTTATATTTCTTTCATTAATTGTGAATTGGCTAGAGTTTAAAATTTTCTAGACCTAACTATAACAATACCGTCCCCTTTTCTGCAGGACAAGTAGGCAAAGGAACTTTTGAAAAGAATTATGAGAAGCAAAACAGTGATTCATCGAGTCTGAACGCATCTAGTATTTTGCCCTCTGGAAAGAAACAGGGTCATCTATTCACAGGTACTATAAAAAGGGTATCCGAACCGATACGCAAATGCCCTAAACTATGAAATACTTTTAGGCATTGTGCCTTATTGGCAGCAGAATAAGGAAATCTTAGTGTATTGCGTCATTTTTCTCATGTTTGATATTTGTTTTCCAGATTTTCAAGAAAAAAGAGCACTTGAAAGACAGGTAAGTTTATATTGATACTTATCTCGTTATTTGTGGAAAAGGTAATCCTAGAAAGAAATATGATAAATGCTTCTGTTGTATACATAAGTTTTTTTAGTACTACATGTTCCTTGAAAGCATTTTACTATCATTATATCCTTTAATTTGCTAAATAATCCTTAGTCTTTTCAAAAGACTTGGTGTTTGTCATTTTCTAGCAGCAGTGTAGGGACAATGCATTAAACACAAAATATGGTTGATTTATGTTTTTGATGATTTTTTCCATTTTATGGAGAAAGTTCACCGCATTTATTTTTGAAGGATTTTATAGATGTTTGTCATTTTCTAGCAGCAGTGTAGGGACAATGCATCGAACACAAAATATGGTTGCAGTTATGTTTCTGATGATTTTTTCTATTTTATGGAGAAAGTTCACCGCATTTATTTTCAAAGGATTTCATCTATGTGTTAAGTTGTCTGTTGTTTTGACTCTTGAGGTTGGGTGGTATAAGTGAGTTTTCGTTTTCAGATTTTAATAATATATTTGTTGCTTTGTAACAGAGAACAAATCCTGAGCGATATGTGGTCAGAAATACCGAACAGGTTCAGGTTCACCTCCCTGATAATAGACAAGGTAAAAGCGGGTTATCTTATTATTATCCCAAATTAATATGCCTCTTAATTTCTATAGAACCATCATGTCGACCTCGTGTATTTCTATCTTTCTTAGCTATTTTATATCAGAGGTTTACCGTGTTTCTTTTGTTGGAGGTACACAACATAGTTATTACTAACCAGCAATGCCAACAAAGGTGGTTTTTGCACCACCTACTTGAGGCTGAGTCAAATATTAGTGGTCTAATTGGATAATTGTATTATTATTTTCAAATATTTGTATGCAGCTTTGTCCTCCTCCTTGAGGTTACCTTACATGCATCCTTAGGATGTTATGTAGTTAATGTTTCCTTAAGATATTATATGGTTGGTTGAAGTACCAATTATTGGTTTCTTCTATCTACTTAGGAAAGCTGCTTTTGGTCATTTATGTTCGTCTGAAGTAAAATGTCAAAGGAATTGGTGAATTAGGATAACACTCATGAAACTTGTCAGCATTGTGCATGAGAAACACAGTAATCACTGGATTAGATCTATAAATTTTGAAGCAGTGTTGTACAGTGTCACTGAACAAATTGATTACTGAGAAGCAAAAATTAAGAGAGAAAAACTACATACACATTTTGTCAAGAGCAGTGTTCTTATTAGTTATTATCATGGACTGTGGAAGCCTTTTGAATCTTTAGTATATATGCACTCTTAATTAACATACAATAAAAATTGGCTAGCTAATTTGCAAATGAACCACTTGCGAATAGAATCTGTAGGTATCTTGGTAAATAGAGAAAAGAAAAAAATTACTGTTAAATGAAATTTTATTTCGAAGACACACTGTTGTGTGTTGGCAAGGATGACTGTCTTTCCAACAACCACAAAGTTTCGTATAATAATTACATGAGGTTCAAGAACATTTTCTCTATTATTTCAAACGCAAATACTAAATACACTTACAATAATTGCATATAAGCATCTCCCCTCTAATCTGTTTGTATAATGTTACAAAACTTGACTGTCAATTGGAATAAGAGGATAATGTTCCCTCATAAGGTAGAAGCAACAAAGTTCTCTGACATACATTTGTGTGCATTTTGACAATTTATGAAATCATTTTTGGACCAAAAATAAACTGAGTTTTTCTTGTCTTTTAAAGCTCCTGCCTGCAGTCTATGTCTAGGTCCAATGACGATGTATGATATTGGTTCAAAATGACAGAAATAGTTATACACTTTTTCCCGGCCATACAAAACATGTTAAGTATCCACTGTAGCATACCTTAAAGGGCTGGCATTCTGAAAAATCATTAGATTCTAATAAGCAACCATGCCAGAAAATGAATACTAGTGGTGTTATGATGTTTACAGCCTACATGTAACTGTTATGTGTAACCTTTCATTCTGCAGCTCTTTATATTGTTCTGTTCTGCCGACTGTAATGTTGCCTGCGTGTTCCTTACAAAAGTGAGAATCCATGCTAGTTGGAAATTGGTCAAAAGGTGACAAAGTTTTGGACCAATTTCATGGGTGGTTTATTTTTTTCAAGCATGATTGTAATTGGCAAATATTCATTCACTAGCTCTATATACTGTAACATTGCCCGTGTTTCCAAACAAAAATAAAATACATGCAAGTATACAAAAACAATCAAAAGGTGTCAAATCTTTGGACCAATCACATGGGTCCTGGGAAATCTTTCAAGGATGAATCAGTTAAATCAAGATCCCATTTTTGACATGTTACATCAGCAAAACGGAACAATGTAAAGACCAATTTCATGGGTGGTTTATTTTTTTCAAGGATGATTGTAATTGACAAATATTCATTCACTAGTTCAATATACTGTAACATTGCCCGTGTTTCCAAACAAAAATAAAATACATGCAAGTATACAAAAACAATCAAAAGGTGTCAAATCTTTGGACCAATCACATGGGTCCTGGGAAATCTTTCAAGGATGAATCAGTTAAATCAAGATCCCATTTTTGACATGCTACATCAGCAAAAATGAAGAAAATTGCCACAGATTCTTAACGACACCAGGGATGAAGGTAAAGACTAATAACAAGAGCAATATAAAACTATACATTAATAATTAAATTGCTTCATTCCGCCTATCCGATGATTTTCCAATTATCATCACAACAAGTTGGGTGTTAGACACATATTAGTATGTTGTTAACGGGTCAAATGGGTCTGCATGATCAATGCCCTAGAAATAAAAAAAACTATATATTGATGATTAAATTGCTTCATTCAGCCTATCTGATGATTTTCCAAGCATCATCAAAGCAAGTAGAGTGTCAGACACATACTAGCATGTTATTAACAGGTTGAATGGGTCTGCATGATCACCGCCCCAGCAAATACTTTATAAAAAAACAATATCAGGGAAGAATGGCTGTAAGATAGAATTGATGACAATTGAGTAGGTCTATGCCCTTGGCAACAGGAAAATAAAATAATCTGTAGTAATCTAAACAATAAATTATAATGACAGAACCATACAATTTAATCAACCACATATGAAATATGTGCCAAGTTGTATTAAAAATGGTCAGATTTCAGCCCACAAAGTGCAGGAAAATGTATGCTTGTCAGGTCATAATCTGTTTTCGTTCTTCATCCACAGACACTTTGTTTATGTATTTATTTTCCAATATAATGGTGGCCTTCCAAGGGTTTGTAAAAAAATATTGCTGCTGTTTTATTATAATTTATTATCATTGTTCTGATTGTTGTTTCCCATTTTATTTCAATTGGAATCTCCGCAGCTTTGTAGATTCATGATATTGCTACAGGTTTGTTGAAAATGTATCTTGTTGGTCTTCAGCCTAATACAATCTGTAATACTAATATGTATACATCTATTCTTAAAAACAAAATGTGCAGGAGTATGTAGTTCTGGAATCGATAGATTAGGGTTCAACTCTTTGCTGGCAATGTGTGGAATAAATAGGATTACTAGTGATTGCAGGCATGCAGTAGATTTCAATTGGTTGCCAGTGTTGGTTTTTTATACTATTGTCCAAGCTGTTATATGCTTCATGTTTAAAAGTTTTATGAGTAGTTCTTTGACATCATGTTCTTTAATAGGGGTTATGAGGAATTTAGAGTTATAGGTCTAATAGGTCTATCATATTGCTTATAAGTTGTGAATTGTAGTAGTTAACATGGGTGGTTGTGCGACTAACAATTTTACATTTCTCAATTTTGGGAAGCAGGTGCCATATGTGGTAGCAAGAATGGAGAGGGCGTCAAGGATGTCCCTCTTGGTTTTTTAGAAAGGTGAGCTGATTTAAGCATTAAATTCAAATAGTGACAACAGCTAAAAGGACACAGCATTATTTATTTATTATGGGATAGATTGGGAATGAACATCATGATATGTATCGGAAGAATATCTTAAAGCAATGCGTGCATCTTCTTTAATTATCTGCAGTTTATGTTTTGAGCTATTTTTTATAACTTTTTTCAGTCCATAGAAGATGAGAAATGCAATTTGGGTTGGAGTAAATTAGAGCCTCTCTTTAAAGAAGTGATCAATACATTACAGAGTTTGATTTTAGCTTCAGACCTTGCAGTGTGCATCGATACCTTTTGAGGGCCTATGATCTGATCTCGAGGGAATGAGGCCTCTTTCGTTATTGGATTTTTCAATTTTTGTTCTTTGCCTATACATAATAACAGTCATGCTTATTCACTCAACATGTAACTGTTGTGCACAAATGCATTAATATTTTCTTTTGCAAATGAATTGTTGTTAGTGACCATATACTAGAATCTTTACTGCACTTGATGTTGCCAATTTGATGTTTCTGCATTTGCATGATTCCCCACTCACGTCGAAAAATTATTTACTTCGTAGTTTTCCTTCTGAATTATAGCAATAGTTGCATAATTCCATGGGACTTTTTTTCCAACAGAACATAACAACATGCATGCCTATTTCTTTTTTGATTGAAAAGAACAGGCATGCTTATTCATTCATCAACACACTACTATTGTGCCCGAACGCACTAACAATATCTTCAGCCAATTAATTGTAGGCGGTAACCATGTTCTAGGATCTTCACTGCACTTGGTGTTACCTGTTTGGCGTTTCTTGCAGAGCATCAATATCCCGTCTGTCATTGCAAAACTGAGTACCAAAGCATTAGTTCACCATAAGGGCCTGTTCGCACATCGGTGTCAGGCCTAAATAATGCCACTTAAATCATTATGAGTTATTTCAAAGTGTTCGTGGACCAAAATATTGTTACCACAATTTTGTGGGTGATGCTAGCCCATTCTCTTTTGATATACTTTCATGCAAATAGATTATTGTGAAGTTGCTAACTGGTGGCTCTGGTTTTGTGTTTAGGAAAACTGGGAGACGAGCTCTAGGACGTTCATCTGGATCTGCAAACACTCACTCAAATGTTGGATTGACTGAAGCATCTTCCCTAGGTCCTCTGCATTCTAATAATCGTAGTACAGGCAATTATTCTCAAAGGTCAAGAGCATGATAAGTTCAATAACTGCGGCATTCTTAATTCATCTATGCAGATAATTTTAAAATTTTAACTTCAAAACATGATTTTTGAAAGATCCTCCCTAGGATATGTGAAATGATTTGTATTTCATGTTGTCTTCCTTATTGTGGCCTTTACCAATAGGAATAAAATTGTTTGGGGTTTATGGTTGTACTCCTTTATTGCCGTCTGTATTATTATGCATAACACTAGCATGTTTAGTTTATTTTAAACAATGAATTTGTTTTGTGACCCTTGGGGAGAAGTTTCAATCTTTTGCTAAATTTATGATTGGGCTTTTTGGCTGGTGTTACTAAACGTTTTTTATTTTTATTTTTATTATGATATTTGATGATAACTAAGCTTTTGCTTGGGTGTTCCTAGCCTATAAGATTTGATTATTTTCTCATTGTTATATTTTGCAGATATAAAATGATGAGCTTACTTTTTAGGTGCTTTTTCCTTTTTATAGATGGATTCATATTTGTCTAGTGGCAATTAACATAAATTGTCACTTAATTATCTTAATCTTATAAATTGTACGCACAACTTTTTATATGAAAGTTACAGATTTGCACTTCTTAAAACCTTGCAGAGGGCTGGCTTCACTTAATTTGTATTTCAGACGGGTGCTGATTTTACCATATGATAGAATTTACTTGTCTACTAAATTTTACATGTCCACTCTATTTTTACGACAATTAGATTTTATATGTCTACTTAATGCATTTTTTTGACTCATTTTTTTTGCCCTCTACAAGGGGACATCACCACATCTAAAATTCTCACGTTTGGCTTGGCTTGGCTTGTGTGATTACATGGTGTCATTGTTTTATAATTCTGATTGTTTGGCTGGGTAATGCTCAGTATCAGCAAATTTAAAGACTAACAAACATTTGACCATATATTCATGGAAGTATTACATGCATCACTTTGAAGTTGGAATAAATGCCACGACTTATGGGATGCAGTGTGCAAGCCATGATTGGCTACTTTTAATTAGCAGGAAGTATCCTTGAATATAGCAAAGAAGACACAATGACATGGCATTCTCTAAACAAAGTTGAAAGGTCACTGGGGCAGATATTGAATCTACCTCGACACATTTTCGTACATGGAGACTTATAAAGTTTGGGCTATTATGGGTAACCAACTCCCAATAGTCAAGGTAAGTGTAATTGAAGCTGGCAAAATTTTGGCATGGATCATGGAACCGAAGGAAAAAGAGGACAACAATGATTTCGACATACCGTCAGAGAGTAATTGTAGTGACAATTAAATGACCATTTTCATACCAACATGCCATTACAAAGACAACCTACAAGAGTGTGGGAATGCATTTCCATATCTATCACCTTAAGTAGCATAGGTACTTGTCAATCTTTATTGGGTGAGCTCTACACAAGGAGTATACCCCAACTTAGTAGGAAGTCACACGATTATGTAGGTGCAATTAAAGATCGCTCTAATGAAGTGAAACAAGTCTACAAAGCTTTGGTGTGGGCAGACATTTGAGGTTAATTGTGGACACGGGACTTGTTACATTGACAATGATGACACTGAACAAGATGTAAAGCATGAAGATCTTGCATCATCAAATTTATGATAGCATTTGACAAGGTTTCTACTAAATATTGGATGTCTCGAGAGCAAATGGCTAATAGATATGTTAAGCAATTTCAGGGTCCATATTGGCATACAAGCCACAAACATCAACCTTTTCTTGGTGATGGCTCCAATATTCCTATGCTGAGATGTATATACAATTCATATACTCCCTTTGGAGGAGTCAAACAAGGTATCTATAGCCCGGCTCATCAATTATATGTTGGCATATATAGGTGGGTGGCATGAATCCTTGGAGTTAACAATGCACCATATCAAGTTGTCAATGTTTAATGGGTGAATTTTAAGGAGATGATTTCATTGGAGGAATTCACGCTATGGAGGAGAGGGAGCATAACACTAAATTCTGCCAAATTTGTGAGCCTTAGTTTTGTGAAGAAATGGAATTGGGGCATGTGACTTTTTTTAGTGAGTGATTTGGCAGATGATATCTACTATTTCACCATCTATATTGACTTAATTCTTTGAAGGAGTCAAACAAGGTATCTATAGCCCGGCTCATCAATTATATGTTGGCATATATAGGTGGGTGGCATGAATCCTTGGAGTTAAACAATGCACCATATCAAGTTGTCAATGTATAATGGGTGAATTTTAAGGAGATGATTTCATTGGAGGAATTCACGCTATGGAGGAGAGGGAGCATAACACTAAATTCTGCCAAATTTGTGAGCCTTAGTTTTGTGAAGAAATGGAATTGGGGCATGTGACTTTTTTTAGTGAGTGATTTGGCAGATGACATCTACTATTTCACCATCTATATTGACTTAATTCTTTGAAGGAGTCAAACAAGGTATCTATAGCCCGGCTCATCAATTATATGTTGGCATATATAGGTGGGTGGCATGAATCCTTGGAGTTAACAATGCACCATATCAAGTTGTCAATGTATAATGGGTGAATTTTAAGGAGATGATTTCATTGGAGGAATTCACGCTATGGAGGAGAGGGAGCATAACACTAAATTCTGCCAAATTTGTGAGCCTTAGTTTTGTGAAGAAATGGAATTGGGGCATGTGACTTTTTTTAGCGAGTGATTTCGCAGATGATATCTACTATTTCACCATCTATATTGACTTAATTCTTTGAATAGTATATACTCACACAACTTGCTTTGAGCCTCTCGGAGATAAGTCGTTTGGGTTTAGAGACTCCAAATTCATTGCATTTGTTGAAGTCTTGCCTTAGATGATCCAAGTGATAATGTTTTTTCTTATCAAACACGAGTAGATGATCTTGAGATACCACAAATATCATTTCTCAATTCTGTGAAGGCATAATACATTGCATGTTGAAACATTGCCCCTGCAATCATAAGGCTGAAAGGCATCCTAACATAAGAAAAGGAATCCAAAGGAGTGACTGTTGCCCTATATCTATCTTGTTCACAAGATTTGGCTGTATCCCCAAAAACCGTTAACAATAAATAACATTTCAGCGCATGTGGCCATTTGTAGTATATTATCCTTTGTTTAGAAGACGGTAATTGTCTTCAAGTAAATTTTGTTTAGATTTCATGAATCTACACAAAGGTAAATGTATCCATTTTTCTTTTTGAATAAACACTATGTTTTTCACTTAAGAATGGAGCATAGGGACAATGATTTTTCCATCAACCACCATTTGTATGGTTGAGGCATAATTGGGATTTGTGGGCCTTTGCTTTTTCCTAAACACTTTTGCATTCAACTTTTGATGGGATAATTATGTTTTCAGCTTTTCACAACTTTGCAAAAACATCTTTATATTATTCGATTATTTTTTTGGAAGCCACTATTTCCCCCTTTGAGCATTTCACTATTTTGGACTCCTCAACGTCGAGATTAATATCTAGTGTTACCTAAGACCGGCTTCCTTTGATTGTCAAATCCTCCCAACTTAATTAGGCCCTTGTGAATATTGTTGGTTTTGAATTGAACAATCTTTTCTACATCTTCAACTCTTCTTGGATTCACTTTAATTCCCTTCATTGTTGTGTCAGTTTGTTAATCCGACCAAAAGAAAAAGAAAAAAACCTTTTTAACTTTTCAAAACAAATTAGTCTCAAATAAAGTATACACATGGGGTCTTGTTATGTCGATGGGTGTTTTACTATGGACCAAGGGTTCTTGCACATGGGAGCCGTAGATCTTGAATGTGTTGACGTATGATTTTATTCTAGCTATTAAAATTTTTCATCACCTGTCTCATATAATGTTGGCTTTGCTAAAGGTTATTTACCCTTTTAGAGTAGGAAACATGTCACTAGTGGTGGGATTCAAACATATACAAGCGTTGGTGGTGAAGGAGACTGTGAATGCATCTTCTTACTCCCTTGCTATCTTGGGCCCGCCTCTCCACCCAGGACACCAATGTGGCTGATGGTGAGTTGTGTTCTAGAGGAATATCACGCACGGCCAACAAATTTTGGATTTGCCCGAGTAGTTTCTTGCAGAGGGGTTTAGAGAATGTGGACATCAAGACCAACTACACTATGGAATCAAACATATGCAAACTTTGGTGGTGAAGGAGATTGTGAACGCATCTTCTTGCTCCCTTGCTATCTTGGCCCTGCCTCTCCACCCAAGACACCAATGTGGCTGATGGAGAGTTGTGTTCTAGAGGAATATCACACATGACCAACAAAATTGGGATTTGCTTGAGTAGTTTCTTGTAGAGGGGTTTAGAGAATGTGGACATCAAGACCAACTATAGTGTGGAATTTGTTGTATTATCTCCTTTGGTTTCCCCATGTTGTATAAGCTGGGGGTGATGCGACTCCATGTGAACAATGAGACCAACCGCTTCCATAATTGTGGCCACCTCAAACACAATGGAAATTGAGCGCTCCATCAATTCCTATGTAGTGTTATCCAATTCTATGTAGCTACCACTGAGAAGAGCTACTCTTGTCAGAACATGCATTAAATACAAATACTACGATTTCAAAATGAATTCTATTACAATGAATATTTGTAAAGACGAGAGCCTCAATTTACAAAACCTTCCAGTTGAGTAATCATAATGATAATATGTTGAATATGTTGTTTATGCTCACTATCTTCAATGGAAAATTGTAAATGTATGCTTAATATCTTCAATGATAGACCTAAAAACATGCACATTTACTTGAGTTGTCTGGTAGATGTAATTTAAATCATGACCAAAGATTGTTAGTAATCTGTAGTGCATGAAGGACATGGTTGGATCATACTAGTGGTTGTAGAATACATTTAATTTTTGAACGACAAAGCTATGCATCACATGCCACGTACCTCTTAATCTGCAAATTGCTATCTCAAGATGATGGGCACTTACCATGTCTCTATGCCTTTCAATTTGTGAGCTATTAATAGTCAAACCACCTCAAACAAAACAAAATCAATGCATCATCAAAAGGAAAGAATTTAATCAATACAATGACCAAAGGGAGGAATTTCTAGGAAGAATTTGTTTGACAACAATTGGTAAATAGTAGAAATCCAAAATCATGATAACCTAAAATATGATTGCATATTAAATAAGCAAATTTTGGAATGAATTCCTATTAGAGACAAGGGGAGCACATACCCACAACACAACCCTGCCATTGTTAGACATACAACAATTGGAATGTTGTCCAATGCACATATAGCTCAAACAAAAACACGCATTGCTTGTGCAAGCATTAAGTAACACCTTACCTTATATTTTTTAAATAATAAAAATATTACATGCAATGGGGTAGTGTGATTGAGTTTTAAAAAACCACCGACTCGGTCCAAAGTCAATTTTGGGAGGCTAATAAAAACCATGTTGTACAATTTGAGGCCCCACATCAAAATGAAAACTTCATACATTTTCAAATCCCATATCGAAAACACCTCCGCACGATTTCATATCCCATATTTGAATGACAACATGTACCATAAATTGTAACATTAATAATGAATCCTTTTTTGTAACTTATTGTTGGAAGGAAGAATGATAGTGTATAAGATATGGACAACTGATCTCACCATCAACAAATTTTTCCATATGTCTGCCACTATAGATGCAATCTTTACATCTACTTCTTTAATCACATTTCGATAAAAGTCATACAAAATTTATGTAGATACCCATACACTTGGTCCTCTCTCATTGTGTTCAATCGCTCCCTCTTCCTCCAATGTTTCACCTTCACTCCAAACTAGTCGTCACCCTTGCGTGCAATGAGAAACCCTCTTGCCTTTAAAGCTTATCATTTAGGGAACCGCGGGGATTGGTAATCTTAGCGCATCAATACAATGAAAAATGTGCTCCCTCCCTCCCTGGTCACACACAACACCCCCCTCGCTCCCATCGATGTTGCCGTGTTTAACATTTCAATAATTATCATACATGCATGCATCCATATACCTGTCAAAGAGATGAGGCCATTAGAAGGATGATCACTTGCATCTTTACAAGAATCTCTCAGATATGTGCACTACATTTTAATTGATGAAATGAGTTTTGCTGGGCCTAAATTGCTCACTTGTATTGACCTTCGACTTCGAGAAACACAACAAAGCGACATCCTTTGGGGGAAGGCTGATCATTCTTGTTGAGGATTTGGGTAAGTTCCTCTTGTCAAAGACGTGCCCATGTATGCAATATTTTTGCATGGATCTATCTTGTGGAAAGGATTTGAGATATCCATCACTCTTTGAACTATCTTTTGTCAATAGGGCTTATAGTCATCGTAGGTTTATTTCCGCATACTGCTCCTCAATATACAAAATACAGAAACACATTTCGATGACTGGGAAACACTCATGGGTTGTACTACTCATTTCCGTCCGCTAAAGAGAAAAAAGAATTCCTAGCTTCACCCCATTTTTTTCACAAAAATTGACTTGGTTGACCAACACAACAAGGCAATGTTGAGATCCTTGGGTGTGCCGGTAGCCAGTTGTAATGCCGAGCACATTGGGCGAACATCGACAAAAAATTCCAGATGATGAGCCATTACAACCTAAACTTCTATGCATTGGACAAACATTCATAGTTATAGAAAACTTGTGGGTCAAGGTTGGCTTGGTCAACGAAGTGCTTGGCCATATCATTTCCATCATTTCGAGCACTAGTTCTACCCCCTAGAACTCCTACTTCATGCAATTAAAATTTGAAAGATACATTGGACTAAAATGGAATCTTGAAGAGCCCTTACATGTTCCATTGCCCCCAATTTCCCATGGAAATCAAAGACAATTACTAATGTAAATGGCTTGGGCCCTCACAATACAGAAAGCACAAGGACTAATTTTGGACCAATCAATTGTTGACATAGGAGATACAAATGTCAACGTCTAACTTTCACAACACTCTTTAGAGTTTGAAACCTCAAACAACTTCACATTTCTCCTTTCTCTTTTGAGTAGTACTTGAAAATGTCTCTTGAGCCTTGCATCTACCATCATAAGAAGGAAGAGGTGAGGCTACTGTTCATACATCTTTACGAAAAATCATGAAATTGTACCGCATCCACCTCTTGATCCAGGGGATCCTCACCGAGAAACATCGATCTATGATATTATCAGAATCAGATGCAGTCAATTTCATGGCATGGAGAAAAAATATGATTCCGTCGATATCTTGTTTACAGGAAATGAAGCTCGTATGCAAAAGTTATGACCCGCTGAAATTTTCAGACAACTGGCAAAAATTTGGGACTATGCACATGTTGGACGTGCGTGCGCTCGCCAAGTGGACAACTTGAAAAATGACACATGGAAAATATAGGTGATGGAGAAAAATTGTTTTGGAATGCTAGTCTTCGACACTCGGTAACAGAAAGGTGGGCCCCACTATTTGCTAGTTGGGGGCACTCAGCCAGGTTCGACACACTCGATTATGGAGGGGTGTCTTAGCCTCCTTCTCGTATTATCATTATACAAAATTGTGTATAAATAAGCCCCTAATTGCATTTGTATTATGCACGTGTGACTAATTGGTAAGTGCATATTAAACCAAGTCAGATTCCAAATACCACACATTATCCTCCAATATTAATTCCAACTTATATGCATATATCCCAACTTCTATATATATAAATAGCCATGCATTATTAGGTGTAAATCCCAATGTGCCAAACTTAGGTGTAAATTCCACTTGCCATGGTCAAACCTATGAATGCACCAAACTATGGTCAAACAACCATATATATATATGCATCCAAAATGGCTCAAAAGCCAATAAAACATCCAACCGCTCCACGATTTAAACTCCCCTTCAGTATTTCAGCATGTAAATGTGGGATAAAAGAAAATATGATGCAACATAGGAGAAGGAGGGGGGATTTGAACATATAGCCTCCTTATCAAAATGTTAATGCCCTAACCACTGCACGATCCAATTGTAAACAATATAAAAGGAGTATTTATGTATTTGTGGAGGCACGAGAGACTGTGTAAATTATTCAAATGCTCATAACTTGAGCTCGAAGTGGAATTTTGAGGAGATGTAAAAAGCAACCCCTATTATTTTTGACAAAGGAAGACTGTGAGAAGGTCATAATTTTGTATAATTCTTTGTAAAGAATTATTTTCAAGATTTTAATAGATCGGTCCCATTCAACTAGACCCGAAGACATAGGCCTCAAGCGTCAAACTCTGTTATCATGCTTTGTGTCGAATTACTGGTGAGTTATATTCATTTCTCTATATTTTTGCACAACACTTGCAGGTTTTAATCTTTTATTAAAAATATAAAAAGGTCGTAATCACCTATTTTTAAATAAAAAATCAATACAAAGCAAATTTTGTTGTGTGAACAATTGCTAGTTAAAATTGACTTTCAGATCACTGGTATCAGAGTTGGTTTTGATTTATTTTTGGTTTAGATTAACAGTTTTTTTAATACAAGTTGTGTGTTGGATGCTAACAAGGTATCGATCTAAGAAGGGTGAAGGAGAGTTGGTTGAAGGAGATCCCAAAATTGGTACCAGGCGGTCTCAAAGTCCTACAATGGCAGATCAAGAGGAAGAAAACTTTCGTCAATCATTCCTACAAATGAAGGAAATGTTGGAGGAAATGTACCAAGATAGACAAAGAGAAAAGGGAACTAGATAAGGTAAAAAATAAGATAGCTCTAGTTTTGATATTCTTAAAAGTGAACCTCTAAAACCTAATTTTCCTTCATTAAAGTTAGATATTAAGTTTGAATTGCCAGTGTATACTGGAGAGCTAAATGCAGAGAAGTTGGATAACTGGATCAAGTAGATAGAAGTATATTGTAGGGTTCAAAGAATTAGGGATGATGAAGCAAAGATTCATTTAGCAACTCTTTGAATGGGTGGCACAACACTCATTTGGTGGGAGAGTAAGCTTTAGGAAGTGGAAGAAACCAAAGGTAAAGCAATCACTTCTTGGTCTAAATTTGTTTCGAGTCTTAGGCAACAATTTTATCCTCTTAGTTATAAGCAACAAGCTATGATGTATTGGCAAACATTAAGACAAACTAAGGGACAAAGTGTTCAAGACTACACACATGAATTCAGGAAAAGGGCTCTAATTCTAGGAATTTCCCTAAACACAGAAGAAACACTGCTTAAATATATTGGTGGATTGCATAGTTACCTAAGTCATATGATTCTTGTTTTAAGTCCTACTAATCTTGATGTAGTGTGTGTTCAAGAAACCCATTTGGAAGCACGATGGAAAATGAAAAAGGATCCTCTTCCTCTTCTTTTAAACAAAAGAACAAGCAATCTAAAGGAAAAGGTTCAAAAGAACAAGGAAAAGGAAAGGGTAAGCATAAGATAAACTCTACTATTAAGAAGGAAGATGAAAAACCATTTTGCAATCATTGTAAAAAGAACCATGATGAGTCTAAATGTTGGAAATTACATCCTGAAATGAAACCTAAATGGATAGTTAAGAAAGGAAAGGAAAAGAAAACAAACATTGCAGTTCATGATCTTGGGTCAGATTCAGGTGATGAAACCAAGATCACAACTATGAGTTTTCAAGGTAAATCAAATCTTTCAATTTCCTACAATAGTACTACAAATGTTGTATCTTCTTCTAATAAACAAACTATACATGATGATAAGAAAAGGAAAGAGATTTTCCACATTAGAGTGATTTCAAAACATACAAAAATTGATACTCTTTGTTACAGTGGATCTCAAACTAATATGATTTCTGAGGAGGTTGTAGAGAAATTGGGACTCAAAACTAATCCACATCATAAGCCTTATCCATTGATCTGGGTTTGTGATGATGCAAAACTGCAGGTAACTAAATCTTGCACTTTCAGATTTGCCATTACAGACAAGTTTATAGATGAGGTTGAATTGGATGTAGTTCCTTTGGATATTTGTGGGGTAGTTTTGGGAAGTCCTTATTTATATGATCGTAAAGCAATCTTCTATAGGGAAGAAAATAAATATTTTCTTGTAAAGGATGGAATGGAGTTTATTGTTAGAGCTCACCGTGAAAAGAATAATCTATCCTTGGTGACTGTAAGTCAAATGAAAAGGCTTGTAAACTCAAGAAAAAGTTTTTTGCTCATGGTGGTCAAAGCCAAAGAGAAAGAACATGAGATGGATTTTGAGGATTGTGATCCGAAACATAAGAATGAATTGGTAAAAATTGTTTCTAATTTTGATGATGTTTTTCAGGATCCACAAGGTCTACCTCCCAAAAGAGTGGTTCAACATGAGATACAGTTGCTTCAGGATGCACCTCTTCCCAATATCGGAATTTATAGATTGTCTGTAGTAGAGAATGAATAAATCAAGAGACAGGTAATGGAACTTTTGGCTCAAGGTATAATTCATCTAAGCACATCCCCATGTGGTTCACCAATTATATTGGTTCCTAAGAAGGATGACACTTGGTGAATGTGTGTTGATTTCTGTGCTTTAAACAAGATTACTATAAATAATCGTTGCCATCTTCCTAGAATAGATGATTTACTGGATCAATTAAAGGATGCAATTTATTTCACTAAGTTAGACTTAAGAAGTGGTTATCACCAAGTAATAATTGCAGAAGGTGATGTTTGGAAAACTGCTTTTAAAATGAAACAAGGATTGTTTGAATGGTTAGTGATGCCTTTTGGATTGTGCAATGCACCGGTAACATTCATGAGAGTTATGAACGATATCTTTAGACCATTCATTGATAATTTCGTTATTGTCTACTTAGATGATATTCTTGTTTTCAGTAAGTCATGAGATGAACATGTTAAACACATCCAAAAAGTCTTAGATGCATTAAAGACAGAGAAATTGTATTTGAAGATGTCAAAATGTGAATTTGGAAAAACATCTTTAATTTACTTGGGTTATGTTGTAGGAAATGGAGAATTGAGAATTGATCTTGCAAAAATAGAGGTTATTGTGAAATGACCTAGACCCACTAATGTGACAAAAGTTAGGAGTTTTCTGGGTGCAATTCAGTACTGGAGGAAATTCATTTCTAACTTCTCATATATGGCATCTCCTTTGGATGCTTTGACAAGTATTAAACATGTCTTTCAGTGGGGAGGAAAACAACATAAAGCCTTTGACACACGAAGAGAGAAGATAAGTACCGCTCTGATCTTGGCACTTCCAGATTTACAACACTCATTTGAGATTGAGATAGATGCTAGTGACTATGCAATAGGGGCAGTTTTGATGCAGAACAAACGACCAATGTGTTACCATTCAGAAAACTTGACAAGTGCAGTAAGAAACTATCCAACTTATGATAAAGATTTGTATGCTTTGGTTCAAAGTGTTAAAAAGTGGAAGCATTATTTAATGGGAAAAGAAACAATTATACATATTGACCATCAATTGCTTCAGTACTTACAAACACAAACCAAATTGCAGTAGTCTAGACATTTCAGGTGAATGGGATTTTCGCAACAATTTCATCTTGTAATCAGTTATAAAAAGGTATTCAAAACAAGGTTGCCGACATGTTATCTAGACCACCAGTGGTAGTAGCATCTATTATTTTGCATCATAGTTCTTTGGCTCATGTTAGTTACATAGAATAGTATGTTAATGATGTTGATCTTAGAGAAGTGTATGAGGATCTAGTAAGTGGGAAACAAGTAGGAGAAAAATACTATCATTTGCATGAAGGATTATTATATCATTCTGGTAAAATTTGTATTCGAGAAAATGAATGTGTGAATATGATTAGGGAAGCACATACTTCTCTTATTTCGGGGCATTTTGGTGTTAGTAAGACAGTTGCACATTTACAAAAATATTGTTATTGGCCTAGAATGTATGAACATGTAAACATGTATATTAAGGGATGTGCTCTTTATGCCACAAGCAAGCCAAGTAACAGGAAATTAGGACTTTACACTCCTCCTCCTATTCCGACAAGGCCTTGGGAAAGTGTTTCCATGGATTGTGCAGGAGGCTTGCCTCTGACATGAAAGAAACATGATTACTTATATGTGGTAGTGGACAAATTTAGCAAAATGTGTGTGTTGGTTCCATGTACTAAACATATAACTGGTGAGGGAACTACACATTTGTTTTTTCAGTTTGTTTGGGTTCATTTTGGTTTACCTACTTCAATTATATCTGATCGAGATTCTAGATTTCTTAGGGAATTTTGGTCAACATTGTGGGGGTTAATGGACACAAAACTAAAAAAGAGCACTATTTTTCATCCACAAACCAATGGTTAAACAGAGGCTGTAAACCGTATAATGGTACATTTACTTAGAGGCTATTGTGGTAAACATCCTAAATGATGGGATGAACATCTTTATTATATGCAACATGCTTATGATCGTGCCTTAAATTCTTCTACTTTGAAGTCTCCATTTGAGACTTGTTATCGATATCTACCTAATTCTCCTTTAGATGTATATTATGAACTAGAAATTGTTGTTAATGGTTCAAGTGATTATGACAAAGCTAAAAGATTTGTGTAGAGAATTCAACATGTTCATTAGTATGTATGTGAACAATTGGAGAAAAGTCAGGCTAAGTACAAAGCCAAACACAATAAACGTAGAACTGATCACAAGTTCAAAGTTGGTGATTCAGTATGGTTTCACATTAACAAGGAAAGGCTGACAGGCGAAGGTAAAAAATTGAAACCTATACCGTATGGTCCGTTCCAAATATTGGTAATAATGCTTTTCGGTTAGATTTACCTCCTTATATGCAAATCTACTTAGTTGTAAATGTTGAGAATTTAAGATTGTATGAACCACCTATGATCGTTGATCATGATGATGCTAACATAATACCTTCCATTGATGATTTTGCTCCTGAGTATCTTGATGAGTTGGAGGAAGACATCATTTTGGATAGGAAGGTCATAACTTCACAAAGGGGTGATATTGAGTATATTTGTGTTGGGTTCAAAGGAACTCATCCAAATAAGGATAAATGGATGGAAACCAGAAAAGTGAGGGAGAAATACCCTCACCTATTCACCAATTAAGTTGACTTTTGGGGTCCAAAAGTTTCTCAGTGGGGAGGAATGATCCAGGGGATCCTCATCGAGAAACACTGATCTATGATCTTCTCAAAATTAGATGCAGCCAATTTCATGGCGTGGAGAAAAAAAATGATTCTCTAGATATATCTTTTGTAGGAAACAGAGCTCGTATGCAAAAGTTATGGCCCGCTGAAATTTTCAGGAAACTGACAAAAATTTCGGACTACGCACATGTTGGACATGTGTGCGCTCACCAAGTGGACAACTTGAAAAATGACATGGAAAATATAGGTGATGGAGAAAAATTGTTCTTGGAACGTGAGTCTTTGACACTTGGTAATAGACAGGTGGGCTCCACTATTTTCTGGTTGGGGGCCCTCAGCCAAGTTCGACACACTCGATTATGAAGGGGTGTCTTGGCCTCCTTCTCGTATTATCACTATAAAAACTTGTGTATACATATGCCCCTAATTGAATTTGTATTATGCATGTTGGACTAATTGGTAAGTGCATATTAAACCAAGTCAAATTCCAAATCCCACGCATTTATCCTCCAATATTAATTCCAACTTATACGCATATATCCCAACTTCTATATATATAAATAGCCATGCATTATTAGGTATAAATCCCAATACGCTAAACTTAGGTGTAAATCCCACTTGCCACGGCCAAACCTAAGAATGCGCCAAACTATGATCAAACAACCATATATATATATATATGCGTCCAAAATGGCTCAAAAGCCAATAAAACATCTAACCGCTCCACCATTTAAACTTCCCTCCACTATTTCAACATGTAAATGTGGGATAAAAGCAAATATGAGGCGACATAGGAGAAGGAGGGGGGATTTGACCCTCTAACCTCGTTATCAAATTATTAACGCCCTAACTGCTGCACCATCCCATTGTAAACAATATAAAAGGAGAATTTCTGTATTTGTAGAGGCACGAGAGACTGTGTAAATTATTCAAATGCTCATAACTTGAGCTTGGAGTGGAATTGTGAGGAGATGTAAAAAGTAACCCCTATTATTTTTTATAGAGGAAGACTGTGGGAAGGTCAAAATTTTGTAGAATTATTTGTAAAGAATTATTTTCAAGATTTTAATAGATCGGTCCCATTTAACCAGACCTTGAGACGTAGGCCTCAAGCGCCAAACTTCGTTATCACGCTTTGTGTCGAATTGGCGGAGAATTATCTTCATTTCTTTGTATTTTTTCAAAGTACTTGCAAGTTTTAATCTTTTATTAAAAATATAAAAAGGTCGTAATTGCCTATTTTTAAATCAAAAATCAATACAAAGCAAATTTTGTTGTGTGAACAATTGCTAGTTAAAATGTAGTTTTAGATCACTTCTTCCCTTATCTAGACATACTCGACACAAAATAAGTAATTTTGTAATTTGTATGTTCCTTGAATAGTTTTTTACAAACTTCTATACATTCGTTGCCCTTGTCTTTTAGCATTGTTTTTGATATGCTGTAGCTGTTGGTTTATTTTTCAAAAATATGCATTTTGATCATATTTTCCACATCCCCCCTCTTCTATTTTGTATATTTGACTTTTCGTTATACAACACTTTAGATTTAGAGAATTATGTTTTCACATTTGTTGTTAACACATTCAATATCAACCTTCCAATATGTGTCCCTTTTAATTTCTGATTTACACATTCCACCTTTCATACATTTTTTTCTTTCCTTCATAGTCTCCATATACACCCAATCCTAATGTATTTAATTTTTTGTGTCAAAACCCAAAAATATATAGACTAAGCTAATTTTTTTGTCTCTTCTAAGGCTTTAAAATGTAATGTTTCATGGAGGCTAAGATTTAATTTACTTGCATAGCTGACATGTTTTATAGTCATGCCCATTGGAGCTTGTCAACTATAAACACCCACAATTTCTCTTGAACCTTAATTTAATGTCCAAGATAAATCTTATAAAGACAACTGAGATAAACTAAAAAATTTATACATTATTCAATTGATTGCATGGATATAATTTAACCCCCAAAACTATCTAAACTATGTATTTCCAACCCCAAAAAACCCATCTAAACAAAATTTCCACTTAGAATTCATTATCTTGTAAGTCTTTAAGTGTTTGTACTAAAATCAAACAATATCAAAAATTATGTTGCCACTCATAATACATACACTTAAGGCTTTGAAGCATTAATTTTGGCGGACAACATGATTCAAACCTAAGCAATAGAGCCCACACGATTTCTAATCACACCCAATAACAAATTAAGCATATCCACTTTAGTTTTCTTGATGAATTCTTAACATAGAGTTCTTCGTGCTCTTCTTGGTGAGGGTATGGAACTTAAAATGTTCCACCAATGAGATTTAATAGAAAATGAAACAAGTTCACATTTTTTCTTTTGAGCTAAGTTTGGGTGTGAGAGAAGTCATTAACAACATTGATTTTCATAACACTTGTAATTAAGTGAATAGTAAATTAAGTTGATAAGAAGAATACGAAATCAATGCACATACACCCCTCTTAAAGAAAAGGTTACACTATCGCATTCTATGACAAATTGATAAGGAACTGTATATTTTAAGGTATTTAATTTCCATTCAACTAAAATTGCCATTGTGAATATTCTCTAGTTAGGTGTTGGATCATTCTTTTCCATTTACAACTATATAGTGAAGGAGTGAACTATTATTATAGTGCTTACATGTTTCTTTAACTTATACAACAAATTCTAGTGATCATCATACATATTGTGATGTTGTAGGGGCTAGTGTTTCAAACCTCACCTTGTCAATACAATTGAAAATTCAGTAAGATTAAATATTAACATAAATATTTGGAAATGAAAATCACTAAAAAATTTAGTTGACATCTTTTACATGTGTTGAGAGTGGATAAAGATCCTCCTTTGAGAATTCTTTAGATTTATAATAATCTCTTTGAGTGCTCTCCCCAGATTTAATTTACTCCTCCACCTTGCCTTTGGTTTTCTCTATGATGTCATCTCCTTCCTCATTATTGTTTTCCTTTACTTCCTCCTCATCCTCACTATCAATATTGGGTTTACTTGTTTGCTTGCATCAATTTAGCAACATGGATCATCTTTTTTTATTGCCATACATCTGAGAGGTTTAATGGGATAATGCATCCTCTTCGGGGTTTTCTTTATGATGCATTTCATTTCTACCTCATCAATGGCCTATCCCTATGAAATAATGTAAAATATTATTAGTTAGAACAAAATTTTAAATTATTAAAAGTGAAACATTTACAACACACAAAGATGAGTTAACAAATTACTTATAGGAACTCCTTCATTCAATGTTTATTGCAAAAGCCATAAATAATCATCCTAGAGAATTTATTAATGCATTTTCTTTAGGAAGTGATCCATTATTCCTATATGTTGCTATCCTAGTCATCCATCTCTCTTAATTTGTTAGATTATCTCATGGACAAGATTTGTAATTCATTGCACCCCTTACTTAGACCCGTGTGTGTTATGCGGGGATGCGTCCCCTAGATTTTGGTGATGTCCTAGACATCCAAAAATTTTTGGGGACTTGGCGAGTTGGAGGGGATGTCCCCTATTTTTAAAAATCTTTCAAAAAGATTATGATGTTTTTGGTTTTAAAAAGAAGTTATTTTTATGAAGAACATTAAATTATAGTCTTGAAAGTACCTGAAAGGAGTTTAAATCCCTAAATTTCATTGAATAAAGTTAAAATATTCAAATATTAATATTTTATATATTATTTTAATAGTCGTCCCCATTGCCATCCCCCAAAATTTGGGTTTTTTTTCCCATTCTGGAAACCACGTCCCTTTGTCTCCCTGTCCCTCATCCTCGAGACTTTGGTAACTATGACTTAAACACAATAAAACATTAGCAAGGAAACTGTGAATATTAAACCCTTCATCTCAATTATAAAACATGTCTAACATAACTATGATGTATTATGCTATAAATGACAATAGAGTAAGATAACCCACATGCCCCATCTATACATATACACTTCTTCATTCTAGTCATGTCGTTGAAACCAACGTTGTATGTGTCGTCCTTTAGGGACATCTATTAAATAAATAAAAGCATTTCCAAATAATTCTCCAAAACTAAAATAATATGCTTGTCTTTAAAAGTAACTAGAAAGAAATACATAAATCATATATATTAGATATTAACTTATTTCAACATCTGACATTGTCTTTGTGTCATGATGTACATTACTTGATAAGAGAAAAATGACAACCATCCTTGACAATTATATGTATGTATGTATGTATGTATATGTATGTAACTATAAATTTGATTTATTAATTTAATGAGATTAAAACTCAATAACCAAGAAAACTCATGAAAAACAATATGCTAATTTTAAATGATGAAAATGACAAGCCAAGTCCCAATCAACATATCTACACATAATATAACTATTTAAGATTTAATAAAAGACACAACATATATTATGGAAAAGCTTCAATATTGAGTAATTCCTTGCAATCAATAAAACATCTTAACCTCTACAAATAACTAAATATAAGTAATTAGACAATATGAGATATTTATTTACACTAATTTTAATTACAATATTTTTACACATCACTACCAATTTCTTCCTGGGTAACTTTTCATCTCGAGTATCATGGCATTCTACCGGAATATGATATATTTTGAAGACATCAAACTCAAAAGAAAGCTCCTTTGTGAGGATATATAAGGGAAATAGGTTAGGTTTATTGACCTTATTAAAACCATACATTTGTTGTATTAGAAATTCTAGGCAGGTTCCAAGATTATTGCAATAACCTTAAGACTATCACCCACATACATGTATATACCTACAAAACATAAGGTTAATATAAACACATATGTCAAGAAAGAATTAATTCTAATTTATTAAGCTCATATGTGAGGGGTGGCCAATGGTCCTCCTCACAAAAATATTACAATGAATCTCTCTTCTACAATGATTACCTCTAACACTAGCTATCTATGCTTTTATAAAAACAAGAAGAGGCTATTATTAGGATCGAAGAGTAGTTTCTTGCAAAACAAGTCTTCTTAAAGATAAAATTAAAAATGATTATCTATTAATAGTCAAATTCAACTAAGTCAATTACTTAGTTGATACTCTTCTCTATTAATAAAATATGGATAAATGTGCACATGTATGTGCCCATCTATATTTACAATTAAATAGTGAGAGTGCATCTTAAACTATACAATAGTGTAGACATTATTAGATACACTAACATCCCAACTTAAGATGTACTGTATAAAGGAGATGATAAAGTAAGCTATACTAGCCTAAGTAAACTTAAAAGAAGAAATGTGAGGTTTGCACCAAGAGTTTTCTTGTTTTAATCTTACTTAGGCTATTATAGCTTACTTTATACTCTCCTTTATAAAGTACATCTTAAGGGGGGTGTTAGTGTATCTAATAACTCGTATACTATTGTATGGTTTAAGATGCATTCTTATTATTTAATTGTAAATATAGATAGACACATGCACATGCAAATTTATCCATACCATTTTAATAGAGATGATCCTAAATTAAGTAATTGACTTAGTTGACTTCCACTATTAATATAAAAAACTTTAACGTTTATTTTTAAGAAGCTTTGCAAGTAACAACTCTCTAGTCACTATTTCATGCAATATATATTTTATATTTATTGTACATGGCTACCTAACATGGACTAGTTGTGAAGATCCATATCTATGGGTTTTCCTTACTTTCTCTAAGTTACTTACTACCATATTAAAAAATTTGGACAAGTTAATTGGATTGTTGAAATAACCTTAAGACTATCACCCACATACATGTGTGTATTTGTGAAACATAAAAGCATTATAAACATAGGTTGTTAAGGTACAATTACTAACAATATATTAACCTCATATATAAGGGAGGGACAATGTCCATCCTCACATAAATATTACAATGAATCTGTCTTCCACAATGATTACCTCTAACATTATATCTCTATGTTATTATAAAACAAGTAGAGATTGTTATTGGTCAGTGCTAATTGTACAACAATCACACCTCTAAGTAATATAAATGTGCATGGAAATGATGACTATAAGTAGTGCATATTTGCACACTAGCATTCAAACTTAGAGGCATGCGTTCATAAATATGATCATTGTATTAAAAATTAGAGGCCCAAAGGCATGTAAATGACCACTGAATCACACCTTTGAGGCACAAGGGAATAAAAATAACCATTGGATTAGAACTCAGATGCAATGTAATCACATACATATCCATATACATACCTCCTTAATCCTGAATTGGGTGAGATAGAATAAGATGTGAATGTTCGAAAAACATATGCCCAATTAACTTGGAATATAGTGAGAACCATAGTGAACCAGATATCCTAGTAGAAGAGAAAAATTATTTAAAATCCATAATCTACCTTCTTACCAAAAATCAACACGATATATTAGTTTTCTAGTTTTGGCAGAAATTTTGATGACACCAAAAGTACCACACAATGGCCAATTTAAACTCTAAAATAGAAGGAAATTTTGATGTACAAACCAAGACATAACTTTTGGTAAAATTTTAGGTCAAATAGAAAACTTTGGATTTATCATGAATCCTGTTGTCATGCAAAATTTCTAGCATGAAAAATTGAAACTTTTGAGCATGACAACTAAGCCCATAATTGAAAATTATATTTCCCAGTCATTGTGCATCCATCCTCTGTCCAACCTCACCTCAATTCAATCCTCACCCAGGATCAGAGGAAAGTTATAACAAGATTATTAAGTGTGTTTTAGTGTCCAGGGAAGAGTGTCTAATGTTATTGATGAACTCATTGAGATTAGATGAAAAACAACTTCCTCCAGAGGCCTAAAAATGTCAGTTTTGGCCATTCTGCATCTAAGTTAATACCCTCCGGAAGTATACAAGGAAAATATAAAGCATATGAAGATGATTTCAGAGAACATGAAAGATGTCCAAGGAGTTTTAGGAAAATTTGGTCGAAGAAATTTGATTTAGGAATAATATGTTCAACATCGGGTAATTCTAGGCCCAGAGAATGAATACTTCAGCAATGAAAGCCAATTTTTCCAGATGATTCCAAAATCTTTGAGAGGATTCAGGAGGAAAAGAAATATCAATGGAAATATCTTGGAATCCTCTACAAGATAGAAACATGAAAAAGACTCAAATATTTCTTGAGGTAACCCAAAACACATCAGATGCTCCTCTCAGTCAAAGATGAAATATGCCCTAAAAATAAAAATTTCAGAAGAATTGGATCATGATAATGGGCATAATGATCTCATAAAGTGTTTTGGAGTCAAAATAATTTAAGGTTTGACCCCAAAAACACTTTCTTATGCTCTTGGGGTGAAAATATTGTTTCTGATGTCCACTCTTTCCCACAAGATGCAAGGGGGAGAAGGGAGACACAAAAGCATGATCTCCTACACCCTAGTTAGCCCTTGGTCACTTAAATAGTCACAATGTTCTTATCTCCAAAATGGTGCACCTGATCTCCGTAAAACTTCACCGATGCACTCCATTTGAAAAACCGTTCATGATGAATTATGATTCATGGCATGTGATCCCACCATTTAAATTTTATTGATGACTAATTTTTTCCAACCATGAACTCCATTTTTGCATAGAATAGTTGACAATGTACTTGTAATTTCCCATTGACTTGACGAGTTGAATTTCTCAAATTTTGGAGAAGATGATCCTCATAAAATTAGATTTTGATTGATCCATCTCTCACATGATGAAGTGGATAATTTTTAGGGCTATGGAGGACAAAGTTTTCTCTTAGTATTCTTCCCTCTTTGAAGAAATTTGTAATTTCCCAGTGATCCAGTGATTCAAATTGCCTGAAATTTGGAGCAAATGTTCGCCGTAAAATCAGCTTTCATTCAAGCCATTTATTGCATGATGAGGTGGATGATTTTTGGAGATATGGATGACTGAGTTTTCTCTTAGTATTCTACCATCTTCGATGAAATTCTCATTTTACCACTAATCCAAACAAGAAAATCATCTAAAAATCAGAGTAGAGCATCCTTAAAAAATATTTTTTTTTAAGACCACTTTCATTCCATTCTGAAACTGGGAAGACCCACTTCTAAACATAATAAGTCTTCCTAAACCTCACTATCTATAAATAGTAATAAATGCAAACATTTCATTCTCAGAGTTTTCGTTTCCCCTTGAAAATTAGGGAAACTCAAAAGTGCCAAATCAAGAAACTAGTAACTAAAATGGACTTCTCAAAATAAGACTTACTACAAATAGTAAGTTTGGAGATATTGGTCAAAAAGCAAGGATGCTGAGTCAACCATGCTAATAGAAGGGGACCTAGATGTGTTTGAAATATTAAAATACATCACACTGACTTACAAGATTCATGATTCCACACTATGTGATTTCAGTTGGATGAAGGAGCAATTATTCTACCTGGAGGAGGAAACATATTTCCATGTGGATCATACAAGTAGGGTGGTGTATGAGCATCCTGAAGAAGATTCAATTTAAGAAGGATTTTAGAGCCAGGAAGGGAAATGTGATGATCTTCATTTGGAGTATCATGTTTGTAAGAACATAAAATCATCTTAGGTTCATCAAGTGCAAGTCACTTAACAATGTTTTGAACACTCATTCAAATGCATGAAGTGTCTCTGCATCTCATTGGAGGGGAAATTTGTGATCACTATGTTCTAATTCCAAAAAGGTAGTCACTTGATCAATAGGTGAAATAAAGAACATCAAGAGGTTTATGAAGAATATGGAACATCAAGAACTTCATTAAAATTCAAGTCATCAAGGAAATGGTCATCAGGAGCATGATAAGAGAAGATCACTATGAGTGAGGTTGGCAGTCATCTCAAGCTCAAAAACAATGCATGTATCCTGAAAGTATTTTTGAATACTTAAACAATGCTTTGTAGTGTGCTCACATCTTGCAAGTCAAGGATTTGACATTTGTAGTCAGGGATCAATCCTTCTATCTGTAAGATGAATACTTGTTTCAGTGAGTGACAAACACACATAAAAAGGTTTGAGAATCATGAAGTTGATTTTTGGTTACAAAGTGAATTGTGAAGGCCTTGTAGAGTAAGGAAGTGATCATTATACCCTAAATAATACCTTGTGATTAGAGAATATCATCATGTTCCCATAAAAAATGTAGATATCTTGACAGTGTTTTTGAACACTTAGTCGATACCCTGTAATGTTTCCATATCTCATAGAAGAAGGATATTGTGACCATAAGGCTTCAAGTCAAAAAGTTCTTCATCGAAAAAGACTTCATCTTTGTTGGAAGTTGATTCTTCATCAATAAGACCTTTCCCATATTCAAATTTCCACCTCTCTTTATTATTCTCCCTCTTCCCTCACTATCTCTCTAACATTCTATTCCTTCATTGAGAGTACACTTTTTCATTCTTTTGTCTTATTCAATTAAGTGACTTAATGTTGAATTGTAAAAGTACCTTTTCAAAAATAAGAAAATGTCTTAGTTTCATTCCTAGAGGGAATTTGAAAAGTCACATGGTTGTGAGATGAAAAGTCATATGATGGGAAGAGGAAGAGACATTTTTGTATGCTATAATTTGGAATGACCTCCCCATTCCAAAGGGTTGGCAATTGTTAATTGATGTATGTTGTTAAGCTATGTATCACTACTACATCAAGAAATAAGAGCTAAATTTCCTCTACATCCTTGACTATGTTCCTTTATCCTCTCTACTCTCTAAATTTGCAAGCATGGTGATCTTGTATAACCAAGAAGGAACTTTTTGTCCTTGATTAATGAATCTACAAAACTTTGTGTCTCTATTTTGTTACTCTTGATAATTTCTTACATTGTTTTTTCTCTTCTAATTGAATGTGGACCTACTCTAGTTACTATTGGTGATAATATACTAGTTCCTACTCATAACATTAATCCTCTCTCTCTATTTATCCTACTCCTCTTTACCTCCACAAAAAATTCCTCCCTTGTACACTGTACAAACATTTTGCCATATGTTTAGTGGAGTATTCCTATGTGATCCCAGACCTAATGGCCACCACAAATTTTTAGTTAGTTTAAATTCAATAATGGGAGCCTCCCCATACCCAAGAAGGAGGGGCTTGGCCCCATGACCATTGGTGGAAACCAATAATCTGCACTACGACAAATTATTTCACCAACAAATCCCAAGGTGGCCTATTTAGAGGCTGATTCAAGATATGATGCAGAAGGAAAGTTTGTTGTACAGGATGAGATTATCTTCTAATAAAATTTCAGCTCAATATGAGAATGTCTCCTTTTTAATGGTTCTCAAAGTGACCCAACACTACTTGAACTACACATTGTACAAGATGAAGCTCAAGAAATCTATGATACTAAGATAGATTATGGTATTTACATCAATTTCTTACTTGGAGAGCCATTGCTTGCAAAAAAAACTCCTCTTAAAGATATAATTTAAAGCACTTTTCTATTAATAGTTGAAGTCAAATAATTCAATTACTTAGCTAATACCCCTATCTATTAATATGATATGGATAAATGTGCACATCCATGTGCCTATCCATATTAGTAATTAAACAATAAGAGTTATCTTAAATCATACAACAGTTTAGGAGTTATTATATATAATAATATGTACAATTAAATTTAAGTGGTTATACACATTTACACCAAAGTCACTAAATAGACACCTAACTCTGGTCTTTGACACTTATAAACATTAGTTTTGAAACCTTTTTTTAGTACACCTCCCATTGCTCAACCAACCCTCCAATGGACTCTGGGATTTTTTGTTAGAAATGCAAAGGTTTACGCATTCTCGTGGAAAAATAACTGTAAAGTGGTAATTAATTTTTTTCAAGAAACAATTAATTAAACCTTATAGCGTTTCTAGCTTGACCTACGTACAACTTATTGGTGCCCTTGGTTGACGGTTCACCCTATAATGTTGAAAAAGGAAATGAAGTTATTAATAATTGTGTTATGCAATTTTTTTTAGATAGCCTTGAGATTTATATCTCTTGACGCTTTAAGATAAATGTATTTAATATATGTACACACCTATGTACATACATACATACATACATACATACATACATATGTACACACATACACACACACACACATACATACATACATACATACATATGTACACACATACACACACACACACACACACATACATACACACATACACAATCATACATACATACATACATACATCCATACATATGCATGTGTGTGTATGTATGTATGTATGTATGTATATGATATATATGTATATGTATACACACACAAGTGTGTACATATATATATTGTTGTGCAATTAAAAGTAAAATAAAATTTAAAATAAAATAAATTATTTATTAATAAACAATAACAAAGTAGAATACATAATACGTTTTAAAAAAAACAAATGAAAGTTAAAAAAAACATATTTTTTTTGTTAACTCAAAGGAATTTAGGCATATCCTAATGACCTAGAGCTGTGTAGCTCTAACACAGGGTGAGCTTCTAATAACCTCTGGATTGAGTATAGTGGACCACTCATCACCCCCAAAGATAAATCAGGAGTTTAACCCATGATGTGGGCCACCTAAAGTGATGGATGAGACCAAGTGAGATAACCAAAATGGTCAAAAAATAAGGATATAGGAGAGGCATGTGGTTACACACATAGCTAGAGTGTGGAAGCATTTCACTAAATAGTTCATGTGTTTGTTTATACTTCCTCATGTCAAATTTTTATGGGATTGTTTTAGAGGAGGGTGATCAAAGTTTGGCATATTTTTGCCATTATCTAGAAGAGAACCAAATAATAATAATAATGGAGGCAAAGAGGGGGTAGTTGAGGTTGGAACCAAAGCCCTTTCATAAATCCCAATTCATGTAGATCTTGAAATCATTGTGTTCCATGACAGAGCATTATTTCGAGGCATTTTATTTTTGAACACTCCATATACCTTGTGTAAGGAGTGGAAGATGTATTGTAGTGGAGGAAGTGATGATGATGGAAGTGCTTCCAAGATTTTTGAGGTTCCCCCAATGTTTGATATATTAATAAAGGAAAGATGAAAACAAGTGGATAAAGGGGATTGCATATATGAAATCACTTCCTATGATAATTGAAGTTGTATGTAGAAGGAAAGTTTGGGTGGGGGATATGAAGGAAGGGTGATGGGAACAATGAAAAAGAAAGAAAGGGAAATCTCTTTGACAAGTTTAAGGTCCTTCTTCACAACCATTGCGAGCATATGCCCAACATGTGAAACTCAAGAACTTGAGATCAAGGAGCTTGTTGAACAAAGAGGTACTTATGTATCACATATGTTCATAATAAATGCCGTAAATCTACACAAAAAATGACCTTTGTATCTAACCTCAACCCCATAACCATTGCTTCACAATCCACATGCCTCACACCAATTATTTATAAAAAATTACTAACAAAATTTTGATGGAAAATGTAACAACACATTATGTTTTTAGATTTTTAAGTAACAACATAATATATTAAATTTTATACCAAAACTAATGGTGATTAATGGGAAATGATTTTTTCCTAGTCAACATGAATTGTGAAAAATTGTGTGAGAGATAGGCTCATTTGTTGAAAGTTTCATGGATTTTTTAATCAAATGATTTTGAATGGTGTAAAACCCAAATTAAAAGCATTTTCAAGTGTAATTCCAACATTTATGAAAGTGGAGCATAGGACCAAGTTTGGACTTCTCTTTTGGACCCCTTCCTTCTTCAAATAGACATGGTTTTATCTTCTTGTTAGACACTCATATATACATATATATACATGTATGTATGTATGTATATATTAGGGAAACCTTATTACTTTTCAAAGACATATACTACACAACCTAGTTATGTGCATTTGTTTTCTTGAAATGTATGTCATGTAAGCATATCGAGCTTAAGGATGTTTTTCTATTGTTTGAACTTTTTTTGGCTGTACTTGACACCTTAAGGAAATCTTAATCCTATTAAAAAAATGTATATATAAACATAACATGAGGGTGCACTTTAGTTTTCTTGGAATGTGTATCAAGTGCAAACTTTGTGCTAAAAATAACTTGTGCATCCTATTCCAAGTTGGATCCTTATAGCTAAAATGCACTTTTTCCACTATAAAAAAACTCTTATAACTTTGTAAACATGATTTGAAATAGATATGTAATAAAACATATGGTTAATATTTCCGCTACCTAATGACTCGAGCACATTATTTTTTAGCTTTATATTGAAAGATAAAAAGTTTAAAATTTTTTAGCCCACAAGTAGATATTTATTTAGGCCCAATTTCTAAGCCCCTTTGGTATGTAGTTTGATAAAAAGTTCTATGGAATGGTAGGGCTAAAACAAACATACATTAGTAGAAAAGTATTCTATCAACTTCCCAACTTTTTTTTAGTTAAGAGAATTCTATAGAAGTGATGTATTTAGTTTTCACTATTTCATTAATTTATTTTGGAGGTCATTCCATAGGAATTTAAATTGCATGGGAGTGGAGTTTCTGCAAGTTGTTCAAAATTGACTTTCGACTTTTCTAGTCAAATTCTTATAGGACTATCCATAAAATTTGGGTGTACTCCTTAGTGTATTGTAAATGTTGGGGACACAGTATAACCTTATTTAAGCATGGTATGCTTAGTTATATTTTGTTTTTGCATGTTGAATTGTTGTCACAATGGTTCACAATAGTGTAGTGTGTTTGGTTAAGTGATTTGTTATAACTTAGTTTGGCAAACGTAAATAAACCATTTTTTCTTAAATACTGCTGAATGGACATAACGACATCATCCTTAATGATTTTAAATGGGGATGTTATGGATATTTTTCCTCTCTTAAACCATTGCAACTTGAATGAACTGGTGCATGTGAGAAAGAAGCAAACTCTCCCTCCCTCTCTCTCTCTCTCTCTCTCTCTCTCTCACACACACACACACACACACACACACACACACACACACACTTTTGAATAAATAAAAACCTCTTGTGAAAAAATAATGTTTCACTCTCTCTCTATCTCTCACCTTATATATTTGAATGATTACAAAACTCATGTGAAGATAATGTTGTTCTCTCTCTCTCTCTCTTTTCCTCCTCCCAAATTCTAATGCTTATATTCAATTGCTTATTTGGTATAATGAAGTCCCTATTAGCAGTTATGTTGACAAATGCTATTGTAGGTTGTTGAGATCAAATAATTCAAATAAATGAATCCCATGAATATCTATGCCTAATTGTACTTGTACTTGTATTTTTATTAGTGAAAAGAAGGATGTAAATTGTTAGATAAACGAACTTGTCAAACATGAATAGTTTTTGGATGAGAAACCTTTTTTTATGACAACGCTAACATTTGTAGTTTTTTTAATATTGAAAATATATGTTTGATTTGTATTGAATTTTTGAAGAGATGCATTGGTATATAGTTATTTTTTATTTTAAAATTCATATTCCTATTGTCCTAAGTCTACTTAAAATATTAAGTTGGAAATGGTGCTCTTTTCACTTATATGGATCAACCTATGCATTATTTTGGACTTATCTTGTGATATTTTATAAGGAAATTAATTTATAACCCGAATCTCATACCAAACATACTTCCTTGCTTTAACATTTGTAGACATGTAAATTATGTTGCTGTATTCTTTTAACCTTATGATGACTTGGGCACACCTTGTAGTGCCCACATTTTTATAGCCTCATTTATTTGCTATTCCTTCTTCTCATAGACATGTTTTGGTAGGGATTTGATATATTTTGGACATTACATTAGGATATTTGATCTTATTGACATGTATGGAGATTTGGCGTATAGCGCCAATTTAGCTTGATTACTATGTTGTCACATTATCTTATGATGTCATGGATACTAACTGATATGATGCTGTTCGGACCTCATTTATATTTGATGGATACTCAATTTGATTGCATGTTTGGATTCTATGGATGAATATCACTTTATCTTATATGGCTAACTCATGGTGGATTGCGTATAATTATGCATGTTGTCACATTTTAGATTCCAGAATGATGATATGCTAGCATAGAAATTCTTTGACTTTTTATTGATTAGTTGATTCACATTTTATCGGACAAGTACTTCTATTGTGTGCAATGAGTGTGCAGGTGACAGGTCATAGGAGAACGTGGGATTCAGGCCAGCTACACAATTTTACACAAGCAGCCCATGGGGCTAAGCCCTAACCATGTTTACTGTATGAGACCTTAGTATTATATTTTTTTGTTTTGGGCACCATGAGTGACCATCTTTTGTAATATAATATGTCTTGTAATATTAATCTTGCTTAGGGTGTTGAGTTTTTGTTATAAACTTGTTTTGGGGACTTAGTGGCCCCACTTACATTAAGTTTTGAGTGTGTATAATGATGTAATTAATCAAAAGGGATTAGGGTCACATGTGAACCCTTGGGTGGGCCCCACACCCTCTACCATTGTGCCCAAGTGTGCCAAACCCGAAATTGGGCTATTTTAGGTATTTTTAGGGACCCCTTTTTAGTTTGGGAGTTCACTTAGCATGAAAATGGGCCCTTGGACCCTAGCTAATAGGTAGGGGGCTTATTTCCAAGGCTTAGAAAGAGTTTCCCTCCCATTTTTCCTTCCTTTGGTCACATCCATGTAAGGTGGATGGGGATGTGTGTTTTGTTAAAAGTTGCACAAGTTTGTTTTGGTTATCATTTTGGGTAATTTGGGAGAAAAGGGTTAAAAGCTATTTTATCCTTTCTCCCTTTTATTTTGAGAATCTTTGACCTTGAGGGAAGAGAGGGGTGACACATGTCACCCCCTCATTTGTGAGGATTTTTGCTTGCTCCTCTTCAAATTCTCCCTCATGGGGAAAGAAAAGAACTTTTTATTGGGAGCTTCTGTTTGGAGGCTAGTGGATTTTGGAGCTAGAGCTTGCTTGGGTCAAGAAGTGGAAACGTTAGAAGTTGGAGAGCTTTTGAAGGTAGGATCCTTGAGCTCATTTGTTTGTTTTATACCATGTTAGATATTAGTCTTGGTTATTTAAAATGTGTGTTGTTGCATGTTAATTTTAATTGTTGTTCTACTTTATTTTGCTCCATCCATCATATGACATGATGGAGTTTTAGACTTTGTGGGGGAAGAGAGAGGGATTTTTCCCTCTCAATCCTCATGGCTTGATGGGAAAGCCATTTAGGATTTAAGTTAATCCCCTCAAATGGTTTGAGGTGGGGAAGGTGTTTCATATGGCTTGAACCTCCTTCCCCATTCTTGGTGAGGAAACCCCTTTGGGGTTTGAAAATCCTTCCAAGAAGGATTTGGTGAAAGGGTGGAGAAATAAGGAGGGTTTGAATGACTTTGGAGGAATAAGGAGTGTGTGGAGATCTTGGCTTTGTGCAACTAATGTTGGTTACCAATTTTGGTATTTGGAGAACTCCTTTCTTCTCTTCCCCATTTTAGAGGTACACCATGGTTTCTCCTCTTTTTCATCTTTACAAAATTGGTTTCTTGTTTTAATACTTGTTTTGTCTTTATGTGAATGTAATGTTGGTTGTTCTCCCTTACTCTTGTGCAAAGTTGTGGATAGTATTCCTCTTTCCCATGGGCTTGGGGGAGGCTAGCATGTCTTCCAACCTTGGAAAGGCATGTAATGATGCCTAAGGTTGGGTGGTTATACAAGCTTTTTCTCCTTGTGTTGATGGCTATGTGAAGAACAAGACTTGGAGCCTAAAGCTTGAAGATGGTTGGAGTTTATGGCATTTTGGTCTTTCCTTGTTCTCTCAAATTTTTTTGTGAACCATTAATCTCATTTTATTTCTAAGAACATGGCCACGTGGAAGCCTTATTTGATAGTGTATTCTCCATTTGTAAATGGTATTTACTTGCAGATTTTAATCATGCTTTGCTAGGGAAATGTCCCTTCAAACTTGTAAAGAATATTGTAACTTGTGTTCTTGAGTAGTAATGTATTTTTGGGAAAAATATTACATATTGAATCTAAGTCTCTTAGAAATGAAATATGGTAACAAAATGATTCATTTAATAAGAACCTATTGTAACTATTATATTTTGAATGCAAGATGTGTTATTGGATATATTGTGATTCTTGTTAAAGATTTCCTTCTTGTAAGGTTTTGTAACATTAATGTATGGAAAATAAAATACCATTCTTGACATGCATTTATTCTTAGTTTTTTTTTGAAATGATAGTGAATAGAATACAACCAGTTTTCTCTCTTTCCTTAATGCCAAAATAAGATGGATACATTAGCTAGATCACATATGAATATTCCCTCTTCTTTGCTAAGTTGTAAACTTAATTCAAACCATATTTTACTACTCATATATTTGTAAATTTAATTCAAACCAGATTTTATTACTCATATAGTTGTAAACTTAATTCAAACCAGATTTTATTATTCATATAGTTTTCAACTAGGTTTTATAATTCACTACTTGAGGTAAATTGTCTAATAATTTTAAATAGTACAAATATAAAATAAAAATAAAAATAAAAGAAATAAAATAAATTTATATTAGTCATATTTTATTTGTATATTGTTATAACTATGTATTGTAGATTAATATATTAAAATGTATCATGAAACATTACACACACACACACACAGAGACACACACACACACACACACACAGATATATATAAAATAAACAAAAAAAATCAATGTTTTAAAAGTTTTTATTTTTTTTAAACAAATAAATTTGTTGGTGGGGAGAGTTGAACCCCTCCCCAACCCTGTGCACTGCTCCACGTAGCCACCACTCCATGCAGACACCGCTGCTCCCTCCTCTCCACACAGCAAACCCCACCTCCCAATACCCACTCTACCGTCCCCTTTTCCTCCTCCACATGGACCCCCTTCCACTGTGCCGTCCCCCTCTCCCCAACAACAAATCACCACCACCTCCACGCTGTTGCTCACCTGCGTAGCCTCTGCACCCCTCCCCACACTGCCACTGCTCCCAAACACCACCGGGTCTCCCTTCCACATCGCCCACACCCATAGACACCACCCCTAAAACTACCGCCTCTCTCCAAATCCGTGGCCACACACACCCACAAGAAAAAAACACAAAAAAATGTTTACATTTCAATAATGGGTGTTGCTATAGATTGAATAAACAAAGATCATGAAGATCAGGTCCTTTCAAAACAAGAATAAAGCCTCCACAATTCCTCAACCTGCACAAAAAAGAAGAAAACAAAATAAGAGAAAATGATATGGAAAAGAAAAGATAAAGATGATTAGGGAAACTTTAGGGCAAGTTCGAAAACAATGGTCAAGATTAGAATTGATCCTAGGGCTCTCTTTCAATCCTACCCTTGTTTAAGTCATGATATTTTAAAATGTGAATGGGAGATGAATTTTAGGTTGTGTGTGTGGGTAAATAAATAAACAAAACGGGAAAATTAGTAAATCTCAAAGGGTATGTAGAAAATTTTAAGACGACCTTAATAAGCTCAGTGGGAATAAATAATTAAATTACTTCGGGCAATGTTTTATTTAATTCCGAGTAAAATTATAAATGGATATAAAATAAATTTTAAAGGGAAGATGTTTAAACAAACACATTAGTAATCATTGATTAAATAAAAAAATATTTCCGTAAATTATTAGTCGCGCTTGGGGTGTGTTTACGGTGTCCCGAGATGGGGCATTTCACACCTATGCTATTTTTCACTAGTGCCTATGCCGATAAGGTATTTAACCTTTAAGGTTGCTTTAAATGCATTTTTAAAGCATTATTAATCTAGCCTCAAATAGTGAACCATATGTTTGACCTATAAATATAATATTCTCGAAATACCTTGCATATGGAAGGTACTTTTGGGGTGTGATTAGAAATAGATTAAGATCATGAATTTAATATGGCTAATATCTAAAGAAAAATGCATTCTTCTCCTTGAATAATTCTTAGAGCTTGTAATGCTTCTTGTTTGGCATTGTTTCAATCTTTAGGTTGATTGAAGTGATTTTAGACTTAGTTCACTATAGGAAAAAACACATGATACTTGTTCCAGAGTTAGTATATCTTGGAAATGTAATTGTTTTTATTCAAGGATATTTTGATCACTAGTAATTTGTAAAGAAAGGAGTTGGTTAAATCTATGTAAGAATATATAATAAAATATTGAATTACATATTCAATGTTTATGTTGAGAAACAAATATGATAATGTATCAACAAAAAAATTATATGTTTTAAAACCTATTTTGGGTGCAAATTATAGGCATTATACTTTGATACATTTGGACTATTGCCATATAATCAACTCTTTATCACACATTCCTCATTTCTGATTACCCATGCATCATTTTATTTGCCTCTATCTTCTAGCTATACTTATTTAAGATCATATAAATATATCCAGGAAAACCTTAAAAATTCTACACATACATTCTCCATTTCTTAGAATCCTATTTTCTACCACCAAAACATCCACCTCAAACACTACCATCCATAGATATTGCGCTTCTCTAATGGCAATGTCCTTATATGTATGAGTGCTATTTTTCAAGTATGGGAAATTAATTAGGTCAATGGGTTAAAACTAAAATTATTTAATTCTATGACTACTGTGGAGTCATGTTTTTCATGTTGCGAGTAGTTAATCTCATGTTATTTTAAAGGAGAACTCATGAATGTAATGGGTGAATGAATTTTGTCATAATTTTCTTGGACGACGACTACTGAAATAGTAGTCCTAAGCATAACAGTATATAATGAAATTTTGTTGAAATCTAGGAAAACTAAAGTAGGTAATTTTATAATGGCACCTTTGATAGACTCAAAGGATTCCTTTCCTTTTTTACCCCACTTGAAATATTCCTTGGGTTTCATCATGTTGGTGATGTCCTTTGTAAGCTCAATAAAGTCTAGGATAAATCTTCTCAAAAAATTAACTTTACCAAAGAAAGAATGCACACCTGGTTTACTGGTGGGTAGAGACAATATCTTAATAGATTCCACTCTTTCTATATTAATCTTTATGCCTTCCTTGCTCAAAATGTGACCAAGGATTTTTCCTTTAGTTACTTTGAATATTGATTTTTTTGTATTAAGGGAAATGCAATGTTTTCTATAGAGGATCATGATTTTTTCAAGTTGTTCTAAGTGCTCTTCTCTCTTCTTCCAGTATAAGGTGAGATCATCTAGATATACCACAATGAATTTCCATTTTAAATCATTAATTTAGCCAGATCCATAGATCTTTGAAATGTAGTACTTGTAATGATCAAGCCAAAATATATATGGTGATATGAAAAAGTGCCCCATGGAGTGATGAAATCAGTCTTGAATTGGTATTCTTTGGAAACTTGAAGTTGGTTATAGCCATATATTTTATCGAGTATGGACATCATTTATGAACCATTCATTACTTGTAGGATATTATCCATGACTAGAAATGGGTAATTATCCTTTAGGGGAGCTTGATTTAAGTTCCAAAAATACACATAGATGTGGATTTCACCATTTTTCTTCTAGATCGACACAATATTATCTATCCATGTTGAATGATGGATAGGAAAAAAGATACATTAATTGAGTAACTTTGCCACTTCTGCTTTAATGGTCCCAATAATCATTGGATTATAATGTCTTTGATTTTACCAAAAGGTTTTGAAATATATTTTTAAAGGGATGGAGTGCTACATTGATTGACGTTGAAAGGATTTTAAGTCATCATATGAATATTTTTTTAATAAAGATGAGAAGTTTCTCCATTCCTTAAGTGAACAAAATTTTCTTATGTTTACCATCCTTGACTGTTCACTTGTTATGATGTTTATTTTTTCATATTCTAATGAATTTATTGGTTGATCCTTGGCCTTACCATGGAAAAACCTATCATTATTTTCAAATAATTCCTCCAATGACACTAGCCCCTTAAAAATCATGTTACATTTAAATTAGATTAGTCCATCTTCATCGGTTTGATCAATTGTGTTACTGACACTATCATTTGTGGTAAAATTTTGTGGGAGTGAATTAATAAATTCAAAGTACATAGATCTAAAATATTTGGTTTTCCACAAGAAGGACATAATGTGATTATCATCATTTAATACTCGTAATTTTTCTGAATTGTTTGACATACTTGGGAGGAAGAAAATTTCCACTGAAAAAATTTCTCCACTAAAATATGGATGTGGGATCATTAACAAGGTAGATAGTGCCAAAGAATAAACCCTGACATTTTGATCTCTAGGAAATTTCTTGATATCAAATACATAAAAATATTTAAGACAATCCCAAACTCTATTTCTGTTGTGGTGAAGATGAGAGTTAATCACTTGAAATACATCTCTTACCTATTTCACGATTAACTCAACATATCCTTGTACAATGAGATTCTTGATCGCCATTTATTCTGTGGCTTATAACCCAAGAAAAAATACTTCATATTTAGTATTTTTTTTTTGTGTTGGAGAACTACAAATTATATGTAGAAGGGAAAAAATCTCCTTGCGGAGAAGACAACATGATACTTGCACCTGAGCCAGTTGACGAACAAATTCCATCAAATTCCATGCTCCAAATTTCATTAGCAATGTATGTTAGCTTTTCTTCAAGAATGTGAAGATATTTTCCTCATTTAGAAATCATGAAGTATTTACCATCACCTCTTTCTCTGAATGGAATTCTCCATAATTACCCGCTTCCCTTCGACACCTTGTGATATTGATTCTGATACTGCTGACTATATTATGGACATTGTTATAGTTTGATTTAGTATGATGTTAGATGTTAGATCATGGTTTATTGTGGACTTTGATTCATATGTGGTGCATGATGATTATTGGAAACTTTTTATATATTGATGTTGATATACTGTTTGACATGGTTATATTATAGATGTGGTTTGGACATGTGATATTTGGATATTTTGAGTAGACCTAGAAAGTGGAATTAATTTGATGATCATATAGTTGTTGATAAAACTGCAAATGATATTGTTGTTTTCCTTGATGATGTTGTGATTCATATGTATATATGGTTTTGGAATTATATTTATATTCATTTTGGATGTTCTGATGCGGCCACGAGGCCGAAGGAGGTATTTGTATTTTTCAGGTTAAAAATATCACAACAAACATCGGGGGATTGAAGACCAACCACATTGGAATTCTAGATGAATTCAACAAGGTCACCATGGAAACTTGTATTTGTTTGTGTGTGTTGGATTTTGTTAGGGATTCCCATGGGGGGAATCACCTTCGAATGTGACCAAGGGACTTTATGCTTTTCTTTTATTTTGGTCTTTTGTTAATGTTGTATGTGTTTTATAAGTGATGTGTTTTCTTTCCCTTTTCATTATTTAATTAAATTGTGATTTGAGAATGTAATTAATAGAGTTGTTGGTATTTTTTTAAGTGTTGTAAGTGATGTGTAAGTTGATTTTAGAGTATGAAACACTCCACCTTCTTGGAAATTCAAATTTTTCCTTGGAGGCTGATTTTGGAGGCTTGTGGGACAAGTTAAACTTGTCCCATACCTCTTAAATTTATTTACCAACCATACCTATGGTTGGAGAGTTGAATTTAGACTTTCATTATGCATTTTTGTAAGTCAAGTTGTAAATTTTAATTGCACTTTTCTTACATGTTTTAATTTTAGTCCTTTGGAGTGTGGGCTTGTTTTGGAGTGTGTAAGTAATCTGTCATATTATTCACCCACCTATTTAATATGCCTTGGAGAATGAAGTTGACTTGGGTGTTGGAGTTGAGGATGTGTGATGTGGCATCCTACATGGATCCACCTCATCCTCTTCTCTTCCCTCTTCTATATATTCAAATTCCCATGCTTGTTTTTGGGTTACTTCACCTTGGAATGCTTCATTCTTGGGTGAATTATTTTGTTGTTTGAGAGCTCTTGCTTTGGAGGGGTTTGAAGATTGTTGAATGCTTGTGCTTGGAGGATATTTTGGATTGCTTGCATTGGAATAAAGCTTGTTATTTTTGAACTTGGAACAACTCCATCATGGAAAGGTAAGAGCTTGGCTCTTGTTATGCTCTTCTTTCATTTTTATGCTTATGTGAATGGTTGAGTGTGTGAATGTGTTGTTTTATTCATTGGCTGGTTGGGTAGATGGCCTAGGAAAGGTGTAGGAGAAGACTATGGGGATTCTTGTGGGGAGACATAAGTGTTATGGGGAGGTATAAGTGTGGAGGGAGTTGGGATTTGGGTTCCACCTTGCAAAATAAATAGCTTGCATTTCTTTACTCGTTATGGGGTGCCATAAGAGGTTGGGGAGGCATAAGGAAATGGGAGGAATAAGGGGTACTTGGGGGAGGCATAAGGGCATGTCAGGGTTTTGAAATGATATGTTTTGGCAGTTTGTTCTCAGGTGGTGATACCCATTTCCCCTTGGGAGGCATAAGCAACATCCCCCATAGTTTCTTGCTCCTTTGGCTTGCATGAGGAAGCCTGAGTGTTGTTTGTTGTCTTTTATCTATGGTTGCAAACTGTAGTTTTGTTCTGGACTGTGTTTTAAATATGAATTTGTATGTGTGTTGTGGAAGCCTATTGTTGCCATGAGTTGAAACACATTTCTTATTACATTGTGGTTGGGGCTCGGGGGCCAATGAAGAAGGATGACTTCTCCTTTTCATTGGATGTCTTGGTTGGGTGGAGAGCATTTCCTTTCTCCCTGCTTTTGTTGTGATCAAACTGGAAAATGGAGGATCTTCACGTTGCTGTACTGGAGCAGAGGAAAAAGACAAATTTGATAGTCCTTGTTGAGATTATTTCTTATTGTAACCTTTTCCCACTTTGAAGTGGATGACATTGTATATTATCTGTGATGGAAAGGCTACTCTGTTTTAGTTATGAAAGTAGTTGTGATTATGGAAGAATATATCTTGTATTCAGTTCTGTGAACAGAAAAGAAAGATATGTATTTTGTATGTTATATTCTGAAAATAAATGGGAAAGAAGTCGTAAAAGATTCATTTGAATTAATGGAAGTTGTGTACCTTGCTCAAATGATTTTGTTTTCATTGGAAATATACGTTTGAAATATAGTATAAAAGCTCTGGTTGGAAAATTGAAAAGTAAATACGCATGAAGAAATGTTATACTGCTCTGTTCTTTTGAAATGCATGATTTAGAAATCAGAACTGTACATTGGATTTTGAATACTTGAATTGAAAAAAAAAAAACCAACTTCATATGTTAGATTGGATTGGGAATAAATTTCATATATCAAGTTGGTAAAGGAAACCTGGATCTGTTTAAGATCAAGTATAAACTCCATCCTTTATTTCACTGTATACTTGCAAAATTTTATCAAAAAGTATAGAGCAACCCTACAACATTGAAAAGATAAATTGAAATACCAATGGAACTTGTGGGATCAAAACGATCCCAAGCAAACAAAAATACTTAAGGAATTTCCATAGAACCTTTCAATTTGGGCTCAAACAATTTCACAGTCGTTGTTGTCAAATTGGGAAATTTTCAAAATGTAAATCAACCAAATAACTTAACCCTTGTAATCTATCCTAAAATATTCCAAGAAAATTCCTCCATGCCTGTTTGGCATGTTGAGAAGGAATTATGGCAAATTCAGACAAATTTTATAAGTTGAACAGTCCAGTTCACATTTTAAGTGACAGAAAGACGTTTTCTTAAAATTGACCCTTCAAACTTCATCAAAATTTAAATCTTAAGCTTCATGTGCAAAGAGGACTTTGAGATATTTCCAAAAAGTCCTCGTTTTCCAAAAACAAAGCTCCCAGTCGAAAGTTATGGCCTTCTGAAGTTCCACTTCATTTTGGCTTCAAAAATTTTCTAACCGTCAAATTTAATTAATAAAATATTCTTGGGCAGACCCACGGGATAAATCCTTCCTTTTTGCAATTTTTTCCCAAAAAATATTAAGGCATGAAGTTCCCCATGACTCCCCTGACCCACAAACATTCTTGTTGATCAAAACAATCTAAGTTCAAAAAAAAAATTTGGAAAAAATTTCTACATTTCCCCCGCATCCCCGTAGGCCCGTAGCCAATCAGGTGCTGCCACATGGCTTAACAAGGCTCTTTCAGAGGTGTGGAATCCCTTTTAACCTTGGCACTTGCAAAATTAAAATTTGGAAACTTTTCCTAGTTTCCTCCGTGGCCCCGCCAGCCCGCCGCCAATCAGGATCTGCCACGTGGCATCACGAGGCGTCGGCGGAGGCGCGGGTGAATTTTACCCTTTTCTCCCTTCTAGGCATTAAAATTATTTTATCCCCACCACCCCACTTTCCCCACATTGGCTTAGGAGGTGCCATGTGTCCCTTGCAGACTTGTGGACTTGCGGGTGCGTGGGTGCAAAGGTGGCTTTTCACCCCAAGCGGGAAAATTGCCGAAACTTCTCCCACGGCTTCGCTGGCCCGTGTCTGGGAAGAGATTTCATCCCCAGCCCTGCTGAACCCGACTCCTCCTCTGGGAAAAATTTCTCCCCATGGCCTGCAGACCCTTCCCTGGGAAAATTTTCTCCCCTAGGCCCGCCGGCCCGCCTTGGGAAAATTTTCCTCCCAAGGTCCGCCGACCCATAACTTTTGAAATACAGGGAGTTAGGAGGACTTCTTTATATCACTGGAAAGGTGAGAAAATTTCCTATCTAATGGGAATGTTTTTATAAGGTTTCAAGTGCATTAATTTTGAGAAAAAATTACGTTGAATCTCTTAAGCCTGTCAGAGGGTGGGAGAGTGAGAAATTTCCCTCTTAATCCTAATGATTATTCTAACCCTAAGTTTTGACCCTGTAAATTTAATAATTGTTGTAATGGGAAAAAATATGAGCTAATATTTTTATTTGGCCTCTAAACCTTGCTTGTGGCAACTGTTGTTTTGTAACCTGGTAGCAGACACTTTTATACAAAAAAAATTATCCCATAATTTTTCTGACTAATCCTAGGTTGTTCTTGAGTCTCAAGTGGGTTGTTTTAGCAGGCGTTACCATAGTATGGAAAATATTAGTTTAAATTGATCTTGAAGGAATATTTACATATTTTTTATTACTCTTTTGATGTGCAGAAGTGGAAACATCATTCTGGGAAGGAATAGAAGTACTTGACTTAACTTTCTTAGAAGATGTATTACGATGAGGCATGAAATCAATATTTTTTTGCTCGATTCCAAATATGGGGGGAGTAGGTATCCTCTCATATATAATCCTTTTAGGTGGTATATTTATCAGTTGAGGATATTATCTCTCCCTTTCTTCATGCTTGGATGATTGATCTTTTTAAGGGTTTTTGATAGTGTAAAAACAACACATGAATGAATCTTCATATTAGATACAAAATATTTATACTAATCTTTAGAAGAGGATGAATAATCAAATAAACCAACCTATATGGATCCAATTTCTTTGATTGGAAGCTCACCTTATTATTCTTCATCTTTTTAAGATTTCTCTTCTTCATTTTCATCATTTGATCAGGTTCCATAAGTCACGTTCATTGATGGAGCCTCAAGAGATATCTCGTGAGGTGGAAAACCAATCGTTTATTTTTTTGGGAAGTTATTCCTCGGAATGTATTTGTAAAACGTATTTGAGCAAGTTGATTTTTGAGAGAAAGTACATCATTAGTAATTTTTTGTACCACGATTATGTAGCTCTAGAACTCAAGCTTTGAGCTTTGTATTTGTTTGGTCATCTTTTAATTTTTCCAAACATCAATAGATCATCTTCTACATCTAGCAAAATCTCCTGTGCTTTATTTAAATTAGTAGGTTGAATCCTTCTCAATATTAAATTGACCTCATGTAATTGGGTAGTGGTGAAGAATATTAACTGGTTATTCTCCATAGGCTTTGAAATTTCTAAGATTTTATGGAGCATCTTGTTGAACTTAGTAACAAAGTCCCTCATAGGTTCATGAGGATATTTTTTTAGTTGAGATAATTGTGAAAGGAGGGCATGAGAATCTTCAACATGCTTGAACCTAGCCTCAAACATGGATTCCATGTCTTCCCAATTTGTGATTGATATCCATGGTAAGTGATAGAACCAATTAAAAACAACCTCTTGTAGTGATTCCACAAATATAAAAACTGAAAAATATTCATATTCAACTTCCAAAAACCCAAAATATGTGATGAATGCAACAATATGATTAGCCGGATGTTGTTTCCTATCACCTTTGAACTTGGGAAAGTTTTTTCTATATCATTTTGGAAATTCATGTAGTGGAAGAGCCAAGGTCAACGGGCCTATATTCTATCCCCACATCATAGGTGCATCCATTCTCTCTTCTTCTTCCTATGGTTATTATTCTTCTTATTCTTCTTCTAGAGGAATGAGGTTTAATGGTTCAACAATTGGTTCTTCAAATGGGGCTTCAAGAGAGAAGTTAGTATTAAATTCATGGAAGTAATCTTGACTATTTCACCTTGATATTTAAACAATGGGAAGTATGAAGTCACCATGTTGTTTCTCTTCAAATGACAGGTCAATTATACCACTAGCTAAATTACCCCTTGTATATCTTATTTATGCTAATTTGTAGAATTTGTGTGCAACTCAAAATAGATTTCTTTATGCTCTTCTTTGCTGGTTCAGAACTTGTCTAACACATTGCTAACTTGGGCATGTTATTCTTTAGAACTGAAAACTCTTGCAACAACATGGAAGTGATTAAAATTTACTCTGTTGTTCCAGATGAAATTCCTCAAATCTACTATAATATCTTCTTAAGTGTATTGGAAGAAAAGAAGGTTAGGATGCATGATTAGAGAAATTCCAGATATAGCCATTAGGGGAAAAATGCAGAGTAAACATTAAGGCTATTTGAATTTTACAATTTCTATTTTTTTGGTTTTCTTCGATATAGAATTTTTATTATTTTTGTGGTTTTAGAGGTGGTGCATAAACAAAAAAATATTCCCCACGATGGGTGCCAAAAACTGTTGGCGAAATAATTTTTTGTAAGGAAAAATTAGTGAATTTTTACCAATGATCAAGGACTAAGTCCCTCCTCTTGGTAATGAGGAATATCCCATTTATTGAATGAAAAAAACAAATCAGTGGGTGTGTGGGAAGCCATGGATCTTGCGGGAATACTCCACTAGACTTGTGAAAAATTTCTTGCACTTAGTGCAAGGGAATAATTTTTTTCTAGTGAAAAGAGGTAGAGGAGAGTAAGAATATAGTGAAGGAGGGTTAACTTTGTGAATAGGAACTTACATATTTTCATAGAATTAACTAGAGTAAGTCCACACCCAATTAGAGAAATTCAACCTTGCAGGAAATGATAAGAATAAAAAACCATAAACAAAAAGTGTTATTGATTTATTCACCAAAGGAATTAAGTCCTTTCTTGGTTTTACAAGATCATCATGCTTACAAAGTTAATTATACAAGAAATAGAGGAAAAATAGACAATGAGGAAATAAAGGAAAGTAATCTCTTTCTTGTATTTAGTAGTGCAAAACTATCTATTAGAAACTCACAATTGACAACCCCTTTGAATGGAGAGGCCATTCGAATTTATAACATTATAAGAAAATACTTCTCATCTCCCCCCACATGAATTTTCACCTTCCCTCATCATTTGTGACCTTTCATGTTCCTAGTAAACAAAAATTAGTCTTTTTTTTATTAATTTAAAAGAAATTTTACAATGTTGATCTAAAGGTTACTTAAGTGAATAATATAAAATAGTGGAAAGTAAATCTTTAATGAAGAAATAAAACATGGAGAGAGATGAAAGGAGGAAGGAAGAAGAGATGAGATTATCACTCTAATGAAGATGAAGCCTCTATTGATGAAGAACTGACTATTGGTGAACCTTGGGGGAATGTTCCTGGAAATATTTCTTCACCATTAAATTCTTTACTGAAACGGGCTACAACAGGTGCCACTTTATCCACCTATGGAATGTGAACAAAACTCAAAGCATCAATCTAGGTTTTAGGAATGTTTCCAATAGTCTTAAATTAGTTGAACCAAACCTGATGATCCTTCACAGTGACTCTAAGGTACCTTTGTTAAACGAGAAGGGATCTCTCATCCCTTTTTTGACCAAATCTTGGAAGGATTATAGGAGCTATTAGATTTATGAATTTTTATTGATTTAAGGTGACCCAAGATTCCACATGCTATAGCTGATACATTTCATACCAATAACTCATCATGTGAGACCAAATAAGAGATAAGTTATCAGTCATGGAAGTGAACACATTTTTACTCACCAAGGAATGGGAATATAGGTTACTCATTTTAGACACCAATGGAAACACATCATCCCAATGGGTTTTCTCATTCTCAATATTCTCCTTGGTCATCTTTATTTTAGAATTTATAGTGAGGGAAAATTTGAACAATGAAAGAATCAATGGAAATAGTTCCTTCCATTTCTCAAGAACCTTTTCAACCCATCTATCATTATCCCTTCCCTACATTGCGTAACCTTGAGCTTTCTTCATTGTTTCAAGGTTGAAGCTAATTATTAGAGTGATGGATTCTAAAGGAGGAGGTGGTATTGTAATGGAATCGAAAAATGATTACATGTAAGTAGTGTGAGTTCTCAAATGATCCTCTAACTAGTATATTGTTTATTTGTATTCCTCATTTCAATAATGCATGTAGGTAGTAGATTCTTTGAACATGTGTGCATCACATTCATGTGTGGCTTGACCTAAGGAAATATTTGTCATTTTTTAATCATCTAGAGTCATATCTTCCATAGGTTTTACAAAATTTGTTCAAGAAATTGCTACATATTGAACACTAGAAGCCCCACTAAATAAATGAGAGGTTACCTTTGATTTCTTACCTCGCTTGGTTTTCATGATTTATGAGATATCCTCAAAATTAGGTGCCATGACATGTTGCACCATCCTTTCCTCACTTCTACGTAACTCTTGAATCTAAGGGAAATTCTATGATGGGGTGGGCTCAATTTCAGGCATAGGTGTAATTTTAGGTGCATGACAGGGAATTACATCGTTCACATGGAGGGATGACTCAACTGTAAAAGAAGATACAATTATGAACCGATGAAGAAATGGAGACTGTGAAGGGTCAATTTCCCCTTTCTCAAGAGTTTCCATGGGATATTCAATGACTTTAGCCTTCTTACAAAGATTCTTGGGGTGATATTATTTAATGTGATATTCCTCCATGACCTTTCGCTTTAAGGGTTCTTTTGAATGAGCGAAGCTCATGGTTTTCTAGGATGTACTCAGAGAGGAAGTGTGAGATTCCTACCTAGATAAGGTCAAGAGGTTGTAGACACCATGTTTTCATCACCCGCCTACCTTCTTACACAAAAAAATTATTTTATCAAAACACAACATCATATAAACACCCCTAAGCCATCTCCCCTACCCCGTAAAATTGAATTTTTACTCCTTTACAAATTACTATTTACCCATCTAATTACCTTAACCCTCTCTAACTTCACCTAACCATTTATTAACTATCCCTAACCCATTTTACCTCAACCTCCTAACCTTCCCAACTCATATAACCTATTTACAACCATTTTCCCTCATCCATTTACTATAAAATCAAATTTGGGAAGTGGTTCCAATAACTTCTAAATGTTTTTCCCATAACTGCCATATCACTGACAATTGTAACAAATTACCAGTGATTATAAATATTAGTTTTCACTCTTGTTTCATGGATATTCAAAATTCTCTTCGGTATTATTGTGTCCTTGTTTTAAATCAAGTAGTGAAGCTCTGTTACCCTAGTGATCCTAAAGCCCAACAACAACACCAAAAACATCAAAAGCATGCTTAGAAATCTATAACACATCAATTTTTGTAGCTAGGTCTTCAAAAAATCTCCCAAGAGATCAACAAATTAATACATCAATCTCAAATCATCATTTACAGGTGTCGTGTCTTCTCAGCACTCTAAGGTAATTCTATTTTCTTTATCATTGTTTTCATAACATCAAATTTCACAAAATCAATCATTTTGATCTCTCTTTGTATCAAGTTATCATGTTTAGAGAAATCAAGCATTTTTACAGTAATCGCTGACGATTCCTTTGAATTGCCCATGATTATGCCAAATCACCAGTGATTCCTTTGAATCACCTATGATCCCTATTTTTCATCATCATTTTAATCAATTACTATATTTAGTCAAATTTTATCAATATCTCTGGATTTAACTTGTTTTTTGTAAGTATGTATTTGCTGTAGATGAATTTTCTAGGCCAATCAAACCCCATCAAAATTATTTACAACCATCTAATTTTCTAGTAACCTTTCTTTTGTGAATAATTTGACATCCTTCTTGAGCTCACACTGTGTGCCATCCGATTCACAACCGAAATTGAGGATATCAAAGATCAATTCAAGTTCCTCCATGAGATCCAACAAGAAATAACAGACTACTGGTATGATTATTTCAAAGCTGTCTAGATAATTTCTATATTATCCAGAGCAACCTATGAAGTGGAGAAGGAATTTCCTTTTAACCTTGAGTTCTAGCTCCATATCTGTCATTTATCTATCATTATCATTGTCTAAAATTTTATCATTCCTATCATTTCACTTAATTTTTTTTTAAAGTAGACATTATCTAAGGAAGTCCCATTGGATTCTTGGAATCAGCCTTTGCTAAACAACTTGTCTACCCATCTTATCTAATATCTGTTGTTTAGTTGTCTCTCATTACAGGTATCTTCACTTGGAGAAATGAGGATTACTTTTCCACTACTACATCTGACCATCCTGGCATTGCGAATGTCAATGTAGGTATTGCTAAACCCCGCATAGTATTGAGTTTTAGGTACAAACCGCATAAAATAGCAAAAAAATAAAATTCACACATCTATTCCTTTTCAGTATATACCTCAACAATCCCAACCATTCATCTACTCCTCCACTTATTTCCAACACATACCACAACAATCTCAATCTTTCACTCGTACGTCCGTCCCCTTTCAACACACACCTCAACAGTCACAACCATTCTTGAATACATCCATGCCCATCCAGTATCAATATATTCAATCTTCACAACCCACAACTTCATAACATACCTATGGTATTCCCATTAATTTCCCCCTCTAACATAATATTCCTTCACAATATCAACCATACCAATAGTCAAACATATCTGGATACAATCAACCTAGTTCATCCTTGTTCAATCCATACAAACAACCATTACAAAATGAACCTTTGTAAGAATTAATGAATAGGATATCCAGTCTTAAAGCTTCTTCCATCGGTCTTAAAAATATGCTCTCATAAATTTTTTTTTGTAACAAACCCATCCACCCATTAGTACCGTATAAAGCATATCCTCCACACTAGGAACTTCCTAAGTTCCTCAAATTCTATAGCAAAGAAGACCCTCAATAACACATTTGGACCTTCCGACATGCCTGCTACCTCATAACACACAAACAAGACCTTATTTTGAGGAAATTCCCCATGTCGTTATCTCATCTTGCCTTAGATTGGTATAATAACATTCCTCAATATTCACTCTTCTCATTCGCTTAGCTCTTGCAACTATTTCTAGAACACTTTTTGATAAACATGATGCATAAAATCACTATCACTGACTTATATGCCATTAAACAATTTAAAGATGAATATATTATAGACTTCATCACCCACTAGAGGGGCATTATTAATCAATTATCATTTTCCCTCCCATAGAAAAAGTTAATCGAGTTATTCTCTCACTCCTATGCCAAAAACATTTCATCCGCATTACAAATCCAATCCTTCCAAACATTTGGCAAATCCTTCACTATGGCTCACAAAATCAAACTTCTTGCTCTTGAAGATGGTAAGGTTAAACTTATATAAAAGAAACCTAAGCCTAAATATTCTTTCAAATCATCCTCTAGCCATGAGCAATAAAAAACATCAACAAACATGATCATTGTAAAGACTGCTTCCAAAGAACGTTCGACCACTAGATGCACCCATCCTCAACACACTTACATGCCTATTGAAGAATCTTACAGTAGTATTTGACAAAATCTTGGCCACCAATATGATCACCCTTCCTCTCATTCATCCTATCGATACATATGTCTCAAATCCCTTTTGGTATAGAGATAATGATTATTCTAAATACCATAGGGTCAAAGGGCATGACATCGAGAGGTTTCATTTGTTTAGAAACACCCTTCAAGATCTTGTTAAAAAAGGTATGCTATAACTAGATAATGCAAATACACCTCCCAATCGAAATCTTGACATTTTTAAACAACCATTTCCAAATCCCTCTTCATCCACCAATCAACCACAATCTAATCTCATCCATTCTCATCACACTATCAATACACTCAAAGATTATTCATCTATAGCATCTAAGAATCCATCACAGAATCCCCATATGAACCATCCATTAATGGCTCAGTCACAGAAAAAACAAACAAAACAACCATCAAATCAGACACATCTCCTAATCCTACAATTGAAAGGAAAGCATTTTTATCCACATTTTCTCCATCCTCTCTAAATCTGTCTACAAGCTCTTCACAAGCCTCATAGAAGAAACCCATATTGTAATTTATGAAAATATCGTATGATGATCATGTCTCTAAAAAATACACATGTAACCTTCAAAATCTGGTCACATGACCACACACCCCTTCATCTAAAAAGGTGAAAATCATATCACATGATTGTCCAACTTAATACAAAAACCAAACCCTTTACCTTCCATTTTAGGTCCACATCCCTAGTCCAAATTACCAATCACAATTACAAAATTGAAATCCATTTCTCATCACACATCCAAAGAAATCACATCAAAAGTGGCTCCTTAAACACCTGTATAATAGAAAAAATTACCACTTTGCTCAAAATATACCTCCAAAGGGCATTGTACCTTTATCTTTGAAAGGATTCTTCAATAATCCATCATAACATTACCTCCTCTTAAGCCATCTAGCTCTTGAGGTTGGAAAACTTCCTGCTATAACTTCAAAGATTTTTGTGATTACCATAGAACACTAGGACATCGCACAGAAGAATGCAAAGTCCTCCATATTGCTATCAAAATCCTTGCAAACAAGGGCCTTCTCCCTCCAGATCTAGAAACATTAAAAACATCCCATAAAACATCAATGACCACCACATCTAAATCATCATCTACTCTCATGACCATAGAAAGTGCGGATTATTTTCAAAAATCCCCTCATCAAATTGACGTAGTACATATCACCACTAGAGCACGTGCCCAAGACACCAACACCACCGATTAAAACAAATGCAAAGTATTTATCTTTCTTACTCTCGAGTCAACTACTCCAACACCTTCTAAGGTTAAGGTATCCATCCTTTCTGCTCCTCATACACAAGCCATTGGATCTATACAAAATAAATTTATCAAACAATTTCACTAAACTTTGGTGAAAATGTCCCTTTATACGCTGGAAATAAGCTAAGAGGATCTTGCACTACATTTAGGTCTCACATAGATATGTGATTCACTATAGGGCTAGTTTAGACATTGACATGGTTGGCTACAGAGACTCAGATTGAGTTGGTGACACTTAGTGTCATAAGTACACTTCAGGTTATAATTTCTCATTTTGTTTTGGTCATATCATTTGGTCAAGAAAGAAGAAGAATGTTATTTCTCTACCATCCACAGAGGCAAAGTATAGGAGAGATGTTAACACAACTATTGAGGATATTTTGCTTCAGGGAATTATTTTTGAGCTTGGTATCTAGATCAGGAAGCCTATAATAATTTTTTCGATAACCAGAGCAACATCTAGATATATAGGAATTTGGTCCTTCATCAGAGGACCAAACACATTGAGATTCACATGTACTTCATTTGGGATGTCATTCATAAGAAAGTCATCAATTTTATATTTTTTCTAGTATTTAAAGTAGGTTGCTAACATATTAACTAAACCTTCCACAGAGAGAAAGTTCATTCATCTATGAGATTTTCTTGGGGTGTGGTCTACATCAATAACTTCATCATCTTTATGGGGGCCTTTTAGAATCTTCACTTCTTTAAGTCTCTTTTTTGGGGGGGAGTTTTTCCCACCAGGTTTTCTCCTTTTACCCTATCTTATGAGAGATTGCATTATACATGGGTACCTCATCAGGCATTGTTGTCAGGACCCACTTTCATTGTTTCACCACCCACCTAAGATGTGCTTATGGAGGGCTGTTAGTGTAGGATTTATTGTCTTCGCTTTATTTTTACTATCCTACTTAGGCTATTCCATCTCACTTGGATTTTCCCTACACTTATGGGATATGATTTCTTAGGTGTACACTTGACTACACTATTCTAGGTGTTGTTTACGATTTGACTACACTATTATAGGTGTTGGTTACCACTTGAATACACCGTTATAGGTGTTGGTTACCACTATTATAGGTGGATATTTCCATGATTATAGGAGGAGGATATACATTCAACTCCTATATGTATATCTCTTGCATTATTCTATTTTATCATATTACGTTAGAGCTATTTACATGATATTGTAATTATGTCTCTTGTACTTTTGTAATTTACATCCTTGTATGCTTTCATTATTTTGTATCGAAACAATTCACGTCTTGCATCATTCACCTGTGCATTCTTTGAACTAGCATATCCTCGGTGCTTCTCTGATAATATATATTTTCCTATAGACTCTACTAACAAGTCATAAACTAGTGCTAGACATTAGTGTCCAAAGCTAGATGTTAGTGTCCTTTACTTGTCATTGATTAGATTTCTTAACTTTATCCTAATTCCCATTTCTAGGTTGTCCTAATTGAAAAATTATATCTCATGGAAAAGTATAAAAGATAATTGCATACTATTATTTAATAACTTGATAACTTTGGAAATAATCTATCTCATACTTAGAAATAACCACTTGGCACACTTGATCTTCATCTCTAAATATCTAGCAAAGATTCCTTAAACTTCCCTAAATTAAGAGAAGATATCAAAAATAATCCCTAAGAAGGTATGAATCTCTCCACACTCTTCCAAGATATTCCAAAGCAAAGTCAAAAACATTCCAAAGTCTTATCAAGTGTTATCAAGAACCTATACAAAAAAATCACTTAAAAGGGTTTTAATTTATAAACACTATACTTATCAAGTGTTATCAAACACCTATACAAAAAATATCATTTCAAGAGTTTCTATTTACCCTAAACGATGTCCTTAAATCCTAAGAGATGTTTGGTTTCAGGAGACAATGCAAATGGATCTACAAAGGGAGGCACTTGTAGTGGTGGATTCATATAGGTTCACTGAGTGGGTGGTTCGAGTTTCCCCCTCCATTGTCATCTCCTTTGGAACCATTTAGCAAAGCTCATGACAACAAGCTCTACCTTGGTTTAGCTATGTTGTTGGTGGGGGGTGGTGGATCTAGTCTTATCTCCCCCTCTCATGTAGCTATGATATTTTCTAATAGTGGAGGCCTATCACTTGAATCTTAATCCCTTTACCAAACATGTGGAGAGGAAAATATTATAATGTCTATGTGATCCCCTGTTGTAGTCAGCAGATCTTTCTCTACCCCTTTTCAGCCCAGTGGCATTATGGACTCCTAACCTCTATCTCTCAACAGAGTGATTGGTGGGCCTTCCTCTACCAATTTTCCTTGTGATGGTGTTTTGGGTGCATCCTACTCCTAATCCATTGAAGGGATGTGTGCATACTAAGGTTCTCCCACAACAACAATATTACATTTCTACTGCATGCTCCAAACAGAATGTCAAACCCCTCTAGGTGGCTTCCAACTTATCATCGGTCACCTTTGGGGCTCAAGTTCTTGAAGTGGAGGAAAAATTTACCAGAAAGGTCCTAATTTGTAGGTTTTAAATACTATGGATGGGACTACCTCTTCTATATTCTTGGATTTCTTTAGAATTGTACCCCTTAATGGAAGGTAGAGTGGATATTTACCCCTGTGCTAGATGATTTTTTATTTTGGTTTTTAATCTGATTGAAGATTGTGGTAAAATATTTTCTATGATTTGGGAACTTTAGAATCATTTCCTAATCATAAAACCATGGTTTCCCTCCTTTAACCCTATCACTAAAACCTTCCTTGTCAATCTTGTTTGGGTTTGGTTGCCTCACCTTTCACTATAATTTTGGGGGGAGGAGAACTTGATTTCAATTGGAAATACTTTAGGGAAATTTATGGAAATTGCTACAAAAACAGAACTATATACACTATTATGAATAAAAAGTAGCTTAATTCATCATTAGTTGATATTTGAATAAATTTAATAAGTTAAAGTATTTAATTAAATACTTTAAACTTATGTCAATAGATATTAGTTGTCCTTAGTTGTTAGTTAACTAAGTGATAGTTTTCTTATCCTAATGTTTGTGGGATCATATTCTATCTTGCATATTTTTTCCTAGATGATTTTCATGAGGGGCAATAGGGGCAGTTAGGGGCAATATGCTATTTCTGCATATTTGCTCAAATTAGATGATTTGTTTCCATATATTGAGGATGAGATAGAAGCTGTCCAATATCTATAAATATTGTAGCTCTCTCATTTGTTTTGTAATGCTTGATTTTGATATTAATAAAATACACAAGCACTGTCTTGTTTCTATGCAAAGCTTCTGTGTCAATATTATTTTCAAGTATTTATTGTCAAGATTTGGTATCAGAGACGGAAGATCCTGAACCTGTGAGTGCTAGGGAGTGTAGGAAGTTTGAGGGACGAAGAATAAGAAGCTTGAGCTAGGAGGATCCAAAGTTGACCCCAACGTCTTCACACAACCCCTGATCATACTCCTCACACCAACAACAACAAAAGAAGCACTGCAGAAAATTGCATAGGAAGTGATTTTTTGAATTTATAGTTTGAATCTCACTTCTTGAATTAAAAAATATTGTGTTTCATTCAAGAAAAATTTATATGTAATTGTTTTGGGGTTTTTTTGTCTCTAAAATATGAGACCCCCATTATCCTCCCTTAATTTATGTTTTCTTAGACCCTGTCAGTGAGTTGTGGCATTGGATCAATCTCAAAATTGACGTCTCCAAGCATCTAACCCTGTATGAATGGGAGTAGAGGGAAAAGTGGCCTAAAGAATAGAAGCGATAGCCAAAGGAAGAAAACAAGTGATCTTGTTTGTAAACTGACCTCCATTTGCACACCCATCCACGTGCAGATCCTGTAATTCAAAGAGAAATTTTTTTTTTGGAGAAAAGTGAACGCTGTGCAGAATGAAGTAAAAGAAAAGATGTATAAAAGTTGATAAACTGAGGCAGTGACGGAGTAAACAAGGTTGACGGCGGGTGAAAAAATGATGTACACATGCATGTAAGCTTTAAACCATGTTTTTTTGTTAAAAAATATGCTTTAAAAAATTTCCTTTTTTGGACGAAGTGAAAAAATTAAGTGCAATTTTTTTTTTCCATTTTTGGAAAGGGGCCCAGAAAAATATTAAAATTGCAATTTAAAAAAGTCATAACTTTCAACTAGTACCTCGGATTGAGGTGTCTTTTTTTGAAAGTGTGTGTTTTTGCAAGCTCTACGTCTTGGTCTAGTTTTTAATCAGATTTGGAAAAGACTTATTTTGTAAAAATTTTAAAAATAAGAGTTTTGTATTTGAAAAGAGGCCAAAGACTCCAAATTTTTTATTTTTTTTTCAAATCAGCCAAGAGAGCCATTTTATTTTTACAAATCGGCCATAGAGCCAAATTTGTAGTAGGGCCAATAATGCCAAAAATTTATTGTACACAGCTGAAAAGGAGCCCAAAAATAAATAAAATAATATTTTTATGGGGGGGGGTGTGCATGCTTTAAGGGGGGAAAAGTGTTCAATTTTTTTTCTACTGTTTATCACTTTTCACAATGGCTGCAATTATGGCATCAAATTTATTTTTGTTAGATTCTCAAATTTTGCGTTATAATAATTATCCAACATGGAAAACAAAAATTCATGCACAACTTGATTTTGAAAATCTATGGACCATTTTTTCTTGTACATTAACAAGATCTACAACATATGTTACAGAACAAACTAAATTTGATCGTGCAAATCAAAAAGAAAATTTAATAATCTTATGTAGTGTTTCAAATGAGGTACAAGCTCATATTCGTGAGTCCACAACAATAGAAGAATCTTGGGACAAGTTGAAAATGGTATATGAGTCAAAAAATAAGAACACAATACTTCATCTCTAAAGTCAACTATTAAACTTGAAAATGCAACCAAATGAGAAAGTTGAAATGCTTTTGAGAAGAGTGGCAACTTTGCGTGCATCAATTCAAGATTTAGAAGAAGAAGTAACTGACACATCACTCGTGCCTATAGTATTGAGAGCTCTTCCTCCTTCTTATAGGATTTTTGTGACCACGTTAAACATAACTGCTCAAACAACAAGTTTTGAAGAGTTAGTGAATATGCTACAACAAGAGGAAACTATTCAATCAACTATTGAAACTGAAGAGCAGGCACTTGCTTCTAATCAAAAAGGAAAAAAATAGGCTAAGTCTAGTAAACAGCCTCAGAAGCAAGGTAATGCTCAACAATGCCAAAAGGTACAACAACAATGTCTTATTTGTGGTCGAAAAGGACATGAGTTAAAAAATTATTAGTACAACACATTCCAACAAGGATCATCAAGTGGTAAACAAACTAATTACCAATAAACAAAATCAAGCCAACAACAGAGTAAACAAGGAAAAAATTATCAAAAGTGGAAGAAGAAACCAACTTAACAAGGAAATGTAGCCGAACAGGAAGATCAATTTGATGATGATGAATTCCTCTATTTTACACAGTCAAATGAAGTATCCAATTCTACAAATAAAATTTGGTATGTCGACTCGGGTGTAACTTGAAACATGACAGGAAAGAAAGATTGGTTCTTCACAATGAGTAAAAAACCCACCAAAAATCATGTCTCTTTGGGTGATGATACATTATACAGTGTTGAAGGCATTGGTTCCATTTCACTACCACGTGGGCTACATAATTGTAAAATTACAAATTTTCTTTATGTCCCTGTTAGTGCAAATTCATAGAACCCCCAAATGAGTTATGGATCTAATTTTCTAAGGCAAATTAATTTGGTGTGATTACACAAAATTGAGCTTTCCCAAAGTGTGGGACCTTTACAAATGGGGAAAGCTCTTCAGAGAAGGTTGGTTCCTCTTGCTAAACTAGTTGCCACAAGCTATTCCAGTGTAGGTGAGATAATCTAACCTAATCTCAAGCTAATCTAACCTAATATAACTTCCAAGGAGACAAGGAGAGGAAGAAAACAAGGAAAAACAGAGCCTACACTAAAATGGTGATACACCAGAGAAGGAAAGTGTTGATTATCTATCAAAACTGCCATGGAACAAGAAGAGGTGAGCAATGGAAAGGATGGACAAGTGCATCACAGACCAAAGATGGATTTCACACAGAAAATTTTCCAAAACTCCATGAACACAACTCCAAAACCTACAATGAACATCCAAACATGCACAAATACCATGTAATGAAGAGAGGTAAGGAAAACAACAAAGAAAACGAGCCAAGGATGGACAAATGCATCACAAAACACGTTTTTTATTGCCAAGAATTTACAAAGTGCATAATTTTGTGAGTAAGAGGAAAAAATTCCATTATAGATTAGGGGAGGAGGTTCAAACTCCATTTCTGACCCTAGGGAAGAAAAGAAGGGAGAGGCAGAGAAGAAGGATTAACAACCTTTACAAAATGAGCCAAAACTAGCTTTTATCGCTCAAACAGAATGAAGGAAATGAGAAAACACGGGAAAATTGATTTTAAAACTCCAACCACTAAAAATATCCATTTAATTAGCCTGCAAAATGATGGGTTTCCATGAAAAATCCCATACTTCATCGTACATTGCTTTGCAGAGCAAGAAAGAGGCCTATACTTCATTAATTTTGGTGGTTGGGGTCATTTTCTACAATTTTTCCATGCCAGATACATTTTCCAATTTTTCACCAGAAAAAATCCACCAAAATTTAAAATTGAAGTGTTCATTGTGTAGAGGATTTCAACAGCTTTCCATTGATACCAAAATCATGAAAATCCAAGCTCTAGATCGAAAGATATGGCCTTCTAAAGATTTAGGGTAAATAGGGCAAAAAATTGGGTCGGCGGGCCAAAACTTGACCTTTTTCCCTTTTTGTAAAATTTGGAAATTTTCCCAAAATTCTCCATGGGTCCACCACTTTGATGACATGTGGCACTTCCTAATTCGTTGATGGGATCGCGGGCTCATTTCTTGCCTTCAACCTTTTTAACCAAAAAGGCAAAAAACTTAACTTCTTCCCAACCCCCGCCGTGGCGCTGCTGACGTGGACTAGAAACATGGCACATTTCTATTGGATGTAAAACCTTGGCCATTTTCCTTTCATTTTCCTTTTCCAGATCTGCGGGCCAATTCTTAACTTTAACCCTTTTGCCCAAAAAGGCTAAGTGGCAAAATTTTATCCCTGGCCCCGAGAATGGGCTTTGTTCCTCCTTCGGGCCTGCAGGCTAAAATTTGACTTTGAGAATTTTGAAAAAAAATGCCTAAGTGCTAAAATTTTCCCATCCCTCTACCAGTCTACCAAATCTCCTTGGCAAAAATTCTCCCTTAGGTCCGCCGGCCCGCCTCGGGAAAATTTCCCCTTTAAACTCTACCGAGCCATAACTCAAAAAATACAAGGAGTTAGGAGGACTTCTTTACCTTTCTGGAAAGGGGAAGATATTATCTATCTATTACAGCCATTTATAGAATCTTTTGAGTGCTTGAAATGTGTTAAAATTGAAGTTAAATTACAAGGAAGTAAAGAATGAAGGCAAGTTAGCCAAAATAAATAGGGGTTCATTTTGGATAACAATTTTGGTGACTCAGAGGGGTCATCTGCCTGCTAGATGAAATGAACAGCTTCCTTGAAGCTTCCATTGGGCATGGAGTCTTGAATGATAGCTTGATAAATGATCTTCACTTGGAAAACTTCCCTTTTAAGCCTCTTTGAAACCACTGAAAACTAAAACCGGTTGTGACCAAAAGCCAAAACAATGCACTGTGCAAGAGAAAAACTGGCACCACAAAAAACTATATACAAACATGAAACCTCAAGTGGTATATGTAGAGTGTAAAAAAGCACATGTTCTTCTGAAAACATACCTACCTACACTACTCTAACCAAGAGCAAAGGGAGCTAAAATAAATCCTGTAACTGGCTGGGAGAAATAGCTATCCTTCCTAAAAAATGGCAGCCATGCAATTGATTTGGCACTGAACATGGCTGGTTGGATGAGTGAAAAACTTACAATAAGCTGGTCCTCCACCCAAATCATCAAGGTATCATCATTAATGGAAAATACCTCCTTAAGCTGACTTGCATCAGACTTCTGGAGGTGTTGATGGTGACCCTTGGTACTTTGATGCTCATCCTCATGCCCTGAAGTAGGCATGACTGGTTTTGGCTTCTCCTTTGGCTCTAATGAAGCCAAGTACCTGATTAGGCATGGTATGATCCTTTGGATGTGTCCATAACTTTGAATTTTTACTCCACAAATGGAGTCATCTTATAAACCTTGTTTATTGAATGGCATGTGGAAGAAGATGATGGAACTTTCTCTGCTCTTTTCCTTCTTCCTCCAATGAAGAACATGGAAGGTTTAATATCTTCCAACCTTGATTCCAAAGAGCTGCTATAAAGTGCAGGCTACTGCAAGTGAATGCTCTCCTTCATGGCAACAGGTTCTTGTGTTTTGAAAGATAGATGATGAAGGAGAAAACAATGTGATTTCAACTGGTTCCTCTCCATCAAAATAGTCCTCCAAATCTGACAGATAAACTACCTCCTTATTGTTATGCTGCAAGTACTCTACCTCCTTCATGGTGTCCTCCTGATCTGTAACTTTCTCACCATGGTTTCCTTCACTCTAAAACATGAATTTTGAAAGATCAAAATCTTCTTCAACATCAGAGCTTGAAGTGGATGAAGTGGGAGGAAGAACTGAAGGTTCTTCTGTAGCCTGTTTCATGTTCAAAGCTCTATGGAACTTGCATTTTTCTCCTCCATCAGGTGGAATGTGCTCCTCAATCTTTTGGATTTGGAGTCAGCTTGTTCTTCCTCCTTGTTGACTAGTTGTGCAGCTTCTAAGCTGGATCAATGATGCCTTCTTCAAACAAAGTGCCAACATCAGACACTACATTATGAGAAAATCTGATTGTTAGATCTGCTTCTTCTTTCTTGCTCTTCTTTTCGCTGCAACAAAATTAGTCCTCAACCACCATTGACTCTTCAATCTTTGGCCTCCTCTGTAGGCTTAACCATCAAGGGTATTTTTGTAATCCCAAATTTAAGCAGCCCAAGCTCACCAAACTGTATGTAATCTTTTCTTCTTTGTTTGGCTCTTCTTCTTGCTGTTCTCCTTGACTAGTTTTTTTATTTTCATTTTCCCAACATGGGCATTTGGGGATGCAAGAGGAGAAATAGGTTAGGAGCTAAACCAATTTTGCAATTTTTTGTGGTGGGGAGGGAGATGGAACTTATTGTTTCTTTGGAGGGAATGGCTGTTTGGAAGGGAAAAGGACAAAATAATTGAGATGAGGTGGAAGACTAGGAAATGGAGAAATGAAATTCAACACTTGGGGCAGCATGGGCAATGGGAAGTTTGGAATTTGAAGCATTCAAAATAATATGGTGTTTCTTGAGGAATGGAAAGATAAATTATCAGATGATGGTGTAGAACTTACCCATTGACAAGACTTGTTCAGCACCAAATTCATAGGCACATATCTCTTCAGTCAATTGTGCAAGTTGGGGCAGCATCTCCATCATGAAGTCCAGCTTCTCCTGAGGGCTATAAGTGTCTTGGAAAAGGGCCAACCCATGGACAAGGTGCCCTACAACCAATTCTGAAAGCCTTCATTTGAACTGTTGCCCTTGACTGAACCATACCAATCTCCATTTTTTGGATCTACTCCAATAGACCAACATCTTGCATTTGACTGCTATCATTGCATGCGTACCCTTGCTCTTGATATGTTTCATAACCAAACTAATTTTGGCACTGCTGCTCATATGGGTATGCATGATGATTTTGAATTTTTTCAAAATGATGATTTGAAGGAGTTGTAAAACATATTGGAGATGGAATGTACTGCTGTTGTAAATGTGAATTCCATGATGGAAATGAAGTCATGATTGCACAACTTCATGGAATGGAAAAGAGTGAAAGGGATGGAAAGAAGAATGAATGAAAAAGGAATGGAAATGAATGAAAATGAATGTCTGCAACTTCAGAGATGGGTTGTTGACCATATGGAGTCACCAAATGTGTTTGCAATTGCCTCTAAAGGCTAAAATCTTCACAGGAACACATCAACATGCAAAAATGAAGTGGAAGACCTCTTGGTCCCACCGGGTGTGCCAAAACTATTAGTGCAAATTCAAAGCACCCCAAATGAGTTATGGATATGAATTTCTAAGGCAAAGTCATTTGGTGTGATTGCACAACATTGAGCTTTCCCAAAGTGTGGGACCTTTGCAAATGGGGAAAACTCTCCAGAGAAGGCTGGTTCCTCTTCCTAAACTACCTGCCACAAGCTATTCCAGTGCAGGAAAACTAATCTAACCTCATATAACTTCCAAGGAGACAAGGAGAGGAAAAAACAAGGAAAAATAGAGCCTACACTAAAACTGTGATACACCAGAGAAGGAAAATGTTGATCATCTATCAAAACTGCCATGGAACAAGAAGAGGTGAGCAATGGAAAGGATGGACAAGTGCATCATAGACCCAAAGATGGATTTCACACAAAAAATATTTCCAAAAATCCATGAACACAGCTCCAAAACCTGTAATGAACATCCAAACATGTACAAATTCCTGCAATGAAGAGAGGCAAGAAGAAAACAACCAAAAAATGAGCAAGGATAGACAAATGCATCACAAAACACTTTTTTTATTGCTCCAAAAGTTTGTACAGAACATCATTTCATGGGTAAGAGGAAAAAATTCCATTACACAGCAGGGGAGGAGATTCAAACTCCATTTTCAACCCTGGGGAAGAAAATAAGGGAGAGGCAAAGAAGAAAGATAAACAACCTTTACAAATGAGCCAAAAATGGCTTTTAATCGATAAAAAACACAGAACAGAGGAGAGAGAACGTGGGAAATCCATTTTTTACACCCAACAACCAAAATAATCCATTAAAACAAAAATGGCACCTCTACAAATCCACTTCCCAACGCATTCGAGCCTACACGACAAGAACTTGCCCATACCTCATTAAATCTAACCTAAATGGAAATATGATTTTTGCCTTTTCCAGTGCCAGAGATTTATTAGCTCAACCACCAATCAAATCCCTTCAATCTTTCCTGCAAAGTGATGGGCTTCATGGAAAACCCATACGCCAAAGTACATTGCTCTGCAGATAAAAAAAAATGACCCATACTTCATTAATTTTGGTGGTTGGGGTCCATTTCTATGTTTTTTGCATGCCAGAGACATTTTCTCAATTTTCTCCCACAAAACTTGACCAAAATTTAAAATTGAGGAGTCCATCATGGAGAGGATGTCAACAGATTTCCAATGACACCAAAATCATCAAAAACTGAGCTCTAGTGTCGAAAGATATGCCCCTCTAAAGATTTAGGGCAAAATTCAGGTCGGCGGGCCGAAATTTGAACTTTTTCCTCTTTTTTCAAATTAGGCAAAAAATTCCCAAAAACCTCCACTGGTCCACCACTCCGAGACATGCGGTGACTTCTAGATTGGTCCGCGGGTTCAAAACAATATTTTTCCCTCTTTTGTGAATTTGGAAAAATTTCCAAAAATACTCCATAGCGTCCCCGCTCCTCCGATGACACGTGGCACTTCTTGATTCAGTGATGCGGGTATGCGGGCTCCATTTTTTACCTTGGCAACTTTTATGGTTTTGGACCAAAAAGGCAAAAAAACTTAACTTCTTCCCGACCCCCCGCCGCAATACTCCTGCCAATGAACTGGACACGTGGCACTTCCCAATTCGCTAATGTGGATCGCTTGGATCATTTTCCTTGCCATTCAACCTTTTCCGGATCCAAAAAGGGAAAATTCTTCAACTTTCCTCCAACCCCCACCTTGGTGTTTCCGATGTAGACTTGACATGTGGTGACATCCTATTGGTCCCTGGGCCTTAAGAATGCACTTTATTCCTCCTTGCGGGCTTTTGGGCCAAAATTTTCCTTTGTGCCTTTTTGACCAAAAATGCCAAAGTGCTAGAAAGTCGCCCCGACGCCCGCCGCTCCGCCGAATGACACGTGGCATCAATTCTCCCTTAGGTCCACCGGCATGTCTAGGGAAAATTTCCCCTCCAAACTCCACCAAGCCATAACTCGCAAAATACAAGGAGTTAGTAGGACTTCCTTACCTTTCTGGAAAGGGGAAGAAATTATGTGTCTATTTGATGATGCAATTTCTAGAATCATTTTGAGTGCTTGAAAGGTGTGAAAATTGAAGTTGAAGCACACGGAAGGAAAGAATGAAAGCAAGTTAGCCAAAATAATTAGGGGCTCATTTTTTATAATAGTCCCTGGTTTAACAAAAAATATGTTATTTGTGAGTCAATTATTAGATCACAATCTCAAAATTGACTTTGATTGTAAAGGTGATAAAAAGATCTACCTAATTTGAGATAAGTCATGAATCTCCAAATTGTTGCAAAAGATTTAAATGGGGGAAGAATGTTTCAGTTGGATTTTGTTCAACAAAATGATCAAGCACTTGTAACCAAGGATACGTCATCAGCTCAACTATGGCATCAAAGACTTGGACATGTGAGTTTTGGCTATCTTGACACACTTCATCGATACGACATGGTTAGGGGTTTACCACCTCTAAAAAAGGGTACAAATAAATGTCAACATTGTTTGGCAGGAAAACAAAATAGAGCACCATTCAAACATAGTACATTTCGGGCTAAGGCAAAACTTGACTTGGTGCATACCGATTTGTGTGGAGCCAATGAGACCTAGCCACTCTGGGTTTCAATATTTCATGCTCTTTGTTGATGATTTTTCAAGAAAAATATGGATAAATTGTCTTTCTACAAAATACCAAGCTTTTGAAACTTTCAAGAAGTTCAAAGCCCTTGTTGAAACAGATTCTGGTAGGAAAATAAAAACACTCCACTCAGATCGAGGGGGAGAATACATTAGAAAAGAGTTCAATGATTTTTTGAAAACACGTGGCATTCGTCGCCAAATGGATCCTCCTCACACACCACAGCAAAATGGTGTTGTTGAAAGGAAAAATTGTACTATCATGGATATGGTGCAATGTATGATTGATGATGTAGGTTTATCAAAAACATTTTGGGCCGAAGACATCTAAAACGACAGTTTATTGACTAAACAGAGTTCCCACAATAGATCTTGATGGAGTAACACCACAGGAAGCATGGTCAGGTAATAAGCCATCTATTTCACACCTTAGAGTTTTTGGATGTAAAGTAAGTATGCACATTCCTAAGAAACAAAGAACTAATCTTGATATGAAATCAGAAAAACTTATCTTCTTGGGATACAATGATGAAGCACTTGGCTATAGACTTATGAATCCTAGAATAAGAAGGGTATACACTAGTCGTGATGTTAAGTTCTTTGAGAAGAAAGAAGAATAAACTCCTTCCATACACTCACATGATGAAAAATCATCCCTACAGTAAAAACAGAGTATGGTAATCACTTTGATGATGACAATGATGATGGGGAAGATAATGAAATTCAACCTCCCATAGGTAGCACAAAAAGTATGCCTAAATGGTATAAAATTATGATTAGAGATACAAAATTGGATAATGTCCCTAAAACATCTACCACTGGAATGAGGACTTGCAGTATGGCTCGAAATGAGGTCAATTTGGCATTAATGGGTAAAGTTATTAAAAATATTGAGCCTTCCTCAGTTTCAGAGGCCTTACAGTCTAAACCTTGGAAAGATGCTATGGATGTAGAATAAAAGTCACTTATGAAAAATAATACATGGCAACTTACAAATCTTCCACCAGGGAAAAATCTGATTGGATGCAGATGGATCTTCAAAATGAAGTACAAAGCAGATGAAAAAATTGATAAACATAAGGCTAGACTAGTTTCTAAGGGATATGCTCAAAAAGAAGGCATTGATTATGAGGAAAATTTTTCTCCCACAACTAAGAAAAAAACTTTCAGGTTAATATTTTCTCTAGCTGCACAATTTGGTTGGAAAATACACCAAATGGATGTGAAAAGTGCCTTTCTTAATGGTGATTTATAGGAAGAAGTTTACATGACTCAACCAGAAGGGTTTTTCATACCAGGTAAAGAGGAAAAGGTATATAAACTCATAAAATCACTATATGGTCTAAAGCAGTCTCCTAGGGTATGGTACATAAAAATCAATGAGCATCCCATTCAATATGGATTCAACAGGAGTCCATACGATCCTAATCTCAATCTCAAAAAGCAACGGGGGGAGATAATGATCATTTTAGTATATGTCGATGATCTAGTCATCACTGGAGGATCAGTGAGGATGATTGAGTCAACAAAGAAAGATCTAACATGATCATTTGACATGACCAATCTCAGGCTTCTGCATTATTGTCTTGGACTTGAAGTTTGACAAAGATAAAATCATATCTTTGTGTCACAATTGAAATACGCCAAGACAACGCTCAAGAAATTCAATATGATGGATTGTAAACCATTTTCCACACCTATGGAGACAAGAATTCAACTGTCTCGAACAGATCCATTACCACAAGTAAATGCAACTCTCTATCGATAGTTGATCGGGAGTCTCATCTACTTGACTTACAGTAGGTCTGTATATTAGGTATGAAGTTAGCTATCTTTCACGGTTCATGTAGTAACCAAGAGTTTGTCACTGGAAAGCAACAAAGTGGATATTGAGGTACATCAGAGGAACTATGGACTATTGCCATAGAATACAAGAAGAATAATAACTTCTTCTAGACAGGATATTCAAATTCAGATCATGCAAGAAACATAGATGATAGGAAATCTACTTTAGGATTTGTATTCTTTTTGGGATCTAGACCAATATCATGAGGGAGTGAGAAGAAAACTTGTGTTTCAAGGTCCTCCACAGAATCAAAATATCATGTAGTAGGTGGAGTTTTTTTTGAAGCGATATGGCTCTAACGTATACTTTAAGGATTGGGAATACCATAGAAAGATCCAACTATCCTACATGTTGATAACGAAGGAGTAGTAAAACTTGTTCGGAATCCAATTTTTCTCGAGTGTACCAAACACATTGATGTGCAGGAATATTTCATTCGTGAACATGTTCAGAACAAAAACATCCATCTCCAATATTTCCCAACAGATATGCAGTGTGCAGATGTCTTCACAAAGTCACTTCCTCGAGGTAAATTTGAGGGTTTTAGATAATTTCTCTCCTGTTCACTTGAGACCATGTTGAATTAAGGGGGGGAATCTTAGGAATAAAACTTAACTTAATTCATCATTAGTTGATATTTGAATAAATGTAATAAGTTAAATTATTTAAGTTAAATACTTTAAACTTATGTCAATAGGTATTACTTATCCTTAGTTGTTAGTTAACTAAGTGATAGTGTTCTTATCCCAATGTTTGTGGGATCATGTTCTATCTTGTATATTTTGTTCCCGAATGATTTCCATGAGGGGCAATAGGGGAAGTTAGGGGAAATATGCTATTTCTATATATTTGCTCAGATTGGATGATTTGTTTCCATATATTGCGGATGAGATAGAAGCTGTCCAATATCTATAAATATTGTAGCTCTCTCATTTGTTTTGTAATGCTTGATTTTGATATTAATAAAATACACAAGCACCATCTTTTTTCTATGAAAATATTATATGTTAATATTGTTTTCAAGTATTCATTGTCAAGATACACATACTACCTATGCTCGTATGTTTGTAGACATGGACACTTTGGTTGATCTACCACTAGGATAGAACTCAAGGTTTTGGATCGGATTTGGTCCCAACCATTAGGTTATGAAAGTTTACCCTTCAAATGTAGGAAATGCTTCGGTTTAGGTCATTTAGCATTAGAATGTAAGAGTTTCGAATGTAATTTGAATGGGTATTCTTGGTGGAAGGATTCTCAGCCTAGAATGATGGTTGTGAGAGATGACTATGAGGTTTACTCAGATGATGATTTGATGGAAGAAGAGGATACTCAACTACCTCTTCCTCCTCATGATGTGGGGGCCGTTGGACTAGTTTCTTCTCATCATTATTTGGTTAAGATGCAACCTCCGAGATCAGTCTCTGGTTATATTAAAAACATTATCTTGGAGGATTCAAATGTTGGTAAAATTGAGTGTTTGGAGGTCTTCCTTCTGATTCATCTAGATGAAAAATTAAATCCTAATATGTGTGAGGGTTGGAAATTTTTACATAGAAAAAATAAAGGAAAGATCCTCACTACTCCTTCTAAGATGAAATTAATATCTAGTGAGTAGATTCTTTAGGGGTGAACCATCCCTCATCCTTGGTTAGGTTGTTTCATTAGGGAGTTGGAGTGGCTCTTGAGGTGGGTCAAGTGTTTTTGACTTGTTTCTTGGTTGGATCCTTCTCCTTTTGATCATTTCTTAGCCTTAGTGTTTAGGTGGTGTTCCCTTTGTCTCTCTTTGTTCCTTGTTGAGCTAATTTGTCTATCTTTCAGTTGTACATGGTTTATGGTCCCTTTTAAATCACTTTGGTTTTTTTTTGGATATTCTTTATCTTGGCTTCTTTTCTTGTTTAGGGTTTTTTGGTCTTGTCAAAACCATATCCTTATTACCTAATCTAAAAAAATAAACACTCTACTTTTAAATTTACTTCAGCACTGTATGAAAATAATCTATCTATCATGAAAGGTAAATTATATATGTATTTATGCCTACTATTTGTGTCAATACATGAAGAAAAATATAGGGGGATGGATTTCTGGATTGTACTCACACATATATGAGTACTAGGAGAATTACATTGAGTTTGAGCCCCTTATTTGGTAAATGTAGAGAAAAACTTAGTTAAAATCAACAAATGGGTTAACCACCAAAGGCAATCCAACTCCACCACATAAAGACCATTTTTTATCTTATCACGTGTTTGAAGTGCTAGTGTAGGATAATTAAGGTTTTTATCATTATATGTACATGTACAAATGTTCTATTACTAGTGAAAGTATAAGAAGGACCTATACAATTAATGATGAAGTAACTCAATTTGAATAGAACTTGAAAATTGTTACCAAACACTAACACCAAACATGATAGTAGAATCTAAAACTCATATCCAAGCCTAACACTAGTTTCTAGGGAGGTTCCTAGCTCCAAAATCCAAGATGAAGCAAGATTAACAAATTTAAATTCTATTTTTTGTTATTCTATATTTAGAACATGTGCAAGACATCTAGAAATCTAAGTCAATATATCTTCATGTGTATTTTAATTATTTGGTGTGTGCTAAATTAAATAATATTTCTTTATTACATTTACAAGTTATATATATATATAAATTGTATTTGTTCATAAATTTACCTATATTTCTAATCTAACTGACACACACACACACACACACACACACACACACACACACACACACACACACACACACACACACACACACACACACACACACACACACACACACACACACACACACACACACACACACACACACACACACACACACATCCAAAAACACACACACACACACACACACACACACACACACACACACACACACACACACACACACACACACACGCGCGCGCGCGCACGCGCGCGCACACACACACACAAAACCAATTTCTTATTTTTGATTAGGAGTAAACACTAAATCAAATAAATAGACTATAATTCATCTTCATTTTGATGAAAATCAATCTCATATGCTACCAATTTCCATTTCTAAATATGGTATTTTGAAATAGCCTTACTAATTCATGAGGATGCCAGTATCTTTTATAAATAAAAATTAAGAGATTCAATGAATAGAGGTCTCGTTTATTCGTTCCATAAACTATAATTAAATTTTTTCATATTATAATACTAATTAACTATAATTTCTATTCAAAATATAAAGTTGGAATATAGTCAGATAACAATATCAAACTATATTTGAATGTTATAGTCAAATTATAATCATCCTATATTTGGGTCCCGTCGTCAGCATATAGTTGGGTCCATAATCAGCCTATAGTCATATCCTCGAGTTGACATATAATTAAGTTAAAAAATTGACCTATAGAAAAATCTCATGGTTGGCCTATAATTAGACTATAACTTTAATATAAATTCAAGCTAAATTTAACCTATAGTATAACCTAACATCATGTTATAGTAACTGTAGAAACTCAACTTTGATAATTTGTACTTTAGAAAATTTTGATTTGACTATGCACTCTTTCTATGATAAATAAAACTTCTCTATTCCCATTTAAATTTTTGAGGTCCATTCTTTAGATTTTTTATCATTGCACATTAACATGTCAACACATTCTGAGAATATAATCGAAAAAATCAATATAAAAAACATCATTTTATCAGCTCCAAAATTATTTTAGAATATTTGAATCTCTTAATCAGGGTCATATAGTTTGGTAGGGAAGCTATATCCATTATTGACCAATATTTATGGCCTTGTAATTATATATCTTATATCCGCACTTTCAAATTAATATATTTCGTTGGGTCTTATAATTCATTTGGGTCAAAATTTCTTAGATATATCATCTATGGAATCCTATATAAGCATGTAAGCACTACTTAATTTTTTAACTTGGAACTCCTAAGTGAAAGAGATAGAGAACACAATTCATACACTTACAAAAGGCATATAAAGCTCTCAAAATATTGCATTGTCACATATGAAATCATTAGGGCTACACCCACATCAAATATGAAGCTACAAAATGGGTCAAGATAACCATATATCTCTTCCATAAGAACTCAAACATTCTCTCTTCAATTATTTTAGAAAGATCAAAATTAAAAGAAACATGGTAAAAGAAAATGCCAAATATGATTGATTGATCTAGATATCACATGATAGGTGGAGAGTGACATGTGGTATGAAGGATCTTCAAATTAGTGCAAATTTCGATGGTGCACAGGGGTTCCCATTACCCATGTAATTTTTTTTCTACAATGAATATTCTTTAATGGATAGAATTTGAGGTGAATTCTAATCCATTTAGAGAGCCTCGTTGTATGTACAACAACTAGGGCTTGGGATCAAAAAACAAATATAGGTAGATAATCAACCTAGAAAGTTACAAGGGTAGAATCAGAGTCGGTATAAGACCATATAAATTAGGATAAACCATAAAATATAATCCTGATTAAATGGCACAGTCATGATCCATGGTGGTTTATAGTTACATTAACATTTTTGAGGTGCTTCCATGTTCTAATATCCTTATTCTAGAAGTAAGTAATCCTAAATATTTCTAAAATTATCTTTAACCAACTAATTGCACTTAATCCATCATGTTTTCAAATTTATATCTTGTGTTGCATGATCTAGAACTGATTTAATTGAAATGGTTAATTCCTTAAAAAGAGTAGTAACCAATGGTAGACTATCCTAATCAATTAGTTTCCAAATATAATTGTAACAATATCATGAATAATGATTTAAAAGGATAAATAATGATAGAAAATGAAGGAAAAACATTAGAAATGAGGAGGAGAAGATGAATTAGTTGATATCCTAGAATGTGTGCTGATCTAGGATGGTATGATGAATAAAAAATGATGGAAACTATCTGATAGATCTTCACCACCGAGAGTGTGTCCTAAACTTCTTCTTAGACCAAAGCATACAATATGACCAAAATTATACTCCCACTATTTTCATTTATACACACACTTTTTTCTACGTACTTTCATCTTCTGGAACTTTCTGTACTTGTGAACTACCTCCTATTATGCTCTTTTATGGAATTTAGAACTATGATATTGTGCGATGCTCACTATGAAATTGATTCAATATTCATAACCATAAATGGCTAGAGAGTCTTGCAAAAAAATGTTAGGCGGGTTGTGGGAATCCCGATGCATTACCTATGTCACCACTACTCTGAAGAGAGATTAAACTACACATCATTCTCACCTAGCATGTAATATATAAAATGTATGAAACCAAATTAATTACCATGAATTTGTAATAATGGGATTGTACTTGATACTTTCCCTATCTTGAATTGAATATGATAGTGTGGATTTTGTAGTTGTGTACTTGAGTGGATGAATGCCATAAAATGATTATGAAAAGTATATAAATATCAATGGATTCTTGGAGTATATTTGCTTGTGTTTTATCTTATTATTTTCTCATTAGGATACTAGGTACCAAGTAGAATGAATTTCCTCTTTAATGAGAGATAAATAACTTACTTATATATGCATTTTGGATCTGAAAAACTTCAAAAAGGACAACTACAAGTGTACTAAAGAGATTAAAATTAAGAAAAATACCATTGGTGGGAAAGGTACCAAAGTGGCTAGGTGGGTCCATAACATATGGGAGATATGGCCCTTTCTAGGTTCTTTGGTCCAAATGCATGTGAAAATGATATTGTAATTGGGATTTTAATGTGTGAGGGCATAACCTGATTTGATAGAGTAATATAACCACTATGCAAATGGCTAGGTTATGTGTGAATACAAATGAGTGAGATATAACAAGGGATAAAATGATTTTCCAAATTGAGTAAGTGTGGGATAATGCAAGAGTATTATTCAATTATGTTTTTGGAAAAAATGAATTACTAAAATGATTATCTACATTTTCCCCCAAGTATGAAATTGAAAATTGTGTACTTAAAGGAAAAGATATGTGAGTGTGTAGATACACTTTGTCTTAATTCAGAGCACATTATTCTTGTGCTAGGGATTTATATTTGTTATGGTTGTGTTTTTTTCCAAGATGATTATCTGAAGAGAAAAGTGTAGTAAATTTACATAGTATATGAAATCAAAATTTAACATAAAAAGATTGAACTTATTGTGAAAATAAGAATATGTATGTAGAAAAGTAAAACAAAGGAGAGAGTACACTAATTTTTTGTGAGAGAGGGGGAGAGCGTACTCCCATTATCATTTCCATGGAGATTTGCTAATTTTTTTGTTGGATATGGTTAGAAGTACTTGGGGGTGATCAATCACCAAGTGGAATGTGCTAAGGATAATATAAATAAGTGCAAATACACCCTGCATGGTGAAGATAAGTTTATAGGGAGTGTTCTAGCTTCTCTGCATACCTCTACAAAAATATGAGCAATGGGAAGTCAAGTCTATGAGGATAAAAATCACTTTGAAACTTCCCAATACCCACATATAAGTGCCAATGTAGATGAATAAGATCCCAATTAATTTTTAAATGATGACACAATGTAATAAGATAATGCTAGTTTGTACGTACCCTTACTGCCACCATAATTTGAATCGTATCATGTATTTTTTCATTGAAATAAGTGAAAAACATGTAAATATACCTGAGAAAGTATACTAACAGAGAAAATTATTGAATTTTCCCCTAAAATGGAAGCATATAAAATGGTCCATAGCATCCAAATGCTATGATATTTTCTATACGTTTTTTTCCTTGTATATTTTTACATAATTTTATTTATGAGCCACTTTTTAAACCTCTTAAATGTATGATTCCATATTGTGTCATTTTGTTTATTGGTTTTGTAATTTCATGAGGGTGAGATATCATCTGATGGTTGTCCCCCTTGTTTGGGGTATGTAAGATGGAGCGATGTGAGTGTGATTAAAACAAGATGACCTGTAGCTGATGTGTACATATGTTGTAGGATTCCTATAAGGGGAAATAAGGGAGTGCACATGGTGGATACCATGGCACATACATGTTAATATAATATAAAAATAAAAAAGTGTTAGTAACAAACAACATGAAAAACAACATAGTAGATGTAAGAAAAATCATTAAAAGACACACAAATAAAATAACATGGAAAAAATATGTTGCACATATCGAAAACTACTAAATATGTCACAAGATAATTATGGCACTCAAGGAAAACAAATAAAAACAAATAACATAGGGCATTACCTACAAACAAGTGAAAGTAAAGAGTAAACCTGTAAAAGAAAAAAATAAGCCATAATATGAAAATGATTTTGGTTTTGAAGTAACTTGCAAATAGAAATGACACATGAAGCAACCATTATCATGTTAGAGCAATAAATAGTATGACATGATGTATGTACTGAGTGAATGAGGTAAGATAAAGTAAAGTAGGACAAAATTGAATAATAACACTTGCATGTGAGAAAATGTAAAAATGGATGCCCGCAGTAGTTGTAGAAGAATTGGTAAAGAGAAGTGTCAAACATCCTGCATCATGTTATAATATGTGCATAGTCTGCATTCAACTCAATGTACCAAATGAATGCACACGTGTATAGAAAAATGATATAACACACTATGTATAAGGCTAAACATGATAAGTATTGTGTAACATAAATAATATAAGATTGCAATAAACACAACCAAGGAAGAGTGATGTAAATATTTGTAGATATTTTGTATTTGTTTGAATGTTTTAGTATTTTTATTATATTTTAATGTTTTTGGGTTTTTAGGCTGCCTAAGGGCATAAATGAAAACCTATTCTCTAAAGAGAAGTAAGGGTGGTCTAAAAATACCCCTAGGGGATAAAAATTTAGGATTTTAGTTCTTTTGATGACTAGATATTTTGCATCCAAAGAGGGGAAGAGAGGTTCACCTCCCAATGTGTGTGTGTAAAGTGAGGTTCAGGTATGTAACCGCTCCCTCAATAGTTAAGTTAAAACTATAAACACAATTTTTCATTGGGAAAGGAAGGGGGATTTTTATGTCCCCTAATGTATGATTACTGTATGAACTATCCAATGAGAACCTCCTGAGGAGGTGGAGAATCTGTATGGAGAGATGGAGTATTAGACCTCAGTTGTGCCAAAAAAATGTGACTTAAGTGTATATGCCACATAAAGTTTGGGAGGAGACCAAGGTGAAATAGATAGACAAGAATTCATGTGTCACTTATATGATTTGTGAATAGGAGTATGAGTTGAAAACCGTATAATGAAAAAATGATGAACTATGTCTGAATGAAGCACTAATGTATTATTTGGAGGAATATGAAGATATAATAAATACACAAGAGGCTCAATGAAATGAGGGTATGTTATATCAACCTCAAGAAGAGGTAGAGACACAAGGACAATAAAAAGTATAAGAGGTGATATCAAAAAATTAGGAGCAATAAAAACATACAAAGGTGTGAAAAAATTAGCATATATGAAATTATCATGAATGGTACTACGTATACAGGTATTAGCCAACATAATGTAAAGAAGTGCATTGATTATAGTGGAAGTCAACTTATGAACACTATTTTTTATGTCACCTAAAACATGCATTAGAGAAAGGACTTATTGTAGAGAAATAACATAGGTAGCAAGAAGTTAGTTGAGTGGTTGAATCTTGCAATTATATGTAGCCTGGGGACATTACTGGGTTAGAATTAAATGTTTGGATCAACTAGAGGAGAAGTTTCTATTATTCATTATGTCTAAGGTTTTAATTTATGTCAAAGGTAATTGATGGAAAAGGGATTCTAGGTGTCATATGTGTATCCATGAGGTGTAAATCAAGGTCAAGCATGAAGGTTGATTAGTAGTGTTGGGTTTTGGTATGTTGTTATGGTTTCTTAGATCATAGTCTAGCGGGCATGGTCATAGTATAAGTACTTATAAAGTGGTATGAATTATTCATGAGGTATATCATGGTTATTATTATGTGTCAAAGGAGTCCAAGTGTTTGCAAGTGGTCATCATGTCCCGTTCATAGGAAGTCATGGTTGAGTCAAGTCATTCTAGGTCTATTCCTTGAACTAGTGCATGTGGTTTGGCATGGTGAAATGAGATATTGAGCAGGGTAAGTGCAACAAGTTGGGGGACAAAAAAGGGGTCATAAGTGGACGTCATATTGCAAATAACAACATAATATCAACTTGTAGGGATTATTAGAAATACATACACTCAAAATTAGAAAAACTTATATTAATATGAATCGTAGCATCCAGAATCTAGTTTCTAAAATGCTATTTTTTTTAAAAAATGGACAAGATTAGCTATACTAAACACTCAAAATTCAATGACTTGGTATTTGTTTTTAAAAATGCCTATAAGATTATAGTCCATTTTCCCATGATTTGGATGACCAAATATATATATATATATTTTCTCCTTTAGTGAGAAGTTAGAAGCCACTATCTATCTTGGGATGGATTTTATTTTATATTTTTTTGAGCAATATTTTATTTTTTATGATTTTTTCCGTGAAAGTGGTATGAAAACATAAAGAAAACAGAGCACTTTCCATTTGCCTGCCATAACTTCATCAAAAAATATTGAAATCAAATAATTTTTTTTTAACATGTATATAATTTCACCACAGTTGGGATGGTATAAGTTTTATCACATTCTGATAAGTGAAACAAAATTTGTAGTCTTAAACGTAGACATAAACATTCATGGGAAAAAGTGTCTTAAAGACCTACTATTAGTAAAAAATTATAAAATGATATTTATCCTATTCTATTCACTTTAAAATCAGTATTTCTACAAAGCTAAGAGTCTCCCCTACGCAATGGTACCATTTTTATGACATATTTTTTCTTTTCGGCATGGTTCAAGTCCGCAAAAGACTAAATTTGATGTTTTGTTGTTTTTAATGTAAAATTTAGGATTTGATGTCCACTTAATTGTCCCCCAACTTGGTGCACTTACCCAACATGTAAATCATGAAAAATAATGCACTATGTGTTATTATGTTACATAGAACATGTATGAGAATTTTTTAGTCAGTATTAAGAGGTTTGATGATGTTTCATTGTCCTTTGAAGTAAGTTTCTTAAGAACAAAGCTAGAAAGGCAAGTTAAGTCTTAGTGGTTGGAGAGTTGAAGATGTATTTAAGTATGGATGAGAGTTGGGATAGTTATTGGAGGTAAATATGGTGCTTCATTCCAAGTTCCAGGTCAATATGATGAGATTTTCTCAAGATATGAGGATTTAGGCAAAAGCGAGTTCTTGCGAGTGCAAAATCTAGCTCGATGGGTAACTTATAATCCTTACCCATTCAAAAACTTTACATGTGACCTTGTGGATTTTAGGGTTGATTTTTCATTGATCTATGAGTTGTTTACAAAAAATAATGAGTTGATTTGATTGTCAAATATTTATGAGTAATCATTAATAAGCTAAGTTGCTCTTAAACCCTAGTCAAATCCTCATAACAAAGCGATATGGAGGATATGGATACTATGGTATCCAAATGAAGTTATAAAGATAAATTAATGTATACAAGTTGTATAGGATTATCCTGATTTCATTTTGGCAATGGTTTCATGATCTATCTATTTCAGGACGTGAGAGAAAAACCCTAGTTTTTTGGATATTTGCAGTTTATGGGATGAGATAGAAGCTTCAGGAAGACAAGTGAACTATTATATAATAATTGGGAGATTTGATATATTCCCATGTGTAGTATTGTTTATTTCCACTCAATTTCATAGGCACACTGACAATTCATTCAGATGGATCTGAATGCTAACCTGAAGTGCACAAAGCTACAAGGTCCTTCCTTTATTAAATATTGTCAAGATTTTAACATGTATCTTCATAATAACCATTAAAAATTCATAATATCAAGAGTGAATCACTACATTCATCATGTGGAAACACATGTAATAAGGAAACATAATAAATCAAATGATTACTAAAATTAGATTCACCATGCAAATTCCACAATCAGATACATCAATTACTAGAAACCATCCACAAGTATCCATTGTATTAATTCATCAAGTAGAAAAATTTGAATATATTACAGTAGTCACCAGAGAGTCATGTGTGCTAGAACATCAGAGCAAAATAAATCTATTACAATCTAGGTTCTAATACATCCTCTCTAAAAATATGTAGATCAAATAGTATATATGGGGGTGGGGACTTTCCCTTCACCGCCCATGCATATCAAAATAGACTGCATGCTCAAGATAGCCATTTGTACTTACAAAAAGAAACTTAGAATGCATGCATGCTATCCTTTTAATAAAAAAAACCTATAAATAAACTCTTCTCTTAATCCTATTAATAGCTCAAACTACGCATGACATTTGATCTTCACCTCGCATGTTCTTTATCCCAAAATATATGTTCCAAGTCTTCATGATTTTGTTTAAATGTTGAACGTTACTTAAATGGCACTCAATCTTAACATTATCTATTTGTAGCCCGTGGCTCCAAAATTGACTAAGTCCCGAATGTTTCCTCCTTGGGCGCAAGCCATTGCACATCGTTTGTTCTTCCTTACATTTGTAACTTTCTGCCCTCCTCGTACACGCCTTCAAACCTTATGCGTGGTATAGACTTAGTGAAATTATACTATGCAACATTACCCCACACTAATTGTCCATGGTACAAAAGCACAATAAAATGTCCCACTTTTTGGTATGTTTTGTACCTTTATAAACATGAATTTTTAGTTTCATTGATTTTCTAAAGGTAATAGCCACAAACCCGTACACATTCATGAAATTCCACAAACTAACGAAATGTTATGTTTAGAGTGTAAAATACATGTTATTTTTTTTTTAATGGAAAAAAATATGGTATTTTTCTTAATTTTATTCATATGTTGTTTCTTATGTTATAAAAGAGGAATGACTATCCCCAGGTGGTTTTTTTAAATGAAAATTTATTTTTTCACCGTGAAATTTTAGATATATGACCAAGATTTGAATTTTGAGGTGCTGTCAAATTTTCATATTTTTTTGACTCATATTCTTTTTAATTAATGATTTAGTAAAATATTTCCAAATAAATAGCGTATAAATGTTTATGCCAATAAATTTTAAGATTTATATCAAAATTGATTTTTTTTTCACAGGTAAGAAGAAGACTTTAACAAATAGTAAGTTTATTTTTAATTTTTTTTTGGATATATTTTGCTATTTTTCAAATTGGGTTGATTGTGTATGATTGATTGTCCTAAAATACCATATGTTAGCAAAATATAAAAAATAAATAGTAAAATAGATTTTTTTTAAAATGAAAATTATATTTTAAGAAAGCTAATAAAATTATGTATTTTGTGTTAAAATTTTGTAATTTTATTCATTCATTAACCCTAATTACATGGCACCTAAGTGGCACATTTTGGCATAAAATTATCCTCCAAATGGATTTGGCACCAAAATGTGCCACATAGGTGCCACATAGGGGGGTTTGCACGAACCCCCTTCGCTCGAACCACCCTAAACCCTAAATCTACCACCCAAAACTACATACATACATACATACATACATACATACATATATACATATACATATACATATACATATACATATACATATACATATACATATACATATACATATACATATACATATACATATACATATACATATACATATACATATACATATACATATACATATACATATACATATACATATACATATATATATATATATATATATATATATATATAACTCTTTGCTACCAAAATTATTTGGACCTAAAGGGGTTCACGCGAAGGGGTGTTCGCACGAACCCCCATTCGTGTGAACCACTTTCTTTGGCCTACATGGAAGTACAGATGAAGGGGGTTCACACGAAAGGGGTGTTCGCATGAACACCCTCGATTTTCAATCCTACCCAACCTCTTACTCATGTTTTTGGGACACGAAGTGGGACACAACATTGTGCTTTGACCCTATATTTCCTTCCTCAAAAATGCTTCGATCAACTTGTGCTAAAAAAGATGTATAAATTGTGAGAAAAGAACTAAGAACTCAATTCCCAAAAAGATTCATCATACCCAATCAAAAATTAATTTAGGATGTAGTTGGTTGGAAGAGTTCTAGAAATGAAACATATATCTCACTCACCACTTTCATCAATTCATTCAGTTATGCCATAGCCTTCCTAGGTGCCACCTTTATAATCCTTAACACTTGGTCAAACACCAATTCTTCAAATTTGGTTTTGAGCTCTTTGATAACCACTGCCAGCTCTGCAATCACTCCCGCAACTACATCCATGTGCTCCAGTACCATATTTTGGAAGTATCTTATTCATAGTTCTAGTTTATCCTTCTTGGCCTTAATCACTTATTTTTGCTTTGCCACTTCAGCCATCACCTTTGCGCGCTCTATCTTATTAGTGGGCATATTCTCCTGAATAGTCTTTAGTACTAATTCTTCCTCGACCATGTGTAAATTAAGGACATGCTCATATTTTTGACATATTTTGAAGGCCACATCATCCTTACCACTTTCTTCCTTGAGATTCTCAAATAAATATTCAAGCTCAGTGATCCTAGCCTCAATAATGACCTTATTATCTTCCTTATCTTTTGTAATTTATTCCCCAGTTGGCTCTATAACACTCTTAATATTTTCTAGAAGTATACCTATCAAGTCCTCCAAATAATCCATTTCATTATTGTAGTCACATGGGGCTTAGCTTACAAAAGCTAGGAATTGTACAAAAATTTGTTTGACTAAGGCGCATGCCTTGTCATATGATTTTTTAGTTCTCTTCGAATACAAGGTAGAAAATGAATAAAACTTGCCCCTTTTTATACTTTTTCACTCAACCCATGCTTTTAAGTAACTTTATTAAAGTAAATTTTTTTACTTTTTGATTTATTCCTCAAATTTCTCCAGCATGCTGTAGTCATAACTTTTTTACACATTTTACTACTTCCTAAGCCACATACCTCCTCTACATGCCTCATTGTGTCAAAGTACATAATCCATTATGCCATATGCCAAGTAGCTTATCATGTTGCTTCCTACCTCGTGTTACATTGCGCGATCATTCTTCTCGCACGGTCTTCAATCTGAGAAATTTTCTTTAGATTACCTTCATCTATAACACAAGTAACACCTTTTTATCTCACACTAAGCTCTCAAGAAATACCCTTAGCAAAACCAAATTCTACTAAAACGGAATCCAAAAATTATTCTTTTATACTTGATCCACCCCATAATTAAATTATTCACAGTCCTCTACGCATGAATTCAATAGCTAATAATCAGCTCCTGCATGCAAGCGTACTTATTAGAACAAAAAAGTGAATTAAATTGACATAGGATAACAACGATGAAAGGAAACACACAAAAGGAAAATTTAAGTTAAGTAGCAATACTACCTTATTACAAACACAAAGAATCCTTATTTACTGTAGGGCTTCAACCTACTCCCATTGAAGTAACTGGGAAATAAAGTTCCATCAAATTTCTACAAGTGACAAGCATCTGATTCCATTATCTTTGTTATGACAAATGGTCCCAACCAATGCACGTTCATTTTCCCTAGGTGGCACAAAAATTTGAATCATAAAGAAGAACCATCCTTCCCACCTAAAATGTTTTTTTCCTTATGTACCTATTATTCCAAGCCTTTTGCCTCATCGTTTTTGTCTTCTGGATCCATCGGGTATTGCCACAAAATTCATCTAATTGCATTAGTTTATCAATGCACTCCTTAATAGCTTGCTCATCAGTTATTCATCTTACATGCATAATACATAGGGATGGTAACATGAAATCAACAAGAAAATCAGCCTTTGTGCCAAACACCAACTAAAAGGGTGTGGCCTTATTCAACCACTTGTATGTGGTCCTATATGCCCAAAATACAAAAGATAGTTTATCATCCTAATGTTTCCTTCCAACATCACAGAATTTTGTGAATGTTTTTTCCCACAATCTTGTTGAAAGATTTAGCAGTACCATTCACATATGGGTGATAGGGTGTAGTCTTATGGTTTGACACCATACAATAAGCTAAGAGGATTAAGATTATGTCATTTAAAAAATGAGTTCCTCTATCACTAGTTAAACTCAATGGAGATCCATACATGCTGATAATGTTTTTTTAAAAAAATATTGTTGATTGTGTAATCCTTTGTAGGTGCTACTTCTGCACACAATATAGATTACACTAGTCCTATGCATGGGTGGTGAAATAGGACCTAAGAATTCAATATCCCATTTCTCAAAAGGTTCATCAATTGCAATAGGCCTCAAAGGTGTAATGCCCACTCAAATCTCCCACTTGAGACCCATGAACAAAATAGGTATAGTTACAAAATTATGGAATATATATTTTTAAAGTGTTAACAACAAAAGTCTCAAGGACAATTAAATTAAACTGATAACTTTTCCATTATAATAATTACTAATTATACATTATAAAACAACAAGTGTAATAAGTCCACACCTAGCTCAAATCTCCTTAGGGATTAGTTTAATCACTAATTACATTAACATTTTAGCTAAATATTCCCTGATTAAAATTTTAGGGTTAGGGGACCAAAACAATTAAATACCCAAGGTATTTAATTCCACAAGATCTAAGACAAGAGAAAGGTTTAATTACAGTGGGGGAAAAGAATACATATTTAAAATCATCAGAGTAAATTTTTACTTACCCACTCCTAGAACTTAGTTAAAGATTCAATTTGATTTTTCCCGTGATTAACATACTAAAAAATTCCTAAAAACATTCCCATTAGATAGGGAATTTCCTCACCTTTTCAGTGATATAAAGAAGTCCTCCTAAATCCTCATATTTCTCAAGTTATGGATCGACAAAACTTGGGGTGAAAACTTTCCCCAGAGCGGGCCTGCGGACTTCAGAGAGAAAATTCACCTGGAGGAGAAAAGTGGACTGGCGGAGTGGGGAAGAAAATTTTTCCCAAACATGGGTGGGTAGAGTGGGGAAGGCATTTAGTGCTTTTTCCCTTTTGGGACAAAGTGAATTTTACACCCGCACCTCCGCTGACGCCCAGGGAGGCCACGTGGCAGCTCCTTATTGGTTGTGGGTCAACAGGTCGGCGGGGAACATTTGGAAAATTTGAATATTCAAAAGGAAGGGAAAAAAGGTCAAAAGGAACCCACGCCTCTGCCGACGCAAGAAGATGCCACGTGTCAGCCAAGCGTTAGCTGTGGTTTGGCGGGCCGATGGGGATAATTTAGAAATTTTACCCAAAAGTTTTCTGAAGCGTTAAGGCTTAAAAAGATCCACTCCTCTGTCGATTCCTCGTGAAGCCACATGTCAGCACTTGATTACCTATGCGCTGGTGAGGCTACAGGGAAAAATTACAAATTTTTCCAAATTATCCCTACCGACCCGCCAAACTATAGCTAAAGGTTAGCTGACACATGACATGTTCTCGCGTCGGTGGAGGCGCAGGTTCCTTTCAACCTATTTTCCCTTCCTTTTGAATAGTCAAATTTTTCAAATGTTCCCCACTAACCCACTGACCTGTATCCAATAAGGAGCTGCCATGTGGCCTCCCTGGGCATCGGTAGAGGTGCGGGTGTAAAATTTGCTTTGTCCTAAAAGGGAAAAAGTGCTAAATGCCTTCCTTGCTTCGTCAGCCCGTGTCTAGGAAAATTTTTCTTGCCCACTCCAACGGTCCTCTTTTCTCCTCTGGGAAAATTTTCTCTCCAAAGTCCGCAAGCCTGAGTTGGGGAAAATTTTTCTCCCCAGGCCCGTTGGCCCGCTCTTGGGAAAAATTTCACCCCAAGTTCCACCGGTCAATAGCTTGAGAAATATGAGGAGTTAGGAGGACTTATTTATATCACCGGAAAGGTGAGGAAATTACCTATCTAATGGAAATGTTTTCAAGAAGTTTTAATTGTGTTAATCATGGGAAAAATCAAATTGAATCTTTAACTAAGTTCTGGGAGTGGGTAAGTAAGAATTTACTCTGATGATTTTAAATATGTATTCTTCTCCCACATTGTAATTAAACCTTGCTCTTGTCTTAGATATTGTGGAATTAAATACCTTGGGTATTTGATTGTTTTTGTCCCTTAACCCTAAAATTTTAATTAGGGAATATTTAGCTAAAATGTCAATGTAATAAGTGATTAAATCAATCCCTAAGGAGATTTGAGCTAGGTGTGGACTTATTACTCTTGTTGCTTTATAATGTGGAATTAGTAATTATTATTATGGGAAAAGTTATCAGTTGAATTTAATTGTCCTAGAGACTTTGGTTGTTAACACTTTAAAAAAAAATTATTCCATAATTTTGTAACTAAACCTAGGTTGTTCATGGGTCTCAAGTGGGATATTTTTAACGAGCATTAAAAAAGGAATCTCACGTTTGATTCTAGGTTTCCCAAGACAATGAAGATGGTCACATGATTTTACATATTATTTAATATCCTTGTAAAAATTTTCCACCATAATCCAGCCATCAAAATCTTGTACACGGTTGTATCCCCAACATAATGATCTCTTACAATTCGACCATGATATTCTTCCATAATACCCTCATGCTCATGCTCCATGACACACGAGTGAATTTTTTAATCATGGCCTAGCATGTATAAATCTTCACCTATCAACTGGTAAGGTTTCAACGTATTACAGGTTACTTTATCTCTAAGGTTTTCATTCCCTCAGGCACCCATCCACTATGTAAGAATACTGAAATATCCTCTAAATCTATTGGTGCACAGTCTAATCTAAACAAGTATGCATCAAACATTATATCTTCAATGTTGTACGCATCCTCACCAGAATTGATCCTTGACAAATGATTAGGACATAAATTACTCTTTCCTAGTTTTATAACAACTGTAAACTCAAACTTCTAAAACAGTAGTATCCACCTACAAATGTACTCTTACAAAAAAACTTGCTGACCAAATACTTAAGTTCCATATGATCTGTAAATAAGATAAATGGTGTTTCCAATAAGTATTTTTTGAACTTGTGTAGCGCGTAGATCATGGAAAAATCCTCACATTCAGTAGTTATATAATTCTATTTCATAGGCATCAACTTATTTCTTGCAAAACAAATGGGGTGGCCTACAATTCCTTCTCCTGGTTGAACCATCATTGCACTAATTACCATACCCAAAGCATCCACATGAACATGAAAGACTTTTTCCCATGAAGAAAATCAAAAAATAAGTGCAGTAGTAAGCCTCTCCTTCAATGTTTTAAACACCTACTATTGCATGTAATCCTAATAAAAGTTTCCTTTAGATTTGAATAGTTCCTCCAAGGACATGACAATATTTGCACAACCCTTAAAGAATTTCCTGTAATACCTTATATGTCCTACAAATATGTACACTTAAATTTTATTATTAGGTTCTTCCAAACCCAATATTATGGCTATCTTGGCTGGATCTACCAAAAAACCTTCTTTATAAATAATATGCCCAAATAAAGTTCCAAAATGTGTTGCAAAGATTCACTTCTTAATATTAAGAGAGATGCTCAACTTCCTGCACCTCTAAAACATGAGCATTAGATTCTCACAATGATCCTTGACCAAGCCATATACTTTCCAGTCATCCAGATACACCTGTAAAAAGTTATGAATGAAATCTTGAAAATCCTGCACAACAATGTGAGAGAACACTGCTAGCAAATTCTTTAGTATAAAGGGCATCCATGTATATGAAAAAATTCCCCACTCAGTGGTGAATTTTTTATTTTCTTTATCTTCCTTCGCTATGCGCACTTGATGATATCCTAAAACTCATTTGTAAATGAGTAAATCTCGTGCCCTGAAACTTCTTAAATGATCTCCTTTGTGAATGGGGTAGGAAAAGGATCAATAACACATGAAACATCTATTTCTCTATATTCCACATAGATCCTTATCCTTCGACCCTTATTAATACTGATGACCATGGGGATAACCTATTTGGATTCCTCAATGACCTCAATTATACCATACCTGAGAATTTTATAAATTTCTTCTTTTACCTTGACGTGTAGATTTTTTTTGAATTAAGGGTAAATTGAGGGTGTTGAAAGGACCCACATCCTTATACAATTGAGGATTTTTTGAGAGGATCAACAACCTGGTTACAATGAAGAGGACCACTATTAGGAACCTAATTGGAGAAACCATGAAACCATGAAGATGCAGTGACCAACGAAAATGGTTGCAGTGAGTGGGACAATTATCAGTGATTGAAGCTAGAGGAACAACCACTAGTGTCAGCAGCAAGAGGAGCAGCCACCAGTATCAGCAGTAAGTGGAGCAGCCACTAGTGTCAGTAGTGAGAGTATCAACAGTGAGCGGAGTAGCCACCAGCGTCAGCAGTGAGAGGAGAAGCGAGAGGAGGAGCCACCAGTGTCAATAGCGAGAGGAGAAACCACTTGCGTCAGTAGTGAGAGGAGATCCACCAGTGTCAGCAGTGAGGAGTAACCACCAATGTCAGCATGAGTAGAGAAGCTACCTCTAGCGGAAAAACCACCTCTGAGGAGGATCGTGCCTCGGGGGTATTTGAACCTGGGTGGGCAAGCACACAATTATGTGACTTGACTGCACCACTCCCACCCCATCAGCACCTTGACGTATAGATTAAGATTCATCTTATAAGGCCTCTTCCTAACCAGGTGCACACATTATTTAAGTTTTATTCTCATCTCACCTAAAAAAGGGTGTACTCCCTTTAATTCATGATAGCTCCATGGAAATAAGTCATGGAAGTTATGTAGGAGCTCAAAAATATTAACTACTTCCTACTCTGACTAGTATCATCGATAATGGCCTCTTTAGGATATGTATCTGTCCCAATGTTAACCTTATTGGTTTTCATAGGGTCGTGATACATGAATGCCTTCACATCTACTATGTCAATCACCTCACACATACCTTAAATGTGGTTAACATCTAGGTTATTTTCCTTGTCATCCTTATCATTTATCATGTATACTAGTTTATCCTCTTCCTTTTATTCCTAAACATGGACCATCTCTTCTTATTCTGTCTCTTCAAGGTCAAGGAACACGTCTAAATCAATCTCTCTAAAAATTTCTAGCAGAATTTCCTCAACTTTCGTGCTATCTCCCAAAGTAAGGTTATTCATAATCTATAGTGCTTCATTGATTGGAGGCTTGGTAGAAAAATAATCAAAATTATGAATCATACTTGAGGTCATCTCCTACTAATTCATTTTCTCCCTTGTTAACTATACATGTACATACCATTTGAGCGTTCGTCCACTTAAGGTGGAGTAGAACTTATGCACCTAGAGTGTTGGTAGTAAGGCCTCCTGCCCCTCCATCCAAAGTCTCTCACAATTATAAATGTTATGTGAGGTAGGGGACTTCCTATGGAATTAACATATTTGATAAGGTAAATTACTACTTAGGAACCTAGTAGAAAAGGAAATTATCACTTCTTGCCATTCTAATAGTTTGTTTCTATGTGTTTCCTACCCAAGTGTTGTTGTCCCGCACAAAACTTATAGTAGAATATTTATTCAGTGTCCCCCATTCTTCCACTAGGATTCCATGGCACATAGGTATACATCAAGGTTTCCCTCACTAGTTTACCTAGGTACTTTGTTGTAACTCAAGAAAATGAACATGTGAGACTTGATCACATGAGTAACTATGTTCTTGATTTATCTCTTAACCACTTCATAAATTCCATGTGCCCAGTTATAACAAGAAATACTTATGGTATCACTAAATGACTGAGAATCATGCTAATGTATCACTTGTTTCTTAGATGGCTCAGTTACATCAGGTTCTTTGAATATGTGTGCATATATCTTGTTTAAGTCCTCTTATATGGAGCAAGGTTGGCATGTGTCAAATATATAATGACATGCTCTTACTTGTTCTCAAAGATAATGTACCCCTTGTTGAAACACAAATCAACATTATTCACATAACAGAAAGGTCACCCAAGTAATGTTAGGATGCTATCTGCTTCAGCAAGTTATAATACCTCAAAGTCCCTAGTAAAATTGGCTCCTTGAATTTTAATAGTTATATCCTTTAGTACTCCAATAAGATTAGCCCTAATTATTTTTTCCATATATAGCACATTCAAAGAAGGTTTCAATGGTGGTCTTCCCATATGATTCCATGCATCTAAAGTGATTACATTAACCTCCATACTTGTATATATCAGGATAATACTTAGAAGCTATCAATCTATGATTACATTTAGTGTAATATACTAATCATACTCAAGATTATGTAGGGGAAGATTCGTATGAAGTATTCGCATCTCACGCTTAGTACATGTGCCACATAGCCACTCTCCTAACAAAGGGTTAATATTCTCCTGGTGAAACATTCGACGAACCTCCTTTAAGTCATCTACATCCTTCTACGGGAGTTCAACCTTATTTTCTCAATCCATCACATGTGCCTTCTCCTTAAGGCTCTCAATCTCTCCTTGTAGATCACTGATGACATCCATAGTTTCATGGTAAACCTCTTTCTAATGTATAATATAAAGATACTTTAATTTTATCACTTATTTCTTAGTTATAGTTATCTTATAATTTGGAGGTTTACGTGTGTGTAGCCTCGACGCATGTAGTAACTCTAGGGTAGGTGCTACCTTCGACATCCATTGGTCTTCAACTATGTGATGTATATTTATCATTCCCATGCCCTTGTATTTTTTTTGTTTCTTACTCATGTGATCATATAAATCAGGACATTCTTCACACTTTTGTTTCTTTCGACATAATGAGAAAACCACATTTTAAGGGCATTCGCGCTGATTTTGATAAGGAGATCCACAAGTATAACAAATTCCTCTAGGAAATCCTCCTCTACCACTTTTGCAACCTTGACCTCTATATCCTCTATGAAATATTCTATTCCTGTTATCCCCATTATTATGTCCTTCCAGTTCCTTAGATCTACCTACTACACTAGTCCCAATGGATTCATGAATATGATCAATCAATCTACAATCAACGATGTCATGAGTATGGGTTTTGTAAATATTACAATACATAGACACATTCTTATGGATCACACACTATAAGAGAGGTCATCTACTTAGATCATGGTCCAAATGAAAAATATCACAATCCAACAACATGGGATGCACCAACTTGTGAGGGAACCTATCCTCAATGTCCTTCAACCTTGCAATCTATACACTATATTCCAATGCATGTATCATGAGATGAATTAGTAGAGAGATTTTCTAAATTCTTTGTCATGGCTATAATATATACTTCTAAAAATGGAGTTACTCTAGTGTCCACACTCCTAACTACCTCTGTGCAGATCTGTACAGATATGCTTCTAAGGCATTACCCATATCTAAAGGTATTATGAGATAGTTCCCTTCTTAAAGGAGTCCAAAATCCACCAAAAAACCATTGTGCATGTTGACTAGGATGTATATCATAAGACAAATTTGACATCAAAGTTTTAAAATACGTGTTATATTCCCATACGCTCTCAGATAAGCCTTGCTTAATGTCTTTAAGTGCATTGATACTTTTCTTCTCTAACTCTGAAATATGGAACTTAGATAGAAATGTAGAGCGTAAAGCATTATAATCAATTGTAGTCTGATGCGGGTCATACTTTCTGTACCAGCTATGTGCGCACCCTTGAAGAGTAGTAGCAAACTTACTTGCTTTACTATCTGAGGCTATGATTCATGTAGCATGCCATAGCATCTCACACTTGTGCACATGCTTTGCAACATAGTCAATACCCTATATTCTGGTAGGTGAAGTGAAATTTCATAGTATAATTGATGTGGTTGATGGGGGTGTGGACCCTTTCCACTAGATATAGAACCTAATCCATCACCTGTATTTCCTCCACCTCTAGAACCACCTGATCCACTTGATCCTCCTGTAGTAGGAAACATACTAATGGATGTAATTCCTTAAGTCCCAATAGTGGTGCTAAACTAAACTCCCATAGTCTGCGAAGTAGTAGTACTTCCAGGTGTATCCCCAATGTTCTACACACCCATACTATGTCTTGATGATGTGCTAAAAAAATTTCCTCAAATCGGTCCTCTAAAAAATGATGAAGTATGTGATTCAATAGGTATATGTGTTGTCTAATGCACTTCTATATTAAAAGGAAAATGATATCTACCTATAAATACCTGATTACCTACACTCACTTGCTTCGTAATGACTACTTATGGAATTATAATACCAAGTGCAAGGGCTAGGTCACTAGGTGGGATCAAATACACACCTGTAGTCCTCAATATTTCACCCTCTGATGTGCTCTCATCATAAGCCAAAGGGGATTCACTAATATGCTTTCCTAAGTGGGGGAGATCCTGATGCTTCGACTCCACATCTTCCACATGAGATTAAAATACTTCACAAGACATCATCCTATGCAACCCAATAAATTCCAAAATATCGTGCTTCTTCGCAAATTCACTCTCCCATGCTTCATTATGATTGAGCCACCTTTCCTCTCTCTGCCTTTCTACTGCTAGGTATGCCATCTTTCACCACACCTTCTCCTGCCCCTGCACATGATGGTGGGTTTAGCTAGCCATCGTTAATTGCTCCAAACTCAGTAGCACCATCAATATCTTAATTTCCAAAGGAATAATGCATATGTAAGATCCTTTGGGATCACACAAAAATTCAAACTCAAAAAATTCCAGACAAGAATAAGTAGAGATAGCATAGTCCAAAGTATAATTGTACACAACACCAGCCCACCAATGATCTATGGCATGCATCCAAGCTTCATTTTCATTAAAAAATATCTAGTAATCTTCATGCATCCAAACCCTTAGTTTGTAGCTCTAGCTTTTATTTGACGCATATGCTGAAAACCACTCATACAACTCTATTGGAAAAAGGATGAAAAGTGTCTCATAGATCTCATGATACACATGTTCTTCCACCCACTTGCACGTATTCAAATTAGGCCTAGAACCATATCTTTGTACAAACTGATGCTTCCCGTCATCAACCCAACTCTCAATGTTCACAAAATTCAATCGATATGCCATTTGCATACAACATCCTGGAAAATAGTTTGAAAAGAGGTCCTTACAACATAACCAAAATGTATTATTTCTTATTTCCACTCAATTGCCTAGGTACGCTGGCACTTCATTCAGATGGATCTAAATGCTCACCCTAAGTGTGCAAAGCTACGATGTCCTTCCCTTATGAAATATTTTTAAGATGTTAGCATATATGTTCATAATAACCATTAAAATTTCATAATCGCAAGAGTGAATCACTACATTAATCATATGGAAACACTTGTAATAAGGAAACATAACCAATCAAACCATTACTAAGATCAGATTCACCATGCAAATTCCATGATCAAATAAATCAATTACCAGAATCCATCCACAAGTATCCATTACATTAATTCATCAAGTAACATAAGGTGAATACATCAAAATAGTCACTATATATTCATGCAAACTAGAACATCATAACAATATTACTCTATTACAATCTAGGTTCTAATACATCCTCAAAAACTATGCATATCAACTAGTATATATAGGGGTGGGGACTTTCCCTTCACCACCCATGCATCTAAAAATGGTCTACATGCTCAAAATAACCATGCGTACTTAAAAAAAAACTTAGAATGCATGCATGTTATCTTATAAATAAATTAAACCTATAAATAAACCCTTCTCTTAATATTATCAATAGATCGAACTATACATGACATTTGATCTTCACCGCATGTGTGCTTTATCCCAAAAAAGGCATTCCTTCATATCTAAGTCTTCATGATTTCATATAAATATGGAATGTTACTTGAACACCACTCAATCTTGACATTATATATTTCTATCCCATGGATCCAAAATTTACTAAGTCCTGAATGTTTCCTCCTTGGGCACGAGCCTTCGCGTGTTATCTGTTCATCTTTACATGTGTACCTTCACTCATATCTTGTGCGTGCCTTAAAATATCACGTGTGGTATATAATTATTATAATTCTACCATAAAACAACATGATAAGTTTCAAGCATCTTTAGAGGAGAAAATGGAAGATACAAGTTCTCAAAATAGCCCTACCTATTTTGGCCTTAAGGGCTTAAAGCTAGACTTTTGGTTTGAAGTGAGTTTGATTATTTTGCATCATGGAGTAGTATTTTATGGACTTGGATAACTGATAGAAGACTATAATTATGTTTTTGAATAATTTATTTGATCTAGGTTGATTTTTTTAGATGAATCCCTAATGGCATAATTGGTCCTATTAGGCTTGCCAATATAGCTTATTTAAATAGGTGTGTTGGATCAGTTTTCTCCACATGACCTATTCATGTGATGGTTTGAAGAGGTGTGTCAGGTATCACTTGATGTTTTCCAAGTGGTTTTATTGCTTGGAATTGATATTGAATATATTTGTGCATGTTTCTCTCAAGACTGGTTTTTGAGTCATAGAGGCCTAAATGAGCTGTTTCAGAGATCAGATTGTTTGGATTCCTTATGACCTGACTTGGAGGTTAAAGTGAATTTTTTTTAAGATAAGATAAAAAGGTTTGGTTTTAAACTAGGGACTAAAAAACCCCACACATAGAGAAGCTAGTTTATAAACAAAAACTAAAATAGAGCCATGGAGGTCGAGTCAAAAACACTTGAGAACATGCCCCCACAATATCAGGCTAAAGTACAGAAGTTTGCATATTAAATTTTTTTTTTGAAAGACATTTGGAAGAAGAAGCCCAAGAAAAGCAATAGAAAGAAAAGGGCAGGAAAATGATCACAATTAGTTCTCCATAGCCATACTATAGGTCCTAGTACTCGGAATATTATCTCTCTTACCATCTAATTCGATGATGACCCTCTTCGGGTGATTGACTTCCTTTTTCTCAGTCTAGGTCTTAACTTGCTCTTCCTCCCGATTCTTTCCTTGATTCGACTCCATAACCATACTTGAACTGTCACTGGTATTTGAATCCTCACTTCCAAAATAAATCAACATAAGATTCATTTTGTTTTTTCCCTCCTCAGTTGTAACCTAATCCTGCAATAAGGAAATCCACTTCTTTTGCATAATATAATCAACTTGGATACTCCTAAGTGTTATGTTTTGAGTATCAATCCTTTGATGGAAATCTTTTAGCTCCTGCATAAGGTTTTTGTTGAAGGCGAGAATGGTATCAACTATGGACTCATCCCTCATCAGTCTGGCCTCCCAGTTAGCAAGTTCTTGGTCCCTTTTGGTAGAAATTTCACCCAAATTCTTAATCCCCTTTTTAAGATTACACAAGGCATCCACAATACCCTTATCAAGATCAATAGCTTTCTTTCTCCTAATTTTATTAAGGGATGGTTTCCTGATCAGAATCTTGGTCATTGGTCTGAGTAGGGATGACAGGTTTTCCTCTTTGAACCATCAAAATAATGAGGCCTTGGTGGAGGGGTATATCCACCTTCTCTTTCTTGAAATCCTCAATGGTCGAGAAAAGTGACTGATAAAGAAAACATGCAAGACTCATAGTTTGGTCCTGATGGAATAAAATTGAGGATGGACAAATGGTGAGTAAATATTTTTCAAAATTTTCCTTCAAGGGTTAGATATTTCATAATCACTAGGAAACCATCAGAGCACCTGTCCAACAGATAGGTGTGAGCAATTCAATCATCATAGGCTATAATATTTTCCACAACTTCAAAAAAGGTAATTTCATGTTTTTTTTAGGTTTTGTCTTTAAATTTTTTAAGGCCATCAGTTTTTAACCCAGTAATATCAGCAATGGAATTCTCATAAATATCAATTTTAACCCCTCTAAAAATAAAACCACCATCAATCCAGGAAATCACAAAATCCACAGGCAGGGCAGGGTCATTACCTTTAAGCCGTCAGATGAACCTAGTAAAGCCACCTGTATGAAACATCTTCCATAGAGCCATGTCATTTTTGAGGTGAAGAAAGGTAGAGGGCTTCATTCACACCCTATCTCCCCTATGAAGCCTTCAATATAATACCCTTGGCAGACTTGAGAAAACTAGACGAAATTGAGGAAAAAGCAAATGAATTGGACAAGGCTAATATTCCAGGAAAGAGGAATCCTTTTGAAGACCCAAGTGTGTGAGTTAGGGGTATCATCATGATATTGCCTCCTACATTTTTTCTTCATTAATGAGCTTGTTAACCTAACCCCAAGGAGTACATGTCCCAATACATATATCCAAATCCACATGGAAGTACCTTTTTCAACCAACACATCCACCGGTTTATTTGTAGCCCAGTAAGTGTGTTGAATGACCACTTGATTGAATGATGCAAGAATAACATGTGCCTCCATAATCAAATTATTAAGCTTCCATCCAAATTTTGTGTTATCCTTGAGGAAATTTATGATACACATCGAATCACCATCGATAATATTATTATTTATCCATAAATAGAGACATAACCTAACACCCCAAAGCATAAATTTGGCCTCTGCCACATTATTAGACTAATTATCGATGGGACCCACATAGGCACCAATAAATCTTCCACTGTGGTCATGAACTAGACCCCCTCCACCAGGCTTTTTTTTGTTCATATGGACCAAGCCATCAAAGTTAGATTTCACTTTCCTTCTAGTGGTTTAGTCCATTTGATATTATGATTCAAACTTTTCTTAATGGGGTTAGTAGGTTCAACATCCAAGTTTCTAAGGATGTCCTTTTCCCACTCCAGAAAAAATCTAACCTATTTGGGTTTAAGTATATGGGAATTATCCTTTAGATCTTGTTTCACTTTATCAGCTACCCTTCTTGGTTTAACTGACTTATTCCTGAAAATCCTTTTGTTGCATTCAATCCAAATTCCCCACAAAACATGAGGTAGAGCTAGTTTCCACATTTTTCTACCATGTCATTCTGAAAATTAAAGCTCCACTAGACCAGTAAGAGGACCAGATCTCCCGAAAGGACCAAATTCACTTTGAAGATGCAAAGGATCTTGGTGAAGACTTGAAAAGAGAACAAACATTCCAAAAAAAGTTTCCCAATGGATTCTTCCTTGTCCTTACATAACCCACGTATGTTTATGCTAATCATTCCCCTACGTCTGAGTCTATACATAGTAAAGATATTACCTTTGATGACTTCCTCAAAAAATATGTTGATCTTGGGGATAAAATGCTTATTCCAAACCTTCCTCCATATGATATTTGATTCCAGATGTTCAAATTTTAACAAATATCTTAATTTTATTTCGTAATCCCTGGTGTCTATGTATCTCCAACTTAGGTCATCCTAGATGCTATCAGGTGGAATATTCATATACTTGAGTTTCCTGTTTAAATCATGAAAGGGTTTAATATCCCCATGAAATAAATGGAGGGAAGAAGGATAGGAATACCATCTCCATTCGTCATCCCAGTAATTACAAACAATATTTCCCTCATCAATAGTGAAGAAATGCCAAAGCTCACTCCACGGATTATTCGAATTGAGGGAAATACACTCAATCTAAGGACCCTCCATGAATTTAATTTTAGATCCATCTCTAAGGTTCCATTTGCACCCCTTAATTAACAATTTTCTAGATTGACATAGGTTATTCCAGAATATAGATCCTCTCGGTAACACCATATAACTGACTAATTCCATCATTCCACAAAAGGGAAGATAAATATTTCACTTTCAAATTAGTCACCGAGATGCCTTCCTCTTTGTTAAGCATCCACCCCACCTTAGCTATGATGGCATGGTTCATAAGCTAGATATTTTTAATTCCCAAGCCACCCTTGTCCTTAGGTTGAGTAACCTTTTCCCAAGCAACCAAAGGGATTCTATTTTTATCCTCAGAATTGAACCAAAGGAAGCATTTCTGAATTCCTTCAATTGCTTTCTTGAATCTGCTTGGAAGAATAAATATGGACATGATATAAACCAAAATACCTTGAAAACTAATCTGAAGAAGCTGAGCTTTCTAGACTTGAGAGAGTAAGGAGCCTTTCCAATAAGCAAGATTCTTATGAAATCTCTCTATGAGTTTGTTCCATCCTCCTTCATTGAGTTTTTTCCCACAGAAAGGAATCCCCAAATAAAAACCTAGGAGATTTTTGATATTACATTCCAAGATTTTAGCCAATCATTTGTGTTGATCCTCTTCAACATTTATGAAGAAACAAGAACTTTTTCTAAAGTTCATTTTCTACCCTGTAGCTTTTTCATACTTCTTAGTGATTCCTTTGATAGTCCTGGCTTCTTGAACAACAACAAGACCCAAAAGGACTGTGTTGTCGAAAAATTGCTATATACATTGATTTTCAATTACATTGGCCACCTTAATCCCTTATATGTTTCCCTCTCTCTAGGATTTAAGGCATAACCTGTACAAGGTTTCAGCAACAATTATATACAGAAAAGGGGATAAAATGTCCCCTTGTTTAAGCCCCCTTTCAGATTTGGAAAAACCATTAGGTTTCCTATTAATAATGACAGAGAAGCTTATATATTTGGTACAATCTTGAATCATTATAATAAAATTAGGATGATAACCCATCAACCTAGAGAGAAGAGAGTACAAAAAGTCCAAAGAAATTCTATCATAAAATTTTTGCATGTCCCAACTTTAGAATCATAACTTCCCTTCCTAAAAGTTCCACAAAATGAATAGTTTCATGAATTGTAATAATATTATCTAGATTTTTATCATCCATGCACAAAGGCCCATTGGTTGAGCAGAAATGAAGTTACCAAGGGTCTCCCTAAGTCTGGAAGGTCAATATTTTAGAGATGATCTGTGTACATGGTATTGCACAAACTAATTGGTTTAAGGTCCCCCCTATATCCTTAGCACCATAGTTTTTTGGGGGATGAAAGCAATAAAGAGTATGATTAAATTGTTTGAGTAAGATGCCCTGATTGAAAAAATTATTAAACAACAGAAACCACATCAGTCTTAACAATATCCAAATAAAGTTGAAGAAAAAAAGGTTGGGAACCCATCCAAGCCTAGGGATTTAATCACCTTCCATAGTATCTATAATAGCTTTGATATCCTTTTCAGTAAGGAATAACAATGAGAACCTGATTTTAAACTGGACTACCGATAGCTGGTTCAATTTAATATTAATAATTTCTTCTCTATAAAGGTCATCATCGAGATGGATTTTTACCCAAAATGGTTTTCCTGAGGAATAAAACATTGGTGGATTTAATTTATCTTATCCTCAATGTCCATTTCCCCATTAATATATATCTTGATCTCTTGAATGCGTAGTTTATTATCTTCTATTAGTAGTCATAGATTTCATAAAAAATATTGTATCTGAAATCCTCTCCTTGAGCCAAGTTATTCTTGATTTTTATTTCCAGTATACCTCTTCCTGGTAAGAAAAATATTGTGATAATCAGATATATGTGATCTACTTACTATAGCTCTTATCTCTCAGAGCTCCTTAAGCACATCCTTAGATCCTATGAATATCTTCTACATGGAACTTGAAAAACTCCACTATTCTATATATATATGTCATCAATAGGAAAGATGCTATGCATAAGCAAATTTCCTTGTTCCAATAGATATGTTATTACTTTCACTTTAACTTATTTTTAAGCGTGATAGAAAATTTGAAGGTACTATTTCCATTAATAAATCAACCCATGTAGTATATTTTTTTGATAATATTGGATTAGACATTATGTATTTCATATCATCGACCTTTGTAATAATACGTGTCTTTTTATTGACCTAATAAGAATCATTGGATTATGGTCGGACCCAATCCAAGGAAGGGTGGATAAAGTGTATTGTTACTTCTAAACCCACTGAGTATTAACAAGGAAACGGTCCAATCTTATTTGAATTAAGTTTTCCCCTTCTCTCCTATTGGACCAAGTGTACTTAGAGCCAATGAGATTCAGATCTATTAAAGCATTCCAGCCCATGAAATTACCAAATTCCTCCATACTTTCCGTGAAAACATTAATGCCACATTTATTCTTAGTAGGAATGAGGGGGGTATTAAATTCACCATCAATTAACCAATTTAAGTCATTAAACATTCTTATGCAAGTAGATAATTGCTCCCATAGCTATCTTTTACCCACTGAGGTATTAGGAGCATATATATTAGATAAAATAAACTTTTATCTAGTTCTAACTTCCATAAAGAAAATAGCTATATGATGTTGACTATTGATAAGAGGGAATCCTTCCATTTTATATTTTTTGCATAAGCACAACTAACCTCCGAAGGCTCCAATAGAAGGTTGAAAGTGAAATCCAGAATCTTTCCAAAAAGAAGAATGAAAACATTTCATCCTAATTTCATTCATCTTAGTCTCTTGTAACATTAACACATCATGTTTATCTTTAAATTTTAAATCTCAAAAAATCCTATGCTTACTAGGTTGATTTAAGCCCCTAATATTCCAAGATATGAAAATCATTTATGGTGGGAGGATTTCTTACCCAACATTAATGGTTTCTAGCCTATTGAGGTTGTCCCTCCCTTAGTGTTTGTTTTTGATGGTGGACCTCTTCTGACATACTTGGGTATTTGAGATGTTTTTATTGATTTTTTTTTTTGAGTTGGAATTGATTACCTATATGGTCATCGCTGACCCTAGTAGTATATGAACTCGTGCCATGTATATAAGCTACTGTGTTTCCTCATTATGACAAGTTGAGACTATGGGTTGTGAGAAAGCTATATAAGGAAGAAGAATAAAAGAGAGGGGTCAAGGAAAAATATGAGGATAGGTATGAAGAACTGAGAAATCCCAAGGATAAGATATGTAAGGTAAATAAACCTAATCAGCCTATGAAGAACCAAATTTAAGAAAGTTAGGAGAGAGATTATTTTAGAGGGTTTGAGAAGAGAGGAGCTAAATTTGAGATCACTATCAGTTGTGGGAGAAACATATCTTATGTGATCATACATTTCAAGTGGTTGAGTTTGTGTTTGATAACCTTAGGGGTTTGTTTCCTCCTTATAGGATTGGTGTCCTACTAAAATAGGGATTAGTGCTCCTTATGGGATTGTTGTCTCACTAAAGAAATATTTCTTGATGTGTAATATTCTTGCAAGTCCTTTGTTATGAGTAATATTAGTAGAGGTTTTAGTGTTTTTTTCTTCCCCTTGAGCGTTTCTCACTTATATCTGGTGTCTTGTGTTCTCTCTCTCTCTCTCTCTCTCTCTCTCTTTGCATGCACTTGTGAATGTTGAATACACACCTATTAAGCTCACATGGTTTATGGATTTTGATTGATTGAAATGAATGATGAATGTAAGAAATGGTAAATAAAGTTAAAATTGTTGTATGAATGATTTACCCCTCTCATTCATTGTTCTTCTAATAGTTACATTGGCATAAAGAGGACTATGATAAAATATAGAAGGAATGAAAGATTGGACACACTTATCGACAAATTCATTAACATGGGATGAACAAGAAGAAATACAAACATCACTATGATCACCATTATCTAAAATATCCTTTTGAAAAGAAATAATAGAATACCAATATCATGTGTAACAAATTATTGTTCACAAGTAAATAAGATGTCATGTTGTGAAGAGATAGAAGAAAAAATAGCATAATTTGTAATACTATGTTATTCACGAGTAGATACAATATCATTTGAATGAGGAAGGAAAGGAACTAATGTATCATTTGCAACCAAATTTTACTCAGAAGTATTTGATATAATAGTTTGAGATGAATAAGGGATATAACAATCAAAAGGATTTGCATCGAGGAAGTCTTGTATAATATCCAAATTTTAAAGGTGAGAAGAGGGCACATATGTATGACATGCAACCAAGGTCAACCGATAAAAATATAATAATTTAGATTATTTGGAAATATGTCTCAGGGAACATTAAGTGTATAAGCCAACTATAATTGGAAAAGTGATCTCCCCCAATATTCCTAGGAATATTTTCAAACCCATGGATACATAGCGAAGAGGGTATTATGTCATTAGAAAAAATTCCTATTTGATGTAAAACATAATTGTTGCATATGTTTAGGCCAGAGCCATTATCAAAAAAGCACATATGACTAATGTTTTACAATTTTTTATTTAGATATAAAACAGAGGAACCTCAACCATGATGCAAAATAATAGAGGATCATTAGAATCCCTATGACCATATACTATAGAAAACTTATGCAAAAGAGTGGGAAAAGATAGATCCGATGCACAACATACAATATTTGGGTTCACAAAAATATTTAACCTAAATGGTTAATTCCTTAAAGTGGGTAGCCGCCGATGGTGGATTATTCTAATCAATTAGTTTCCAAAGATAATTATATAAATATTAGTAATAATCATTAAATAAATATAAAAATGAAATAAAGCACTATAAATGAGGAGGAGAAGAGGACTTAGTTGATATCCTAGATTGTGTGTTAATATGGGAAAGTATGATGATTGGAAAATGATAGAAATGATTTGAAAAATCTTTACCATTGAGTTTGTGTCTTGAACAACTACCTGGACCAAGGCATATGGTAAAACTGAAAGAGTACCCTAATATGGAGCTTTCTATACTCCCATTCCCTTTTGTACTTTCATCTTCTATAATTTTTTGTTCTTGCGCACTACTTTCTGTTATGTTCTTGTCTAGAATTTATGCCTTTGATACTATGCGATACTTATTGTGAAACCGATTAAATATTCATAACCCTAGATGGTGATATATTCTTGTAAAAAAATGTTAGTGGGTTGTGGTAACCCCTGTGCACCACTGATGTTGTCACTACTATGAAGAGGGATCAAACCACATGTCGTTCTTTCTAAACATGTGATATCTAGAATATATCCAATCAAATTGATAACCATGACCTTACAACAATTATATTGTACTTAATACTTTCCCTATCTTGACTTAAATTCCATAATATAGATTTTGTATTTGTAGAAATGAGTACATGAATTTCCAATAAAGAGTATGTAGAGTATATGAAGATCAAGGGAGTCTTAGAGTATATTTTCTTATGATTATTGTTATTATTATTTCATTAGGATGCTAGGTGTCAAGAAGAACGAATGAAATATTTAATGGGAGATAAATAATTTTCTTATATATTTGTTTTAGATTTAGAAAAATCGAATGAGGATGACTAAAAGTGTACCAATGAGATTGAAATCAAGGAATTTACCATTGGAGGGAAAGGGACTGTCATCACAAATCTAGCACTATGATAGTATTTCACTGGGAACTCCTCATGCTATGATTATTTTAGTAATGCACATCTTTTGCTTTGGTGGTAGTAATATGGAAACACAACAACAGACATAACACAAGAATACCACAGACAATGACATAAAAGAACAATGAAAAATCTGAAATTCAATTGTAAAATGTATTATTAACATGAAATTTTTACAATCTCACCCATGAATTACTCAAAGTGTTACCAACTCCACTTGTTTTCCAACAATAGTTATGGGAGAAACTTCATAATTACTCTTCTTGATGACTTCCTTAACACACCTTCACAATGAATCCTTTATTCATAAAATAATTATTACAACTTTGTTCTATGATATATGAGAGGGGGTGGCCTCTCTATTTATAGAAATTCAGGCTTATCCACCCTATCTTTAAGATAGGATAGGAAATTTCTTCTGGCCAATCATATTCCATGCCTAAAATCTTACCTTTACATGTAGGCTTATCTTCTAAGATAAGATAAACCTTATCATCTTATATGGGTTCCACCTTTTTAGAATTTTCTACAAATAAAATACACAAAATATTTATGACATCACTCCTTGTCCTTATCAAAAATATAATATTTCTAATTCCTAATCATGTAGACCCTACTTCTCTACTTACCCCAACTTTGACATTTTAACATTATCGGACCACTTACAACAAATATTTACTTTTTACCACAACATTCCTATTGTACTTTGACTATTACCGTACTCCACTTTATTGGTGGCACCATACCAACAATGTTGTTATCTTCTATCGGACGCCACTACTAATTATACTTAACAACATCCTATAACTAATACACACATTAATGAAATATAAATTACGGAGGGAAATTTTAATGTTGACATTTTCCCCCTAACTATCTTCTACTCCATCCTCAGAGTAGAATCTTATGGACATTCTGAAGCTGGTGCTTGGAAAATATTTAACTTGTCATGGTTGATCCATTTTGTAATGGGAGTGCCATCCAATTCCTCCAGTCGATATGTACCATTTCATGTATAGCTATTATTTTGTAGGGCCCCATCCATTTGAGAAGAATTTTTCTCTGCCTTCTTTTTTTGTATTTAGAATCATATACTAGAACCAAGTCATTCAAATGCAATGGAGACCAACATATATTTTGATCAAAGTATTCCTTCTGCTTCATTTTCTTCTTATAGCTTGTATCCTTCACTAATTCTCTCATTTCCTCTAGCAAATGAAGATGTGTCAACCTTTCCTTTACTGAATCACTTTTATCCATCCTTTCATTTTTCATAACTCTCACAATGGGAATATCAAACTCAATAGGAAGAACTGGATGAATGCCATAAGCTAATTAAAATGGGGAGTATCTTGTTGCTGATTTTGATGTCGCCCTATATGCCCACAATGCTGCATGAATCCTTTTATCCCACTTATGTACCTGCAAAGCTACATCTTTTGCTAGGATTTGGCACAATACATAATTTGTTCGCTTCACCTGTCCATTTGTGCTTGGATTGTAAGTTGTTTCCTTCCTGTGCTTAATAGAAAACTTGTTTACTAGGGCCTCTGCCACCTCATTAATGAAGTGGCTTCCTTGATCTGTTACAATTTCTAATGGACAACCAAATCTAGTGACAATGCATTCATACATAAACCTTGCCACTTCATCCATGGAAGATGTTTTCAATGGCCTAGCTTTAACCCACTTGGTTAAATAATATGTGGAAACTACAATATACTTAATTTAGCATGGGGTAGTTGGAAGTGGACCTTCAATATCTATTCCCCACTTTTCAAAGGGACCAAGTGGAATAATAGGGCATAATGGAACTGATGAAGTCTTATGGTTACCATGTGTTTGAAAAATATCACATGTCTTATAATAGTTATAACAATCTCTCAAAAGAGTGGGCCAGTGATAACCTACATCCAAGATCCTTCTTGCTGCAAGTTATTCAGAGAAGTGTCCTCCACATGTACCATTGTGGAATTCTTCTATTATCTCCTTCCCTGGATCACGTCCAACTGCCCTCTTGTACTGTCCATTAGGTCCTATTCAAAATAATACTCCATGTAGAATAGAATATGTACGATTGGCTTGAGTAATATTCCTCTTAGTCTTTGCATTGGCATCATCAGGAAACTTGAATTCATTTAGATAATTCCAAATATCTATGTATTCACTAGTGATTGTGTCAAGAGATAACAATGCTGCATCTGGAAAATCATCATCATCACAAGATGAACCTAAACCATCATAGGCTCGAGAGAGTGCATCTGCATTGACATGCTTCTTTCTTGGCCTATCTATAATATCAAATTTAAATTCTTGTAGTAAAATTATCTATCTTGCTATCCTACGTAATGGGTTAGGCTTATTTAAAATATATTTTAGAGCCTGATGATCTATTACAACTATAAATTTCTTCCCTAGCAAGTAATTTATAAACTTCTTTACAGCAAAAATGATAGTTAGAGCCTCTTTTTCTGTTACAATATAATTTACCTAAGCACTGCTCATTTGTCTGCTCCTAAAGTAAACTGGATGATCATTCCCATTTTTATCCTTTTGGCTCAGAGTACTTCCTAGTGCTGCATCTGAGGCATCAGTATACACAATGACTGACTTTCTCTAATCTAGATTCTTTAAAAAAGGTGAAGACACCAAAGCTTCCTTCAGTTGTTCAAAAGCTTCATGCGCCTTCTTTCCTGGTTCATAAATAACACCCTTTTTCAAGAACTAGGTTAGTGGCTGTAAAATCTTTGATAAATTCTTGATGAACCTTCTATAGTAACCCACATGGCCTAAAAATGATCTCAACTTACTTTTATTCATAAGAAATGGTAACTCTTTGATTTTTGCAACTTTATCAGGATCAATATCAATACCATCTCTGGATACAACATGCCCTAACAAAACACCTTTAGAACATCCAAAGACACACTTTGTAGGGTTTAGTGAGGCTTGTGCTTCATCTAACCTTTGAAATGTTGTCTCCACCTAGTGCAGGTGGTCCTTTTTATCCCATAGATGTAAAAATCATCCAGAAATAATCTGATGAAGCTTCCAATGTAGGGTTCAAACACCCTATTCATCAAGCATTAGAATGTTACCAGAGCATTACACAACCCAAAAGGAATAACTCTATAAGCAAACATTCCCCAAGGAGTGGTGAATGTGGTATTTAGCTGATCTTTCTCCGCTATACAAACTTGGTTGTATCCGCTATACCCATTAGCAAAACTATAACACTCCTGGCCAGGTACTTCATCCAAGATTTGATATGATAATGGAAGAGGGTAATGATATTTCTTTGTTACCTTATTGAGCTTTCTGTAATCAACACAAATGCGTAGCTTCCCATTTTTTTATTGAGATCACAATGGGAGAAACCCATTTTGAATTCTCTACAACAAATATGAATCTTGCATCAAGTAACTTATCTATTTCTTCTTTTACAGTCTTGAGAAATTAGGATTCATTCTATATGGCATTTGCTTTATGGGCTTAGCACTATTTACCAACTCAATAGAATGTTCTACCCAACTTAATTGACAGAGTTCATTGTAATCAAAAGTGAATAAGTGTATGTACCTTTGAAAGAGTTGGAGGTAGGATTCCTTCTCACTCTCCATTAAAGCATTACTAATCTTTATTTGTTAGAGAAGATCATCAATTTCTTCTTTAGATAATTTTATGGGTTCATGAGTTGGTGTGATTGGAAGGATATCCATGACCAAAACATCAACCTCACTTTCTTCATATTTTGTATCCACTTCACTGATATTAGAGTAATCAGAGGATGTCCAATCATCAGTTTCATCACTTGAATCCACAAGTTCTACCTCATGATTTCAAGGGATCATGTTTATCTTCACCCAATCTCTGTCACGTCCAAGTGTCATGAAGCCTTCATTCTAGTAGTTTCTTGCATGAAATCTTCTTAGCCATGGAATTCCCAACAACATTGGGTATGCAACAGTACCATTCTTCATCACCTGGAAGTCTACCACACATACAACACCCATGACAAATATTTCCACATTTGAAACAATAACTTCTGGTTTAGTTTTTCCCTTATTTAATGACTTTAACATAAGTGTTGAGGGGTGATCAATTTTTAAACCCAACATATTCATTATAGACTCGGTCATTACATTAACTACAACACCTCCATCTAATAAGACATTATGAATTGAAATACCATTACATAATACCTCAGCTTGTGGAGTGTAGGAATCTGCCTCTACTTCCAAAACATGGACCTCAACCTCCTTCCTTCGTTGAGCACTAAGTCCACTTCGCAGCTCCTGCCTCTTCTCAGAAGACATAGCCAGAAGTTGACCATATGTAATATTTGGAGGCCTTTTGGACAAATATTCTAATATGGATCATGGTCCTTACCCCTATGAAATCAAAAAATATTGCACACCCAACTTTCTTCTCCTATGTTTCTTACTAGTCTCTCCTTTTATCTTCTTAGGATCATTTCCATCTTGGTTATCTTTTTATTTCTTTCTTTTTGTTACAAACATATTTGCTTCATTATTTATGCTCCTATCTACTGCATCCAAAGAACTCACAAGTGCTTTTCCTTTATCATTATCTCTTGTACCAGATGTAGAAGCTCTATCTGGACAATTACACTTATAATGACCCTTTTTGGACCTCTATCTCCTCCTTGGGAGCTAAATTATTTTCCTTAAAGAAGATTAATAGTTAAATGTCCCATCTTCCTAAGTAGATATTCATACTCAGTAGATGTACTAGGAGAAATATTTGTGCTCACTGAGAGTGGTTGTGGATTTTGGATAAAAGGTGTTGGCTCTACCTTAGCAACAATTTCATTGGAATCTTCTTCCATGCTTTCTTCTTGCCTTCTTGTAATCTCCTTTGCTTGTTCGAGGGTCGCTGGGTGGTCATACTTCACTCGTTGTCTGATCTCTGGCTTCATCCCAAAAATGAAGTGCTTACAGAGGAGATTATCCACGCCATTCATCAACCCATCTGCTAATCCTTCCTTTTGGATCTGGGTATCAAGCTTCCTCCTTAGCTCTAGAACACAAGCATGATAATTCCTTATCTTTTCCTTCTCTCCTTGGGATAGCTTTGTGATATCAATCATGATATTTTCATATTTTTGTTGTTCACCAAATTCTTCAAGAAAACTTTCAGTTAATAAATCCCACAAGTTTTTCACATTATCACCTAGTGTTTCAAACCACCTAAGGGCTGAGCAATCCAAAAAGGTAGAAAAAAATTTAGTCCATTGTCCCCTTCTTATGAGGCCATTACAAATGCAAGATCATTTAAACTCTTGAATGAAAGAGGAAACATCTTCATTAGATTGGGCTGAAAAAATAGGAATCTTCCCCATTTTCAAAAGTAACCATAGCGAAATACCAACCCACAAGTACAATCAACAAGACTTATGTGCACAAATAATTGGAATCACTATAATAGAAAATGACTTTACACCTTTCTATAGTAAAATAGGAATGACCAAGGTAAACTATGAAGGAGTGTAGGATGAGGGTCTAGAAGGAATACACGTGCACCAAACAATTGCACTTCACCAAGAAAGGAGTTGCAAGATAAGGCAAGCAAACTTGTAATAAGCAATGTGCATTCATAGAAAGCTCAAGATTCAAAAATGGAGTGGAATAGAATGCTCTTGGATTGCCATGGACAAAAAAGAAGAGGAGTACAAATAGGGGAGTGAATGTGTAACTCCCATGTAAGAAAAGATTCCTCCATAATGGAGAAGAGGAGTTACTTTCCCAAATAGGAATGTAACTCCTATGACACACTTACACATATGACAGATTCTGTAAGAGAATCTGTCATAACTAAAATGACACCTAAGTCCATGTCCACCTAAGTGAGATGACTCACATGGTGTAGGTGGAAATAACACTAAATAATTAAATAAAGTGATAAAAAAACACCTACACCAACACCCCCCCTTCATCAAAACTAGGATGTGGCAAGGTAAGTCAGCAAGAAAAACAAGAAATGGGTCCTAGCTATAAGCCTGATGAGGTACCCATGCACAAAACGTCTCAAGTAGTGAGGGGAAAATGCAGTGGGAAAAACCTCAACTTACAAGAGATAGCAAACAAAACTCTCCTAAACTACTAAGAAGGAGAGAAGAAGGAGACTATCCAGCCTCCTAAGAAGATGATCCAGTCACGAGCCACACTATGCTGAGTGAAGAGGAGGAAGAAAACCCCCGAAGTGCCAAGGTGTTGTTCCAATCAAGGGAACAATGCTCTGTATGTGAGGTGGAAAATCCAACTGCTCCATGAAGAAGTGCAGATCCGGAAGCAGTGGCAATGAAGGAAGGTGGAAAGCTCTGAACCTGTGAAGAAGTGTACCCAATCCCTGATGAATCCTGAATCATAGTGCTTGCTCCCTGAAGTGTCTGAAGTGGGTCAGAAGTCGGAAGATCAAGAGACAACCCCTCAAGATGTGGCAAGTGATAAGTGGATAATGGAGGTGGGTCCCCATCATCACGACAATCAACTATGCTAGAAGAGATGTCCAAAACATCAGAAATGGGCTCAGAAGTATCCTCAAGTCCAGACGAGTCGGATGAAGAATCTGAAGGAGGAGCAAAGTGAGAGAATGAGTACAGCTGAGTGTGATGGTCAGCTATACCAACTGTAACAATAGCATCACTGTGGAGCTCCCTAACATAAACTGAGTCCAGAGTGAACTCAACTCACAAGCCCTATCCAAGATGAGTGATCTGATAGACTGAAAGAAGTTTTGTTGAGAGTGAAGGGATACTTAGAACATTGTTGAAAGTTCCACCACTTGCTTCAACTGATCCTCTTCCAAAAACTTGTGTAGTGGTTTTCTCACCAAGCTGAATAGAGGACATGTCACATGGCTCAAGTGAATAAAACTCAATGTCTGATGATGTCATGTGATGAGTTGCACCCGAATCAATGATCCATGTAGGGGTAGGTGGCACAACTATCACTAGAGATCTTCCCTTTGGTTTCTCCTTGTTGGATTCTTTTACTTTTTATTTCTCTTGTACTTTCTCTATTTCACTCTCTTTTTCCTTAGAACTGTCGTGGGATGATGAAGGCATTTTGAGAGAATATGGGACTCCAATATTGTGCTTTTCATGCAAATTAGTGAGGAGAGAAATATTTTTCTTCAAGCACTTTTCTTCATCATGCATGCCATGGCAATATCCACATTTGATTCGTTCTTTGGAATTTTGGGAGGTGGAAGAGTTATTTTGAGGTTTGTCCTTCTTTTGATGATCTAGTTTCTTCTCCTTAGAAGCTCTTGGTTTTTCCTTTCTAGCAATGAGAGCATCAGATTTTGTGGATTTCAAGCTTCCCATTTGAATCAATTTACTTTGTTCCCTGATCAAATCTACAATAAACTCATCAAGAGAGGGCATAGACCAATTTTTTCTAATTGCCCTTTTTGTTGCATGGAAGGTGGAGACAAATACGGAGTATTCGGGACCAAGTTTGGTAAGGACAGATAAAATGAGTTGAGATTCCTTTTTCTTTATTCCACAGTATTCTAACTGCAATCTGAGTGATATGAATTTGGAGAAGAAGTCTTGAAGAGTGTCAAAATCATTGGGACTAAGGCTTATTAGGCTATTCTTAAGTTCATGTCCCCGTATTTCATCCTGTTGCCCAATTTTTTTTGGAGAGTATCCAGAACCTCTTTGGGTGTGGTGGAAGAGGAAATGTGAAAACGTAGCTCTGGAGATACACACATGGTCATGAACCCAATGGCTTCATCACACTTATCAAGCCATTTTTCTTTCTCTTTCATCATCAGGTTCAACTTGCAAACTGGTGGCAATGAGGAACAATTTATTTCCTTTTAAGGTAGTGTTCATAGCATTCATCCATTCTTGATAGTTGAATGGGGTTAGCAAAGGAACACTATGATTATCCATGACAAAAAAGAAATGTGCGAAAAAGGAAAGATACCCCCCGAAAAAATGGCACTTTATAACACATTGCATTTTACAAAACTAATATTCCCATCATGTAGATTGTAGAAAAACATCCAATTTTTACTAATGAATTGCTAATAAAGGAGCAACGAGTCAAAAGTTATGGTTTAAAGAAATTCTCGCAACTGATTAAAAAAAGCTAGTTAGCCCTGCAAAACATTAAAAAAGTGCCCAAAACACATTCAAAAGGTATCGTGTTTGTGCCCGTTGGAAATGCCATCAAATTTCAGAGGGGGTTTGTTTTGACTGTGAGGGGGGATTAGCCTCCTGCCAATCCCGGACCTCACCCTCCACCTTTGACACTCGAAAAGAGGAACCCAAGCTTATTTAAAGCCAAAATGAATGTTTTTTTTTACCTTAAAACATAAAAGGATTGAATTAGGCTGAGGGGTGACTAGTTTGATGTGATATAAACCACCTGAATAGTGCCTAGTTTGATGTAGGTGGCCACGTGTTTGGGTTAGAGCAATTCACGAACTGCAGCAAGGAGACAGATGAATCCCACGTGTTGAATATGCAGCAGAAAGCATCTTAGCAGAGAGCAAGATCAGTTTCAAACTGTACATGTTGTAACAGTCAACAATGAATAAAGAAATGCCCAATGTGCAGCACCACTTGTTGCTAAAAACAATGATTATCAGGGTAGTAGCCACGTGTTGAAGAGGTGCTCAAAATAACAGTCCAATTCTAATGTAGAAATACTTTTGAGCAGCCACGTTTTTGACAAGGAATGTACAGCAAAAAACATCCACGAACAGCAACAGATGGAGCTCCCACGTCCCAGTCTAGGTTGTAAGGTGTTGTTCCCATGTCCCAGTCCAAGTGCAGGGGCATATCAGACCAGGTGTGAGGCAAGTGAGGAAAACCATGCAGGTTGGGAGTGAAGGCTCAAAAGAAATGGCCAGTAAGGAGTGGTTTAGAAACCTGGGTCAACAAGAACATGCAGATCCACTACTGCCCCCAACTCAGCAAGCTATGCAGATCCTCCACAGTCTCAACTCAAAGAAAAACATAGATCCATGCAGAGGGAGGGTAGGACGAAGCCAAAGGCTGATGTGGGAGAGTCTGTAGGTGTAGTGAAGAGATGAAGACAGAAAGAGAGAAGCCAACGGTGCTGTTATAACAGTGCAGTTCCAACACAGGTCCTTACCATCCAATATGCCAAGTGTATGTAGGCTCAGACGTGAAGCTGGAATAAAACAATGGAGCAAGAGTTGAGAAGACATGCAGATGGAATATAGAAGAACGGTAAATGGCACAATACCGAGCCACTTCAACCTGTAATGCAAGCAAGGAGCACATAATACAAACCACTAAAAAAAATCTGAAAACATGCAAGTAAAGAACATGCAAAAGGTAAAACTTGCCCAAGCAACTACACGGTGGAGCAAGAAAGGTGAGGAGTGTGCTTTCAGTCCCCAAGCTCTGATACCATAAAGGAGTGTAGGACGAGGGTCTGGAAGGAATACACGTGCACCAAACAACTACACTTCACCAAGAAAGGAGTTGCAAGATAAGGCAAGCAAACTTGTAATAAGCAATGTGCATGCATAGAAATCTCAAGATTCAAAAATGGAGTGGAATAGAATGCTCTTGGATTTCCATGGACAAAAAAGAAGAGGAGTACAAATAGGGGAGTGAATGTGTAACTCCCATGTAAGAAAATATTCCTCCATAATGGAGAAGAGGAGTTACTTTCCTAAATGGGAATGTAACTCCTATGACACACTTACACATATGACAAATTCTATAAGAGAATCTGTCATAACTAAAATGAAACCTAAGTCCATGTCCACCTAAGTGAGATGACTCACATGGTGTAGGTGGAAATAACACTAAATAATTAAATAAAGTGATCAAAAAACACCTACACCAACAAACTATGGTAAAATTTGACTTACTGCGGTAAAAACTAACTTTACTGTGGTAAACACTATTCACGATAAAAAGTGAAGGTTAATGTGGTAAATACTATTCATGGTAAAAAGTAAAGTTACTGTGGTAAATAATATTCATGGTAAAAAGTGATTTTACCATGGTAACTACTATGCATGATAAAAACAAGGTTACCCTCTAAATGATTTCTAACTAAGTGGGAATATCTCTCTAGAAAATCCACCAACGAGGAATGGTCCTGGCAACGGAACCAAAATTTCATCACGAATCTAGCACTCTGATAGTATTTCACTAGGAATTCCTCATGCTATGATTATTTTAGTACTGTAAAACTTTTGGTTTGGTGGTAGTAATCTGGAAACATAACAACAGACATAACACAAGAATACCACAGACTATGACATAAAAGAACGATGACAAATCTGAAATACAATTGTAAAATGTATTATTAACATGAAATTATTACAATCTCACCCATTGAATTACTCCAATTGTTACCAACTCCACTTATTTTTCAACAATAGTTATGGTAGAAACTTCACAATTACTCCTCTTGATGACTTCCTTAACACACCTTCACAATGAATCCTTTAATCATAAATAATTATTACAACTTTGTTCTATGATATATGAGAGGGGGGTGGCCTCTCTATTTATAGAAATTCAGGCTTATCCACCCTATCTCTAAGATATGATAGGAATATCTTCCGACTAATCATATTCCATGCTTAAACTCTTACCTTTACATGTAGGCTTATCTTCTAAGATAAGATAAACTTTATCATCTCACATGGGTTCCAACTTTTTTAGAATTTTCTACAAATAAAATACACAAAATATTTATGACATCACTCCTTGTCCTTATTACAAATATAATATTTCTAATTCCTAATCATGTAGACCCTACTTCTCTACTTACCCCAACCTTGACATTTTAACATTACCGGACCACTTACGACAAATATTTACTTTTTACCACAACATTCCTATTGTACTTTAACTATTACTGTACTCTACTTTATTGGTTGGCACCATACTGACAATGCCATTATCTTCTATCAGACGCCACTACTAATAATAATTAACAACATCCTATTCCTGACACATACATTAATGAAATAGAAATTACGGAGGGAAATTTTAATGTTGATAGGACCAAGTAGATAGGTGGTTTCATAACATATGGATGCTATGATCCTTTCTAGGCACTTTGTTTCCAAATACATGTATAAATGTTTTAGGAATTGGGATTATAATGTGTAGCCACTAAAAGATGCACTTATTACTATTACATTATGCCTAAAGTATGTTGTTATATGCATGATTTATAAGTTTGTTAACTAGGCACCAATGACACCTCTTTAGTCCTTTTGTTTTCTGGTTTGGATCTACTTACATATTTTATCTGTGTTTCGCACGGAATGTTTTGGGCTCTGCAGAATAGACTGGCTTCTATCCTATCATTCCTTCGAGAACAGATAAGGGTTAGGGCTAGGAGGAATACCTGTAGAATGTTGAGATGGTATGGCGCGTACCATAGAGAAAGATCAGATCGACTGGGAAGAACTCCTTTTTGTCTTGGAAGGACTACCTGCAAGTAAGAATACAAGACCACAAGATTTTAATTAGACAAAAAATGAGGGATCTGCCTTAGGCCCAGGAAATATAAAAACTTCCTTTCAAAGGTGGTCAGTTCCCCTTTTAATACGATTTAACACAAATGATAATATAAAAAGCTATTGCAAAATCACAATTTAGGTATCTCGTTACAAAGCAATAGAAACTAAACTATCAATAATAAAGCGTCACGTTGTTTGTTCGGTTACTGGTGGTTCATACGTTCAGGTTGAGTTATAGGGATAAACCAGGCTAGATTTGGGGTTGTTAGGTGGCAAATAGGTGAGCAAAAGGGTTTTGGGGTATAAGTCACAGTGACCGACGGCGGTCACTAGGTAACCGACCACGGTTAGAGAACCGCTGCCGGTAGAGGATAAATGATACTGGTAGGGGCAACAATCTAAGTGCTTCTGGATAGAAGTTGGTTGTAAGGTGATTATGGGGTTATTAGGATTGGGTGGATGGCTGAGGGGAATGATGGGAGGATAGGGAAGACTAGAGTGTGGTAAAATGGCCTTCTGGGCAATATCCGGGTGTGTGGGTGAAGGTTAAGTGCAGTTGTAGCTGGGTAGTAGATATAGGAATAAACTTATGATTACTATTAATCAACAGGCTCAAGAAAATGGTGCTTAGAAACATATAACATACTACTTACTTGCCCCTGATGTAGATGCAAGTTTCAGGACTGTGATGATGAAGACAAGACCCAAGTTGGAGCAGTTTCCTCTTCTGATGCTCGGATGAGTATTACTGGGCTCTGGTCATTCAGTTGCAGTGTTGGGCCTGATGTCCTTCTCTGCAATCTCTTCTTTGTTTCTTCACTTGTCTCTGCTTCGGCCTAGCGAAATCTGGATTCTCTCGATGATTTCTCCTTCTCCTGATCAAATGAAAATCTGATCCTTTGTTTTTGGTTGGAAGTGGTCATTTACGGGGAACCGATGGCGGTTATGCAACCGACGGTGGTCGAGTAGGAACCGGTATCGGTCCGGTCAAAGCGGGCTATTTTTGGTAAAATAGCTAGCTTTCCCTCCCTTTCTTCCGAGGGATTAGTAGCGGGCTTGGTCAAGTCATTATGAATTTGGTTTTAGGTGCGGATGAGGAGTAATTAGTCATAGGTATGGAATTGGACCAAGTTATAGGTCTTAATTAGGTTAGTTTAGGGTTTAGACTAGGTTCACGATGAGGTGGCGACATGAGGCGGCAGGTATGGTGATGTGAATTTATTAACTATAAGGTAATTAATAAATATTGTGTAAGGTTTAGGTGGTGAGGTTAGGTTGCGAAATGCGATGCGGGTCACAAGGGGTCGTAAGACACAAATTTGGTGTCTACATTAGCCCCTTATTGTCGTGTAGTTTTTTTTGTAAAGCTGCACGGACAATAATAAGAAGTGGTTTACTCCTGTTTAAGGGTATAGGTAATCCCCCTCAAATCTATCATAAGATTGAGGTAAGCGTGAAATCAGGGATAGGTTGATAAAGGGTAAATGGTGTTGAGATGAGGGTGAGATGGTGGGGTAGGTCCAAAGAAGCAGATGCACCGTTGAAATGCAGTAGTGGCGACCAGGGTACATGATTTGACTAGCAAACCAGCAATGCATAGGGTAAAAGGTCGATAGTTTATCTAAACAAGGTGATATATCCTGGTATCCAGGCATAGGAAGTAGCTCCCAGGGTATATAACAGGTAAGGTACAGGAACGTTTAGGCATGTTTCGGCGTACCAAATGGTTGGTTTGGGTTGGAGATAAACATCATGGGTCTAGGTCTTAGGCAAAAGTTGGTTGACAGATCAAGTCAAGGACCCTAATCATGCTAAAACACAACAGTGCACTGGATTGAACAAAAAGGCTACTGGGTGGATAAAAGTGTATGTTGTTGATGGTTGGGGCGAAATAGTTAAGTGGTATGGGCCTTGGGTTGGCTAATTGATGAGTGATGAGGGCTGTGGGTCGGGCCAGTTTGTTGGGTTGCGGCCGTGGGGTCGGGCCCAAATGGTTGGGGTGAGGCCTTTGGTCGGGCCAAGTTGTTGGGTTGCGGCCTTGGGTCGGGCCGGATGGTTTGGTTGCGGCCTTGGGTTGGGCCAAATAGGTGGGTTGCGGCCTTGGGTCGGGCCAAGTTGTTGGGTTGCGGCTGTGGGTCGGGCCAAATAGGTGGGTTACGGCCTTGGGTCGGGCCAAATAGGTTGGTTGCGGCCTTGGGTCGGGCTAAGTTGTTGGGTTACGGCCGTGGTTTGGGCCAAATAGGTTGGTTGCGGCCGTGGGTTGGGCCAAATAGGTGGGTGGCGGCCTTGGGTCGGGCCAAATAGGTTGGTTGCGGCCTTGGGTCGGGCCAAGTTGTTGGGTTGCGGCCGTGGGTCGGGCAAAATAGGTTGGTTGCGGCCTTGGGTCGGGCCAAGTTGTTGGGTTGTGGCCTTGGGTTGGGCCAAATAGGTTGGTTGCGGCCTTGGGTCGGGCCAAGTTGTTGGGTTGCGGCCGTGGGTCGGGCCAAATAGGTTGGTTGCGGCCTTGGGTCGGGCCAAGTTGTTGGGTTACGGCCGTGGGTCGGGCCAAATGGTTAGAATGGTTGCAGCAAAGGTTGATATAGGCGATGTGGGTGAAAAAAGGGGAAATAGTAAAATAAGGGCAGAAATTGGGGGTAATTTGGAATAAAACCAATGTCGATTCTATATGACCGATATCGGTTATGCGACTGATACCGGTTCCCTAGGGCATAATAAAACCGATATCGGTTATGGGCGAAAAACCTATAAAAAGAAAAATACGGCCTGTCATTGTCACTTTTGCAATTTGGAAACCAATTTGAGTTGTCTGACGTGGAGAGTTAAGATTGGAGCATTGGTTGCGTGAGGTGGCGTTATTTGACTGGAGGAGTTAGTTGTTAGTGGGCCCGAGTGAGGAGGAGGTAGCAGTTGATTGGTGGAGGACCCAAAAGAGGACATTTGGAGCCATGACACAACCAGGAGGAGCAGGAGGGGCTGGACCAGCTGGACCACCACCACCCATCCCTCCACGACGACGTGTCGTCGTATGGGTAGGTTCGAAACCGCTCATTGTGTGTATTTTATTGCATTATGCTATATTCGGGGTTTGGGTAGGAATGTACATTTTTTTAGGAAATAATTAGAAATGGAAATGATTTGAAAAAGAGAGAGGGTAGATAGGTGAAATAAGCCAAGGCGGCTGGGTGGGTAGTTGTTAGGGTATTTGGGTGGGTAAATTGGTAAAAAATGAAAAAATGTAGGTGGGGGGGCCGCGCGGGGTTCAACTCCGGGAAGTTTCAGCGACCGATGTCGGTCACTAAGCAACTGGCATCGGTTGCAAAATTTCAGGGACAAGGTGTTTTGTGTTGGACCGGCGTCAGTCGGTCGTGGACCGGCATCGGTGGGAACGAGACCGCGGTCGGTTATGGGTGACCGGTACCGGTCTTAGTGATTTTTAGCTATTTTTCTTGGTTTAGGTTATGTTGTTGTTTTTGGGTTTTTGGTAGTGATTTGGGTATGGTTTGGGTTGGGGTGGGTTGTTTTTTTGGGTGTGAAGAGGGAGGGGGATAGCGTAGAAGTTTTTAGGGTGAGATAGATGGGCGTAGACGTGTGGTATGGAGTCGGGTTGTGGTCGGGGGAAAAAAAAGGGGTATAGAGGGTATAAGTAGATGTTGTGATAAAGAGTAGGGCTAATACTGTTGGTTGGTTTTGTAGGCACGTTAGCAGCTGACGATGCGGGACAGGATGCCCCCACTGTTGAGCTGGATGCGGCCACACGTGTTCGCAGCACACTGGGGTATCATGCGCGATGTGGGACTCGGCGGAGTCCAGCGGTACAGAGCGATCGACAGGGATCATAGTTTGATGGTCGCCCTCATCGAGAGATGGGATCTGGCGACCAATGTGTTCCATCTCCCGACTGGGAGATGACTATCAACATTGGAGGATGTGTATCGTATCCTTCGACTGTCGATTGAGGGAGAGGCAGTCTTTCAGGTGGAACTCAGAGATTGCCAATGGACAGCCATCCTACAGGTTTTCGGGGATGCAAGCCGCGCTATTGACATATCACACACAGCGCGAGCATCGGGTATGGGGATATGTACCGTGCGCATCGCCATGAGACAACGGCTTGCCATGCTGATGATGATCGGGAATCACACATGCTTCACCCTCCCGGACTCAGAGGGAGGCCACGTTCCACGGGCGCTGATGGGGGTTCTACACGAGATGGTGGGGAGCACACCTGTTATACTTGGGCACTAGTATACCAGTACAGTTGTATCGAGAGCTATGGGGCTAGCGCCAAGATGAGGTGATTCGGATTGTTCAACGTTTTTGCTGCATTGTTGGGCATATGAGCACATCATATGCCTTAGACCAAGTAGGGCTGCCCAGTAGCCAGGGCCACAGGTCATATATAGATACGGCTTTCAGAGCTGGTTGGGGGTCGTGGGTCAAGCCACGAGCATGCTTGCAGGGTGAGACGTTACGTAGTTACAGGCAGGTATTAGAGGGTCTGACCGCGGCAGATATCGTATGGAGAACCTTACAAGAGGTCATCACCCTGCAGAGTATCTCGAGTACAGTTGCGCTTGATCCAGTACACTTTCTGGATAGCAGGACAAGGCCGGGAGAGTATGAGATGGAATCCCCTAGAGAGGGTACACAGGCATATGCGGCTGTGACGGACCGCCCTCCCTTCCTCAGTACCGGAGGATGATGTAGAGCCCCACTGCCTGCAACCACACCGCCCTTGACCCAGATTGGGTTGCTGAGAGTCCCATCAATAACTTTAGTGATGCTGGTTATAAACGGAGCATGATGGTTTGGTGCTGGTCAGAAGAGCTTAGGTTAGCACATCCTTCACAGCCAAACTTGGCATCGGTGACGCAGAGCAAGATCACTCAGGGGCTAGGTACAGTTATTACAAAGGGGCAAGCTTGCTGCGGCACAGGCACAGATAGGTGCTTTACAGGGGCAGCTACCAGCTTAGTACAGGCAAGCCAGGTACACCACCAGCAGCGGCAACAGTCCCCACAGCCCCCGGCCACTTTCAAGGTAACCCACCCACCAGCAGCGGCACACGCCAATCCCCAGTAACAGTTACAATGTACCACACCCCACAGGCACCACCAGCGCACAGCACATGCACCGGGGGCACTGGTAGTTGAGTGTCAGGGGAAAACCAGCCCCAGTCACCTACTGTGGCTCGAGAGCGCTACATTGGAGCTAGAAGCAAGAGGCCCGATACTATCAGGATATCCTTGATGGTACTAGGGGCTGATTATCATCCCTATGCGGAACATAGAGTCGAGCCCTCTCGGAGCCAAGAGGTCTCAGGTAGGTGCATAGAGCCATAGCTGGTGGGTCCGTCACAGGTAGAGGTGAGAGGTAGGCAGGGGACCCAGGCAGACAGTAGAGCGAGTTGGAGATAGCTGATGGTCCCTGCACTTTTTGTATATTGGACCCATGGGCACAACCGGTCTGTGGAACCGGTTGTGTTGATGAGCCCTGCGTGCTTATTTATTCATTTAGTCATTCCATATTATTTATTTATAATACCCGGCCTGCGAGCAGTTAGTTTATTGAACGGTTATTGCGCTGCGTGCCGGCTTTTTTATATTATGAAGATACAGGGCCCCGATGCGGCATTGTTATTTTGTGAAACTTTTATAATATAAGATATTCTGTTTTGACTCACATGGCTGTGTGTAAAATGGTGGTTAGTGTTTGTCGCGATGTTTTGTGCTCTTGATTATAGATGAGTTTCATTACAGTGTTATAATATGGAATGATTTGATGTCTTTTTGTTTGATGGGATGTATACGATCGCTATACCCTTGATGAGTTTAATGACTAGTTATATTAATGAATGTTGGTCTGTTTGTTCCGCTGGTGTGTGGAATAATAAATTTGTACTGTTGATTTGGATCCCAAATGGTGTATAGAGTAATGGTTTTTTGATATTGGTTATGGATGCGCGTTGTTTGTTTTGTCCTATCGCGCCTGCTGTTCCGGCCCTTGGACTGCGCTGTGGCTTTCCTGCACCCTCTGGATACTGGTGTTGTTCATAGCAGGAAAAAAGGGACGGGCGCCAACAAAATTTCCAAAAATGAAGAGAAGGCTTAGGTTAAAACAACAGGGGTTGGGCGTGACCGCTATCGGTTATGTAACCGATGTCGTAGATATATGACCGGTATCGGTTATGTAACTGAGTATCGTTATTCAAGAATGATTTTCCTTAAAAATAGAACTGCTGGGTTGCAACTTAAGTTCTTATTTAGCATGCTTATGTTTTAGAGACATGAAACAACGTTAAATAGTGTGAAATGTGACACTATTTGACACTGCTATACAGGTAATTGCATGAAGAAATTTGAGTGATAAGGAGGAAAGAGACAGGTGAAGTGAGCGTGGGGCTGAGATTTAGAGGGCAAAGAGAAGTTTATATTTGAAGAGGGTGGGTGAACATGGCTAAACAAGGGAGAAGCAATCCAGCAGGCAGGGACAAGGGGGAATGACATGTTTCGCCCCAAGCTGCTGCATCCGGAGAGGGTAATTGTTTGGGTTGTAATTTGATTTTACACTGTTTTGTGAATAGGATGAGAGAAGTGTAAGTGGTTAGATATGAGAAAGAAAATGTGATAGTAGGGTTGGGGATGGTATGAGTACTACGGGGCAGGTACACAGGGTGGGCCTGTATGTTTTTTAGGTAAAAATAGGAGTAAACGGGCTTCATAATATCGAAGTGTATGTTTGAATCAGGGTAGTATATTTTGAACAGTGACCGGTAGCATTTATAATTAACCGGTATCGTATGCATAACCGCTATCGGTAGGTGTAGTGAAGAGATGAAGACAGAAAGAGAGAAGCCAACGGTGGTTATAACAGTGCAGTTCCAACACAGGTCCTCTCCCATCCAATAGGCCAAGTGTATGTAGGCTCAGCGTGAAGCGGAAATAGAAAAAATGGCGCAGAGTTGAGACGAATGCAGAGGATATAGAAGAAAGGTAATGGCAACAATACCGAGCCACGCAACTGTAATGCAAGCAAGGAGCACATAATACAAACCACTAAAAAAAATCTGAAAACATGCAAGTAAAGAAACATGCAAAAGGTAAAACTTGCCCAAGCACTACACGGTGGAGCAAGAAAGGTGAGGAGTGTGCTTTCAGTCCCCAAGCTCTGATACATAAAGGAGTGTAGGACGAGGGTCTGGAAGGAATACACGTGCACCAAACAACTACACTTCACCAAGAAAGGAGTTGCAAGATAAGGCAAGCAAACTTGTAATAAGCAATGTGCATGCATAGAAATCTCAAGATTCAAAAATGGAGTGGAATGAATGCTCTTGGATTTCCATGGACAAAAAAGAAAGAGGAGTACAAATAGGGGAGTGAATGTGTAACTCCAATGTAAGAAAATATTCCTCCGTAATGGAGAAGAGGAGTTACTTTCCTAAATGGGAATGTAACTCCTATGACACACTTACACATATGACAAATTCTATAAGAGAATCTGTCATAACTAAAATGAACCCTAAGTCCATGTCCACCTAAGTGAGATGACTCCATGGTGTAGGTGGAAATAACACTAAATAATTAAATAAAGTGATCAAAAACACCTACACCAACAAACTATGGTAAAATTTGACTTACTGCGGTAAAAACTAACTTTACTGTGGTAAACACTATTCACGATAAAAAGTGAAGTTAATGTGGTAAATACTATTCATGGGTAAACAGTAAAGTTACTGTGGTAAATAATATTCATGGTAAAAAGTGATTTTACCATGGTAACTACTATGCATGATAAAAACAAGGTTACCCTCTAATGATTTCTAACTAAGTGGGAATATCTCTCTAGAAAATCCACCAACGAGGAATTGGTCCTGGCAACCCCGGAACCAAAATTTCATCACGAATCTAGCACTCTGATAGTATTTCACTAGGAATTCTCATGCTATGATTATTTTAGTACTGTAAACTTTTGGTTTGGTGGTAGTAATCTGGAAACATAACACAGACATAACACAAGAATACCACAGACTATGACATAAAAGAACGATGACAAATCTGAAATACAATTGTAAAATGTATTATTAACATGAAATTATTACAATCTCACCCATTGAATTACTCCAATTGTTACCAACTCCACTTATTTTTCAACAATAGTTATGGGAGAAACTTCACAATTACTCCTCTTGATGACTTCCTTAACACACCTTCACAATGAATCCTTTAATCATAAAATAATTATTACAACTTTGTTCTATGATATATGAGAGGGGGTGGCCTCTCTATTTATAGAAATTCAGGCTTATCCACCCTATCTCTAAGATATGATAGGAAATATCTTCCGACTAATCATATTCCATGCTTAAACTCTTACCTTTACATGTAGGCTTATCTTCTAAGATAAGATAAACTTTATCATCTCACATGGGTTCCAACTTTTTAGAATTTTCTACAAATAAAATACACAAAATATTTATGACATCACTCCTTGTCCTTATTACAAATATAATATTTCTAATTCCTAATCATGTAGACCCTACTTCTCTACTTACCCCAACCTTGACATTTTAACATTACCGGACCACTTACGACAAATATTTACTTTTTACCACAACATTCCTATTGTACTTTAACTATTACTGTACTCTACTTTATTGGTGGCACCATACTGACAATGCCATTATCTTCTATCAGACGCCACTACTAATAATAATTAACAACATCCTATTCCTGACACATACATTAATGAAATAGAAATTACGGAGGGAAATTTTAATGTTGATAGGACCAAAGTAGATAGGTGGTTTCATAACATATGGATGCTATGATCCTTTCTAGGCACTTTGTTTCCAAATACATGTATAAATGTTTTAGGAATTGGGATTATAATGTGTAGCCACTAAAAGATGCACTTATTACTATTACATTATGCCTAAAGTATGTTGTTATATGCATGATTTATAAGTTTGTTAACTAGGCACCAATGACACCTCTTTAGTCCTTTTGTTTCTTGGTTTGGATCTACTTACATATTTTATCTGTGTTTCGCACGGAATGTTTTGGCTCTGCAGAATAGACTGGCTTCTATCCTATCATTCCTTCGAGAAACAGATAAGGGTTAGGGCTAGGAGGAATACCTGTAGAATGTTGAGATGGTATGCGCGTACCATAGAGAAAGATCAGATCGACTGGGAAGAACTCCTTTTTGTCTTGGAAGGACTACCTGCAAGTAAGAATACAAGACCACAAGATTTTAATTAGACAAAAAATGAGGGATCTGCCTTAGGCCCAGGAAATATAAAAACTTCCTTTCAAAGGTGGTCAGTTCCCTTTTAATACGATTTTAACACAAATGATAATATAAAAAGCTATTGCAAAATCACAATTTAGGTATCTCGTTACAAAGCAATAGAAACTAAACTATCAATAATAAAGCGTCACGTTGTTTGTTCGGTTACTGGTGGTTCATACGTTCAGGTTGAGTTATAGGGATAAACCAGGCTAGATTTGGGGTGTTAGGTGGGCAAATAGGTGAGCAAAAGGGTTTTGGGGTATAAGTCACAGTGACCGACGGCGGTCACTAGGTAACCGACCACGGTTAGAGAACCGCTGCCGGTAGAGGATAAATGATACTGGTAGGGGCAACAATCTAAGTGCTTCTGGATAGAAGTTGGTTGTAAGGTGATTATGGGGTTATTAGGATTGGTGGATGGCTGAGGGGAATGATGGGAGGATAGGGAAGACTTAGAGTGTGGTAAAATGGCCTTCTGGGCAATATCCGGGTGTGTGGGTGAAGGTTAAGTGCAGTTGTAGCTGGTAGTAGATATAGGAATAAACTTATGATTACTATTAATCAACAGGCTCAAGAAAATGGTGCTTAGAAACATATAACATACTACTTACTTGCCCCTGATGTAGATGCAAGTTTCAGGACTGTGATGATGAAGACAAGACCCAAGTTGGATGCAGTTTCCTCTTCTGATGCTCGGATGAGTATTACTGGGCTCTGGTCATTCAGTTGCAGTGTTGGGCCTGATGTCCTTCTCTGCAATCTCTTCTTGTTTCTTCACTTGTCTCTGCTTCGGCCTAGCGAAATCTGGATTCTCTCGATGATTTCTCCTTCTCCTGATCAAATGAAAATCTGATCCTTTGTTTTTGGTTGGAAGTGGTCATTTACGGGGAACCGATGGCGGTTATGCAACCGACGGTGGTCGAGTAGGAACCGGTATCGGTCCGGTCAAAGCGGGCTATTTTTGGTAAAATAGCTAGCTTTCCCTCCCTTTCTTCCGAGGGATTAGTAGCGGGCTTGGTCAAGTCATTATGAATTTGGTTTTAGGTGCGGATGAGGAGTAATTAGTCATAGGTATGGAATTGGACCAAGTTATAGGTCTTAATTAGGTTAGTTTAGGGTTTAGACTAGGTCACGATGAGGTGGCGACATGAGGCGGCAGGTATGGTGATGTGAATTTATTAACTATAAGGTAATTAATAAATATTTGTGTAAGGTTTAGGTGGTGAGGTTAGGTTGCGAAATGCGATGCGGGTCACAAGGGGTCGTAAGACACAAATTTGGTGTCTACATTAGCCCCTTATTGTCGTGTAGTTTTTTTTGTAAAGCTGCACGGACAATAATAAGAAGTGGTTACTCCTGTTAAGGGTATAGGTAATCCCCCTCAAATCTATCATAGATTGAGGGTAGCGTGAAATCAGGGATAGGGTTGATAAAGGGTAAATGGTTGTTGAGATGAGGGTGAGATGGTGGGGTAGGTCCAAAGAAGCAGATGCACGTTGAAATGCAGTAGTGCGACCAGGGTACATGATTTGACTAGCAAACCAGCAATGCATAGGTAAAGGTCGATAGTTTATCTAAACAAGGGTGATATAATCCTGGTATCCAAGGCATAGGAAGTAGCTCCAGGGTATATAACAGGTAAGGTACAGGAACGTTTAGGCATGTTCGGCAGTAAGTACCAAATGGTTGGTTTGGTTGAGATAAACATCATGGTCTAGGTCTTAGGCAAAGTTGGTTGACAGATCAAGTCAAGGACCCTAATCATGCTAAAACACGAACAAGTGCACTGGATTGAACAAAAGGCTACTGGGTGGATAAAAGTGTATGTTGTTGATGTTGGGCGAAGTAGTTAAGTGGTATGGCCTTGGGTTGGGCTAATTGATGAGTGAGGGCTGTGGGTCGGGCCAAGTTGTTGGGTTGCGGCCGTGGGTCGGGCCAAATGGTTGGGGTGAGGCCTTTGGTCGGGCCAAGTTGTTGGGTTGCGGCCTTGGGTCGGGCCGGATGGTTTGGTTGCGGCCTTGGGTTGGGCCAAATAGGTGGGTTGCGGCCTTGGGTCGGGCCAAGTTGTTGGGTTGCGGCTGTGGGTCGGGCCAAATAGGTGGGTTACGGCCTTGGGTCGGGCCAAATAGGTTGGTTGCGGCCTCTGGGTCGGGCTAAGTTGTTGGGTTACGGCCGTGGTTTGGGCCCAAATAGGTTGGTTTTGCGGCCGTTGGGTTGGGCCAACCAAATAGGTGGGGTGGCGGCCTGGCGGGTGGGCCAACCAAATATAGTTGGTTTGCGGCCTTGGGTGGGCCAAGTTGTTTGGGTTTGGTGCCGCTTGGGTCGGGCAAAATAGGTTGTTTGCGGCCTGTGGTCGGTCCAAAGTTGTGGGTGTGGGCTTGGGTTGGGCCAAAAAGGTTGGTTACGGCTTGGGTCGGGCCAAGGTGTTGGGGTTTTGCGGCCGTGAGGTCGGGCCCAAATAGGGTGTTGCGGCCTTGGTAGGCTTTGGTCGGGCCAAGTTGTTGGTACGGCCGTGGGCGGCAGCGCCAATGGTTAGAATGGTTGCAGAAAGGTTGATATGGCGATGTGGGTTGAAAAATGAAAAATGAAATGATTGAAAAAAAAGGGAAATAGATAAAATAGGGCAGAAATAGAATTGGGCGGTGGTAATTTGGAAATAAAAACAATGTCGATTCTATATGACCGATATCGGTTATGCGACTGATACCGGTTCCCTAGGGCATAATAAAACCGATATCGGTTATGGGCGAAAAACCTATAAAAAGAAAATACGGCCTGTCATTGTCACTTTTGCAATTTGGAAACCAATTTGAGTTGTCTGACGTGGAGAGTTAAGATTGGAGCATTGGTTGCGTGAGGTGGCGTTATTTGACTGGAGGAGTTAGTTGTTAGTGGGCCCGAGTGAGGAGGAGGGTAGCAGTTGATTGGTGGAGGACCCAAAGAGGACATTTGGAGCCATGACACAACCAGGAGGAGCAGGAGGGGCTGGACCAGCTGGACCACCACCACCCATCCCTCCACGACGACGTGTCGTCGTATGGGTAGGTTCGAAACCGCTCATTGTGTGTATTTTATTGCATTATGCTATATTCGGGGTTTGGGTAGGAATGTACATTTTTTAGGAAATAATTAGAAAATGGAAATGATTTGAAAAAGAGAGAGGGTAGATAGGTGAAATAAGCCAAGGCGGCTGGGTGGGTAGGTTGTTAGGGTATTTGGGTGGGTAAATTGGTAAAAAATGAAAAAATGTAGGTGGGGGGGCCGCGCGGGGTTCGGCTCTGGGAAGTTTCAGCGACCGATGTCGGTCGCTAAGCGACCGGAATCGGTTGCAAAATTCTAGGGGCAGGGTGTTTTGTGTTGGACCGACGTCGGTCGGTCTTGGACCCGGCATCGGTGGGAAGGGGGACCGCGGTCGGTTATGGGTGATCGCTACCAGGTCCTTAGTGATTTTTAGCTATTTTTTATTGGTTTAGGTTATGTTGTTTGTTTTTGAGTGTTTGGTATGTGGTTTGGGTATGGTTTGGGCATGGTGTAGGGTATTTGAGTATGGTGTGGGTTGTTTGTTTAGGTTATGTTGTTGTTTTTGAGTTTTTGGTAGTGATTTGGGTATGGTTTTGGTTGGGGTGGGGGGTGTTGTGGTATTGTTTTTAGGGTGAAGATAGATGGACGTAGACGTGTGGTATGGAGTTGGGTTGTGGTCAGGGGATAAAAAAAAAGGGGTATAGAGGGTATAAGTAGATGTTGTGATAAAAAGTAGGGCTAATACTGTGGGTTGGTTTTGTAGGCACGTCAGCAGCTGACGGATGCGGGATAGGATGCCCCCGCTGTTGAGCTACGGATAGCGGCCATACGTATTCTGCAGCACATTGGGGTATCATGCGTGAGGTGGGACTCGGCGGAGTCTAGTGGTACAGAGAGATCGATAGGGATCATAGTTTGATGGTCACCCTCATCGAGAGATGGGATCCGGCGACCAATGTGTTCCATCTCACGACTAGGGAGATGACTATCACATTGGAGGATGTGTTATCGTATCCTTCGACTGCCGATTGAGGGAGAGGCAGTCTTTCAAGTGGACGCAGAGACTGCCATAGACAACATCCTACAAGTTTTCGGGGATGCAGCCGCGCTATTGACGTATCACAGCGCGAGCATCGGGTATGGGGATATGTACCGTGCGCATCACCATGAGACACGGCTTGCCGTGTTGATGATGATCGGGATCACTTGCTTTGCCCTCCCGGACTCAGAGGGAGGCCACTTTCCACGGGCGCTGATGGGGGTTCTACACGAGATGGTGGAGGAGCACACCTGTTATACTTGGGCACTAGTATACCAGGTACAGTTGTATCGAGAGCTATGGGGCTATCGCCAGATGAGGTGATTCGGGATTTGTTCAACGTTTTTGCTGCATTGTTGGGCATATGAGCACATCATATGCCTTAGACCAGTAGGGCTGCCCCAGTAGCCAGGGCCACAGGTCATATATAGATACGGCTTTCAGAGCTGGTTGGGGGTCGTGGGTCAGCCACGAGCAGTGCTTGCAGGGTGAGACGTTACTTATTACAGGCATGTATTAGAGGGTCTGACAGCGGCAGATATCGTATGGAGACCTTACAGAGGTCATCACCCGTGCAGAGGAGCTCGAGTACAGTTGCGCTTGATCCAGTACACTTTCTGGATAGCAGGACGAAGGCCGGGAGAGTATGAGAGGATACCCCTAGAGAGGGTACACAGGCAGATGCGGCTGTGACAGGACGAGCCACCTCCCTTCCCTCAGTACCGGAGGGATGATGTAGAGGCCCCACTGCCTGCACCACAGCCCTTGGACCCAGATTGGGTTGCTGAGAGGCCAGCAGATGACACTGTAGATGATGCTGGTTATACGGGAGCATATATGGTTTGGTGGGCTGGTCAGAGAGCAGTGAGGATAGCACAGCCTGCACAGCCAAACTTGGCAGCGGTGACAGCAGAGCAAGATCAGCTCAGGGGCTAGGTACAGTTATTACAGGGGCAGCTTGCTGCTGCACAGGCACAGATAGGTGCTTTACAGGGGCAGCTAGCCCAGGCTTAGGTACAGGCACAGGCACAGGTACTACCACCAGCAGCGGCACAGTCACAGCCCCAGGCACAGGTACAGGTACCACCACCAGCAGCGGCACAGCCACAGCCCCAGGAACAGGTACAGGTACCAGCACAGCCACAGGCACCACCAGCGGCACCAGCACAGGCACAGGGGGCACTGGTAGTAGGTGTCAGGGGACCAGCCCCAGCACCTACGGTGGCTCGAGAGCGCTACATGGAGGCTAGAGCAGAGGCCCGATACTATCAGGATATTCTTGATGGTACTGGGGCTGATTATCATCCCTATGCGGCACATAGAGTAGAGACCTCTCGGAGCCAGAGGTCTCAGGGAGGTGCAGCCATAGCTGGTGGGTCCGTCACAGGTAGGAGGTGAGAGGTAGGACAGGGACCAGCAGGCAGACAGGTAGAGGGAGGTGGAGAGAGCTGAGGGGTCCCTGCACATTTTGTATATTGGACATGGGCACCGGTCTGTGAACCGGTTGTGTTGATAGAGCCCTGCGTGCTTATTTATTCATTTATTCATTCATTTATTTATTATATATACCGGCCTGCGAGCCGAGTTGAGTTTATTGACGGTTATTGCGGCCTGCGTGCCGGCTTTGTTATATTATGAGATTACAGAGGCCCCGATGCAGGGCACATTGTATTTTTGAAACTTTGTATATATATAGATATGATGTTTTGACTCACATGCTGTGTGTAAAAATGTGTTAAGTGTTTTGTCGATGGTTTGTGATATGTGATATATGATGAGTTTCATTGACATGGTGTTATATATGAATGATGTTGATGTCTTTTGTTGATGGGATGTATATATAGATATAAATGATGAGTTTAATTGACATGTTATATTATGAAATGTTGTATGTTTGGTCGCTGGTGTGTGAATATTAAATGGTTGTAGCTGTTGATTTGGATCCAAATGGTGTATAGAGTAATGGTTTTTGATATTGGTTATTGATGGCGTGTTTGTTTTGTAATATAGAGAAATGATGTTAATGAAATTGTAATGAGATGTGGATTTAATGAAAAATATGGATAATGGTGTTGTTCATGCAGGAAAAAGGGACGGGCGCCACAAAAATTTCCAAAAATGAAGAGAAGGCTTAGGTTTAAACAACAGGTTGGGCGTGACCGATATCGGTTATGTAACCGATGTCGGTAGATATATGACCGGTATCGGTTATGTAACTGATATCGGTTATTCAAGAATGATTTTCCTAAAAATAGAACTGCTGGGTTGGCAACTTAAGTTCTTATTTTAAGCATTCTTATTTTTAGAGACATGAAACACGTTAAATATGTGAATGTGACACTATTTGACACTGCTACAGGTAATTGCATGAAAGAATTTGAGTGATAAGGAGGAAAGAGACAGGTGAAGTGAGCGTGGGCTGAGATTTAGAGGGCAGAAAGAGAAGTTATATTTGAAGAGGGTGGTGAACATGGCTAAACAAGGAGAAGCATCCAGCAGGCAGGGACAAGGGGGAAGACATGTTTCGCCCCAAGCTGCTGCATCCGGAGAGGTAAATTGTTTGGTTGTAATTTGATTTTTACATGTTTTGTGAATAGGATGAGAGAAGTGTAAGTGGTTAGATATGAGAAAGAAAATGTGATAGTAAGGGTTGGGGATGGTATGAGTACTACGGGGCAGGTACACAGGGTGGGCCTGTATGTTTTTAGGTAAAAATAGGAGTAAACGGGCTTCATAAATATCGAAGGTGTATGTTTGAAGCAGGGTAGGTATATTTTGACAGTGACCGGTATCATTTATAAGTAACCGGTATCGGTTATGCATAACCGCTATCGGTTACTGTAAGGGTTTCCAGATTTTGAGAAAAAACCCGTAGAGATTTGTTCTTTTGAGTAATTATGTGTCGTTTTGATGTATGCAGGTAGAAGCAAGGTTAAGGATGAATGATACTGTGCCAGCGTTGTTGTCACGAATCTGAGCGGATGTAACACCAGCTAAATGGGCATTGATAAATCGGTTGGGGTTAAGTGGAATCCGCTATTATTCAAGAATCACGCGTAACCATGCTATGTTGCAGGCGTTGATTGAGAGATGGAATCCAGAAAAGAATACCTTCTATCTACCAACAGGGGAGATGACAGTGACTTTGGAAGATGTGTTCTGTATTTTGAGACTCCCAATGATAGGAAAAAACAGTGTATCAGGCGTTGCCCAGCGCGGGGGCGGGCAGCGATAACAGCAGTATTTGGGTCAGCTGCACGAGATTTGACACAGCGAGGTTTATCATTTACGTATGGTACAATGTATGCAACACACCCTGAGGAAACAAGGTTGGCCGTGCTATTAATGATAGCGGTGGGGTATTATGCATTGCCGAGGGTGGAAGGTGGAAGATTTCCCAAAGCATTGATGAGTGTTATTTGGGAAATGATAGAAATGAGCGTGACATTCGCATGGGCACCCGCATATCTGGCAGAGTTATATAGGGGTTTATGGGCATGCAAGCGAAAACACAGGACGACACTGGATTGTTTGTACTTATTACATTGTTGGGCCTATGAGCATATTGGTTGTGTGCGTCCAATAGGCCGACCCATTGAGTCAGGAGAGACAGGAGTGCAAAGGTTGGGATTCAGACGATGGGTCCAGACAGAACAAGAAGCGAGATCCCAGGCCGTGATAGATGACATCGAGTATTATAGACAGGTATGGGAGATGGTGACAGTTGCGGATATTTGTTGGAGGCCGTACGGGAACTATATGGTGACAGAGCACATAGCTGAGGAGTTGAGGGGTGTAGAGCGATTGAGGTGGATCGCAGGGCATAGGCCGGGTGAGTACGAGAGGATTCCTCTAGATCATGTGCGGCGACAATTTGGGTTCGTTCAGGATATTCCTATGACATATAGACCATACATGAGGATCGACGCCGAGGCAGCATTCTCACCTCCCCGGCCGACACCTCCAGAAGGGCCAGAAGAGATAGCAGCCGATCGTAGGGTTATGGATGCAGGAACGACGGAGGCCTATAGAGTATGGTGGGTAGTAGAGCTGCAAGGTGCACGTGAGCGGCCTGACATAGCTGTGATTACAGCGGAGAGAGATCGTCTGCAGGATTTGGCTTGCCAGCTTCAAACACAGGTGAATGAGACAATGGGAATGTTAGAGGCTTCACAGTTATGAGTGGAGAGACTGGAGGCAAGATTCCTCCACGCGAGAGGACGTATTCGTATGTTACAGGAGATGTTGGTGGATCAATGGGAGGAACCAATGGCAGTGGCACCTTTGAGGATGGAGAGGCCAGCTGAGAGGCATCGACGATCACGATCACCACCTGATTCGGGAGGAGGTGCAAGAGTCTAAGTGGATTTTATAGGAATATTAGAATAAATAAGGATGCCGACCTGCGAGTCGATGATAGAGAAGATGTATTTGGTTAACATCTAAAATAAAACTAAAGATGTATGTATCTTTTGAGTGATGATAATAATAAGAATGGTTGTGTTTTGAAATGTTGTTTGTGTTTTGTTTTGAAAAAGGATAAAGATGAATGTTGGCAAAATAGAAATACACAAAAATATTTATATTTATAACACATGAGAGGGTATGGTAGGGGATGGTCGAGCTAACCTTGGGAGACCCCATGTCTCCTAAGTGCTGCCTACATAGCCCATTGCACAAAGCAAGGAAGGGCCTCAGACCGATGTAGTTCTCCCTTAGGAGCAGGGAGAGGTGAATTCAGGCAATTTGGTTGTGGTTAGGCAATTTTGTTGGTTAGTAAAAATTTGATGTTGGTAGGGTAATGTTGTTTGGTGTTGGTAGGGTAATGTTGTTGGTGTAGGTATGGGTGAAGTGAAAGTTAGCATACCCAAGTAGTAGGGAATCGTGTCCTGATTAAGGTCAACACACAATCCTAGAGCCGAGCAAAAGAGGCAAGAGTGTCCCGTAATTGAGAAGAGCTAAACAAACCACATATTAATGTAGGATGAGCTTGAATCCCTAGGTACCTTGCATAGGCGAGAAGTCGATAGGTGAAAAGAGTGGTATAATCACAATATATCGGATATACGTCACGTCCCTTGAGTTTTGTTGTTTTGACAAATGGTGAGGTGAGGTGGTTGATGTGGGCGAGGGTGCAGAGAACTTATTATAAGATGATGATTCTGACAAAAGAAAACCAAACCTAAATAGACAAGTCCATGACTCAAAAGTGCTTTGAAGTATTGCTTGTATTTTTATTTTTCTGGATATAGACTGATCGATGCGGGAAGTCTACATGGGATATGTATTTTGTTGTTCTTTGAGGTCTTCACGAAGCTGATCAATGCGAGAAGCTTCTAATAAAGGCTAACTGTGTATAGCTGTCCTTCAAGGGAGCAGTCTATTTATAGTAGCAGATGCAGTGTTTATGTATAGCTGTCCTTCGGGGGAGCAGTCTATTTATAATAAGAGCAATAGTTTGGCATATAGCTGTCCTTCAAGGGAGTAGTCTATTGTATAAGTTAGAGGTCTAGATGTCCGTTGGGCATGAAGCATCTAGTTTTTTTTGTAAGAAGTTTGACTCAAGAAAAATCCCATAAGTGTGTAATTAAGAATGTGTCATTTTGATACTTTGAAGTCATGGACTAGACTAAAAAGGGGAAGGCATCTTTTAAGGGGAGGTGATAATCAAACCATGTGAGCTTGATTGGATTTTGAGATGTAAGAAACAAAGTGTATGCGGTGGTAAATGAGCTCAAGGGACGAGCGTAAGGTAGATAAGTAGTGATATAACACTAATTTCAACAGTAGAATGGTCGAAGATGCAAGGCATTAAGGGGCTCAGGCTCAGGTTTACCATTAAGCGAAGCTAAACGATAAGTGCTTGATCCGTAAGTGTGAGTGATAATGCAAGGCCCAATCCAATTAGGAGAAAATTTTCCACGTTTACTCTTTTCTAGTTTGGTTACATGTTGATTCTCTTTGAGGACAAGATCACCAACCTTAAAAGTACGCTCATGAAGCCATTTATCATAAGCACGCTTGATGCATTTTTGGTAGATTTGAAGGTGATCAAGAGCCATAAGATGACGCTCGTCAAGAAGCTCTAATTGGGCTAACCGCTCTTGGCGGAAATCATCGTTGGTGAGAATATCCTGAAGAGATATTCTGAGGGAGGGTATTTGTACTTCGAGAGGCAAGACAGCCTCGGTACCATATACCAAAGAAAATGGTGTGGGCATTAGTGGAGGTACGAATGCTAGCACGATAAGGCCAAAGGGCAAAGGGAATGTGATCATGCCAGTTTCTTCCGGACTCATTGACAACTTTCATAAGGATTTTGGTTAGGGTTTTATTAGAAGATTCAGCCTGACCATTGGCCTGCGGATAGTAAGGCGATGAGAAACTAAGTTTGATACCAAAGTTGTCACAAAGGTCTTGTAACAACTTATTTTTAAAAGATTTACCATTATCTGTTATTAGGCGATGAGGAATACCAAAACGATAGATAATGTGATGGTTAACGAATTCGACAATTTTTTCTTTTTTGATTGAAATGAGTGGAATGGCCTCCACCCATTTTGTGTAATATTCGGTTGCTGTGATTATCCAACGGTGACGTTGTGAAGAGGTCGGGTGAATCTCACCAATAAGGTCTAAACCCCATTGTGAGAAAGGCCAAAGATCTCGTGTGACCTGTAGCGGATGGCTAGGAGTATGTTGAAGGTTGGCATGTTGTTGACACATAACACAACGCTTAACATATTCGTAGCAGTCATTGTTAAGAGTAGGCCAATAATAACCTAGACGAAGGATTCGTTTAGCCATGGCAAGGCCACTAAAATGTCCACCACAAATACCATCGTGGACTTGGTGGATGGTATAGGTGACCTCCGCGCCGGTTAGACATCGAAGGAGGATGCCATCAAAGCCACGTTTATAGAGGAGTCCCCCCATGACAACATAACGAGAAACACTTTTAAGAAAAGCACGTTTGCCGTTACTAGTAAGGTCAGGTGGGAGAACAGAGGTTGTAAGGTAGTCGTGAAATTGGTGGTACCAGGTATCCTATGAATTAGTAGACACAATATTTATCATACAAACTACCGAGGCTGAGTAGGATGGGGCAAAAAGTTGTTGGACCAAGACGAATATGTCAGAGTCAGTTGATGAAGATGGAATTTGCGAGGCTAAGCAAGCCATAGTATCCGCAAATTTGTTAGTGGAGCGGGGAATGGTCTGGATAGAATAACGAGTAAATGAGGTCAAAAGTGAATCCACGTAATGTTTGTACTTTTGAAGTTCCTCATTCTTACATTGGTAGATGCCCATAACTTGATTGACTACCAATTAAGAGTCGCCAAAAATATTAATAGATTTGACACCTAAGTGTAACGTAACCTGGAGACCCAAAACAAGGGCCTCGTATTCCGCTGTATTATTAGTGCAAGGGAAATCAAGCCAGAATGAAAGAGGCATAGGTTCAGTGTCAAGAGGGATGAGAACAATGCTGGATCCTCCGCCGCGCTGGCATTTAGATCCATCGAAGAAGAGGGTCATTTGATACGACTCTTCCCTGAGTGAAAGAGTGGCGATGAGTTCGTCGGGGAAATTAAAATTGGTGAATTGTTCCCCAGGTAAAGGGGCCTCCACAAGTTGGTCTGCAATAGTTTGTCCTTTGATTGAATTCTGTTGTATAAACTCAAGTTCGAGGTCGGCGAGGAGCATAAGCCATCAGGTGATGTGTTGGTTTAGATGTGGTTTGGCATACATATAATGAATGGGGTCCGTGTTGGTGATGACAAAGGTTTTGTGATTTAGGAGGTAATGTCGGAGTTTGGTGGCTATGAATGATAGTGCTAGGCACAATTTTTCTACATGTGTATACCTAGTCTCGCAATCCACGAGAGTACGAATTATATAATAAACGGCTTGTTCTCGACATGCCGAGTCCCGATGTGCGAGCATAGCTCCTATAGCATGGTCAGTGGCAGAAAGGTAAAGGTAGAAAGGACGATCATCCTGAGGTGGAATAAGCACAGGTGGCTGCAAGAGATAGGATTTGAGAGCTTCAAAGGCTCGGTGACACTCTTCACTCCATTGAAAGGCAATGTCCTTTTTAAGAAGGTGATGAAAAGGGTGACATCGATCCGAGAGTTGGGAAATGAAACGCCAGATGGATTGAAGTTTACACTGCAAACTACGCAATTGTTTGAGGTTTTTGGGTGGGGGAATTTCTAGGATAGCTTTGACTTTAGATGGATCGACCTCAATGCCACGCAAAGAGATGATAAAGCCAAGAAGTTTTCCCAAAAGAACACCAAAGAAACATTTCTTTGGTTGAAGCCGGACTGAATATTGCAACAGGCGATCAAAAATAATGGTTAAAACATCGAGATGTTCACTGCGATGTTTAGATTTGCCCAGAAGATCATCGACATAATCCTCAAGGATAGTGTGCATAATGTCATGAAAAATGTAAGTCATAGCCCGCTGATAGGTAGCACTAGCATTCTTAAGGCCAAATGGCATGACACGATAACAGAAGGTTCCCCAAGGAGTTATGAAAGTAGTTTTATGTTGATCGGCCGGGGCTACCAAAATTTGATTGTATCCCGAAAAGCCATCCATGAGAGAAAGCATTTCATGGCCCGCAGTGAGATCAAAAAGTTGATCAATACTTGGGAGGGGGAAGTCATCTTTGGGGCAAGCGAGGTTAAGGTCTTGAAAATCCATGCATATCCGAAGTCCCCCCGTCGCTTTAGTGACAGGTACGATGTTAGAAATCCATTGAGGATAATCAATAGGCAAAATGAAGGAAACAGAAAGAAGTCGTTGAAGCTCTTCTTTGACCAAGAGGGTAATGCGTGGATGTATTTTTCTCAGTTTTTGTTTGACTGGTTTGGAATTAGGGTTTAGGGTGATGTTATGGACGGCAATGGTAGGATCAATGCCTGGCATGTCAGCGTAGGACCAAGCGAAAGCTTGGTTGCGGGTACAGAGGAAGGTAGTAAAGGTGGCTTGTTCTGATGTGTTAAGGGATTGTCCGATCTTCACAATGTGAGGATCCTCCTCTGTGTGGATGTTGATTTCTATAGTCGACTCATTCAACATGGTTTGAGTTTTAGACGGTAAGGCGCTTTGAATATAGGAGTCATCCGCCCCAAGGTAAGTGAGGATGGAGTCATCATCCTGGCACTCAACAACATTAATCGAAGGTGAATCCTCTTCGATCATGTCTAGATACAGAAGGGGAAGAGAAGATGGATCCTCATTATCGCGTTGATAAGTGAGAGGACCTATGGAGATAGCATTTATGAAAAAAAAAGTTAGGAGGGATAGATTCAGGATCTATCGACTCTGTGGGTGATGATGGCAAAGTGGGTGATGATGGTTTGGTAGGGGTGACGTCGTTTTCTTCCAGGATACAGCTAACACGAGGTGTCTCCTGTGTAGGTGTTTCAGGAAAAATGAGACCACTGCGATCATTGTGTTTGCGTGTAGTCATGGGAATGAGTGTATGTCGGCCTTGTTCGTAAAGACCAAAACCAAAGCCTTTCTAAGCACAGCGAGTCAAGAAGGTGAGGGCGAAATGACGATTTGTCAAATATTGAAAATTGGATTGGAAGGGAACCACACCAAGAGGAGGTTCAGGGGTAATGGAGGATGCATCAACACCCCCATACGTTAGGTTAGTGCGGCAATGGGGTGGTCTGTAGGAGATTACCTCCCCCACGCGACGGTCGTAGGTGGGATGTGCATGTAACTGTCCATACTCCTGTGGGGTATGGAAAGAACTAACGTTATATAGGTGGTACTCCCCCAGCGTAAGGCATTGATAAACATCTACTAAGGGGTCGGAGGTTGGGATGTTATCTGCGGGAAAGGAAGTAATATTTGTAACAGTGGTTTCATTAGTTGAAGGTGTAGGTGCATCGGAAGTGGATGGCTGGGTTGGATGAATGGGTGTCTTGACTGGTACAAGCACATCATTAGGGCGATACAACATATTGCAAGTTTTGAAGGGGGGAGGATTAGCTTTTACGATGTAGGACTTCCTCTCGTACTCAAATTTTATGCATCTATGTAAGGTGGAGGGAACGCATCCCATAGCTCGGATCCAAGGGCGGCCTAACAACATGTTGTATTGGAACTCTCCCTCAAGGACATAGAAGAGTTCGGATAAAGTACGTGGTCCTACACGAATGTTAAGGATCACGGTGCCTAAAGTAGAAGTAATAGCATCATTGAATGATCGCAACATGATGGGGTTGGCACACATGCAACTAGAAGGGATATTCATTTGTTGGAAGGATTTTGAAGAGATGATGTTTAGGCTAGCGCCCCCGTCAATCATAACACGATGTACCTGAATATCCCAAACGTACGCTGAGATGAAAAGAGTAGGGTCAGGATCTTCGGCACCAAAGTCGATAATTTCATCTTCAGAGAAACTGACAGCAGCGGCTTACTGTACAGAGACAGAAGTGGTTGGGGAGATAGATTGTTTGGTGAGCGAAGCAACATGATTGGGTGTTAGAATAGAGGTAACAGGCAAGGTTTCATTAGGTAAAACCTCTATCCCTTGAAGGATCTCAACGAGAGCTTGTCGATGAGATTCAGAAGTCTTAATGAGATCATACAATGTCATTTTTATAGGCGATTGGTGAAGCTGTTTGATCATAGTTCGATGGGCAATGCCATTAGAGACGGGATAGGTGGGTCCGCGAATAACCACTTTAGGTGGTGGTGCAATTGGGATGGTGGACAGAGAAAGAGATGCCGCAGGCGTGTTTTCTTTCGCTTTCCCATTGTTTTTCTACCCTCGAGTAGCAACACTAATCATATTGATCTCGTGAATACGAGAGGAGGAAGATGGTAGGGATAGGTCATGGTTTTCGAGAGGTGGGGCTGTAATGATGATAGATCTTGGTGAGGCGGGGATAGGTGGTATAGGAGAGGGAATTGAAGCTAAAGGTCTCTCTCTTCGTAAGTTGTCTTTCTTAACTTTTCTATCTGAGATAGGTGACGGACGAAGTATGGTTTTCAACGCTTTGCATCTCTCTACGTCATGTCCTGGTGTGTGGTGGTAAGCGCAGATTTTAGACTCATCGTAACCTATAGGTCGAGGTTTAGATGGATCATAAGGTCTAAGTGGGGGTAGGGAAATGGTCTCATTCTCCACCAACATAGCAAGGATTTTGGCGTAACACCCTTTGAGTGGGTCAAAGTCAGAGGAAAATGAGGCTATTGACTGGGTCGATTCTGGTGATGACGTGGTGTGGTTGGTTTGTATGGGGGGTGGTTTAGCCAAGGAGTTTTGGTAATGGGTTTTAAATAACCGTGGTTTCTTTGACGTAGAGGATATGTTTAGCTGGTTGGATGATGAGGCCACAGATGATGTGGTATTAGAAAACAACCACGGAGAAATAGGAGTGACAGAAAACAAATCTTTTGATGATGGAATTTGTTTAGGGTTGATAGGTGGACAGGATACGCGGGGTGACGGTGTTGCTATACCCTTGGATTTCTGTATGGGTACAGAAGGCGTAGGTCGCTTTAAAGAAAACGTAGGAGGTATGATATATTGATGTAAGGTAGAGGGATGGGGTCCTAATATGGAAGGTAGGTGTGACGACGAGGGTTTTAGTTGTGTTAACGACATAGATTGAGGAGATTGAGTCTGTCTCCTAATGGGATGGACGGCTTTATTTTTAGATAAATCAAGCTGCTTAGGTGGGTGTGTTAGACTAGGTATGGGTGAGGTCCCAAGCGTAGGGGAAGATTTGGCTAAGTTAATAGAAGTGGACGAGGTATTTGGTAGAGATGAGGGGGGTGAAGATGAGGACATGGGCATTTTAAGCTTCTGTAAACACTTCGGGTATATGGTGGAGGCATTAGGATCGGTCATTTGCATTAAAGTAGAATATGGCGTACTCAAACGTTCCCATAGGACCTATCTATCTTCTGTGGAATGACAATCCTCACGTGTGAATAGGAACTTTTGTATGGAAGAAAGGTGGGTTGTGATTCCGGTCCACTGTGGGTGTGATACAAGGGGTATATGAGGCACTGTATCAATGGGCGTTAAGAGGTCAACCAGTTGTTGAGAAGATTTTGGTGATGAAGGACTAATAGGTAGGAGGGCGTGTTTGAGAGGATCCGTCATGTTTAAAGAGTGTGGTGATGTCAGTTCAAGAGGTTGCTCGTCTAAGGATGAGAAAAGAAGTGGCGAGCTTTCCTTTTGTACATCAAGAATGGTAGAAGGAGACGTTTGGGAAATAGATAAATTAGATAACATCCGCTCATAGTCTTGCAAGGATGTGGTATAAGAAGGCTCATTTGTGAGAAGGGAACTCTGGGTAGCTAATTCCTTGATGGGTAAAGGAACAACAAGGATTTCAGTTTGTCTTGATGGTGAGGAAGGGGGTTCGGTTTCCTGCATTAGTGAAGAGGCTTGATTGAGAATTTGTTCGATAGAGGTCTTTGGCTGGGAATTGAAGACTACATGGATCTCATGAACACTTTCCTCGGCTAAGATATCTTGGTTTAGTTTACTGTTAGAAGAATGATTCGGGAATGGTTTGTTGAATATTTTCAAATTTCGGTTAGCAGGGGCATTAGGATTATCGAGGGCTATATCCCCCGCATCAACCATTTCTTGCACTATGTTTTTCAACATCTTGCAGTTCTCATGACTGTGTCCCTTCACGCGGTGGAAGTTACAGAAGTCATTTTCTTTATACCAAGAAGGTATGGCGCGAGTGGAATCAAACCCAGAATGAGGTTTAACAGGAGGTAAGGTAATGGCTCCTGCTTTGAGCAATTTTTCCAATATCACACCATATGTTTCTCCCAAGGGAGTGTAGTTGATGGGTTTTGCTTTATACTTATAGGTGGTTTTTGGCGGGGTATTAGACAGTGGTTGGGATTTGACCATCACCGCGTGCATGGCCCCTTTTGATTTCGAAGCAGTCGATGGGTGAGAATTGGTGGTGTTAGGTTTGTTGGTGGAATCTTGGGTTCGGAAAGTGTGGTTTTTGTTACGCAACCGCAATTTCTCTTCCTCTAAGGCTCGAATCTCTAATTTTCGAGCCATAGTAAAGGCCTCATCAAATGTACAGAAATTTTGAATTTGGAGGGTAGGAGAGATGTGCTTAGCGCAGGCCCACGTAAACAGTTTGATAAGTTTGGTCTGAGGTAAGGTATACGTAAGTTAGTTGATAAGGCCCCGCCATCATCTAACGAAATCTGCAATAGATTCGTCTTCAAATTGTCGGATGGCATAAAGGTCGGTGATAGATACTTTCTTGGCAATGTTAATGGAGAAATGATCTAAGAAAGATTGGGCTAGTTGGTTAAAAGAGAAGATTGAGTGCTAGGTTAAAGCACTGTACCACTCCAAGGCGGGTCCTGATAAGGACATGGGAAAGGTGCGGAGTAGTAAAGCGTCGTCGTGAGCAATCAGATAGCAGGCATGTCTAAATGATCGCAAGTGTTGTTGAGGGTCCTCCTTACTATTAAAACGGGTAAATTTTGGTAATTCCCATTGAGGAGGATATGAATGAAGGGGGACTGAAGGGTGGATAGGCTCTCGACAAACTTTCTCGTATGTCAAGGCACTACGACTTCCTGAAACAGAAGCCTCTAGGTTTTGCATTTTGTCCATCATTTGTTTAATTAAATCAGTAGTTGGATGAGATGATGGTGTGGTTGTGGTAAACGGAGGCAAATTGGGCCAAGGGCCACCACTAGACAATGGTGGGGTTAAATGTTGATAAGGTATGGAGGACGACGGTGTTGAGGCAACCGAATAGGGATGTCCTATATAAGCCGTTGAGGTTACCGGATATGTGTGTGGAAATGAAAAGGTGGGCAGAGCTTGAGAAGGAAAGCTCGTGTGGATAGGTGGCAGAGAGCAAGTCATGAACGGAACAGTCTGTAAGAGAGACGAGGTAGGAGCAGTCGGTGGTAATGACATGTTGGGCCCAAGATTAATCAAAGGAAAGCCAATCTGTGCCGTATGGACCCCTGAAGCTGTTGAGGTAGACGACGGGATTAAGGATGCAGAAGGCAAAGCGGAGTTATCAGGCGGAGAAGGGGATAAATGAGCAGCTATACTGATAGGCATGCCAACAAGGAGTTGACCATCGGGTGTACGGTTAAGGGCATGAGACAAATAGTACTGTACAGCGCTAGGATTAGCATCCAGAAATTTGGCAAATTCTTTATCTCCCACAGGAATTTTAGGAACCTCGCTGGTGTCCGTAGGATTCCCCACAGAATGTGAAGGGGGGTGATTCAGGAAAAGAAACAGAGCAAGCATGTGAAACCATGGCGGCGGCTTGCTTTCGAGTGATAACAACCATGGACAGGAGTTCACAGTAGGGTTTCAATCTAGCAGGAACAGAAACTGACGCAGAATGGTGAAATTGGTAGGTTGCTGGTTTTTCAGGAACTGTAAAAGACAGTAACTGATATCGGTCTGGTAACTGATGTCGGTTATACTATAGCCGACGTCGGTCAGTTAACCGATGTCGGTGTAATAAGACTGGTATAAGAAAATATAAGAAGCTGCTGATTTGCTCAATATATTTATCAAATTGTTCTAAGGTAATCATAGAAGATAGTGTATAACAGAGAAAATAGAACTGAAAAACAAACAAGATGCACACGCAAATCCAGAGACTAACCCTAGGGTCAATTTTAATTATTATGGGCTTATGCCTTTAGACGCGGAATGGTGTCAATCCTAAACAAAAGACTTAGGGGAAATGTCAAGTTGTTTTGGCTTATAAGGTTACCTCAATCGGGCGGAGGAATACCGCGGAAAAGGGGGGATGTTTTGAGCTGTTGTGTTAATTGTGAAGTGATTCGGTATGTGTTGTGTAGTGAAAGTAAGATTAATTTCCTGTCAATACCGTGGAAATCACCCCCACGTGTACGACCTGTTACTTAGTCTATGTTCACTAGAATCGAAAACAGCAAGCAAGAATGTAATGCACGTGTTTTAAACCCAAATCGAAAATGATATTCGATGAAGCAAATGAGATGACTTTCACTAATGCGAAACTAGGAAAGCAAGACAAATTCTTTACTAAATATAACAAAAACAGCAACATCAATTATGCTTCCTAAAATGAAAATAAGCAAGAGAAACAGAAACCCGAAATGGGTCCCACCGGGCGTGCCAAAATGTTTCACACAGAATGTTTCGGCTCTGTAGAATAGACTGGCTTCTATCCTATCATTCCTTCGAGAAACAGATAAGGGTTAGGGCTAGGAAGAATACTTGTAGAATGTTGAGATGGTGTGCGCGTACCGTAGAGAAAGATCAGATCGACTGTGAAGAACTCCTTTTTGTCTTGGAAGGACTACCTGCAAATAAGAATACAAGACCACAAGATTTTAATTAGACAACAAATGAGGGATCTACCTTAGGCCCAGGAAATATAAAAAATTCCTTTTGAAGGTGGTCAGTTCCCCTTTTAATACGATTTAACACAAATGATAATATAAAAAGCTATTGCAAAATCATGATTTAGGTATCTCATTACAAAGCAATAGAAACTAAACTATCAATAATAAAGCGTCACGTTGTTTGTTCGGTTACTGGTGGTTGATACGTTCAGGTTGAGTTATAGGGATAAACCAGGCTGGATTTGGGGTTGTTAGGTGGCAAATAGGCGAGCAAAAGAGTTTTGGGGTATAAGTCACAGTGACTGACGGCGGTCACTAGGTAACTGACCACGGTTAGAGAACCGCTGCCGGTAGAGGATAAATGATACCGGTAGGGGCAGCAATCTAAGTGCTTCTAGATAGAAGTTGGTTGTAAGGTGATTATGGGGTTATTAGGATTGGTGGATGGCTGAGGGGAATGATGGGAGGATAGGGAAGACTCAGAGTGTGGTAAAATGGCCTTCTGGGCAATATCCGGGTGTGTGGGTGAAGGTTAAGTGCAGTTGTAGCTGGTAGTAGATCTAGGAATAAACTTATGATTACTATTAATCAACAGGCTCAAGAAAATGGTGCTTAGAAACATATAACATACTACTTACTTGCCCCTGATGTAGATGCAAGTTTCAGGACTGTGATGATGAAGACAGGACCCAAGTTGGATGCAGTTTCCTCTTTTGATGCTCGGATGAGTGTTACTGGACTCTGGTCATTCAGTTGCAGTGTTGGGCCTGATGTCCTTCTCTGTAATCTCTTCTTGTTTCTTCACTTGTCTCTGCTTCGGCCTAGCGAAATCTGGATTCTCTCGATGATTTCTCCTTCTCTTGATCAAATTAAAATCCAATCCTTTGTTTTTGGTTGGAAGTGGTCATTTACGGGGAACCGATGGCGGTTATGCAACCGACGGCGGTCGAGTAAGAACCGGTATCGGTCCGGTCAAAGTGGGCTATTTTTGGTAAAATAGCTAGCTTTCCCTCCCTTTCTTCCGAGGGATTGGTAGTGGGCTTGGTCAAGTCATTATGAAGTTGGTTTTAGGTGCGGATGAGGAGTAATTAGCCATAGGTGTGGAATTGGACCAAGTTATAGGTCTTAATTAGGTTAGTTTAGGGTTAAGACTAGGTCACAATGAGGTGGCGACATGAGGTGGCAGGTATGGTGATGTGGATTTATTAATTATAAGGTAATTAATAAATATTTGTGTAAGGTTTAGGTGGTGAGGTTAGGTTGCGAAATGCGATGCGGGTCACAAGGGGTCGTAAGACACAAATTTGGTGTCTACAATCTGGAATTTGTATGTTTTTGGTTGAGTCATAAGGATCCATATTCCTTCATGTTATGTTGTTTTTATTTTCTTGTTGTAGGATAATATCATTTAGATATGACAATAGTACCTAGGTGTTAATGTCCTTTTGGAACTTCTATCTTATTTTCTTGCTTTTCTCTTTTTTAATTTTCTTTTGATTTGGGTATTTTCTTATCCTATTTTCAAGACCTAGGTTGACTTTTGGTGTCACTATTTTCCTAAATTCAAAAAAATAACTCACATACATACATACATACATACATATATACATACACATACATACATACACACATACATACACACATACATACACACACACACACACACACACACACACACACATACATGCATACATACATATAATATAAATCTACTAACTATTATAAGGGGAAACTGGGGTATCATTTCTATATCTACCATATGCAAAAAAGTAACACAAGGGATTGCATTTGGGCTAAATTATTCACTACATAGGGGAGGCTATTCTGAATTCCATATCATACATTCTTACATTAGGAAAAAGTAGTTTTATCTCACTATTCTTTGTGCGAATGACACTAGGGAATCCTATCTTAAGGGAAATAATTTCAATTGCACACCAAAATGAACTACATGGAGTGTGGAATGTAGTGAAATTATCAAAAACAATATCACATCAAGGTGACCACTAGGGTCAGTTTGACTCTCTCATATGCATTTAAAAAAAATCTATTGTGTACTTGAGTATTTTGTAGGAAGCTAGGGTTTGTTTTGTAGGTACATGTGTGACAAAGTGGAAGTGTAGAAAACTTGAGGTGACATACAAAAATCTAAAGGTGATAATAAGTGACACAAAAAGAATCCTATCCTAAGTTATTCTGTAGACACTAGTTCTTAGAATAGAAGCTAAAACACATGCGCTTGTGTCATCTCCCAGGTGCTTCTGTCCCTGATACCATCACATGCTAGTTTCATAATCATATCTTACACAACATAGAATTATCTTGTTCATATTATTCACCAAGCCAAAATTAGCCCATACCTATGGATGAAATCTAATCCATTCTACAAACCCTATCTATCACTCTTCCTTGTATTTCTATTAGCTATATCTTGCATGTTACTATTGTTTTATCTGATCAACATTGTCCTTATTTTAGATTTAATTTTATTAAATCACAATGTGTAAGGGTATAGCCTAAATTGATGGAGTAATATGACCATTATACGAATAAATAGATTATGTGTGAAAGTAAGGATGAGTGAGATATTGCAAGGCATAACATGATTGGATAAATTGAACAAGTTTTGGCTGATTCAAGAGCGTTGTATGATTTGTGTTGTTGTAATACATGAATTACCAAAATGTGTGTCTACAAGAACACTATTTTGATATCACACAATTAATGTTATAAGATAATTAATTATAATAATCACCACTCTCTAAAACTTACCCTATTAAACCTAATTAAATTATACATCGCTCATCACAATATTTTAATTAAGGATAAACATTTTTGTGAACCAAATTTTGATCAAACCATTCCCCTAATCTAGGATCTCCTTAATTCTTTGAGTATTAGGATTTTTGATCTCTAAACCCTATCTATCATAGGGTTCCATATTTGCATTTTATATTTATATCTACACCTTATTTCTATAAATTATCTACCCTAAACCTGATTTACAAATAGTTTCCTATAGTTTCATGGTTGGTTATACCCTTTGGGTCACTTTTTAGTGCTCTTAATTACCAATTCATCCTTCATTCAATTTATCAAGAAAAAGAACTCTATTTAAAAATTAATTTGAGGTTATTTTAAATTTTTATACATTTAATAGAAACCTATTTTTATTTCCCTAATTGTTATCACAATTTTTGTAAATTCAAAATTACTAATTATAGTAATTAGCGCATAATCATAAAAAAGTACACTTTTGGAAAAAATATTTGGAGATTTTTTTGCATATAATAATATTAAAAAATATCTCTTATTTCTTCATTAAATTTCATTTCTATTTTCATCTTTTCCCATTTCATTAATTTAATGACAATCACTTTTTTCTTAACATCACTTTTGGGTTTATGATCTCTTCACTATCGACCCTTCATGTGATGCCTTTTTATTTATTATCCTTGGAGTTTCTTATTTCATTTTTTCTATCATCATGTTCCATAATTTTTTTTTTTTCAATTCTTCTTATATAATTTACTTTAACGCTACCATGCATATAGGGATACTCTTACAAAACTAGTGTACAAAACAATGCTCCCTGATAATACGACACCTTCTCACGTGGACTCAATTTTGAGCTATATTTCATATACTTCTATTAGTAATGATATAACCTTTCATAAGTCTATATTAGAATCTATTAAATATTTACACCATGATTTTCAAAATAATTTTCAAAGTATGAATCACAAGATCACATTTCTCAAGTGCGAGATAACACATATAAGGGATTATTCTAATTCCCATATCTATCATCATGATCAATCTAGTTCTAACCTCAATGAGAAGAAATGTTATACAAACATCATGCATGATATATAGGTCCATACAAATTAATTCAAATTCCTACAACAAAATAAACCTCTTCAGTTTGAAAAGTATGCTTGAAAACATGATATTCTATTTGAGATAATAAATGATTAATCACTTTGCTACCTACTGATACTACCCTCAAGTAGCAACTTAAAAAAATAAAATGTCAACCATTTTGTAATTATAATGGATTAACAAACATCCCAAAAATGATTACTATGCTTTATAATGACACATCCAACAACTTGAGCATAAATGACTTATATCCTTTGGTACACAACATTCTCATATGCAATCATCCCAAGTTCACAAATCTCAATGAAAACCAAAAGTTACAATAGTTATATCTGATTATCATATTATGATACTGAATGATATAATATTACTAAAATAATCATCTAATCAGAAAGTAGATAAGAATTCCAAACCCCCTTTGGTAGAGCCACTCTCAACAAGTGATTTTATCTCCTACTATTGTGAAAACCACAATGGCTACAATATCAGTTGAGCATGAACAATTGCACACCACTTCACAACACTTAAATCCAAACACACACACACACACACACACACACACACACACACACACACACACACACACACACACACACACACACACACACACACACACACACACACACACACACACACACACACACACACACACACACACACACACACACACACACACCACAACAACGTGAGATAGATTCTAGTCCACATATTGATATCAATTGCAATAAAAATATAAATGATTCTCCAGCATTTATTATTAAGGTGGTACCTATCATGTATGCATGGAATTATCCTAATATATATACTGATGATGATGGTATGTGGATATATAAAGGTATAGTAACATATAGTATAAATCCTAATGTTTCTTTTAAAAAATTCTGGAGGAAACATGCAACATAATCTTATAGATAACTTTGAGTCATCACTACTACGCAATTCTGAAAACACATATGAATTTGATCCTATCTACTATTATGATGAATATAAACACCCCGATGAGAAATTTCAAAGTCTTGAGCCTAATGGTAATTCAAAGGAAACTATTAAACTAGAAGTATTACATATATATCAATGTCTAGCTACAGAGCATGAAGTTACACAAATGAAAAATATACCACCCCAATGACTCCACCTCCCCATCCTCTTGAAAAATACATATGGTAGAACCTATGTGTAACTATTATACACATTCAACATAGAAAACATTCATGAATCCAACATTACATTGGCATACCAATTGTTACATATATATTTTATTTTCATCCACATTTATTACTATGTGATACCTTCTCCAATACTTGGGGGCATATCTGGACCTCCCTTACTTCTTTTCCAATAATTAGTTTCCTTACATTTCCATGTATTCTTTAGTAAGGATCCATTTTCCAATATGTTTTCTAATTGCTTTATGTCATTCCTCTTATATTATAATGAATTTTTCAAAATCAACCAATAGTACTCTCTTCGAGATAATGTAGCCTAATAAAAAATATCAACTGTAGGTGTTATACTTCGCACACTATTACTAGATCTACTTCACCTAATTCATCTCTTAGGTATTCTTTAGAATATATTATAATTATGGTACCATTAGCATTTGCATCACCAATGAGGACCAAATATCAATCTTCTATATTATCTTCTCTATTTTTCAGGAGGTTCTCATGGGATAACTATTTATGTATCCATATTTTGAACATAATTTTGTATTAAGATCATACAAAAACATTAAAATATTGGAAAAAAGTACAAAATTAGGACATCTATACTTTACCTTAGTTTTTAGCACTTTACATTATACATGTTTATTACTGTGTTTTGATAGATAACATGCTTTATTTTTGTACACACATGCATTCACTAGGTATATTGAGTTGGATGCAGGACACAAAGATACATACATGATTATAGTAGAAATCATGTTTCCTTATATTCATCTTGGGGGAAATGCCTCCACATTATGTAGGTCCTATTGTTCTATTATAGTTCCTTTGCACTTCCTCATGTATGATCAATTATATAAGTTGTGTACTCACTAAATTTTAGAATAACAATAATAACACATGTGTCTAGTGTATAATTGATGTCTCTCTTTTTTTCTATTGCTATTGTCATTTATCACATTATGAATCTCCTCGTTCTTATACATGCTTGATAGTTGTGGGTTATACTAGTTGTTTACTTCATTGATTACAGATTAAGGTACCTTAGCTATCTTGTCACACCATGAGCGTATGATGTTTGTAGGATTTAAGTATTTTGTATGCTATTTTTTTTATTGGTGAGGCAGGTTGAAGGGACCTGTTCCCTATTCAAAAACTGAGGTCAAAACCTCTAGAAAACAAAATGCTTTATTAGCCAGAAACAAACAATGACTACAACTACTTTCCAACTTACAAATGCATCTGGAAAATCTGACCATATAAAAATATTATCCCAAAATTACTTCCCACTGTGTGATGGAAAATAATCTTCGATGTTGCCCATTCCTCCCTTTTTGATTTTCCTCTTCTTTACTTCTTGCCACTTTCCAAGGTCAGACGCAATAACCAGTGCCAGTTCACTGGAATTCTCCATAGCCATCACATTTTCTAACACCGAATCCTGGTATGATTCCAAATTTTTGGATGTATGCCCCCTTTTATTCCACCTACTACCAAGTGGTTTTCCTACATTTCCTTCTCTTCCTTCTATGAAACCATTTTACCGCCTGTGTTAGGATTGCTCATATTATCTTTAAAATTGGAGGTGGATACCAAATCTGGATTTAAAAAAACCTAGCCACTAGATGAAGACAATCCATTCTTTTTTACAAATTTCTGATTCTTATTGAAAGGGAAAGAATCTTGTAAATGACCCATTTTTCTACATATTCTACATCAAAATGCAGTATTCTCATAGTCTAAGACCTGTGAATGCTGAAAATTACTGAATTTAAGATTAATTCAGTCAGGTATTCCTTGGCTCAAATCAATTTCCACGTGCATTCAAGAATACAAACAAAGACCCAAATGTGTTCTATCTAAATCCTCTTTAATAAACTTACCCAGATCATTTCCAATATATTTTAGGGCATACCATAGATGCAAGGGGAGATTAGGCAACCTGACACAAACTGGTGTTTTGGAAACCGAACAAGTATTCAAATTGAAATTTGGAAACCATGGAGTTAAAAATAGACTAGCATGTCCCCAGAACCAAGGACCACCTGTTAAACAACGTTGATAATCTTCAGATTCCCTAAAATGGACAACAAAAAATCCCTTGGAAAAGAGAGATATTTCACATTTATTGGTCTAGTTTTTGAAGACCCACTGATATAATGCAGAGGAGGAATGCTAAAATCCATTAAACCTACCAATCACTACATCTCGAGATAAATTTTTGAAATATTCCTTAACTTCTAGGTTCATGATGGTTAACGAAGGAACATCCTCGGCCAAATAGACTAGGTAAGTTTGAGTGCATGATGCTTGTCTTCCTGGGAACCATCATCCTCTGTTAGCAAGCACCTCTTTGAAAGAAGCAGATTTATGGGGCTGAGCTAAGCCGCCATTACCAATATCCTCAACCCCAATCTTCCTACTATAGTCGCTACCCAGCTCACCTGTCCCAGATGAAGTTGCATTTTTTTTTGGAACCCTAGGATTAGGGCATGGATCTGTTGCAGATTTATCCCAGTCATCATGGCTCTACCCTCCTCTAATGGCCCAAAAACCTTCCAACCCTAGGCCGAGCCCAATCGAATCCCATTTCAGTGCCTATGGATCCTCATGGTTCCTCCAAATGGCCCCTCCATTATTTGCAGCTTTCACACTTTTCTGATCCATTTTTAATCCGTATTTTGTATGTTATTATTTGTAATTGTTTTCATATTTGTTCTTGTTTACTTCTACACATGTCGTTCCTACTAGTTTTTCTCGTTTATACTATCATTTTTTGTTGCTACTATTTGTTTTTTTTTTGTATTTCATGGTTTATACCATACAAAAACACCTTTCCTTTTGTAGATATATGTTCTCAAAGGTGGCCACCTCTTTAACATTCTACATATATCCTCAAAAATATCTTTCGGTAGTACACATATTTTTTGAGCCACATGCTCAACATGGTTTTTCACAATGCCTCAAAAAAGGGGGAATATTTTTGAGTTTATTATTGTAGTCACAAAATCATGCACTTTAGGCATTATTTAGCCTGATATCATACTACTATTTAAAAGGTTCTTGAGTGAAGAAATTACTAATTAATCCCATCTTTTGGCCATCTTATTTTACTTTTATTTCATCATTCTTGCACATATTTATATACATGCCCAATCTGTTTCAACACTGGGGCACCCCAGTCCCACATGGAGCGCCCTGATCCTTTTCAAATCTTTCCGCCACTTTTTGGGCCTTTTCTAACCATTTTTCATTTTTATCTTTTTTTAGTCGGCCATATTGGGGTTAATAATGAAATTATATCAATAGAACCCTATAAATATAAAGTTATGAGACCATAGTGAGGGTTATAACATCATCTAATTCTATCATTGCATCTAGAGTTACATCCATTGTATCACTTGCATCTATATAGTTCCACGCATCAAGGTTAGGAGATCTGCATCAACACACACTTCATAAGGGGAGGGATTATATTATTTTCCATGCACACATGCTATTAAATTTTCTACATTTAGTTATTGCTCACTACTTCACATAGTGTGATCGACACAAGAGTACCCAGGGAACAACATGCACACACATACACACCAAAACTACATTTGGGTCCAAAACGTAGTGCAACACTCAGAGTAGTAAGCCCACTATTGTGGCAGCTGAGGTCATCCTGACCCATTCATTCTGCATCTTTATTTTTAGGGTTTTAATACTTCCTTTGCATTTTATAGGTATTCATTTCATCTTCCATTATTTGATACATTCAATGTAGTTCAGAAAATCTAGTGTGACAGTAAGTGAAGCTTACATGTCATCTTCCAACCTTGAAAGAATCAAGTTCCTATCTTTTTCAGAGACCAGGGCACCTGTTATGCCATATCAGGGTACCCCATGATGCCCCAATACCCTCTTGGGCATTCCAATCTATTCAGATCTTATAGATCCACCATTTTTGGGACCTCTATGCAGTTGTTCCTACTTCTGGAATTTCCTATCAGACCTGCGACACTCTACGAAAGTCATCTATAATCAACTGAGTTCTTTCCTCACTTTATTCCTGCACATTAGGGTTTTATTTCCATTGGTCTTAATATTTTTTCAATTTATACTACTGTAGGGTATTTATTTACAACCTTTATGTCCTCCTAGATTATATTTACTATCTTAGCATATGCTTAGTTTATTCTAATTTTAGTTAATCATTTCGGTGAACCCGATCCAATCATATACGCTTATACCTTCCTCTCTCTTACTTAGCTAGGGTTTCATTTTCAATTTCTATGGCTCAATATCATGAGGAATTTATTGAAGCTCACCTTAAGGCCATCAATGATCACCTTGCTGCACACCCTTAAGATATATAATTACTTTTGCATGTGGCTCGTGAAGAAGCTACTAATTTGGTAGAACTCAATCCTTCTGTGGCTATACCAACTATTGTGGCAACTCAACTACTTTCTTCCACTCTTCCACCTATCTCTACTAGTTCAGTTTTTATCCCTACTCCTACTAATCATTTTATGCCTTACTTAGTTTCTCACAAAAGTAAAATCTCCTTTGTTGGAAATCAATACTTAACCTTTCTTTATCACGATCTTCAAGCTCAAATTCGTAAGTTGCAACAGGATACTTCGATTGCATCTCCATATTTAGATTTTACCTTGTTATTGCATACTCCATTTACACCTACCATCTCTACTTATTCACTTACTCCTAGTTTATTTACCCCCAAGCTTCCCATTTTCAATGGGCATGGTAAATCGTAGGAGCATCTTTGAGACTTTCACGTTGTTTGTCAAGATTTCACTGATGATCATATTCTCTTAGATAAAATATTTCCTCATGGTATCCATGACTATGTCATGTATTGGTTCTACAACTAATTTTTCCACTCAGTTTCTTTATTCATGCATCTAGTCGATTCCTTCCTTACACATTTCTCCATCAACATCAGCTCTAAGATTTTGTACACTCAACTAGTACAACTTAAACAGGAATCTAATGAAAAATTCGCTAACTACGTCTTATGGTATAAGAATAAAATCACAAAAATTACAAATGTACTTTCAAACTTTGAGCTTCAAGACCTATTTATCCATATTATTTTACCACCTCTCCAAGAAATATTTCTCTTTGAGACCTCTCCTTCATTTGATCAACTTTGCCATACTCTTAAGCTTTGTGAGTCTAAAATTTTATCCATCAGAAAGATTGAGTATCAAGACCAAACTTCACCCTCCACCTATTTTCAAAAGAATGCCTTGTTCAAACCATCTAAATCTAAGCCAAGCAATGCTGAAATCATCGTTAATGTAGTTACTCTCTCTAAAGAAGTTCAATCACAACAACCTACATGCATATTTAACAACCTTCCAATGGCTTCACATCTTATATTAGAGAAATTTCTTGACAACAACCTTATTACCCTTCATCCAACACTCAAGTTAGACCCATCCCGACCCAAAGGTAGGAACTACAATAAAAACTTCCATTGTGATTATCATCAATATGTGGGAAATTCTAAAAATAGATGACTAAAAATATGAATAATTATCCAAGATCTACTCGATAACAATAATCTCAAATTACTAGAATCTACTTGCTCTACTCCAAGAAATGACAAGTGTAAACTCAAGCTCTTTAATAATGACTCTCAACAACGTGAAAAAAATAATGTGGACTCTTTTGCTAATCATGCATATCACATGATATTACCTCTATAATCGGTAGCTCTCGATTTATTATTCACTCACACTGAAGCTTCGCCACCAATCATTTATTTTTCCAACACCAATTATCATGCTACTTTTACATCTAATCATTTACATATCCATGCATCTATTGGCTCAACCTATAAAAAAAATACTAAGGTTGAAACATCATGGCCCATTAGTGCATGTTTTATGTTCCTCTTTAGGGCCATCAGTTACTCTCCATCACAAATTGAGTATCCCTTCCAAAAACCCTTTGGTGTTATTAAGCTACACATCACAATCGGCCCTCTTATTATGCTTGTACCTTTCCTTGTTGGAATTTTTTTTGAGGGATACAACCTAATTCTAGGACTTAATTATATTTGTTTCTCTCAATCCATCATATCTATGAATCATTTGCGACTTAAATTCATTCACAAATCGCAATTCATTTCTATTAACGGTGTTTCACCATCTCCTCCAATAACATCATCTCCTCATACAATTTCTCATGTGTCATCTCATCCTATTCACATGTCTCATTCTATGTTATCAAAAGAACAATATAATCCTAATTCACCTACTTGATTATCTTCTACACAACTGAATCAATCTACTAATCCTACACATCGGTATTTGCCTATTCCTAGGATAGTCATTGCATCTCGACGTTGATCGCTGCCTCGATTGATTCTATATGGTTTCTCATCACCTTTGCATTCTATATTAGGTAGATATCCATCACTGACACATTTTAATATGCCTTAATATTCATTGTATATTAATCCATCGTATACATATAGAATTCATTCATTGGCATAGTGTTTGTCTACCATACCACCACTATTAGAACATGGCCCTACAATTTCATCCCCATAGAAATCGGGTGGAGGACCTTCATCCTTCACTATAATTGGTTAGTTTACTCATTGGAATACTCTTAGGGGGCATAAAACCTAATACACCCCCAAATCACTCATACATATATCATCTTTGCATTCTCACATAGGAATTTGCGTTTCATGTCCTAACACCATCAGTACCCCAATCTTGTGCTTTGGTTCACACTTGAATTGAATTTTGAGGGATTACCATTACACTGAACCCCACACACTATACTATTGGCACTGTACATTTACATTTCATCACACACATCGCGCATCATACACCATCCATTCTACACTTAGTCTATATGCTACATTATACTACATTCTCATCATGTACATATTAATCATTCTCCACATTACATACAACATTAGGCTATTTCACATGAAACATTTATACATCATCTTTATTCTACATACTACGCTATTCTACATTACCTATGATACTAGCTTTACATTTTAGTCCTACATTCTACAATACTACTTATCCACACCTATTATTACATTTTACACACTATATTCTGTACCTTTAGCACCGCATTCAACATACCACACATTTACATAACCTATTCATCACTTGGTCATTTGTAATATGTTGTCTTCTACGCACTGCATTCACCACCCTATGATGCACTTTAGTTCCCCAGTCCATACTTGACTACTGAGGGTTTACAAATCAAATGGACCTTACATTCACAATGCAACATTTCATCCTACGAAATTCATAGGCTAGTGAAATATGCTTTAGGCTAAATCGTCGCTCACTTTTTTATATTGCATAGTGGTATACACCTTAGGATAGATCGCCACCCTTATTATATCATCTTGTAGTGGTATACACCTTAGGTTACATCACCAATCTTTAGGGAAATTTTAAGTGACCTCTAGGAAATTAGAGATGGAATATCCTTGATAAATATCCCTCGAACCACTTTCGTGAAAAATGTGAATTTATTAGGGTTTAAAAATACAATGTTCAAAATGCATGATTTTCCTTATTGCATGAAAACACTACTTTTGTTGCATAACAGGAAATTTGTTGTCACGTGACAGTAAATTTGTTGTCTTGTGAGAGAAAATTCCCTATCACACGACAAAAATTCTGTGTTACACAACAATAAATCCCCTGTCATGTGGTAGGAATTGTTTTGTCGTGTGACAAGACATTTGTTTCCGTGCGACAAGAAATTTACATCTTAACTTCTTACTTGTTTCAATCATTTATATTTTTCACATGATTGTACTTATTGTCAAGTGTCTCTCTCTGCACTCCTTATCACTTATTGTCGCATGTATCTCTCTACACTCCTTATCGGTACTTGATTATACTTCATCTTTCAGATGGTACCTTACTATTAAGTTACTAGTATACTATATGGAAAATTACCTATGTTTATATAGGAGTAGTTTTCAATAGTAATAAAATATGACGCCTAAAAAATTGTATACTAGAAAATTTAGGTGAAAGGTACACTGTCGTACTCTAAAAAATTAGCCTTTTCAAAATTTCCAAATTTGGAATATTCACGAAATTAAGAATATTCACCACTAAAAGTTTCTCTTCCACTCTTAACCATTTATCATATAGTGATATAATCTTAGTGATAAATCATCACTCATCCTAATCCTTTCATCTTATAGCGATATAAGCTTAGGGAAAAATCATCACTTTTCTTTTCATCTTCTAGTGATATAAACTTAGTACTAAATCATCACTACTTCTAATCTTTTCATCTTATAGTGATATATGTTTAGGGCTTAATCATCACTCATATTTTCATCTTCTAGTGATATATGCTTAGGGATAAATCATCACTTATCCTTTCATCATATAGTGATATATGCTTAGGATAAATCATCATTCCCTCGTTCATTAAGTTGTGATTTATGATTCGGCTATAGGGTTCACACACATATTTTCTATATTTCACATTTCATCGCAACACGTTAGACACACAATAAACACTACTCATCCATTTCCCCATGACACACTCTCATTTATGGTTCATTCTTGACTGTTGAGGGGGAAAAAAAAATGAACCTCTTTACATACACTTCCATCCACTCGGGGGGCATGCGGCTCCTATCATTCCAGGTTGCATTTCGTTCCATCTATCTACAACATGTTCGATTGTCTTGGGGGCATTTATTCTTGCTTTTCAGTGTTTTACATGTTCACTTTATTACACATGTTAGATTGATTTCTTATATGTCATTATCTATATCATCCAAACATGTGTGTTCATTACTTTGTTTAGTGTGATTGCAGATACATGACTCCTACATCAGACATGGATGCTCACCTTCTACCCTTACTATACTGGTTTTTGGGGGCATCCATATTTGTCTTTTTAGGTGCTATTGTTTCATTTCATACTTAGCATGTTTACATTGGTTATACATGTTTTGACATATTGGTTATTTCTTTAACATCCTAATGGATTTTCTATGCGCAACACTTATTTTTTAGGATTATATGTTTCCATGACTACTTGTTTGTCTGTTTCTAATTACTTTCTTTGTTTGCTAGTGTATGAGGTATTTTCCCTATTCTTTTGTGCACACTTTCTTTTTTTTACAGCCATGATGGCCTTGCGTGTCTTGTGACATCGCGAGTGATGTCCCATGTTTTCAACCCGCTTTTTCCAGCTTACTTACATTTACTACACTATCTTATTTTTGTGTGCCTTGGTTTCTACAGAGCACTTTCCAAGATACACAATTCAGAGTGTAATAGGTCCTCTTTTGGGGCCAAATTCTCTTATCAATGACATTGCATGTGCCCCTAAAGAGGAGGGGAATCATTTGGGGGTTTACATACTAATACAACGTAGTTACTTTGGTTCAGTACAATGCACTTTCCACCCTTTTCATTATGGGTTTACATAAAACGAGTGGGTTCAGACTACTCTACGAACCCCATACACAATGACTTTTATAAGACATGGTGTCCTTAGAATTTATGGGAAGGAATTAGAGTGGGTGTGCCTCTCTACACTACTTCTATCAGTGACGTTGGATCACCCAAAAAACCTGGAGGCTATATAGATCTCTTCACACACATTTCAGTAGAAGAGGTTAAAGCTTGGAGGACATAGAGAACTTCCACCCTACACTTCTTCATCTAGGTGGCGTGAGATTTCCCAATAAACTTGCAGAAGTACAAGATATCCTTCTACCTCCCTTTCTCTCGACATGGATCAGGTGCACATGTTCCATTTACATTTTCATTTAGCGTATTTTACATTTGCGTATTTTACACATTTATATACACATGCATATTTTATATAAAAATTTTACATACATACATTTTTGACTACTTTATCATTTTCTCCATACAGGTTTTGCCGTACGAGAAACAAGCATTCGAATTGGGGGAAATAACAACAACAAAAACATCAACAACAATATTATGTGACAACACATGCTTTACTAACCATGCAAGTACACTACATAACACATAATCTACACACGCATTCTGCTCTAGGTTCACTCTCATCACTTTTTTTATACACATTTTTCATCTTTAGATTCCAAACTCCTCCATATTATTATGTTTTCATTCCATGCTTAGGTCTATTCCTTTGGTGTGTTTTTATTACATTCTCCATGGATATCAGGTACACACTTCTATCTACTTTATGTTACCGAGATTTCAGCTCACCAACATAAATTAGGGGGAAAATGTAGTCACAAAATCAATCACTTTAGATATTATTTAGCCCAATCTCATACTACTATTTAGAACGTTTTTGAGTTAAGAAAGCATTAATTAATCCCATATTTTGGCCATATTAGTTTACTTTTATTTCGTCATTCCCACACATTTTTATATACATGCTCAGTCTATTTCAACACTTTCCCATAATTTTATCCTAAATCAGGGTGCCCACACCTGTACTAGGATGCAATGGGGTGCTTTGCTCCCACTTGGAGCACCTCGATCCTTTTAAAATCTCCCCGCCACTTTTTGGGCCTTTTCTAACCATTTTTCATATTTATATTTTTCCTAGTCGGCCATGTCGTGGTTAATTAAGAAATTAGATCAAGAGAACCCTATAAACAAGGCACACTTAGTTTATTCTAGATTTAGTTAATCAATTATATATTTTTAGTAATAAAAAATTATGGGGGTAGAGGCAGGTATAAACAAGGTACAAGTACCAAAAAATGTATTCATATACACTATTTTGGAAAAATCAACATATGGGCTTAACTATACACTTTTGTCAGAATTGTATGGTACGGTCTTGTGCTCCGACACATTTTTGACTGGGGGAAATTTTGGCAAGTTTTTTAGCATTTTCATATTTTCACCTATGTATATAGAGTTTTTAACAAATTTCACATCTAAAATAACTAGTTCAAAGTATTATAGGGGGCATGAAAGTGTTCATTCCTTATTTACATCAACACTTAGTTTTAAGATTAGTTTTAAGAATCTTGGGGGTATGGATCTCCTTCCTAGTTCAACATTGTTAGCACAATTTTAGCACATTTCAGCACTTATTCAGCTCATACTCAGTTGTGTGGCATATGGGGAGATTTTAGGGGAGCCTATCCTATTTTGTACCGCATGTCATTATTTATAAAATCAAGTCTATATACATCTACAATAGTGTGATTCATGGGGTTATAGAAGTTAGTGAAGTAGCTAAGATTTTCATGGAAACACTTTCCTATCATATTACACTTAAAGTGGAAGATATCAAAGTTGTTGAATAAGTTTGGTACACAGTCTTATTTCTTTTGCAAGGGTAAATATATACCACTTTCTTCTTCTTTGTCTTGTACATTTTGGTGTTGGGTTACATGCACCTAGCACTCTATTTTATCCTTGGCACAATTGAGGATTGATTACCCCCAATCCTTCAGTGAATTTCAAGCATTAAAAATCTCCCAATAAAAGTAGAGAAAAAGTAAAAAAATGTATTCCTTCCTAATTTACATTCTTTCCCTTCATATATATGAAAATGTAAATATTTTATGTTATATGTTTTATTTGATTCATAGTCAATTATATATCATGGAAATTGATTACACTTTATGTTCTAGGTTTCATAATGGAGTATGCCAATAACAAGAACAATAAACACAACTTAAAAATAGACATGTAAGCAAAGGTAAAGTGTGTTTACACACCTAGGTATGTTTTACATTATGAAATTTTCAATTAATGTTTAAAGAGGGGACAATGTAGACACTTAAATTTAGTAATTTGTACTTTATAAAATCTTGATTTAACTATACACTCTTGTTATGATAAATATAATTTATCCATTCCTTCTTAGCACTTTTTGAGGTCTATTTTTTAGCTTTTTTATCCTTGCACATTGACATGACGACATATTCTAAGAATAGAATGCAAAAAACAATATAACAACATTATTTTATTAGCTCCAAACTTCATTTTTCATATTTATTGCTTCGAGTTAAGGTCCTATAATTTTGTTCAGTAATTTATGTCTAATATTGACCAATCTATATGGTCTTGGACTAACATGTCTTCTAACTACACTTTCAAATTAATATATTTTTTCAGTCTTATACTTCACATGGGTCATCCTTTTTTAGATAAATCATCCAAATCTCACTAAATCCCATACTATCATATTTGAAGTTATTAGGGAAGCACCCACATCAAGTTTAAAGATAGAAACTAGGACATGATAGCCATATCTCTCTTCCATAAGAACTCAAACATCCTCTCTACGAGTATTTTAGAAAAAGTGAATTAAAAGAAACTATGGTCAAAATAAATGCCAAATCTGATTGATCTATCTAGAAATCATATGCTAGGTGGAGAATAAAGTGCAATTTGAGGCCTTATTGGAGTAATGATAATGTTGGTAGTGCATGAAATTTCCCAAAATGCATCTAATATTTGTTTTTCAAGACTCATCATCCATGGCTAGGGTCTAAGGTGAAGTCAATTCCATTCAGAGAGCTTCATTTCATATATGACGACTAGGGTTTGACAACAACAAAATAATCCAAGCATATGACCAAACGAGAAAGTTATAGGATTAGAAGTAGAATAATCCTAAGACCATATAAAAAGGGCTTGATTGAATGGTGTGATCCTAAACCAGGGTGGTTTATAGTTACGATATTAGTTACATGATAATTCAAGCTTCTAATCTCCTTGTTCTAGTAGTGTGTACTCCCATATATTTCCATAATCATATGCAACTAGTTAAGTGCAATTATTCCATTTTGTTTTCAAATTTATATATCATGTTGCGTGATCTAGAACACTATTCTAATATTACATAATTAATTTTGGAAGTTAATTAATTAGAATAATAATCAATCTCTGAACCTTATTCTATTGAACCTAATTAAATTATACATCACTCATTATAAAAATTCAATTAAGGGTTAAAAGTCATAAAGATGACATCAAAAAATAGTACATATCTAATTAACCCACAGTCAACCTATAATGAAAAACTATAATATGATGTTAAATGACTATAGGTTAACACTAGGTCCTGATTATTGATCGATGCTCACTTGAATTTATTATTTTTTTAAAATTTCATTTAGTTGCATATTAGTTTATAGCATAAAGAATCATGTTCTCCTTACTCAGATAATTTTAAAATGTGTAATTTTTTCAAAATTAACAATTTTTTTCCTATTAGATGATGTAGAAACAACTTAGAGTTGGATAAATTTTAATGATACTTTTACTCTTATGTTTTTAGTCACTACCTAAATGGCTTCCACGAGTATTCATTCATTTAATGATATTTTTCCTCATGTATTTTCATTAATTGTAATAAGGAGAGAGGGCCTAATGTAGTACATAAAAACCATAAACATTTGTTAATAGGGGGACACATTTTTATTAAGTGTACTTCCTAATAAATCACCCCTACGGTAGAAGATAAAATAATTCATTGACATACCTTATAATTGTAAGGAAACACTAGTCCCCCAACCAAGGTAACCATTATCTAAGACATCTAAAGATACTTAAATTTATCTTCAAAGTAACTTGTAACTATTATCCTCTAATAGAATATCTAATTTAGTAGCCTTAAAAAAAAATACACGATAATGTGAAATTTTTTATGTGCATTTAAGCATGTAACATTCAAACTAAGTATTTTCATGGTGGTAGAATATTTTTGACCACTTTAACATCATTTTAGTGTGTGTTTTTCCCTTCCCGCATTGTAAGTGTGTTGTTGGTAAACTTGAGTATCAATTTTTTTTCTTCCTTATTATTTCTTCCTTTGACATAGACAAGTCTTATTAAGGGATGAAATTTAGAGGAAGAAAATCCTTGCAATATTACTATTTTCTTAATATGTTTCTTGATCTAGACTCTTTATCATCTGATAACTTTGAATCAACATATATTACTAAAGATTTAGGTCTTGCAACTAATAAAATCTCATCCAATATGTAATTTTCTTGATGTAGATGGATGTAGATGGAGTTCATTATAGGGAAAACTTTATGGAAAGTATGATCCTAGGATAATATAAATTATTGACTCAATATTTTGGATAATTTGTGAAAAAAATAAACTTCATGCTAAAAAGAGATTAATATCCTCTATTTCCTCCTCACCATGGGAGTTTTCAAACTTTTCCTTTGAATGCTATCTTTTTATATCCCTCAAAATTGTGACACTCTTTATGAATTTATCCCTTGCTTAAGTTAACCCTTTTCAAATTCCTTCTCATTTATCTTCTATTCATAGTACTATGTCCTTCGATGATTTATCAAATTTTTATTTCTTATAAAATTAAAACTAATTATTTTAATTAACAAATTGGTTAATAAAAACCAATAATATAATCAATCAATGATAATGATAAAGTGCATTAGTCATTTAATAAAATTATTAATAGTAAAAATTCTCATTAAGGGGTAGCATTAAGTTTAATAACAATAAAACAATAGATTCTTTTGGGAAGAATTATGCTTTAATAATCAAAATGAAAAGGTTTAGTTTTGGTGGGGGAGAGGGGGTTGGTAATTTTACTCTTTAAAACATTTATTCTCCTTTTTATAAGTAATATTTTAAAGGAAAAGGGACTTGATACATAAGTATTATGATCATTTGTTAGTAATAGGAGGAATGGTTAATATGATTCACTAATTTGAGTTTGTAACTCTATTCCCTCTTTTTTATTGGCCACAAAACTTTTACGTTGTGTAGTGCCATATGGATTACCTTCACCACACAAATATTAACCTTGGGCGATTAACTTGATTACAACCTAATCATCTATTTTTTATGTTAAATATGTTTTAAAGATGTTATTATATTTATTTACTAAACATAATAATTATGTAAACTAATAATTCAATTAATAAAAAAATCAATTATTCAATTAAATCGTTTGATCATTTATTTTAATTAATTAACTAGCATTCACATGTGAGTGGTGTAGTAGATATACAGATAGGGATTCGATGAAAAAATTGAACTTGAAGGAGTGAAACATTGTTAGAGGAAGAGGGGAACTAAATAAGGGGATTGAATGATGAGGATTCTAGGGGTAAGGAAAAATTGGGGGGGGGGGGGGGGGCTTATATGAAACTATTATTTCTTTTGAGAAGACTTATACAAATCACATGCCATTTTTTCAATCATTTGAAGGAGAAAGGTGGTGTGGTCCATAGATCATTGAGGTAACATATTTTGGAAATATCTTAGAAAGAAAATATCTTTTCAATTAATACTTGCAATGGAAATACTTAATTTTTACAATGTTAGTTGTTGTATGTTGTGAATAGTTTGATAACATCGAAATTTTAGAATAATTCACTTACATGTGCTATGGGATACATTAGAGATAGGGATATGTGGAGAATATTGAGTGGACCTTGTAGAGATGATTTAGAAGTTGAATTTGATAAGCATAAAACATGGTAGATAAGGTTGTTTTACACCAATTTTATAGAACATTATCTTAGGCCATTCTCCGCACTTTCTCAGGAAACAAAAATTATAAACCACAAGGTTTTTTGTGGATTTTTATTTGACACCACCTCATGAAAAGTTTAGGTTCTTAACACTCATTAAATTTTAAGCATTATCATGCATACATGATATTATGCATGTCATTGTGAAATTTTGACATTATGGAGCCTTCTAGTAAGAGGCAAGGGTCAGAGAAGATGAGAGAGAGAATAAAGTGTAACATTGTGTTATCATTAATATTGGAAACATTTTATCCAAAGTAAATACAATAACTGTTGATTCATTTAATTTAATTTTATAATATTATATACATATTTCTATATCTTATAGGGTTTTCACATCTGCCAAACTTTCATCAACACGGTCTTTACTACTAATGCTATTGTCAAATTTTGAACACATTACCTAGAAATTATCTTATTAGTTTATTATTTCTTAGTCAAAGACATGGATTTCCTGTTATAGTTAGGATTTGCATCTTCTATAATTATCATAATTAAATGTCTAACCGGCGATTCTATAGTTGAAGAGAATTATTTAATGTGAGGTACACCTCAGGAATAAATGACTCATAGTTATATAGAAAGAAGAAAAATATATGCCATTTATCTAACTAAACATGGACACATCCATTGAATAAGTTGAAGGAGAAATGAAAAATTTTACAGAAGGAAGAGGGGTGATGAAGTAGAGGATTAAGGGATGCTAATTTATGGGGTGATGAAACTGCTCGAGATATTGTAGGAGATGATATTATTTCTTTTGGGAAGTTAGATATAGATCGCATGCTAATTTTGTGAATGGATCAAATGATAAAGGGAGTACGATGTGTAAATAAATTATAATTGAGCCAACATACTCTAGAGGTAATTATACAAGTAATTCATTCTCATTCAATGCTACAATTTCATAGTTATTTTTCCTAACTACACTTTCCACGGGAAATTATATCACATGTCGGGGAGATACCCATCCCATGTTGGGATGATGTAGGTGGTGAATTTGACAACCAAACAACAAGGTAACATAATTGATTTTTTACCATCTTTGTAGATAATATATTTAACTTGGTTAATTACACCATTGAAAAATACCAATCTCTACCCATAAAGTGAGATTATCATAACCTTTTGACCCTTACAGATAAGAAGTTTTTCTTGCATTTGATAGTGAGTAATGATAAATAAATATTTATTTTAAAGAAAATTACATTAATTTTGGTCATATGGGTTTTTCTTTATGATTCAGATACATTTTTTAGAAGGGAATTAATATGGAAAACATGGAGATACATTACTAATTTTGTACATATCTTATACATTCTCATGATGGATGCATTTATGCCATATTTCATACTATTGGAAATATTATTACTAAGTTTAGTACATGTCCTAGCATTAATCTTAATATTTGGTCATTTTGGGTCAAATTCATGCATTTGTTTACCTTTCTCCTAGATGATAATTTTTTGAAATTAAATGATTATGGTTATCTAAAATAGGATCTTGAATATGCCCAATTTATGCAATTATTAGTTGTAGAACTTGTAAAAGATGTTTCAAAATAAGATCATATGGATTACAAGGTATTTATTGTGTATGGAATTTATAAAATGTATGTTTTGATGACATATTTTTGTTCCTCTTGAAAAATACAGTTTCAAAAAACCTTGTACCCATTTCTAGTTTGTATGAAAACATTATAACCTATTGAATTTGTAGAGTTTTTAAGGATTCAAAACCACTTAGGTGGTTTCGTTTCTCTCAGTGGTAGTTTTACATCTCAGTAGCAGTTTTGACCCGAGGTTTTGTAACCACCAGTTACAAATAATGTGTAGTGAGTGTAAATGTTTTTACTTCCAATATAGTTTCTTAGTTGTTTATCATTCTAGGGGAATCTTTACAAATTTAATGGATGTCATTTACCTATAAGAATGTAACAAGAGTTATGGAATTTGTATGTACATTTCTATTTATAATCAAGTTTGAGTCTTTGTCCATAGTTACCCAATGATTTCACAACTATGAGAGGATGTTTCCTAAGGGTGTTGTTAGAGCAATGTCTTAGAGGTATTAAACATGCTTTATACAATATTTGGAGAGAAATTTAAGATGTATCCCACAAAGGAAAGTAATGGAAGTAACTTGTACATTTTTTTATTATATAGTTAAGGGGGAGTGTGATTTTCTCACCCACTAGAGTTTTCTCTTATTGGGTTTCTTTAGAATAAAATATGGTGCTCACTTATGCTTTTAATTATTTATTTCTCATTTTTTATGTTTTAATTATGTTGCAAATTCATTTTAACACTTCATAAATCTAGTTCACATGTAATTGAGTTATTTTCAGTCTCTTTATAAGCTCCAAATCATTGGAGTCTATGTTGGTGAAGACTAGTGTGGAATATCCACATGGATTATTGGTATCAGAATAGGTTATATTATTTTCTATAAACAATTTTTATAACACTTTCTAAAATTTGTGTTAGATTTTGTTCTTATGGTGCTTAATTTGTGTGGTGTGACTATTTTGCAAAAATATTCTCATTACCTAGATACTATATGGTAGTGGAGAGTTTATCTTGTTTTTGTAGATGTAAGGTTGTGTTAATAGTACCACCATTATTCCTATGAAGAAAATGATAGTAAAAGGAATTTTTGGGCACTAAGCTATGACGTTCATAATGAATAGTATTTGATGGACGAGAAAACCACATCAAAAGCATGTAAGGATAGACATAGGTTCACTTATCTGAGCACTCTACTTGGTTAATGTACCTCCATGTAAGAGGGATTAAGAGGAGTCTATAGAAAAGTGTAGAGTAATGCATTCAAACATGGATTTGACAATAGTTTCCTTGTTAAGGAAAAGGTCTAGTTGTACTTGAGAAAAGGAATACTTAAAGTTAAAACTAAGAGATTATAAATCTTAGGTATGGTATTAAATTGGATATGTATCATCTTGAGAATATAATGTTATTTTTTCACTATTGAAAACTTACGTTTTTTTTAAGCCTTCCATGCCTAAAAATGAAGTAAATTAATTTTATCCTTATGAAAATATGGAGTTGGATAAATATTTTGTATTGTGGTTAAAGGAAAGAGAATTAAGAAGATGAGAGAAAGAAGATGGAAGTTGGGTTGGAATAAAATTTCCAAGAAGATATAAATGGTCTTTGATCAGATATGGGCTATAGAATATCTCTATTCAAAGGATACACAACTAGCTAACTACTTCTAGTTGAAATTATTATTAAAAAGGTGAATTTTGGAGTTCACATGATGTTATACCTAAAAGAGAGGGTGGTGGTGTGGGGATGGGTTTTCCTCACTTATTGAGTTCATGAATATTTTAATACTTAAAAGTTTCAAATTGAGGAGGTGTGATTTAAAATAGGATATTGAATATTCCCAATTCATGTAATTCTCACTCATAGCACTTAGAGAAGATGATTCTCATAAAAACACATAATATCAGATGGATTCAAAGGATTTCCCATGTATGGATTTTAAAAACAAATGTATATTTTGAAGACATATTTGGGTTCCTCTTGAAAATATACACACTATCAATAAAAATGGAACCTAATTTCAAGTTTGCATGAAAATGTTATGGCCTTTGGATGTTGTAGAGTTTTTTAAGGATGAAAAATATACCTGATAGTTTCTTCTCTCTCAGTAGTGGTTTCGGATCTCATTGGCAGTTTTGATAAGTAGTTTCATAACCATAAATTTTAAATATTTGTAGTTTAATCTTGGGATAAAATGAAATTTATGCAGGAGCATCTTCGCACAAGAACTATCATTTTGTTAATATATCTTCTAGTCATGAATTTAAGGTTGTGGGATGTGTTAGAGTCCATAGGAGGTTTGAATGATTACTTGTAAGTGGGGAAAAAGAGTCAAAAGTTTGAATTTCCTTTTTAAGAACTTTTCCCTCTAAAGTGAGGTTTGAATTTGTAAATTAGAGGAAATGGATAACTAAACTTGTAAAGTTGTTTAAAGGATGTTTTCAGTGCATAAAGAGAGTATTAAGTGTGGTTTATAGTGTTTTAAGTGTTTTATTAAGTGTTAAGGGGGTGTATTGAGTCTTTGTGTGTAGGATAATCATTGAGGTGCTCAAAATAGTATGAGAAGGGAATTTATTCACCTAGAGGCTACAGGGAAGTCTAGAGGTCATAATGTGATAGTTAAGAAGCATCTGGGAGGAGTTACATGTCACGTAAATTTTGAATATAGGATTATGGTAGTGAGTTTGGTGTTCGTTCCTCATGTATAGGAGAGGAGGAGGAAGTAATAGAAAGGAGGAGATGACTTATTTTGTATGGAGTCTTAAATTTCAATGATATATGTTTCTATTTTTTTTAAACATCTTGTCTCTTAGGAAAATTTATGAGTTTATATTAAGATACCCTAGTTTCCCCTTCTTAATTTATGAAGAAGAGGAGCTATATACACTTTCAAAATGTGGATTGCAAGATGAGTTGGTATCTACTCTTATTTAGTATATGTTCAAAGCCTAAACTATGTGTGCAAAGTTATAACATGTAAAATGGGATGCTTGTGGTATTTAAATATATCCAAATTCTTCAAAATAATCTATGAATAATTTTTATGTAGTTAGATTATTGTGGTGACTTTTTTACATGTCCAAATGCCATTAGGAGAACAATAAACAATGTGTGTGCAAACTATGAAGTGTTATGTTAATGAGTTCTTGATGGGTTCCATAGGTAGAATTTAGAGAATCTATGATGTTCCAATGATGTTTCTAGACTTGAAGTGGTTGTATTTACGTTGTTAGAGGAATGCATGTTAGACTTAGGTGAAATTGTATGCACCTACAATAGGGATATAAAGATACTAACTAAATAAGATTTTGTAAATAGTTTCAACCCCTACTACTAAGAAAATATCAAAGAGGTAATTAAGAAAAAAAGTGTGACAAGTTACATGTTTTGAAACCAAATTCCAAGCATTTTATGTTCATTTACCTTCACCCAGGTTCTCTAAGAGGGTTTCAGTGTGTTAGTGCTAGAGTCTGTGATTTGAGGAACTTAACCCAACTATTTCTCCCTCAATATATTAAGGTATCATGGTAAATAATCAAGGAAAAGGATTATGCAAGAATTTTTAAGAGTTAAGTGTTTAAATATGATATTTCTATGACAGTCTGGGGAAGGGTGCATAAATACATTCAAAAGGATTAGTTTAGAGGGTAGATTTGCAAAGGAAGTTGCAGATAGACATTGATCTCAGGATGTAAAATTTTAAAAATTTTAAAATAACAAAATGGGTACTAATAAATGTATATCTTGTACTTTGAAACCTTAGGGTGGTGAATCTATGCATGAAAATAGGTTGGGGCAGACCTAGTTGAGGGTTTGAGAGCTAAAATGCAAAACGTGAGGTAGAAAAAGTTGCGCAAGGAGTTAGGTCCTAATATTTTCAACCATATCAGGGGTGATGAAGGGCCACTAAAGAATGTGATATTTCTTATAAGGTATCTCCAGAAACATATTTTCATGAGTGAATAAAACAACCTTGTCTTAAGGGGATAGATGCCAATTTTGACAAGGGGATAAATATGGGCATTTTGATTTCCTTGAATGCATTTTACATTGGATATAATAGTGTTTTTAGTGGTTTAACAAGGTATAATCCTTAAGAAGCCTCAGTAAGGCCTAAAACACTAGGTGCATGCTTGTTTAAGAGCTAGTGAAAGGAAAAGATGGAAGCTAATCAAGGAAATTGAGTGCAAGCTGGTTTGCTTGACTTGGGGTGAGGTTTATGCATACATTTGGGGAGAATGAAGGTGTGAGAGAGATATTAATGTGATGATAACATATTTTATGTGTTAAATTATCAATTTAAAAGTTTATAGGTGGCACTATGTCAGTATTTGCAAGTTCTTAAGCCTCTTTGGGCTTGGTTGGATCCTCATTACGGAGATAGAGTTAAGGTGATGTTTTAAAATATTGAATATTGAATGTATGATTGATTTTATTATTTTATTTACATCATTTAGTATCAGATCACAGATTTTTTTGGATTTGGTTTTGAGATTTGAATATATACTTTTGTGGCTAACAATGTTGTGGAAGTTTGTGTGGATAATGAAGTGATAGGTGAAGAGTGAAGTGAGAAGAGAGATATTGAAGACACCAAAAGACTTGGTGAGGAAAAAGTGAGGTATGGAGAAGAAGAGGCAAGGTGAAACAAAATTGTCAGAGAGAGATGGAGCAAAAAGAAGCAATAAGAGAGTTGTGGAAGTTACTTAGACATAAGAGAAGACAAGAATAGTTAGAGAAGAAAAAGAGATCTGAAGCTAATAAAGAGAAGTAGAGGAAGCACAAATAATGGATGGAATTAGAGATGAATAATTTAAGAGAATATGTAGAGAAATTAACAAAACTAATGATGGAGAAAGCAAGGTACAGACTTGGGTTTGTGACGAAGAAGATGGATAAATGGCTTGTGATGTATATTATAAGAAGAAATCACAAGTTACAATTCTAAATAATGAAGAGTGAACAATGAAGAGAAGACACTAAGAAAATAATAAAAGAAAGAGGATAAGGTTGATAAGAAGAATAATTAAGAGGAAAGAATGAGAGAATACCTTAAAATCAATTCCAAGCCATGGTTATATAATCCCTGTATGGTGGATGAAACCAACAAAAATGAAGGAAGATGACAATCACAAGCATGTGATAGTAAACAAAAAAGAAAAATACAAACACAAGAGAGAGAAAAAAAAGTTCTTGAATGTAGAAAAAAATAAAAATGAAGTGAATATTGTAGGGAAGAGAAAATAAGTGATTAACTAAAAAAAGACTATGTAGCATATATATATTTTATCTAAGATATCAAAAACTATAATAAAGTAGATAAATGCATTTTAAAACAATGTAAATGAGATAAACAACTATACAAAAGGAAATTCTAACCCTAATATGAAAAAAGAGCGAGGAAAGAACCTGACTAATAACAAAATTCTGTTAGAGAGTGTCGAAGAGGTGATTGGAAACATCGGGAGTAGGAACGTCTGTGTAGAAGTCCCAAAAAGGATGGATCTAAAAGATATAGCTGGACTAGGGCACCTAGAGGAGGGCTGGGCATGTGGCTGAAAAGGGTCAGTAGTGACAAAATAAAATAAAACAAGATGGTCAAAATATGGGGTTTAATTAGTACTTTCTTCACTCAAGAACCTTCTAAATAGTAGTATGAAACTACAATAAAAATATATATAAAGTGCATGATTTTGTGATTACAAGAAGTAAGTAAGGAGTAGGTAAAGAAAGAAACACTCATAACAAACAATCAAATTTCATAGGTTAAACTAGAAGAGCAACAATGTAAGGCAAGTAAAGTTGATTCCTTGTTGATTGATATTGAAGATTGAGTGAGTAAATTCTTTGAAATTGTCCAAAATGATGTTAGTTGTGCATTTGAAATTGAAAATCATGATGATGGAAAAGAATGGAATGAATATTTTGTGGATGATGTTGCTGATATTTTACAAAAATAAATAAATGAGTTGGATGGACAAGTGAAAAGTGTAGGTATGACTGAGAATGCAGTGACTTATTCGGCATATGATGATGTAAATGAAAGAAAGGAACAAGAGAATACAATGTTAAGGAAGATTGAGGTGGTGAAGGATGAGAATGAGAAAGAATATGAAGTTTCTTATAAAGGAAATGATGATTACATGGATTGTATGTGGATGACCAGAAACATAAGAGATTAAGTGCAATGTATTTTCGTTATGTTTTTGGTTGTGTGTGCAGGTACAAAACATGGAGACTTGAAAATGATGAAAGTAAAGGAGAAGAACAAGAAGAAATGGAGAAAAGTAATGGAAAATGGATGACCGATGAAAACTACATGGGACCTAGACCTGGTTATGAAGAATGTCAAGACAATGGAAGCAAGGAAGGAAGAGAAAGGAAACACAAAAATGATGAATACTTGAGAAAGAAAGAAAACTATATACAGTATTTTTCTCCACCATGGGAGTATGATGCAAGAGAATCTTGGCACACGAACTATCTTGTTGTTAATCTATTTTCTAGTCATGAATTTGAGGTTATGGGATGTGTTATATTCCATAGGGGGTTTGAATGAGTCTTTGTAAGAGGGGAAAAAGATTCAAAAGTTTGATTTTCCTTTGTAATCAATTTTCCCTTCAAAGTGAGGTCTGAATTTGTAAAAGGGTGGAAATGGATAAATAAACTTGTAAAGTGGATTAAAGGATGTTTAAGTGTGTAGAGAGAGTATTAGGTGTGGGTCAGAGTGCTTTAAGTGTTTTGTTAAGTGGTAAGGGGGTGTATTAAGTCTTTGTGTGTAGGAGAATCATTGAGGTGCTCAAAATAGTATGAGAAGGGATGTTACTCACCTAGAGGCTAAAGGGAATTCCAAAGGTCATAATGTGATAGTTATGAAGCATCTAGGAGGAGTTACATTTACATACAATTTGAATATAAGAGTATGGTAGTGAGTTTGGTGTTCATTCCTCGTGTATAGGAAAGGAGGAGGAAGTAATGGAAAGGAGGAGATGAAGTATTTTGTATGGAATCTTACATTTGAATGCTATATGTTTCTGTTTTGTTTAAACATATCATCTCTTAGGGAAATTTATGAGTTTATATTAATTCACCCTGGTTTATCCTTCTCAATATATGAAAAAGAGGAGCTATATACACTTTCAAAATGTGGATTGCAAAATGAGTTAGTATCTACTTTGATTTAGCATATATTCAAAGCATAAAATTTGTGTGCAAAGTTATAATGTGTTAAATGGGAGGCTTGTGGTATTTGAATCACTTTGAGTTTTTCGAGATAAGATAAGAATAATGTTCATGTGGTTAGCTCATTGCGATAACTTTGTTGCATGTACAAATGTCATTGGGAGAACTATAAACTATGTGTGTGCAAACTATGAAGAGTTATGTTAAATTGTGCATTAGATCAAGACATGCTAATGAGTTCTCAGTGGGTTCCATAGGTAGAAGTTAGATAATCTGTGATGTGCCAATGATGTTGTTGGAATTGAAGAGGTTGTATTTACATTGTTAGAGGAATACATGTTAGATTTAGGCGAAACGATATGCACCTACAAAGGGGAAGTAAATATACTAACCAAAGAAGAGTTTGTAATAAGTTTCAACACCTACTGGGAAGGAAATATCAAGAATGGAATAAGACAAACAAGTGTGACAAGTTTTGAAACCAAAATTCCTGTTAGGAATACATCTATTAGTGCTCTCAAATTACTGTTGTAAGTACATATGTTTGTTTTACCCATGATTATTCCAGGATAATTGTTGTAGCACCTCCCTATTTTCTAGGAAGATGTTTAGCTATGTAAATGGCTATATATTAGCCATGTATTGAGTGTGTGAATATTGAAATTATTATTTATGTAAATATTATAGTTTTATATTTACCTTCGGATGTTCAAATATCTAGATTTGGTATCAGATCAGGCTCATTTTGTGAGTGAAATTATTATACTCGAAAAATCAAAGCGGGAGCGTAGTTATGGAGTCTTGAATTTTTCTATAGGGGCAGAATATTTACTATTCGTAGTTCCCCGTAACATGGAAAAAGAATATTTTGGATGTAAGAGAAACCTGTCATCTGGTATCTTGGAAAAATGTGCAGATATCGATAGGAAAATGTATATTCATCTCTATATACGTTATACTCCAGATCTACAAAACCACTACATTTTTAATCTTAAGTTGGAGTGAGATATAATCGTTCTCCTATTGCATCAACCACGGCCCTATAGTTCCTTGTCATTAGGATTCGTTGCATTCACCCCCGATTTGAATATGGATTTAATACACTCGCCAAAAGCTTCAATTTTTGTATATGTTAGTCTTCTTTGAAATTTAATTATTCAGATCTGGAACTTGCCGTGTTTTAAATTCTTGGTTCCACACCCAAAAGAGAAACGTTTCCATCTTCAGTATTAATGCTACAAACGTCACTCACTGTGTGTAAAATGAATATGTAGACTTGCGTATTTTATCAGACCTGTTTCTCTGTCTTCCACTGCCAACTGCACTCGTTGTGTGTAAATATCTAACTAGCGAATAAGTTTATGGCAAATGTTGACATTTGGAAGCCATCCTATTCATACTTTAAATGCGTCCCGGTCAGAAGTAAACACTAAGACAATATACACCTAAGAACAACAAGGTAGATTTGCATGTTGAATAAGGCTTTATGTCCATGGTATTTGAGTACATCCAACATAGTGGCATCGGTCAAAATAGCCATTTAATTTATCATAGTTTAGTAAGTTTGACATTTTGGTCATAACAGTTCTTCATTAATTCATTTACAAAAATCACGTTGTATTTTGCGAAAGACAATATTTAAGTCTCTTAAGTATAGTTTTTCAACTTTTATTATTTCAGGATAAAAGTGTTGAGTAATCTTATAGTTTGATTAAATGTCTGAAATTATGTCGTTAAAAAAATAAATGAAATTGTTGTCATAAAGTGTTATTTTTCATCTCGTTTATTGTTTAGTTGTTATAGTCAAATTGTCTAGTTGGTAATTATTTTTTCGTCATTGTTCAAAAATTCAAGTGTCGTCTTGTCACATTTGAGTTATTTTCATTTTGTTTATTGTATCGTCTTAAATATTGTGTTTATGTGAATAATAAGTTATTGATTCCAATGTTTGTGTCATTATAAAATTATAAAATTGAGTCATAGTAAAAATCGTCAAGTTGTTTTGTGAAGAGTTAAAGTCAAATATTTGTAAAAATAATAAAATTTGCCTTACAAATGCATTTTTGGTGGTATTTGACGTTTGAATGAGGTATGAAAAATTGAGCTCCATATTCAAATCCAACTTAGTTAGCATCTTCACAATGGAGGCAGAAGGCATCAGAGGTTGGAGGAAAATCAATGTCCTCTCATCAGTCACCAATGATGGGGCTGATTCTTCTATGATGACATATGTGAGTGTGTGTTTATTTCAGTGTGGTGTTTTCAGAATAACTGTGTTATAGAAACTTTACATTGTGGGGGGGGGGGGGGGGGGGGGGGGGGGGGGGGTGGGGGGGGGGGGGGGGGGCGGCGTGGGGGGAGGAAATGACACAATGCTTCAGTTTGTATGTGTAGAGTGATATGTTTGCACTATGATCAATTTTGAAATGTTATATCCTAAAGATAAACTATGATGAGGTCAAAAGTATGTACTAGCACATTGTGATATGGTAGTAGGTTAACCATTTGAAAACCTTCACCCCTTTATGGTTTGTGGTCAGCGAATGGAAAACCACCTCACTCTCGGTTTTTGGTTAGCCGATGGAAAACCAACTTGTGGTTTGTGATAATCCAAAGGAAAATCACATGATCACAAAATCAGGTGCATTGTGGTATGGACGTTTTCCCCATGTTTGCACTAAGGGGGGGCGGGGGGGGGGGGGGGGGGGGGGAATGTTAGGAATACATTTATTAGTTCTCTCGAATTATTGTTGTATAGTACATATGTTTTTTTTACCCGTGATTATTTCGGGATAATTGTTGTAACACCTCCCTATTTTCTAGGAGGTTGTTTAGCTATGTAAATGGCTATATATTAGCCATGTATTGAGTGTGCGAATATTGAGATTATTATTTATGTAAATATTATTATTTAATATTTTCCTTCGGCTATCCAAATCTCTAGAATTCCATGAATTTTATGTTCATTTACCGTCACTTGGGTTCTCTAAGAGGGTTTCAACGTGTTAGTGCTAGGGTATGTGATTTGAGGTACTTAACCCAACTATTTTGCCCTGAGTATCTCAAGATATAATGGTAACTAATGAAGGAAAATGATTATTCAAGAAAATTTAAGAGTTAAGGTTTTAAATATGAGATTTGTATGATCATTTGGGGAAGGGTGCATAAATACAATCCAAATGGCTAGTCTAGAGGGTTACTTTCTAAAGAAAGTCACAAATAGACATTGAGCTCTAGATAGAAACTTTCAACATAGTTGAAATAAGAAAATGGGTCCTCAAAAATTTAAATATTTGAACTTTGAAACCTTAGGGTGGTGAATCTATGCATGACAGTAGGTTGGGGCAAACCTAGTTGAGGGTTTGAGAGCTAAAATGCAAAAAGTGAGGTAAAAATGTTGTGCAAGGAGTTAGGTCCTGATATTTTGTAAACATATCAGGGGTAATGAAGGGTCACTAAATAATGTGGTAGTTCTTTGTGGGTAGCCCCAGAAACCTATTTTCATGAGTGAAGAAAATTACCTTGTGTTAAGAAGATCTAGAGGACAATTTTGACAAGGGGATAAATGTGGAAATTGTGATTGCCTTGGATGCATTTTATATTGGATCTAATAGTCTTGTGAGTGGTGTAACAAGGGATAAGCCTCAAGAATCCTCAGTAAGGCCTAAAACACTAGGTGTATGCTTGTTTAAGATTTAGTGAAAGGAAAAGCTAGATGCCAATCAAGGAAAGTGAGTGCAAGATGGTTTACTTGACTTGGGGTGCATTTTAAGTATACATGTGGGGTGAATGAAGGTAATAGAGAGAGAGATCTTCTAGATAGATAGAGAGAGAGAGTAGAGAGGAGAGAGAGTCGAGCTGAGAGTAGAGAGAGAGAGAGAGAGCTCGAGAGAGAGATGAGATATGCTCGCTCTCTAGATCATCGAGATCTTACGAGCGCTAAGACGCTCTCGAGTTCTTCTCTCTCGCTTCTCTCTCGTCTCTCTCTCTCTCGCAGAGAGAGAGCGCTCTCTGCTCTCTCTCTCTCTAGATCTACTCTCTGCCTCTCAGCTCTTCTCTCTCGTCTACTCTCTCGCTCTAAGCTCGAGCTCTCTCTCTCTCTCGCTCTCTCTCTCTCTCTCGTCTCTCTCTCTCAGAGCGCTCCGCGCGCTCTCTCGCTCTCCCTCTCTCTCTCTCCTCTCTCTCTCTCGATCTCTCTCTGCTCTCTCGCTCTCTCTCTCTCTCTCCTCTCTCTCCTCTCGATCTCCTCAGCCTCTCTATCCTCAATGATCTCGCTCCTCTCATTTCTAAGATCTTTCGACATGTTCATTGTCAATTTACAAGTTTATAGGTGACACTGTGTCAGTATTTGCAAGTTCTTAAGCCTTTTGGGGCTTGGTTAGACCCTCATTGCAGGGATAGAGCTAAGGTGATGTTTAAAAATATTTAATGGTGAATGTATGATTTGTTTTATTATTTTCTTTGCATCATTTGGTATCAGAGCATGGATTTTTTTGGATTTGGTTTTGAGATTTGAATATATACTTGTGTGGCTAACATTATTTTGGAAGTTTGTGTGGTGAATGAAGTGACAACTGACAAGTGAAATGAAGTGAAGTGTGAGAAGTGAGAAGAGAGATATTGAAGACAAAAATACCTAGTGAGGTCAAGGTGAGGTGTGGAGAAGAAGAGGCAAGGTGAAACAAACTTGTTAGAGAGATGGAATAAGAATAATAAATAAGAGAGTTGTGGAAGCTTCTTAGCCATAAGAGAAGAGAAGAAGAGTTAGAGAGGAAGAGTTAGAGAAGAATAAGAGAGATGAATCCAAAAAAGCATAAAGAATGGATGGAATCAGATATTAAGAAGTTGAGAGTAGATGTAGAGAAATTGAAATAACTAATGATGGAACAACCTAGGTATGGACTTGAGTTTATGATGGAAAAGAAGGATAAATGGATTGTAATGTATATTGTAAGAAGAAATCCGAAGTTACAGTTGTAAAGAAGGATAAATGATGAAGAGAAGAAGCTGTGAAAATAAGAAAAAAAGAGGATAAGGTTAAAAATAATAAGAATAAAGAGTAAATCCAAGAGAAGACCTTGAAACCAGTTCTAAGCCATGGTTATATTATGCATGTATGGTGGAAGAAACCAACAACAATGAAGGAAGATGAAAAACAAATTCAAGTGATAATAAGCACAAGAGCACAAGAATAGAAAGAGAGAGATAAAATAGATTTATTGAATGTAAAAGAAAAGAAAAATAAGTGAAGACAATATGGAAGAGAAAAGAGCAAACAAGGAGTATGTAAAAAAAAGAAACAAACATAACAAGAAATCAAATTTCAGAGGTTAAACCTATAGAGCACGAATGCAAGGTAAGTATAGTTGATTCCTTGTTGATTGATATTGAAGATGGATTGAGTGAACTCCTTGAAATTGTCTAAAATTATGTCATTTGTGCATTTGAAATTGATAAGCATGATGATAAGAAAGAATGAAATGAAGCTTTTGTGGATAATGTTGATGATATTTTTAAAAAATTGTTAAATAAGTAGGATGGACAAGTGAAAAGTGTAGGTATGACTAAGAATGAAGCAACTTCTTGGGAATATGATGATGTAAATGGAAGAAAGGAACAATAGAATACAAGGTTAAGGCATCTTGAGGTGGTGAAGGATGAGAATGACTAAGTGAATGAGTAATAATATGAAGTTTCTAATAAAGGAAATGATGATTACATGGACTATATGTGGATGATCAACCACATAAGAGATGAAGTTCAATGTATTTTTGTTATTTTTTTGGTTGTGTGTGTAGGTACAAATCATACAGGCTTTGAAGTTTGTGAAAATAAAGGCGAATATCAAGAAAAAATGGAGAAGAGTAAGGGAAAATGGAAGACCAATGATAACTACACGGGACGTAGGTGGTTATGATTAATTCCAGGACCACGGGAGTAAGGAAGAAATACAAAGGACACAAAAACATGATGAAGACACAAACAAGAAATTAAACTATATACATGATTTTTCTCCACTAGGGGAGTATGATGTAGGAGCATCTTAGCACAAGAACTATATTGTTGTTAATCTATATTCTAGTCATGAATTCGAGGTTGTGGGATGTGTTAGAGTCTATAGAAGGTTTTAATGAGCCCTTTGAATAGGGGAAAAAGATTCAAATGTTTGAATTTCCTTTGTATGCACTTTCCACTCCAAAGTGAGGTTTGAATTTGTAAAAGGGTCAAAATGGATAACTAAGCTTGTAAAGTGCGTTAAAAGATGTTTTAATTGTGTATAAAGAGTATTAGGTGTAGGTTAGAGTTTTTTAAGTGTTTTGTTAAGTTGTAAGGAGGTGTATTGAGTCTTTTTGTGTAGGAGAATCATTCAGGTGCTCAAAATAGTATGAGAAGGACAATTATACAACTAGAGGATAAAGGAAAGCACAAAGGTCACAATGTGATAGTTATTAAGCATCTAAGAGGAGTAACATGTTAGGTAAAGTTCAAATATATCAGTATGGTAATGAATTTGGTGTTCATTCCTCATGTAGAAGAGAGGAGGAGATGAAGTATTTTGTACAGATTCTTGCATTTGAATGACATGTGTTTCTATTTTGTGTAAACATCTTATCTCTTAGGGAAAATTATGAGTTTATATTAAGACACCCTAAATTCTCTTTCTCAATGCATGAAGAAGAGGATCTATAGACACTTTTAAAATGTGGATCGTAAGATGCATTATTATCTACTCTATTTCAGCATATTATGAAAGCATAAAATGTGTGTGCAAATTTATAACGTGCTAAATGGGATGCTTGCGGTTTTTGAATCTCTCTGAGTTCTTCGAGATAAGTTAAGAATAATGTTCATGTGGTTAATTTATTTAGGTGAATTTGTTACATGTATAGATTAGATTAGGATAAATATAAACTATGTGTGTGCAAAATGTGAAGTGGTATGTTAAACTATGCATTAGATCAAGACATGTTAATGGTTTGTCGATGGGTTGCATAGGTAGAAATTAGATAATATGTGATGTACCAATGATGTTGCTGGACTTGAAAAGGTTTTATTTACATTGTTATATGAATGCATGTTAGATTTAGGTGAAATTCTATGCACCTATAACAACGCAGTAAATATACTAACAAAATAAGAGTTTTTAATTAGTTTCAACACCTACTGGAAAGGAAATATCAAGGAGGGAATTAAGAAAAACAAGTGTGACAAGTTTCAAATCTTGAAACAAAATTCCAAGAAATTTATGTTTATTTACCTTCTCTTGGGTTCTTTAGAAGGGTTTCGGTGTGTTAGTGCTAGGGTTTATGATTTGAGGCACTTAACCCAATTATTTTTCCCTGAATCTCTCAAGATATCATGGTAACTAATTGTGTTCATGTAAAACTAACTTATGTTATGTGAATTGAAACTAAAACCTAATAGCTTCAAATAAAAGTTAATCTAACAAGAACCATTATGATAAGAACTTATAAGAAACAAATTATTCAATGTATAAAAAATTAAATGATAAGTTCTTTCCTACTATTTAGATTGCTAACTAAACATGAACCTAGTTAGATCATTTAGCAATCAAAGTTGATGTTGGAAACATCAATAGTTGAGGATAAAATCTCACCAAGAAATGGCTACAAGGCCATTTTTTGGATCTTCCCATACTACTCAACTTTGAGTGAATGGATGCAAGATAGAGAAGCTAATCCAAATCAATGGATAATTATCAAAGTAAAATTCCTATATTCTTCACTCTTTAAAGCACGATGTGTGTCTTATAGGAAGTATCTTGGTCCTTTATATAGCTTTCATGTTTGAGAGATATTTGCATCTTAGTGCATTTAGGCTAAGGGAAAAGTAAGATTAGGAATGGATAAGCATGATTTGGAAAAGGTAAGTTTGATTTAGAAGAGTCTAATTTGTCATTAGTAACTCATGGGAATTGGGGGATGTTTTAATTAATTAGGTGTGATTAATTAATAGGTAGATGTAAGCTTATATAAAGCTAATTAGAGAAAAATTAGTGTGATTTTTGGGGATATAAGAGAGGAATTTGATCAATAAATGACGATTTATTGAATAAGGTTTGCGAGCGTAATTAATTAACCCAAGTAGAAGAAGACATTAATTAACAAAAGATCATTAATCAACATCCTAAGTGATAGGAAGGGTAATTAATTTGTAAAAATGTAATTACTTAATGGGAATAGAGGGAAAATGGTGGTTTACTGATGAAGTGTCATCATTTGACCAAAAGAGAGGGAAGATCATGGTTGATTAGAAAAGTTTCATTAATTGACCTGATGGGAGGAAAAGAGGTGTTTATTTGATGAAGTGTCATATATTTACAAAAAAGAGGATAGTTAGTGCAAATTAAGTATTAAAATTTCTTGACCGAATTATAGGTATCTACATTTCTCCCTCTTTGGGGTGGCATAAATGATGCCAATTTAAAGGTAGTATAAAAGTATAGAAAAGTGAATTTTGAAGGGATAGAAGAAAAAATAATAGAGTGAAGGATTCCCCCTTGAGTGTTGATGGGGTGATGGAAGAGGTCGATTAACGATTAAAAAAAAAGGAAATGTATAGAAGAAACAAGGATGGGAAAGGGGGCATAGAAGGTGATCCCTATTGCCCCATGTGATATTGAAGAAAAAATTGGGATAGAATAAAAAAAATGATTCAAGAAGAAAAATGAAGTTGAATAGAATGGATACAAGTTTCATCATGTGGATGTAAAAATAGCTTTGTTTCATCATTTTGATTTTTGATCTACGTCATCGACTCTTTTTCTATATATATACACACATACAATAAAAGTGTATCATAACATGAAAATATTTTTCTATATATATATATATATATTGCTTTGCTTTTTATTTTTTACTTTTATTTATTTATTTGAAAATTACTCCAACTCTCTCAATTTTTTGACAAGGGGTTAAGAACCATTGATGGATTGATGGAAGGAGGTGGAAGTGGTTGTGATGATGACATTGGATAGTCTCATAAAATATGCCCAAAATTTCTTTGCAACATGTTTATTAAATGTATGATAGTGTTAGGATCTCTAAAAGGTCAGTCATTCTTTAATTTACCAAGGTGATAAAAGACCAATGTAAAATGGATACTATAGAGATACGTGTCACACAAGGAGCCTAAATAGACTAAACAAAAGATCACTGAAGGGATGAAAATGGTGGGATACTTATAGAGGAATGAAATGAAATAAAAGAATCCATGTGTATGCAATACCTAATTGCAATTCTTGATCTTTGTACCTTTTATTTTTTTGTAATGTTTTAATGTTTTCTCATTTTTTAGTATTTTTGAAATTGGGACCAACAATGTCACTTACCGTGATAAGATCCAACAACAATGTTTATGATTTCTTTGATAAGGGAGACTAGGTTTGTTTTTTTAATCAATAGTAATATTATATCTAACCTCGATGATTGTTGTGAGTTCATACTCAACAAATGACCACGACTTAACTTGAAACATGAATTTTGTATGTGGGAGCTTGAGTTCCCTATCCACAGGTTTATGCACTAAGTTCCATACTTTATGGTTGCATTGGTGTGCATTCTTGAATCACCTTTAATTTTTAACTTTATGGTTTTTTGAAATGTTGGGAGCTTTGGAAATCTTTGAATTTTTTATCTTAGCTTGATGAAGAAATTGTTGGTGTTTCTTACAAGATAATGTGTGATTTTACTGATCCCGAGTAGTGGGAGAAGAAAGTGGATGTTTAGGATCAATGAGAGGAACATGAGGGATGTTGGTGGCCTTGCCACTATTTTTTAATATAAGGATGATATTATGGATGAAGATGATATGGTCTAAGAATTGAATAGGATGGGATACTTGGAGGTGAGCCACATATAGAAGATGAAGGGCTACTAGGATGTGGCCCTAAGATGGAAGAAAATGGGCTTCCAAGAGGTGAGCCATAGATAGAAAATGGAGGGCTACTAGGATGTGGCCCAAGAATAGAGGATAAAGGGCTACCTAGAGGTGACCCACAAATAGAAGATGGAGTGTTACTAGGATGTGGCCCAAGAATAGAAGATAATGGGCTACCTAGAAGTGACCCGCAAATAGAAGATAAAGGGTTATTAAGAGGTGGCCCACATATAGAAGAAGATGACGGGATTAACGGAGGTGACCTAATGAGAGATTGTGATTGAGGAATTCTAATATGTAAAGAATGATGTGATTATAAGAAGATAGGCCAGGGATCAATGACAGACCAATGCATTTATCCATGTAACGGGGAATGCGAATATGAAAGAATAAGAGTTGGATCAAAATTGAGGATCTTCCTCAATTTTCTGATAAAAGGAATCAAACATCTTCCCCATAATATGTGAATGCATTGAGGTATAAAGAGAATCCTCACTCATGGTCCTCTAGAGGAATGTCATCATATAACCCCATGAATTATTTTATAACCTCTTCGTTCTAAAATAAATCGATCAGTATGGGTCATTGTTCTTTGACCCTAGTAGGTTGATTAGAAGAAAGGGGTCCAACTGGTGTGGAAGATTTAGAAGATGATCACTCAAGAGATGAAGTAGATTTGGATCTAGATATATCGTGAGTGGAAGAATATGTAAATGTGGAATTATATGTTTAACTGTATGAACTTGGTGTCCCGCACATCTTCAAAGGAGGAATACGCCATTGAGATGATTGATAAAGGGGGTCCTATGAAGAAAGGGAAGACTGTGACTCAAGATTTGAATTAGAAGAATGATGGGGAGAGTTTTAGGTTGTGTGCATGTATACTTTGCTTAATGTTAAATCAAATGAAGCAAGAACTACCACCTAAAATAGTTCTACAATTTAGCTAAAACAAAGCATAAACACCATCAAGATAGAGAACTAAGCAAGATCTAAACTAACATTATAACTTTGAAAACATGAGATCAAAAACTATGCATGCTATTTTAAACATCTCTACTCTCCTAGATTACCAACAAGAATGAATGGACCTATTTAGCTCTAATGGCAATCAAAAATTGCTTTGTTTGATCCTTAACGAATGCAACAATAGGAAGCTTTAGCTCTTAACAATGGTGACCTCTCAAGAAAACAAAAGGCAAGCTCTTAGTCTCTTTGCTATATGCTTTGCATTTGCTCTCTTAGGAGTTTAGGTGTAAGTAAAAAGGTAGGTGGAGGGCTCTTTATATAGCCCAAAGGATATAAAGGATTCAACACATTCTCATGAATGTGGGATAAAGGTAAAACATGATTAGGAATGGATAAGGTTTCTTTATTAAAGGTAACCTTACTTTAGAAAGGTTTAATTTATGCTTAGCAAGTCATGGGAGTTGGGGGGTGTTTTAAATAACAAGGTGATTAGACTAATAGGTAGATATAAGCTTATAGAAGATAATGAGAGGAATATTAGTACGATTTAGGCTAGTTAGAAGGGGATTAAATCAATTAAATATTGATTTTGGTTAAATAGAAGGGAAAACTAATTAATTAATAATAATTAATTAGTCTAGGTAGAAGGGGTGATTTATTAACGGAAGGTCGTTAATTAGGGTATTTATTGGATAGAAAACTTAATTAATTAGCTTAGTGTAATTAATTAATGATGATATGAGAGAAAATGAGTGCTTTTAACGATATGTCGTTGATTTGTGAGAAAGGGAATAATTAAAGCAATTTAAGTATTTAAATGCTTGGGGTCGTAATTATAGGTGTCTACATTTGCCCCTCTTTGGGGTGGCGTAAGTGATGCCACTTCAAAGATAGTAGACAGATAAGATATTGAAGGGATAGAAGAAAAATTAGTAGGAGGGAGAGATTCCCCCTCAAGTGTCGATGGGGTGATGGAAGAAGACAATCGAAGATCGAAAAAGGTGAGAGATAGATAGAAGAATGGGAAGAGGCAAGATGCCCCAGTAAGATGGAAGAATAGGAGTGAGAGGAAAGTGATGTAGAATGAATATGGAGGGGAGAGAAGAGCTTAGCCTTTAGCTGCTGTGTATTGGAACAATTTCAGTGTCATCATGTTGCCGTAAGAGCTACATCATCGGTCCTTATGAAAAATATAAGCATACGCCAAAGGTAGAACGACATGAAAAGCCATACTACGAACGATTGTCCATTATTGAAAACACCAACTCCATGCAACATACAAAATGCAATGCAATACGAAAAAGTGAAAGATGCCTAACTCCATGCAACATAAAAAATGTAATGCAATATGAGAAAGTAAACAAGCTAAACTAACAAAGAAACACAATATAATGTTTTTATTATCGAGCTTCAGTTACGACCTGTGTAAATTCATGACAAGGGTTGATGATGGTGATCCAAGAAAGGATACATGTGAGGGGAATAACGGAGGACACTTGGGTCTAATGGAAAAGCAATGTGCACTATAAAACAATACCAGGTAACTCGTTGTGCCCTAGAGTATGAATGAAGTAAGCAGCCTAGCTTTTGTTGATGGAGGTAGATCAAGATGATCCATAAGTCATACACATGAACAAGTGAGAACCAAAGAGTGACATTTTGTAGGATGATTTTCAATTTTTAAAAGTTTTCTGAAACATATTTGAATGTTTTTTGATGATTTTTTTCTCTAACATATTTGAATGTTTTGGTTGATTTGAAAAGTTTTATGAAACTATGTACAGGAAGATGAGAAAGTGTGGATGCCCTCAGTGATAGATGGGATGTACAAGGGCATAAAGCCATGTGTGTACCAGAAAGGTGAAGATGCAAAAATGTCCCAATGATAAGGTGGGAGTATTTAAAGGTAAACTCTTCACAGGTAGAAGCGGGACCCAAGGCCATTATGGATAGGTTCAACATGATGATGAACATAAACCAATGAAATGCTGGGAAGAAGCAAGGATGCCCCTAGTGTAAGTTGGCCTAAGAGCACGTGATAGAAAGGAAGGAGAAGATTATTTTTGTGGAAGCGGACAAAGGTGTCTGCAAACATGGATCTTCTAAACGAAGTAGAAGAATGATGTGAATGATATGAATGTAGCTTAGAAGCCTCACGATGAAGAAGTGATTAGCTAAAGGCATAAATCATGAGACGAGATATGGACTAGAGTAAGAGTCTAAACAAGGTCCAAAAAAGACACTTGGTAACATACTAATCATGTTTACTCATAGAGATCCAGTGTGTGCACGTGGATTTTATTACCTCTTGAAGTAAATATTTAATAGACAATAAGTGAAGAGACCCTAGCCAATGTGTAGGAATGATTTATTTTGATAAGTGATTTTTTGAATGGAGGGTGAAAGGATAGCCGTACATTGCTCCGCTGCCATCCAAGCATCCATAGCCCTGACGGAGATGTATTTGATTCTAATCACAACATTGCTCTACTGCCAGTTAGGCATCCATAGCCTTGATAGAGATTATTAGAAATACCCCAAGAGAGAGTTATATATTAATTTTCTTTTGCTTTGTAGCTTTTAGCTTTTGAGTTTTGATTGATTTTGATTATTTTGATTTCTGAAAACTTATTTCAGCTCTCTTGTTTGACAAGGGGTTAAGAACCACTGATGGTTTGATGGAAGGAGGTGGAAGTGATTGTGATGAAGACATTGGCTAGTGTAAAAAAATATATCCAAAATTTCTTCACAACAAGTTTATTAGATGTTTGAATGTGATAGGATCTCCATGAGGTCAGTCGTTCTTTAATTTACCAAGGTGAAAAAAGACCAGGGTCAAACATATACCATATAGATAAATGTCACAAAATGCATGCGAATAAGCTAACCAAAATATCATCGAAGGGATGAAAATGGTAGGGAGACTTATACAAAAAAATAGCAAGGAAGGGGAAGAAAGAAACATCCATGAGTACACAATACCTGATTGCAATGTTTGATCTTTATACCTTTTATTTTTGTTGTGTTTTCTCAATGTTTTTTTTTTTTTTTTAAAAATTTTTGAATTGTTTTTTTTTAATTTTTTAAAGATTTTTTTTTCTCATGTTTTTTTGTATTTTTGCCAGGTTGTTTTTTATTTTTAGATTTTTGATATATATTTTTTTAACCATTGTTACTAACAAAGTCACTCTGTGTGATAGGATCCAACAACAATGTTTGCGACTTCCTTGATAAGGGAGACTAAGCGTGTTTGTTTATCAAGAGTCATGTTTTCCCCAATCTCGATGATCATGGTGAGTTCACACTCAACAAAGGACTGTGATTTATCTTGAAACATGATTTTGTATGCGGGAGCTTGAGTTCCCTATCTAGAGGGTTATGCACTTTGTGCCATACTTGATGGTTATGTTGATGTGTGTTCTTGAATTGCGCTTGATTTACAATGTTGAGATTGTTCCAGTTGTTGGGGGATTTTGAGCTCTTGGAAGTTTTGACCTGAGCTTGATAATGAACCATTTTGGGTTTCTTATAAGCTGACGCTTGAATTTTCTAACCGCGAGAAGGAGAAGAATGCAAACATTTATGATTGATGATAAGAACGATATAAATGGTAGTGGGCTTGCCACAAACCATTGATAGAAGAAATATGTGATAGATGAAAAGGATACTGTCTAAGAATTGAAGAGGATGGGCTACCAGGAGGTGAGCCATGGATAGAAGGTGAAAGGCTACTAGGATGTGGCCCAAGAATAGAAGATGATGCACTACCTGGGGGTGATCCATACATAGAAGATAAGGGGCTAGTTGGACGTGCCCCAATAATCAAAGATAGTGGGCTACTCAAAAATGTCCCACAAATAGAAGAGAGATTGCTACTAGAAGGTGACCCACACCTAGATGAAGATGAAGGGCTACTTGGCGCTGGCCCCACCAGATATTGTAATTGAGGAATTATGATAGACGAAGAGTTATTTGGTGATGAGAAGATAGGCCATGGATCTATGCAAGACCAAGGAGTTTCATCACATAATGAAGAATGTGAAGATGGAAGAATAAGAGGAGGATCAAGTTGCATGATCTGAGGCTCTTCCTCCATTTCTTGATCAAAGGAATCAACCTTTTCCTCAAAATATGCAGACACATCAAAGTCTAAAGAGAATCCTTTTGTGTAATCTACTAAAGGAATATCTTCATATGCCCCTATAAATGCCTTGATTGTTTCTTCATTCTAAAAGAGATCAATCGGTATGAGTTATTGATCGATCCCTAGGGGTTTATTGGAAGAAATAGGTTCACTTGGTGTGGAAGGCTTAGAAGATGTTTGATGATTATTGATAGAAGAAGATGGTGTGGGGGACGAAGAATATGTGTAGCTAGATGTCTCAGGAGTAGAAGAAGGTGGTGTGGACCTACCTATACAATGGTATGTCATATGTAAAATAGTAGGATTAAGTCCAAAGTCTGTAGATTGTGACACATGGGTTGATTCAAATGTTTGTCTCGAAGGACTTTGAGTCACACGAATCTTCACAGAAGGAAGATTCCGTGGGGGTGATTGATGAAGGTCCCGCAAAAAAGGGGAGAACGGGGATTCAAGCATTGCATTAGATGAATGATGACAAGTGTTTTACGAAGAAAGAGAGGACCACGATTCAAGAATTGTATTATACTTCTGATTGGAGTGATTTGGAGTCACGTGTATCTTCAAAGGAAGAAGATGTCGTTGGGGTGACTGATAAAAGGGTTCCTGTGAAGAAAGGGAGGACAGCGACATAAGAGTTGCATTAGATGATTGATAAAGAGGATCTTGCAAAGAAAGGGAGGACCATGACTTAGGAGTCACATTAGATGACTTAGGAGTCACATTAGATGACTTAGGAGTCGAATTAGATGAATCCGAATAGTAATTTGGATCTGAATCCTCAGAAGAGTCAGAGGAAATATTTGGATTGGAATCCTCAAAAGAAGAGGAAATGTTTGGATTAGAATTAGAAGAAGAGTGGGGGGAACTTGAATAATAATTTGGATCAGACGTGTCCAAATCATACCACCAACTATGAGATGAAGGTGGGGAACGAGTTACCTGTATGGGCTCTCTAGCAAGAAGAACCAAATGAGGTTTAGTTGTAATGGGAATATTTTGCTTTGAATTGCTAAACCTAGGTTCCATATTTCTGTAAATATGGGGAACCACGCGATAGTAAGTCATTTTTGGCACTGTTTTAATCACAAATGTCTAGATCTAGATAGTTTGATGGAACTCCTTCAAAGGGAAGGAAGTGACATGTCGATTTGGTTAGCATAAGGATAGCCAACTAGACATTTCGTAAGTATTGATATACGTGTGTGATTTTCTGAAGAAGGTCTAAGGAAAATAGACATCATGATGAGGTAATATCGATGAGATCGAGAGGGATTGTCCTAGAAAATAAGTTTTCCGAATGAATAATCACAAGGAAAAATCATGCAAGTGTGAAACACAACCAATCAACAAGGAAATACACCATATGAAAATGTGATGCAAAGATAATCAACAAGATGTTTTCACTTATGCCAAGTTCAAGGAAATGAACAAAACGTAAGTAAAAACAAGAATTCAATGCGATCTCCCAATCAAGATATACGATGAGCGAGCTGAAAATCGATTAAGACCTATATCTCAAAAAGTGCCAATTATAATTCACGAATGACACAACAATATCACCAAGATATGTTAACCCACTTTACTAGAAAGTGAAGTATTGATATCGAGGTGTTATTGATGTAACATGCATAAATGGTAAGACCTAACACTCTTTGAAATCAAGGTAATAATAGAACTGAACTAAAAAATCTCAAAGTATAGCTAGGAATAGTTAAAAATGTGTGCAGCATAACTGTACAATATAGGTATTTATGTCAAGTTTATAAGAAACAAGACGTAAATATCGAAATTGTAATGATACAAGACAAACAAGATAACTCCTCTATGGAAGTCTGCAGTGATGAACCATGCCTAATTACAATGACGATCTTGATGTGGGTATCAAGATCACAATGGCTACCAAATGACGTGAAAACACCTCCGCTCACTTTAGACGTTTAAATAACCCAGCCTCAAACATGGATGGGCATAAACAGACATAAAAGTGAGAGAAACAGTCGAATGGCAACACAAAGGTAATCACACCTCTTTTGATCAACAAAGTGTTAAAAGAATATGAAGGAAATAAATCAAGAAAAATGACGAAAAATGCTAGCCTCACTTCGGCAGAGTTTCACCTTGCCCTAAGGTAAGTAAAAACTAGGTGAAAGTAATATGTCACATGTTTCTCAAAAAGAAGGTTCACAACTCAACACTGTTTTAAAATGGTCAAAGTGGGCTCCTGGCCAAAGTATATTCTCCTAGGTGGTTCTCTCACCCTAGGTGTTACAAAGTTGCCACGAGTGAGCGTGATTTACACAAAAAGTCACACTGACTAGTTTGGGATTATCTCGGCTTTACTTTACCCCCTTCAAGAATAGTAGGCAACTAGTGCGTCTACGTGTACTATCACTAGGGTCACCAAAACGGACAACCTGTAATGCTATCTCATAAAGGAATCACTAGTCAAGTAGGTATTGCGGAGCACTTCCTATTTCATCCACAAGGTTCCCTCTTGCGTGGACTACTTTGGGGTTCCTGGAACCACCCCCATTGTTGTAGCTTAAGGCGTTATGCTGAAGGGGTTATGTTCTAGTTGAGCGGGGAGGGATGTACCCTTTTCCGAAACTTATAATACAATGTTTTGAATATGTTTTTCTTTTTATCTTGTTTAATTAGGTGTGGTTTGCTTGAACACCGTTTAACAACCTGTATAACAACTTTATTAGTAGTTTTTGATTTCATTTTGATTCCTCCTTTCTTTAACAAGTGTTTTAAGGTCCTACACTCAAGCGTTAGTAGTTATCCAAGAAAATCACATTATTTAAAAGAGTATTAAGAGTTACTTTTAATTCTCAAGATCATCCAAGGATGCAAAAGAAGAGTATACACAACAAATAATCCAACTAAAAAATACAGAAAAATCTTTTCAATCAATGAACCATACAAAATTCTTGATAAATGTTCATTCCCCTAAACCAAAAGTGATAGATGAAGTTTCCAATTACCAAATGTTATAAAATGAAGACTAAAGTTGTTTTTGATTATCAAGATCACCCTAAGGTGTAAGAGAAGAGCATACACAAATTTTACTCCAACTATATAGAAATGGAAAACTTCAAATCAAAGGACTATTGAAAAATGCTTTGTAAAAGGTTAATTTCCTTAAACCAAAAGTGAAAGATGAAGTTTCCAATTTACCAAATGTTATGAAATGAAGACTAAAATTACTTTTGATTCTCAAGATCACCCTAAGGTGCAAGAGAAGAGCATACAAAAACTTTATCCCAACTATATTGAAATGGAAAACTTCAAATCAAAGGACCATTGAAAAATGCTTTGTAAAAGGTTCATTCCCTTAAGCAAAATGAATAATCAAATTTCTAAGTTTAATCCCAATGTTAAAAAGATATAGATCAAAGTTTTTTTTTATTCTCAAGAACACCAAAAGGTGCAAGAGAAGAGCATACACATGCTTTGGTCTAAATCAAGGAAGCATGGAAATATAACATTAATCAAAACATTAGACATGTTAGAAAATGACCAGTTTTAAAATAATAGAAAAACCTACAATTTTTGTAAGTACAAATCTCAAATTTATGTTTTCATTTCATAGTTAACTTCAATACCTTTCTAACGCAAAAAAAATGGAGTCATTTTGAGTTCGGGAGCAAATGTTATGGCCTTCGGAAGATGGGTTACACATATGCTTTTATGCTCATGGGTATGCACTTGACATGCAATCAAAAAATATCAAAAAAATACCCCTTAATCTGTAAAATGGGCAAATTTTTCCAACCAAGATTCAATTTTGACAACAACCCATCACATTAATATATGAATAGAAGACTCAACGCTATCAAACATTAACATACATGCTCAAGAATTTAAACTTTTCAAGAAATTGACAAAACTAGCATGTAGAATGATGAAAAAGTAAGCTCTAAAAATGAAAACAGGATGAAATCTTGAAATTTTCTCACCAAGATTAAATTTTTACAGCAACCCACCACATTAATATGTAAATAGAAGACTCAACACTATCAAACACTAACCTATATGCTCAAGAATTTAAAATTTTCAAGAAATTGACAAAACTAGCATGTAGAATGTTAAAAAAAGTAAGCTCTAAAAATGAAAACATGGAGAAATCTTGAGATTTTCCCATCAATTCCAATTTTGACAGCACTTCACCTCCTTTATACCTACAAGGAAGACTCAACACATGCAAACTCAACAAAACAAGTTAAGAAAAACAAATTACATCAACATGTGTAAAAGAGGGTTAGTAACCAAAAATGAAACTTAACTAAAAAAACTTGAAATTAAGTGCAAAGGACAATGGAGTAAGTTTCACCGGGCATGTCAAATGTGTGCATGTATACTTTACTTAATTCTAAATCAAATGAAGCAAGAACTACCACCTAAAATAGTTCTACAATTTAGCTAAAACAAAGCATAAACACCATCAAGATAGAGAACTAAGCAAGATCTAAACTAACATCATAACTTTGAAAACATGAGATCAAAACTATGCATGCTATTTTAACATCTCTACTCTCCTAGATTACCAACAAGAATGAATGGACCTATTTAGCTCTAATGGCAATCAAAAATTGCTTTGTTTGATCCTTAAAGAATGCAACAATAGGAAGCTTTAGCTCTTAACAATGGTGACCTCTCAAGAAAAAAAAAGGCAAGCTCTTAGTCTCTTTGCTATATGCTTTGCATTTGCTCTCTTAGGAGTTTAGGTGTAAGTAAAAAGGTAGGTGGAGGGTTCTTTATATAGCCCAAAGGATAAATGATTCAACACATTCTCATGAATGTGGGATAAAGGTAAAACATGATTAGGAATGGATAAGGTTTCTTTATTAAAGGTAACCTTACTTTAGAAAGGTTTAATTTATGCTTAGCAAGTCATGGGAGTTGGGGGGTGTTTTAATTAATCAAAGGTGATTAACTAATAGGTAGATATAAGCTTATAGAAGATAATTAGAGGAATATTAGTACCATTTAGGCTATTAGAAGGGGATTAAATCAATTAAATATTGATTTATTGGTTAAATAGAAGGGAAAACTAATTAATTAATAATAATTAATTAGTCTAGGCAGAAGGGGTGATTTATTAACCGAAGGTTGTTAATTAGGGTATTTGTTGGATAGACAACTTAATTAATTAGCTTAGTGTAATTAATTAACGATGATATGAGAGAAAATGAGTGCTTTTAACGATATGTCGTTGATTTGTGAGAAAGGGGATAATTAGTGCAATTTAAGTATTTAAATTGCTTGGGCGTAATTATAGGTGTCTACATTGGTGAAAAAAATCCTTAGAGGAGGAAAATGTCATTTAAGTGATTGATTACTCCCTAGAAGAAAGTTGATTGGATGAGGCTCAGGAGATTGAGAGTAATCCCAAAAATAGTTTGGATTAGAATAATCAGAATATTGAGAGAAATCAGAAGAATAGTTTGGATTAGAATCATTAGAAGAATAGTTTGGATTAGAATCATCAAAACATTGAGAGGAGTCAAAAGAATTGTTTGGATTAGAATCATCAGAATCATACCACTGATTTTGAGATATAGGTGGGGAAAGGGGTAACTAAATAGGTTCTCTAGCATGAAGAACCAATCAAGGTTTAGTCATGATGTGCATATTTCAATGTGTATACCTAAACCTAGGTTCCCTATTGTCATAAGTGTGAGGAACCATGTGATAGTTACTCATTGTTGGCATTGTTGGGTAAAATTTCTTGGACCTCGATAGTGTGATTGAACCCCTTCAGATGGAAGGAAGTTCCATGTCGATTCAGGAAGCATAATAACAACCAACTAGACATTTTGTAAGTATAGAGATGCTCATGTGATTTTCCAAAGGGGATCTAAGGAAAACATACACCGTGATGACATAATTTTGACAATTCAAAAAGGTTTGGATAAAAAGTTGCAAGTGTGAATGTCAAGATGAATAAAAAAGAGATCAAAGGATCAAAGGATCAAAAGGATTATCCTTAGAAAAAATAGTTTACAAGATGAAAAATCATAAGGAAGAATCATGCAAGTTCATAAAACAAGTCCAATCTACAAGAAACTACTCCTTATGTAAAGTGTAAATGGTAGGTTGACGCATGATGATCAAAACAATGTCAACACTTAAGTCAAGTTTAAAATAAACAAGGCATAAGTATTGATAAGGGGTTAATTTGAATTCCAATGAAAAGTATATTATAACCAATTTAGATATAAACAAGGACTAAATCCTAAAAATTGGAAGTTACAAATGTGAGTAATGTAATAATACCGCTTAAATACGTTAATCAAGATTTACAAAAAAACAAGATATTAGTATCAAAATATTATTGATATAACGTGAATAATGTAACAACAATGTTTTTCAAGATTGAGGCAATTTTTAGAAATAAACAAGGTTAAAGTATACCAAGGAGTTGTTAAAGCATGAGCAATGTAATGGTACAATCTAGACACTTAGCTTAAGTTTACGAGAAACAAGATGTAAGCATTGAAATTATATTAAGACAATGCTAGCAAAGTAACACCTCAAGGAAAGATTGATGATGAATAAATCCTAACTATGATAAAATTTCTTGACATGGGTATCAAGATAAAGACTATCAAGATATGAAGACGTACTAACACACTTTCAACACTTACTATCGCAGTTGCAATAAGGAAGCATGCAAGTGGGTGTAAAATTGGTGGAAACAATATTTAATAACACTACATATGATGGTCCTCTTTTTATCAAATATATCAACAAGAGAGAAAAGGAGTAGACCAAGTGGTGATAAAAAAAAACTAAAAGTAACTTTGGTAGAGTTTCACCTTGCCTTAGGGAAAATGAAAAACTAAGACAAAGTAACACGTCATAAGATTTGTGATGAATGAAACTTGGCTCAAATTTTAATTGAATTTCCCCTTGTATGAAAAAAAAGGTTTTGAATCTGAAAAAGTTCTTGCTTCAGGAAATATCTTTGAAACATGATTGAATTTGAGTCAGTGAAGATGACTCCAAATCGAAATGGCTTCCTAATTGGTTCTATCTCTAGGTGTCAAAATTTATCTCTGCGAGCATGGTTTACCAAGGAAGTCACACTGACTAAACCAAGGAGTATCCTGAATTTAATTTACCCCCTTCAAAAAAATGAGAAATAAATTATATTTACTTTTATCTCACTGGGGTTGCGTGAATATAATTGTGATGCTAGTCTCATAAAGACGTGTTAGTCAAGTGGGTAAGAAAATATCTTCCTGTTTCATCCATTAGTTCCCTCAAGGTGTGGACTACTTTGGGGTTCCTAGGGTAATCCTCATATTGATTTTTATGGATTACACCAAGGCAATTCCCTCATTTTTAATCAAATGAGTCATAACTCTTAACCGAAACTTGCAAATACAGTGTTTTGAATGTGGTGTTTATTTAATATTTCAGCTTAGTGTGGTTTTGTACACCATTGGAAACTTGTAACAAAATGTATTAGTATTGGGTATATATCATGATTCTTTGACAAGCATGCTTTTTGTTTTGCATGCAAAGGTTAATAGTTTTCCAAATGATCAAACATCATGAAAAAAGATAAAACATTGTTTGTGATTCTCAAGATTGTCCTAAGACAAAAGAGAAGAGCATATGGAATGATAAACCCTATTATATTGTTAATACAAAAAATTATAACTCTAAGCAAATCATTTTAGCCAAATTGTTTTTCATTCCCTTAACCATGAATTCTAATGAAGTATTTGAAAGTGTGATAAATTCTTAGAGTTGTTTCTGATTCCCAAGATCACCTAGAAGGTGTGAGGGAAGAACATATGCAAATCTAAACTAGTAAATGAAAACAATGCACTCATTGAATTCATTTAAACAAGTTAGCAAAATCATGATTCAAAATATCCTGCAATCAATAGTTAGATTCCAAAAACCTACAAGATGTTAGCAATAACAAAGATAAAATTTTACAAACTTGGAAAGTAGTGCCCAAAATTTTATAAATAACACCTGTGTGGACTTTGCAATGCCTATGCAGATCTTAGAACACATACACGCCACTAGTAGCAGTTGCGTGGCCCTGAAAACACAAACACAACTTCGATAAAAAATAAAGACAACAATACATATATGTGGCATGAGAGACAAACACAAATACCTAGAAGAATATGCACAGGTATGATAAATGAATAGAATGTAGGGACACATAATGACGTATGCGCGGCCAGAGAGGTACCTGCACGGACCTAGAAGAGAATACACGTGTCTAAAAAAATAATGCAAAAGGGTTAAACAACAATGTCACATATGTGTGGATAGAGAGACACCTACATGACACATAAGATGCATATGTGGACCTTAGAATAGTAGTACACCCTAATCAACGGATACACGGCTCTTAAGATGCATACACGAGGATGCCTCACACCTGTGTGTGTACCTGAAATGACATCAAAAATATGGTGGACTAATGCAAGAAATTTAAAAAAGGTTAAAAATTTGATCTCTTGGCCCAAAATTAATAACAAACCATCATAATTAAAACCATATGAGAAACTCAACACATGCAAAGTTAGCAAAATAAATTAAGAAAAACTATTTATGTCAATATATTCAAAAAGAGGGTTAGTAACCGAAATTGAAACTTAACTACAAAATCTTGAAATTAAGTGCAAAGGAGAATGGAGTAAGTCCCACTGGGTGTGCCAAATGTATTCATATGTAAATTTTCCATGCTAATCTATATAAGATAAAACATACTAGCTTCAAAGAAACAATAAAACCTACTATAGAACCATGTAAATATAAGATATTATGAGAAACAAATTCTTCAATGCACGAACAATCTCAAACTAACTTTTAATCTATTTCTTACTCTCTAGATTGCTAACTAATAAATGAACCTATTTAGATCACTTTAGTAATCAAAATGGAGTGGTTTCCTAAAAAAATTGAAGATGAGATCTTACCAAGAAATGGCTACAAAGCTATTTTTGGATCTTCCCATGCTTTTCAATTTGAAAGAATTGATGCAAGATAGATAATATATTTCCTTCAATGGATAATGGCTCCAGATTAAAATTCCTATAGTTTTCACTATTCAAAGCATGGTGTGTGTCTTAGAGGAAGAAGCTTGGTCATTTATATAGCTTGCATGTTTAAGAGATGTTTACATATTAGTACATGTGGGATAAGGGAAAATAAATATTAGGAATGGATAAGCATGCTTTGGAAAAGGAAAGTTTGATTTAGAAGATTTTAATTTGTCATTAGTAACTCATGGGATTTGGGGGATGCTTTATTTAATCATGTGTGATTAATTAATATGTAGATGTGATCTTATAGAAGATAATTTGAGGATAATTAGTGTGATTTTAGGGGATATAAGAGAGGAATTTGATCCAATAAATGGTGATTTATTGAATTATGGCTGCCAGCGTAATTAATTAACCCAAGTAGAAGCAAACATTAATTAATGAAAGGTTATTAATCGGCATCCTAATTGATAGGAAGGATAATTAATTAGCTAAAATGTAATTAATTAATGGGAATAGAGGGAAAATGGTGGTTTATTGACAAATTTTCATCATTTAAAAAAAAAGAGTGAATATCGTGGTTAATTGACCCAATGGGAGGAGAAGAGGTGTTTATTTGATGAAGTGTCATCAATTTATGGGAAAGGGGATAGTTAGTGTAAATTAAGTGATAAAATTGATTGACTGAATTCTATGTGTTTACACTAATCAAGGAAAAGGATTATGCAAGAAATTTGAAGAGTTAAGGGTTTAAATATGAGATTTGTATGATAGTCTGGGGAAGGGTGTATAAACACAATCCAAAAGGCTAGTTTAGAGGGTTGCTTTCCAAAGGAAGTTGGAGATAGACATTGAGATCAGGTTTAAAAATTTTCAAATCATTAAAATAAGAAAATGGATCTCTAGAAATGTATATATTGTACTTTGAAACATTAGGGTGGTGAATCTATGCATGCCAATAGGTTGGGGCAGACCTAGTTGAGGGTTTGAGAGCTAAAATGCAAAAAGTGAGGTAGAAGGAGTTTTGGAAGAAGTGAGGTCCTGATATTTTGCAAGCATATCAGGAGTGATGAAGGGTTACTAAATAAGGTGATTGTGCTTTATGGGTGGCTCAAGAAACCTATTTGCATGAATGAAGCATACTAACTTGTCTTAAGCGGATAGAGGACAATTTTGACAAAAGGAATAAATGTGGGCATTTTGATTTCCTTGAATGCATTTTATGTTGGATCTAACAATTTTATGAGTTTTGTAACAAGGGATAAGCCTTAATAAGCCTCAGTAAGGCCTAAAACACTAGATGCATGTTTTTTCAACAGATAGTGAAAGGAAAATCTGGAAGCCAATTAAGGAAAGAGAGTGCAAGTTAGTTTAGTTGAATTGGGGTGAATTTTATGCATACATGTGGGGTGAATGAAGGAGAGAGAGAGAGAGAGAGAGAGAGAGAGAGAGAGAGAGAGAGAGAGAGAGAGAGGTGAAGATAAGATATTTCTAAGTGTTAAATTATCAATTCAAAAGTTTATAGGTGGAATTCTATCAGTATTTGCAAGTTCTTAAGCCTTTTTGGGCTTGGTTGGATCCACATTATAGAGATAGAGTTAAGTTAATGTTTAAAAATATTGAATGGTGACTGTATGATTGATTACTTATTATTTTCTCTTCATTCAAAATTCCTAGAATGTAATGGTTGTAAATATTTTTACTTCAAAAATAAATTCTTAGTAATATCTCATATAAGGGGAATCTTTGCAGGTCTAATGGATGTCATTTATCTTCAAGAATGTAAGAGAAGTTATCAAATTTGGATTCCCATTACTGTTTATAAATAAGTTAGAGTCCTTTTAAATGGTTAGCCAATGATTTCCCAATAGTGAGAAGATGTTTCTTGAGGGTTTTATTATAAGAGGAGTGTCTTGAAGGTGTTAAACATGTTTTGTGGAAGCTTTGGAGAGAGGGAAGCTTTTTCCTGTAAAGGCCATTAATGGTTGTAACTTGAACATGTTTGTGAATTGAATAGTTAATAGGGAATGAAATTTACTCACTCATTGGAGGTTTTTCCTTCTTGACTGTATCTAGGATAAAATATAATGTTTACTTATGCTTTTCCTTCCTTTCTTCTCATTGTGCATATTTTAATTATTCCAAAAATTTATTTTAACACTCGATAAATTTGGTTTGCATGTAAATGAGTTATTTTTTAGTATTTGTATAAGATAGGAATCATTGGAAATATTTATGCAAAGTGTATTGTGGAATATATAACTAGATTATGGATTACATGGAGAGATTGTTTGTTATATAAGACAAAAGAATAAGAGGACCTGAAAGGAATTTTTATATGATTATTTAATTTAAAGTTTTTTTTTTTATGGAATAGCTGTAATAAGGAATTACTTATTAAAAATTCCAAATGGAAACGGTGAAGAATCCATCTATAATGAGGGTTTTATGGAAGACATTGGTGCAATTAAGATCAATAGTATATATTCTGCACACCGACATCTTATTTCCAAATATGAATGAAAAAAATGGATTCATTAATATTGTTACTACTTATGGTACCAATTTTAATTTATATATGAGACCTCGAATACTATGGAGAAGTTTCAAAAGTGATTCTTAAAATTATATGGATCTATCATTTTGATGTAGGATACATTGAAAAAAAATAAATTGAGAGAGATTGAAACATTTATAGAGGAAGAGGGGTGCTAAATAAGGAGATATATAGAGAAGGGATCTAGGGGTAGGGAGAATGATGTGGGGAACACATGAAATTTTTTATTTCTTTTGATAAGACATATATGAACATGTGCCATTTTTTTCAATCATTTAAAGCAGAAAGGGGTTGTGGTCCATATATCATTGAGGATATGTAATTGGGAGATATATTAGAAAGTATATAATTGAGGATATGTAATTTGGAGATATATTAGAAATTAATCCCTTTGTTTATTGATTCCCATAATGTCAATAATTAATTTTTATGATGTTATCCCTTGTGTTTTGTGGATAGTTTGAGAACATGGTAATTTTAGGGGAATTTTCTTGTGTGTGCCATGTGATACATAAGAGATAGAGACAAGTGGAAAGCAATATATATATGTAGGCCCTACATAGTAGATGAATTTGGTAAGAAAAAAATATGGTAGGTCAAGTAGTTTCCCATCATGTTTATATAACATTATCTTAGGAAATTCTCCACGATTTCATAAGAAACAATACATATCAATTATGTAAGAGTTTTCCATGTGGATTTGTATTTGACACCACCTTGTGAACATTTTTATTCCTTAACACTCATTAAATTTGAAGCATTGCCACATGTATATAATCTTATGCCTATTATTATACATTTTTTACATTATGGGATATTTAGTAAGAGGGAGGCCTTAGAGAAGATGAGAGAGGACCAAGAATATTGGTATTATCATTAATATTATACATAATTTATTGAAATAAAATACACTACTTTTTTATTCATTAGATGTTTGTTTCTAATCCTATATACCTATTTTCTATATCTTGCACGTTTTTCATTAATGTCATGCTATTGCTGACATCTCTGTTACTAAGAATATTATCATCAATGTTTGAACACATGTGAATTAGAAATTATCTTATTAATTTCTTATTTCTTAGTAAAATACATAGATTTCACTATTATAGTTAGCATTTCTATCTTATATATTTATAAAAATTAAATAAATTTATCGTTGATTCTATTATTCGATAGTAGTATTTAATGTGAGATTTACCTTAGGAAACAAAGAAATCATAGTTGTAGAAGAAGATAAAAAATATATTCCATTCTTCTAACTAAATAGGGAATATATATCCATTAAAGAAGTTGAAGGTGAATATTTGTAATAGATTGAGACGTGATAAAGTATACGATCATTAGATGAGCATTTAATGGGCGGGGTAACCATTAGAGAGACAAAAGGAAATTTTATTCATTATTTTGGGAAGTCACATATTGAACGCATTCCAATTTTGTAATTGAATATAATGAGAAAGGGGTAATGATGCACAATTTTTTTAGGAAACATACTCTAGAGGTAACTATGAATGGAATTCATTCTCATTTAATAGTCCCAATGTCAATAGTTTCTTGTTATTTAATGTCATCATTTATGTTTTGTGGATAACTAGAGATCATTCCATTTAGATGGGAGTTCACTTATGCTTTTCATAGGAAAATATATCCTATTTTTTGGGGACTCAAAATCCATGTCAGCCCAATGTATATGGTGAATTTGATCACTAGAAAATAAACCAGGTCAAGTGATTTCACACTAGCTTTATAAATAGTAAATTTAACTATGTACCATTCATAAGATGAACCTCTATCAAGAAGTTGGTAGTAGGCATAACCTTTTGGCCCTTTTAGATAATAATAATTCATTTGATATCAAGGAATGAAAAAATAATAGATCTTTCTACTAAAGAGTAAAATACATCTATTTTGTGTATAAGGGATTACCATTATGAATTGAATATATTTTATAGAAGGACATTCAACTCATGGAATACATGGGGACAAACATCTATAGTTTTTATATATCTTGTGTGTTTAAAAAATGAAACATTTAAGTCAATAATTTCACTATTAGTGTTATTATCAACATGTTTTAAACATGCAACCTAACATTGTTCTCAATATTTTTCATTTTTCATTCAAATTCACACATTTGAACCTTTATTTGAGATGAAATTTTTTATACAAACTTAAACCAACATGATTGGAAGGTTTTTCATGTAAGATGAAATAATAAGAGGATCTAAAAGGAAGTTTAATATGAATATTTAATTTAACGTTAAGTCATGTTATTTCTTATTTATATCACATATGTAATAAGGGATTGCTTATAGAAAATGCTAAATGGAAAAGGTGAAAAATACATATATATTGAAAGGAATATGTCTAAATGTGGTACGCTTGAGATCAATGGGACATATCTTGTACACCAACATATTTCTTCCAAAAATAAATGAAAAAAATGGATACATTATATTTTGTTTGATAAGGTAAACACTTTTGACTGGAGCTATGAATCGGGGGGTTCTTGGGTCCCCTCCCTTTTACAACATGTATAAAAGATCCAAAAATGACAGGGTGGTTAACAATGTAACCATAAAAAACATACCACCCTAATACAAAACAAATTGTATCTATAGAGAAAACAAGGTGATTAGAAATGACATTGTGAAATTTTTCACCCAAGTCAAAAAAAAAAAAACTATTTATAATAACTATACTGATAGGCCTTACTTCCGTTAGTCAGATACATGAAAAATATCAATCTTGGGGCATAAGATTTCCACTTCCGCAGGAGCAACTTGGTAAAACCTGGAGCTACTACGACAGACATGAGATTACTGTTGGGATACTTGAAGGAGAAGTGTGTAAGCCGATACACCATGCTCATGAAGATGAGCCACATACAGGGGAATTAAAATAATGGGACTATCCAACTCAGCCAAATCAAGTTGTGAGATGAAAGAACCTTTTTTTCCCTTGGATCTACATTTCACATGTATTGCTGTAAAACACCTTCTCAACACCTTGTTTCTCCTCTCCAAATCTTGAACCAGCTCCCCGTCTACACCTTTTGAACCCACATCTTCTCCATCGAGAATGAAGTAGTAAGGAAAAAAACCCCAAACTACCTCTTCCAGCCTAACCAAGTGGCAGGGAACAATGAAACGACAAGTGATATTAACTGCCTCAGCTTTGTCTTCACCAATCAACAACATGTGGGGCACAAAAAGAGATGTGATTTTTGTATTAAAACGAGGATGTCATGAGCTCTATAGATATTGATTCCTGATAATAGCCTCTAAGGCCTTGCGAATATGAAGGGAATCGAGTTGGAACACATTTTTCAACTAGATCAACATGACAGGCTCGTATAATGCAATTTCTTGTGTTTCACCCCTAAAAAAGAGACCAAGAAATGGGCCAAATTCCATATTGATTGAGGAATCAAATCTTGCAGAAGCTAGAGATAGATAGGTAGGATGAAACAAATGGGGGAAATATGAGCAATTAAAATGAATGCCGCACAAATCACTGACGTCTACCTTGCCATTTGAGAGAGTGCATCATTCTCCAAAATGGCGGCCAGTCCCAACCACTCACTACAATCATTGGTTGAATGAGAATGGGAGCTTTGAGACACACTAAAAATTTAAATAACATCCAAAAATTGGTTTCCTTCTCAGTAAATGTGATGGATTTCCCACGATTCCAATTTGGTGAGCTAAAAAACTGCATTGGATATGAAATAGTCGAGTATCCAATTTGGGGATTTACCTTTTTTAATGGCTTAAGTCATGATCATGAATCCCCTTCGATGGGGAGATGAGATATGCCATTTTTAATTTCTAGTTTGATGCCAGAGAGTAGAGCTTGTGCTTCAGCTTGATTACAGGTCCCATTTGGCAAGTGGAAGGAACCTGCATAAATCAACTTACCTGAATCATTTTGAAGAAGGCATTGTTTATGAAAATTCACAGCACCCCTGAATGGCCTAATATTTGAGTGGGGAATCCAGTGTGATTGCAACACATTGGACCATATCTCAAGCTGTGGGACTTATAGACTTGAGATGGCTCTCTAGAGAAAGCCGAATTCTTCTTCCTAAACTACCTACCACAAACTAATCTAGTGCAAGTTGAGGAAACATTTCAACCATGATGTCAACCTTCTCCTGAGGGCTGTAATGTCTTGGCATAGGGCCGACCAATGGAAAAGGTGCCCTATAGCCAATTCTGAATGCTTTCATCTAAGTTATGGCCTTTGATTATACAATGCGTACCTCTATCCCTTGAATGTTTTCTAGCAGATCAACATTTTCCATGTAGCTGTTATCATTATATGCATACCCTAGTTCTTGATAAGCTCCACAACCAAAATGGTTTTGGCACTGCTCATATGGGTAAGCATGATTATTCTGGATCTAATCATAATGCTGATCTAGAGGAGTTGAGAAATAAATTAGGGGTGGACTACACTACTGCTACTGCAAGTGTGAATTTCAAGATGGAAATGAAGTCATGATTACACAACTTCATGGAATGAAAGGAAATGGAAGATTTGGAAAGAATAATGGGTGGAAATGAATGGAAGGAAATTCTGTAACTCGGAGAATGGGTTATTGACTAGATGGAGTTGCCAGATGTGCTTTGCATGTGCCCCAAAAGGCTGAATCTCACCAAGAACACATCAACTTGATGAAATGAAGTGGTAAGGTGCTTTAGACCTGTCCCACCTGGAGTGCCAAAACTATTAATGCACAATCAAAGCACCCCCGAATGGCCTCGGATTTGAGTGGGGCATCCAGTGTGATTGCACAACATTGGACCATCTCTATATATGTGGGACTTGCAGACTTGAGATGGCCCTTTGGAGAAAGTCTGATTGTTCTTCCTAAACTACCTGCCACAAGATACTCTAGTATAGGAAAAACCATCTAATCCTAATCTAACCATTCCAAGGAACCAGGGAGAGAGAGAGAGAGTGAAAGGGAGGCTGCAATAAGTGGTGATATACCAGGAAAGGAAGTGGATGATCATAAATCCAACTGCCTAAAATGCAGAGTGGTGAGAAATGGAGAGGATGGAAAGATGTATCATAGACCAAAGATGAATTTCAATAAGAACACCACTTCAAAACTGTTATCCCGTAAAATTGACAAGGGAAATTTTACCAATAACTATACCAAAATTTTGTTTTGATCCCTTGCTAGGGATCCCTTGCGTTCAGAACGTTGTAAAATCCCTTTCCAGGAAAATCTGGTTTCCAAACTTAGTCTTTTTGGCCTTTTTTGGTTGGGCGCATGGAATGACTATGTAACACCAACTTTTGGTGTGCCCCCTTTAAATCCTTTGGCGCATATTTTTTAGTGTCAACACACCTTTCGGTGTGCCTTGTATGTTGAGTCTTCTTTGTGTGTGCCAAGGTGCATGCGCCTTCATGTTAGCACAAATTTTGTTGCGCCACTTTTCAGTGTGCCAAAGGGTGCACATAATCTAATGACAACACAACTTTTGGTGCGCCAAAGGCGCGCTTAGTTTCATGCTGGAAAATGCTTTGGTGTGCCAAAGGGCGCATGCTTTCCCATGTCGACAGCAACTTTCATGCACCCTTTACAAAGTGGGTGGCGCATTTATGACTAGTTCACCTATATATACGTTTTTACGCGCCCAAAATGTCATTTTCACTAGTCGCAGAGAACATGATTTATTTTCTCTGAGCCTGTCAGCCCTTGCCTCGTCGTTTTCAATGCCTTGTGGACCTGTTGCAAGTTTTTGCTATTTATCCAGGTAAGAGGTTCCTCTCCCTCTCGTGTGTTTTACGTTTTTGGTTCTTGGTGTGCTCGTGGTCTGGTTGTGGTTTGGAAGTATTGAAATATCAAAATGTTGGGCGCGCCTCCTCCTTTTGCTATCTTCCCATATCCCTCTCCCTCTGTCCAGATCTGCTAATAGGGGAGCTTGTCTAAAAAACATGGTTTTATTTCCTTTTTGATGAGCCGTTTCATTGTCCAAATAAACCTGTAAAGAACGAGAGAAAGGAATGGAGAAAAATAAGACCATTTTTCCCTTTGGCGCATCGATGTGTCCTGCAACATCATAAACAGTTGTGCCCCTTTGGCGCATCTGTCCCACTTGCAACATGAATAAAACCCGCGCCAATGGCGCACCCATCACGCCTGTTGCATCATAAACTTCTGCACCCTCCAGGCGCGCCTCCTCCATATGCTACAAACACTAGCCTTGCGCCCTCTTTGGCGCATCGACCTTTCTTGTTGCATCGCATATCTATGCGCCCCCTCGGCGCACCCTGCATCTGCGCAACATCAGCTTTATCCGCGCTAAGTACAAAGCTTTGAAAGAGTAAGCGCATTCCCCATTACAGCTGCATCATGTTGTGTAAACCCTTTGTGCACCGCACCAAACTACCTTGGGCACACCAAATGTTCATGCAACGTACAAAATCCATGCGCCTATTGGCGCATCCTATCTCTATGCAACATGATGTTTTCATGCGCCCTTTTGTAAAATGAATCCTGCAGTATTCATGCGCCATGCGCCTTAAGTCTCAAAATCTTTAACTCTTTCTTCTGCTAACATTTCAATGGAAGATCAAATGGCTAATAAAACCTTTTTGGATTGGGTTTCGATTCTTCTTCATGTAGATCAGCAAATAAATTTGAAAGAACATATGTCAACATCCAGCAAAAGACCTACCAAATCCAAAGGAAAGGCCAAACTTACAGAAGAAGAGATGAAATATAAATATCAAAGGGTCAGGATGCCCGAGTCCCAGGCCGAGTGTAGCATGGACGTCAGAGACTCAGAATTGGGACATATTGATATGGAGGAATTCTGGGCTAGAACTCAGAAAGTCACAAGGAGTCCATGGACGGACAAACTGATAGGCAGTGCCTTGCACTTCGCCGGTGGAATCCCAGTCAGCGCCATCAACAATGAATTCTTGATGGTGATTGCCCAATGTTACAACAAAGACACAAGGTGTGTCGTAAATAGCAAGGGCGAGGTAGTCATTAACCTCACTGCCTGTCACTTTGAAGGAATACTTGGCATACCCCACCACCGGCACTTTGTGGCCGTCAGTCAAGCAGATTGCATAAGGCATGGGATGACAATGTAGATCAGTGTATGCAACTAATGAATGAAGTTTACTTGAAAAAAAAAAAGGTAGTAACCTGGTGGCCCCAAATCATCCACCGCACCGACTTCTCAGAGGAGCTCAGTGACACCATTACGTTCCTGAGCAGGGTCTTCAGGCTTTCTGACGCCCATTATTTCCATAAATGGATGCTGCGATACTTAGAGACCATGAACAAGAATATGCCTGATCAGCGCTTCTGCTGGGGAGAAATTATAAGCAGCACAATCTCTGAGCAACTACAACAATTTAGCACAATGGGGACATTCCATATGAACTCCTACGTGGTCTACGCTGCATCATCAGAGAGGGACTATCCAGGCCTGATGCGGAGTGGAGTTTGGCCTCAGGTCAAGATATACGAGTACTACCCGGAATTGAGGCTGGAGAATAGCATCTCCCAATTCACAAAAATTAATGATGTGTTTTTCTATCACATCATCTACCTATTGAGGCCGAATATGACTTATGGTCGCACGACCAAAAGCATAGTTACAGCCACTGAGAAATCGGGGGCCTTGTTCACCCAGTTTCCCACATTCACCTATCTAAGGGCTGCCAACTTTTTAGGAGAGCCAACCAGGCTACCAAGGTATGCTGGGCCTAAACTGATTCTGCTGGAGCTGTCAAGGAAGCTAATCACATACCACGAGAAATGCCTGAAAAGAAAGAAGGGTGGAACTTCTTTCCCCCTCACAGTGGGCCGATACACATGCTCTACCCACCACAATGTGAAGGAAATGTTCGCAGAGCTGGAGTTACTCAATTTGAAACATGACTTCCCAGCCAGGCCTACCTTCGACCCAAGGAGCTGTCTGCCAAGGGTGAAACTCGACCCAATCCACGTCCCTCAGATTGAGGACATTTACATTGACGTCATCCATGAGGTGGAGCTCAGAAGAAAGGATCATTCTCGCCTAGCCTTAGCAGAAATAATCCAATATGGGGTAGCCATTGTCCCCAAAGGCTTCCAAACTACGGAAGATGAAGTAGACAAGGTATATACTGACACAGATGGGGACAATTGGCCCTTTCTAGCCATTGATAGAACTAAAGCCCCTCAGACAATTGAGGAGAGGGTCAAGGAGACTTTGCGTAGGACAGAGCATTGGTGCCGGATGAATGGAATAATCTACCTTGGGGTTGATTTCATAACCTCCCCATTGGGTAATGCACCTCCACGGTCCAAACAACAGCCTAAAGGCAAGGGCAAAGGCATAGAAGGTGAATCCAATGCCATTCAGAAAGAAGCCCCTGAGAGTCCTCCTTCCGCGACACCCGAGCAGGTAATAACTCTGGCTTTGCCAGAGAAAGAAGCAGAAGAGGAAGTTCCAATAGGCCCATCCACTCAGGATTTCGGCATTGCTACAACAACTGAGGTCCCTTCCATCCCTTCTTCTTCTCTTCCTTCCCCTCCTCGAGCGACTCAAGCGACCATCCCTTTGGTCGTGTCCTCTTCCCCTTCTTCTACTATTTCCCCCGCCTCTTCATCTATCTTTTCTTCCCTCATTGATCTGTCCTCCTCCATTTCTTCCCTCATCTCCGAGCTCCCTTCCTCTCCTATGTCTTCCACAGCTGCAGTTTCCCTTCCTTCCATGGGCACTTCTTTGGCTATCCTCTCAATGCCACCACCACGTGTCTCCACCTTTTTCCCCTCTACTACTGCAGCTGCCCCTTCCTCTGTTTCCGGTCCTTCTACTGTGGGTCCAGCTTGGATCTCTCAGCAGCTAAGTCAGCAAAAGAGGAAAGTTCCCATCGCTCCGATGGACTTTTCCGTGATCCCATCTAAGGGGGTGAAGAAGCAGAAGCCTGTCACGCGCTTATCTCAAAGTGCTATAGGAGAAAGAGTTATGGAAATCACATACCCCAATCCCCTCAAAGAGAAAAAGGATCTGTCTCCTACAGATTTTACTATGACCCAAGTCACAATGGGGACATCTTCAGAAAGTCTTTAGGGGGAGGCTCTTTCTGCAGTTGACGCCCTCTGCAAAAAGCTTCAGGAAACCAAGGAAGAGAAAAGGCAACTAAAGGAGCAAAACAAATATCTGCTCCAAGCCTTACAAAAGATGGGTAGTGCGCCTCCCACAACTGCCGCCGAGACTTCTGAGCTTCTCAGCCAGGAGAAAATTAATGAGTATGCCAAAATTGGTGAGCATGGTATGGCCATTTCTGCTTGGAGGAGCCAAATCCTCAAAGACAGCAAAAAAGTGATCGCCGAGTTCTCCGACTTGTACTTGAACATCAGTAAGGCGAATATAGAGCTCCAAGCGTTAGCAGGGCCCATATCAGAAGAGTTGGAACATGCCAGATTGCAACATGAGACCTTCCAACAAATGTTCGACTGTTCAGTCGAAGATCTGGTCAATTTCGGCGTTTTCGGCCATCCAAGGGCCCTCAACAAAATCATGTCCACTTTGGACTATCGGGTGGATCAGCTAGAATTTATTCTAGAAAAAATTGACAAAGTCAAGGAAGAAGCCCTGGATGCGATGCACCAAATGGAATGGATTGTTCTTAATATGTCGCTAGGGTTACTTACTCCTTCCTTCACTTTAAGGAAAGCTGATGAAACCACCCGGATCTTCAAGGAGATCACTTCTCAAGGAACGGGGCCAGATGTCACATTTGACACAGAATCTATCAACAACCTGCTGGTCTGTAGGGACTTCATTGGGTTCCTCATTGAGGCGGAAAAGGACTATTCCAAACTCCCAGAGAAGCTCATAGATGAGCGGGAGACTTGTGAGGTGATAAGTGATAGGCACAAGGATCCTTCCCAGGATCAACTCGGGCCAATAATCAACAAGTTCATGGAATACCGCTCTCAGTTCCATATCTCGTCACCTGAGGAGCAATAAAAGCAGTCCACCCCCTTTCGGCCACAAGATGATGATGACGAATAGCTGCTGCTGCTGCTTCTTCTTCTTCTCCTCCTCCTTCTCTTTCTCTTCTTCGTCTTTCTAGAAATATCTGGAGTATGTTGATGTAAATGATGATGTCATCCATGTTGCATCATGGGATGATGTCATCCATCAAGTTGTAAAAAGTCAACATTACTTTTAGATATTTTGTAAATATCTTTGTAAATAGTTGTTGGCTCCTTTTTGCCTTCTTTTCTCTTCTTCTTCTATAAATACTCCAATATTTGTAGTATTGTGAGATGGATGAATATCTTTCAGATGAAAAATAGAAGTGAAGAAAAAAGACTTTGAGATTTCTTGTAACAGAAGTAAACAGTAATACAAATATTGAGACTTTGTGCTGAATAGCTATGTTATGCATCAGACCTTTCTTATGTTAGATCTGTATGTGTTTATTCTGTTAGATTCATATCTACTTTTTTGTCATTTATTCATCATCAGTATTGCTTTGTTTATTTATGCAAGTAGGTTTGGCTCTGTTTACTACCAATCCCAAAACATAAATCTTCTGACCTTTCTACTTTGGAATTCATTTCTTTTCTTCCTTCGGACCTGCTCTTTCTTCATCCCCTCTTCCTTTCCTTTCTTTTCGCAGTTGGAAACACCCCACTGGGATGAGATCCCAAACCCCCTGAATGCAGAATCTGTGAGACTTGCATAGATTCCTGCTGGTAGAATAGCAATAAACCAGTTTCGCTTTGCTAACTCAAAGAGGGGCTATGCCCTGCACACTGTTGGCTCGTCTATCCATAGATCTGTCCTGGTGACAGATTTTCAGACCAACAAAAACCCAATAAATGTAACACTCAGAACCTATAATAGACATCAGAGTATGCACAGTACACCCTACAATGACAAGAGGCAATAAGAGACAACAAAATAAGAAAAGGATGGATAAATGCATCAAAAAACATAATTCATTACTCCATGAGTTCACATAGTGCATCATCAGGTGGAAAGAGGTAGAAAAATTCCATTATAGAGTCAAGAGAGGAGGCTTAGACTCCACATTCTACCCTAAGGAAGAAAGAGAGAAGGAGGCAAGAGAGAAAAAATGACCAACCTCTTGAAATATGCCCCTCCTTTATAATGTATAGAATAATCAGAGAAGGAGAGAGGGAAGAATTTGAACCCTGCTCCAACCACCCCTGGAAGAGCATTGAAAATCAAACCACCCCTAGAAAGCATAGAAATCCTACTTGAACTCAATGATGGGATTTACTGCAAGACCCATGCTTCCATGTGTTGTTCCTTGCTGGGCAAGAAGGAGGCCCATTCTTCATCATGGTGGCAGGTGGGAAACTTGACAGCCTTGAAAATTGTGGACTGAAACATAATGGTGGTGGGTGAGAATCCTCTGAGAGATTTCTGAAAACATCCTTCTCACTATTTAATGCCAAGTTCCCAATTGAAAGTTATGGCTGTCTGAAGATCAGGTGTTTAACAGAGCTCACAATATTTAAAAGATTTTGTCCATATTTAGGTCCACTTGGCAGCCCTACACATTTTGAAGATTCATAGCCCTTCCTTCTTACTCTTGAAGTTAATGCCGAACTAACACGTGGTGGCTTCCGCGGGCTCCTACTGTGTTTGGGGACTTCCTCTGTATTCTTTGAAATTGGCGGGGTCAAAGAGACACATGTGGAGGTTCAACATGCATGGATCTGCTTTTCTTTGCAGATTTTCCTAAGTTGCCCAATCTTGATTTTCCTTCTGAATCCTCCTATACTTGCTGATGGGCACTAGAAATCTTTTTGCTTATTTGTGGCACACAAATGCAGAAATCTCTTATTTGATTTTAACTTCCGCAACTTTGTTACGCTGATGAGGCACGTGGAATCTTCCACTGACTGTCCTCTTATACTTAGCTTTTCAATGGCCTTCAACCCATTTGTCTTTTGTTAGACCCTTTAGACACATGGAGAGCTTGCACTTATTTGGAGACTCGATACCTTTAGGATTTTATCCTTGGAAGTTGCACCGATTTGACATGTGAGGCATCCGCTAGTCACTCTTATACTTAGTTGATTAAATGGCTGACTCTGTCCCTTTTTTCAATTCTGACATGTGGCGAGCCTCATGCACTTGATTAGGAACCTTCTGCTTTTGGATTTTATCCTTTGGAGTTGTGTTGACTGATGCATGGGATGCTGTGAATTGACCCTCTTTACTTAGTTGACTTTGAATGGCCAGATTTAGCCCCCTTTAGATTCCTGGGACACGTGGCCTAGCCTTACGCTCATTTGGAGACTGCCCCTTGGGTCCTCAGCTTGAAGTTTCACCAGTTGAGGCACGTGGCACCTTATCTATGGCTTCACAACTTTACATTTCCCAAAATTCATCCCTGGGCCCACCACCCCACATTTTCCACTTAGCAAAACAAATCCTTCCTAGGCTTGCGGGCTTGCAACTACAAACTGCGCTTTTTGAGAAAGTGGTAAAATTTCCAAAGTTTCCCCGACGGCCCCCTTCCCCTCAGCTAACAAAGGCCTGACACGTGGCTTCTCCTTAGGCATCGACAGAGGTGCAGGCTTACTTTTATACTTTAGGATTTTTTGAAAAAAAATCCAAAAATTCAAACTACCTTCGGCGACCCGCTTTCCCCGCTTTGACTTGAAACATGGCCATGTGTCCCTTAGTGGGCCTTAGGCATTCTTTTTTTTATTTCTCCACAGGCTCGCACAAGCCCACAATTGTAAACTGTGCTTTTTGCAAAAAGTGCAAAGTGTCAAGATATCTCCCAGCCCCATCACTGTCCACAATTTTCCCATTGGCAAAAAATCTTCCCCAAGCCCGTTGGCCCGCTTTTTGGTAAAAAATCCTTCCAAGGCTCGCCGGCCCACCATTTGCAAAATATGAGGAGTTAGAAGGACTTCTTTATATTTCTAGAAAGGGGAAGAAATTTCCTATCTAATGGAAATGATTTCAAGGGACCTTAAGTGATTAAAATATATGAAAATTTAGATTGAAGCACAAAAAGGGGGAAAATTATGTTAGTTGACAAAAAATAAGTGTGAGCTTATTTTGGTCAACAATTTGGCGACTCATAGGGATCACCTTCCTGCTAGGTGAAATGATCAGTTTCCTTGAAGCATCCATTAGGCATGGATTATTCCTGGTAAACACAAATCTGATCTGAACTTTGAAAATTTGATCCTTGAGCCACTTGGAAACTGCTGGAACTGGAGCTAAACTCACCAAATGCTTAATCCAATGTATTATGCATGAGAAATAAACACCACAACACAATATGTACAAAAACTAGAAATCATACATACCCCAAGTGGGATATATAGAGTGTGCACAAGCACTTCTTCTGCTAAAAGCAAACCTACTCCTACTCCTACACTAACCCTAATAAAGAAAATATAAACAAAACCTGCTACAGGTTAGAGAGAAATAGCTTCCCTTTCTCAAAAAATGGGCAGCCATGTATATGATTTGGCATTGAACATGGCTCTTATAATTAGTTGAAAAACTAACAAGAGGCGGATCTTCCACCCAAATCATCAAGGTATCAACAAACAATGAAAAATACCTCCTCAAGTTGATTGCCACTGGACTCCTGAAGAGGCATTGCAACTTGATCCTTGGTACTTTGATACTCATCCTCATGCTTAGATGTGGCCATGAATTGTTTTGGCTTCTCTCCTTAGCTCTAATGAAACCAAGTACATTATTGGGCACATGTCTGATATAATGGATTTGCCCATGGCTTCTGAATTATTGACTCTAAAAATGGAGTCTTCCTTGTAGACCTTCTTGGGTGAATGGCGTGAGAAGAAATGGTGAAATCTTCCTGGTCTTTGGCACTTCCTCTTCCTATAGGTGTGAATATTTGGAAGATCAAAATCTCCCAACTTTGCTTTAAGAGGCATGTTTGACAAACTACAGGTTGTGCTTGCACGTTTTTCTTCCATGGTAGTAGGTTCTTGTGGTTGAAGGATGAATGATGGAGAAGAAAAAGTTGTCATGTCCACTAGGCTCCTCCATATCAAAACATCATTTTAAGTCTGATAGGAAATCAAACTCTTCGTTGTCCTACTGCAGCAAAGTCTCTACCTTTTGTATGGTGATCTTTCAAATCTGCATCATTTTCACCATGCAAAGCTTCATCCTCAAACATGAAGCTAGTGAGTTCAAATTCCTCTAAAAAAATCAGATTTTTGGAGAGATTGAAGTGGGAGAGAAATCTGTAATCTTCTTGTGCAACCTGCTCATGACTCAGAGCCTCTGAATCTATTTTCTTCACCTCCATATGCTCCTCTATTAACTTGGACTTGGAGTTAAGTTGTTCTTCCTCCTTCATGAATGGTCATTAATCCCATTAGGCCCTTCAAATGAAAGCAAAAATTATTGAATGATGCTTCCTTTATCAAGAAATGGCTTAACTCTGATTTGATCTCTTCTGATAATGATGCTCCTCTTCAATGGGACTTGGAGCTGATTGTTGATGTCTAGTTGTGCACTTGGATTGGATCAACATCTTCTTGAGACAAAGTGCAATCATGGACACTACAATCATGAGAAACATAGATTACTTGATCTTCTTGTTCTTATTCTTGTTACTGTTTTGCTGTAAAATCGACCTTAGCCACCACTAGCTTTTCATCCTTGATCTCCTCAGCAGCTTAACCAACCAGGGAATCTTTTCAATTCCAAATTCAAGAGCCAAGCTTACTAAGCTTTTGATCTTTTCTTCTTTGTTTGGCTCTTCTTCTTGCTTCCCTTGGCTGGTTTTTTAATTTTTATCTTCCCAACATGGATTTGGGAATGCAAGAGGAGGGATAGGTTGGGTTTCGACCGGTTTTTCTATTTTTTGTGGAGGAGAGGGAAGTCTAAATCCTTGGCTCTTGTGGAGAGGGACTTAGGTCTTAGAAGGAAAAAGGGTACAGAAAATAAGGTGGGATGGAATACTAGGAGATGGATAAGAGAAAATAACATGCTTGGGGAAGCAAGTGAAGTGGCTTGGACAATTGACCATGCATGAAGTGGAAAGTGTTGTTGAGGGAGCAATGGAGAGGATAATTGGATGATGGTGATAGGACTTACCCATTGACAAGGCTCCCTGATACTCAAAATTTGCTCATATGCATCAATATCTCTTAATTCCACTGTGCAAGTTGAGGCAACCATTGCAAACATGAAATCTAGCTTCTCCTAAGGGTTATAATGTCTTGGCATAAGCACCGAACCATGGACAAGGTGCCCTGCATAGCCAATTCTTAAACACTTTAATAATGAGGTTTGAGCCCTTGTATTGAACCATGCATAGCCTCCATACTTTGAATCTTCTCTGGAAAATTTGCATTTTCCATGTACCTGATTATCATCATATGCATACCCTTGCTCTTGATAAGCTCAAGAGCCAGATTAGTTTTAGTATTGTTCATGTGGGTAAGCATCATGATTTTGGATTTGATTAAAATGTTGATCTGGAGGGGTTATGAAATACGTTGGAGGTGGAATGTATTGTTGTTGTTGCAAATGTGAGTTCCACGGTGGGAATGAGGCCATGATTGCACAACTTCATGGAATGGGAGAAGACGAAAGATGTGGAAATAATAATGGATGGAAATGAATAGAAAGAAGGTATGTAACTTCAAAGATGGGTTGTTGACTAGACGGAGTTTCCAGATGTGTTTGCATGTGCGTCTAAAGGCTAAAACTTTAACAGGAACACACTAACCTGATGAAATGAAGTGAAAAGTGAAGATTTAGTCCCACCTAGGCGTAACCAAAACTGTTGAGTGCAGAATCACAGCATCCCCGAATCCACCTCAGATCTATTGATAATGAGACATTCTGGTGTGATTTGCATAACATTGGACTCGTATCTCAAGGTGTGGGACTTGTAAAATAGAGATGGGGCTTGGGAGAAGGCTGAGGTTCCTCTTCCTAAACTACCTGCCACAAGCTACTCCAATGCAGGAAAAATAGTTCTAACCTAATATAACCTTTCCAAGGAACTAGAGAGAGAAAGAGGAAAAAAAATAGAGCCTACACTAAAGCGGTGATACACCGGAAAAGGAAGTGGTTGATCACATTCCAATAGCCTTGAAAATGGAGATATTTGAGCAAGAAAATGGATTTTGAGGGAGGTCAAATAGAATCACGAGACCAAAGATGAATTCAAATCTGACCACTTCAAAACTCCAAGAAACACAACTATCCCACCTGCAAGTATGACATCAAAGTATGCACAAAACACCGTATAATGAAAGAGAGGCACGGGGGATAGACAGATAAAACAATGCAAAGGGTCGAGGGACGCATCACAAAAATACAATTTAAAAGACTCCATGATTGTGCACAGACCATTACATCAGTGGGCTTAGAGGCACGAAAATGCATTTTATAGGTGTGAAAATGAAGGTTTAGATCCCAAAATGGTTCTCTCCAATGAAGATTTAACAGAGACATGTGGCAGGCTTCAGAAAAAATGACCAACCTCCTCAAATGATTCCTCTGTATTTTCCATGATATATCAAAAGTCATGAGAGAAAGACAGGGAAGAAGTCAGACCCTGCGTCCACCCACCGTCAGGAAGTTCATTAAATTTTGTCTACAAAAATGATGGGCTCCATTTGGACAAACCCATGTCTTCCATGTGATTTTCCTTGCAGAGCATAGGAAGAAGGTCCATTCACTCATCATGGAAGTTTGATGGTGGGAGACTTGGTTTCCTTGACAAATGCCTTTTCTAGAATATTAATGGTGGTATGTTGTAGCAGGCACCGATTTTTTTCCAATCAAACTCCCTACCGCTTAAATTCAAAACTAGGTGAAATTCCATGGCGTGGCTTAAGGGTTGCAGCAGGCTGCATGAGATATTTCCAACAGAGTACTATCCATAAATTTGTCAAATTTTGCAGCCAATGCACATTTTGAAAGATTGGCCGTCTTCCTTCATACTATTGAACACGTGGGCCCGAAGGGTGACACAACTCTAGCTTCTGCAAAATAGGATCCTTTGCATTTTATACGATAAGTCTTTCATTTGGCGGGGGAAACTATTCCTGACCTAAGACATGCAAAGGCTCAGCGTACATTTCCAGGAGCCCACTCTTGCAACCTTTGAAATTATGTGGATGAGGCACGTGGAAGTCTAAAAATCACTTTTTGCCGTTTGCGGTAGACCTCTAAAATTCCATAACTCTGACAGCCTCACTGACGAGCACATGTGAAGGCCCACGTGGCGCCTAAAAACTTTCCGATTCGGGCCCAAAATTTCCCAGTTTGACCTGTTGGACACAAGACAAGTGGATAACATTTTACACTTTTTTGGAGTCCGCACCTTTGGCATTCTATCCATTGAAGTTGCCTACCAAAAGAGACACATGGAGGATTCATAAATTGCACCTTTTTATACTTAAAGTGCAATTAAATGGGTCCGCAGGTCTATCCCCGCCACTTTTTTTGTATTCGGACTACGTGGAAGACCTTCCACGCTTCATTTGGGGTCCCACTCTTTGGATTTTATCCTTTTGAGTTGTGCTAAGATGCATGTGGCACCTTCCGTGACAATCCTATACTTTACTTAGCCTGCCTCAATGAGACATGCAATTCTTTAGACCTAATGGACTCCCACCACGTGGAAGCTTCACGCTCAGTTTTCGACGACTGCAGCCCTTGGGTCTTGACTTTAAAGTTGCGCCTTTGAGAACAAACTGGCACCTATTCACAGGCTTTGTAACTTTACTATTTCCCAAAATTCATTCCCTAGCCCCGCGTGAGTCGTGCATTTTCCTTTACTTGGCCAAAATAACATCGTTAGTGCCTCGCTTGCAAGCCTGATAACTAGCAAACTGCACTTTTTTGATCTGGAAAGTGCAAAAATTTCGAAAAGTTTCCTGCAATGACCCAGTTCGACCCGCAGCTACAAAGGCCTAACATGTTGCTTCTCTAGGTGGCATTGGTGGAGGTGCGGATTAATTTTATACTTTACGCCTTTTCAAAACAAAATGCCAAAAATTCAAACTCCCTCCAGCGACCCGCTTTCCATCTTTGACTTGAAACATGGCCAAAAGTATCCCTTTGCGGCTCCTTAGGCATTCTTTTTTTTAGCAAAGAAGCTCCATGGGCTAGGCTGGGCCTACAATTGTAAATTTGCACTTTTTAGCAAAAAGTGTCTAAGTGCCAAGATATCTCCCTAGCCCCGCCGGTCCGCAATTTTCCCATTGGCAAAAAATCTTCCCCAGGCCTACTAGCCCGCTTTTGGGCAAAAAATCCTTTCTAAGGCTCGTTGACCCCGCCATTTGCAAAATATGAGGAGTTAGAAGAATTTCTTTATATTTCTGGAAAGGGGAAGAAATTTCCTATCTGATGGAAATGCTTTCATAGGTAACCTTAAGTGCTCTTGAAATATATAAAAATTTAGATTGAATAAAAAAGGGGGAAAATGGTATTAGTTGACAAAAAATAAGTGTGAGCTTATTTTGGTCAACAAACACCCTACCCCTGAAAGTGTAGGGTTCCCCTTAGAAGCCTCATAAAAATTTAATTTACAAAAACTAGGGGGGTGGAAAAATGGATTCATTATTATCGTGCATATTATTGATACCAATTTCCATCAAAATATGAGACATAATGCCCAATGGAGTTATTTTCAAAATGGGATTTTAAAATTTATGGAGATGTCATTGTCATACAATACCTCAAATTATTCGACATGTTTTTATAGATAAAATTGTCAACATATAATTTTCATGGAAAAAATATTTTTTCAAGTTCTTTAGTTGTATGAAAACACAAAAGGATAAGGGACTTATCCACTTTATCACATAATTTCACCAAATTTGATGAAGAATGAAGTGAAACATTATCAAGGAATAATGATATGATATTTTCATAAAAAAAAGCTTAAGAATTTAAACTTTTGACTATATTTATAAACAAGCCTCTCATGTAGAATGCATTAAATACAAGTGGATCTTAAGGGGATCCAATAGAAAAAGATAGAAAATATTTTTAGCCAATTTTAAAGTTTCCAATAGGAAAAATACCTCCTCAACCATCTCTTGAAGACCATGTAAATTCATAATCTATTATAAGCACAATGGAATGAGGGGTGGGAGTGAATCATTACTACAAAATTTTTACTTCAATTAATTATGCTTGTATGATCCATTAAACTTAGCCATTAAATCATTCATTAACCATATGTGTGCTTATCATACATTGTGTAGTCACAAAATTATGCACTTTGGACATTTATATATCCTAGTTTCATACTACTATTTAGAAGGCTCTTGAGTGAAGAAAGTACTTATTAACCCCCATCTTTTAACCATCTTATTTTATTTTATTTCATCATTACCATCCATTTTTAGCCACATGACTAGCCTATTTTGGTCATTTCTTGTAATTTTAGCCTCAACTGGGGTGGTCAGGCTAGTACTAGAGCACCCATGGACGCGTGGTCCCACCATGGGCATCCCTGTCCATTTCACACTTTCACGCCACTTTTTGGGATCTTTCTATCCATTTGACATATTTATTTTTCTTGTGGACAACATTTTGTGGTTGATTATGAAAATAGATCAAGAGAACCCTATAAATATAAACTTATGTGACCATAATGAGGGACTTAGCATCACTTACTACTATCACTCCATCTAGAGTTGCATTCATCTATTACATTAGAGATCACTTGCATCCACATAGCTCCATCATCAACGCTAGGACATCTACATCAAACTTCTTGGGGGGGGGGATTATATTATATTCCATGCACACATTCTATTACATTTTCTACACATGGTTATTGTTTTCTACTTCATAAAGTGTGACTAGCACAAGAGAAACCTAGGGCATGTTCACACTCACTTGCACATAAAAATACATTAAGTCTAAGATGTAGTGTAACACTCATTTACTAGGTCCACCATTGTGGAAGATGAGGATAGTCTGACCCCTTCATATGTAATATTATATTTTAGGGTCTGATGTTTGTTTTGGGGTCTTATAGGTTTTTCTTTCATCTTGGAGTATTAACAACATTAAACGCAGGACAATGAAGTTGATGTGACACACAATGAGAGTTTTTTGAAAAACCTCTGATGCTGTAAAAACAAATTTTAGGGATTTTTCATAGACCAGGGAATCCGCAGGTGCCTTAATCCTCCACCAGGTGCCCCAGTCCAGCTAGATCCTCAAGATCCATCCTTTTTAGGACTTTTGCATAGTCATTCATGCTCTAGTATTTTTAAGTTACCTCTACAACACTTTCTGACAGGCATCTATTATCAAATGAGTTATTTCCTCACTCTCTTTTACATATTAGGCTTACCATTTCCTTTTGCATAGTTGTTTATATTCCTTACATACTTCTTTACTGCATTTATTTACTTTATTTACAGTTGTTTATAGCTTAAATTAACTATCTATATACTACTTAGTCCATTTTTAGTTAATCATTTTGGTGAGCTCGACTCGACCAACATACTTCTAGGATCCTCATTCTTCTTAGGGTTCCTTTAGCATGGATATCTCCATTCATGAATTTTTACTTATTCATCCTGAATTACGAGTTAACTTCATTAATATTTTAATCACTACTCATATTCCTGACAATAGTCATCTAGATGCAGTCTATAATGCCATTGCGGACACGTTCTCTCAACGTATTAATTTCCCATACAATCCTCATGATGACCTCCCTTTTTTTGATAATGATCCACCTTTACATATTATCTCTCACATTTATAATGTTGATGTTAAGCATACTTTTATTGACAATGGATATGAGCTTAATTTGCGATGCATCCTAGAATTCAACAATATAAGCCCAAGTGCGCTAGCACATCACTCAGCCTAGGCTGGGTGCTCACCCAAAGTACGTAAAGGTACCACTCCCCTCTTTATGATTTTTGTTACATGATGTTTAGCATGATGAATAATTTAATCATTCAAATATATGGATAATATATCCTCCTACAATGCTTATTCAGATCTAGATCTAGAACATAACATACTTAAAAGATAACCATAATGGAATCAAGCATGTAATACTGAATTATAACCATGATAACACCTTGTTTTAGTCCATAATCCCCATTATATTAATTACAGGAACTACACAAAAGCTTCCTTACAATCACAATAGTATACGCTCATGCACATATCAGATCTATCATCATAATCTCACTATAACCTAGTTCTCACACCTATATCTATGCTCTCTCTACTACATAGTTAAAATAAATAATCATAAGGGTGAGGAATTTCCCTTCACCATTGATCTAATCCCAAAATAGGTCGCATGCTATTATTAGACATGCGCTGTTATACAAATAGGCTTACTTGCAAGAGTGTTAACAATAGATCTCTCTTAGTCAACTATCAGTTCAAAATTCTATCTTTATCTTGCATTCATGTAAAGCACTCCCTAGTCGATCATCCAAAAATAGCCAGTGTGTGTCATACAAGTCTCCATTCGGTTTGAGTGCTCTGCATGCTATCTCAAAAAATAGATCCTCATCATGAAAATGGATAAGTCCCAAATCTTCCTCTCTCATTCATGCATGATATTTTCCAATTCTCTTGCACCTTTGAATGCGCTCTTCTCTACCGCTTGAACCTTCTGTATTTCCTTCACTAGGTGCCAGATTCTGATTGATAAACATTACCCCACTAGTTTTCATTGCCGATCCAAATATGATTGTCTCTAAAATGAATCAAATAATATAAATAGAAGAATAGAAAGAATTTTGATGAATAAACGAATGTCTTTAACCTACAGTATCTTCTGTTGTAACCTAAATAATCAATTCAGGATATTCTGTTTTCATCTCCACCTCTAAGGTCTTATAGTAATTGAGTGTGGCCTCTACTTTCTCTATAATATCCACTACAATTGAGTCTAATTCATCCCTTGCAATCTCTCCCTTCTCATTTTGTAAGACCAACACAATGCTAGACATGTCATTCATTCTCCCTTCCAACAAGTCCATATTTTGAGCGATGAGTTTCCCAAGCTCATCCAACCTTTCCTTGTGTGGTTCATGAGCTACTATAAGGGCCTCACACTTCTAATTATTAGGGGATAATCATTTTGCATGGCCCAATGTCTCATATTTCATGGCCTTCAGGACTTCATTATCTTCTAAAATGGTCCTGGTCCTTATAATGGCCTCTGACACTATACAAATATTTAGCATTTGATATTCCTTCTTTATCTCCTTCTATAAGCTCTAAAGCCATCCTTCATATGATGCATTCTTCCGCATCACTGAAGCCTTTTCCTGCTTTACTTCATGTGATGTATCCTTTGGTTATGGCATGCACATAGGTTCATCTTCAAGTACTAATTCCACCAATGTACTTACATAATGTATTTCTGAAGGAAACATCTTGGGTACCTTTGGCTCTAAGTGTGGCCTAGCCTTCATGACATTGTCACAAATCTCCTCTGTTATGCTGATAAACACAATGTTCTTCTTCTGGGCCAAGTATCTTTCCTTCTTTAGGTGCACTATTTCCTCATCCTTAGAATTGATCTCCTCCCTTAGCACCCTAATTGTTGCATCTTTATCCATATTCCGTCATGTGACCTCTGTTGAGACCTTCACAAAAGCATTGATTATTTTCTCATCTAGCATAACAGTAGGCTTTACTGTTATGTGTCTGGCCTGAGGTGTATTTTTCAACCTCCTCAACACACATGACTCCTCAAACACATCAAATTTTTGTTCATCCATGTGTGTGTGCATTGACCATAAAAATTGCTTCCTTGTGCACACGGTTGCCATATATTCATCAATTAACACCCATCCATACAACTCTTTTGTGTCATTGTGCTCTGGAAATGGGGGTAGAAAATTTTAACTGCCCTCGGCATAGCCCATGGATAGTGGAATATACTCCTCAATTGTTCTTCTTTATCTAGGATGCTTTGGAACTTGGGCTTTAAGATTTGGACTTGTGATGTTATGTCTTGAGAAGTCTCAGTTGATGTCTCATCTGTCCCTTTTTCTCCCTCTTCTCCATCCTTCATTTCTTCATAATTTCTTTCTTCCAAATTCTCTGGAGGTGTAGGATAATTAGGCACACTTTCCTTTGACTATTTTGCTCCCTCATTTAGCTTTAACTTCCTTCATCTTTTCAAAGTTGTCTCCTTTTGTGGAGAGAGTCAAGGTGATCTATGCACTATTTGCAGAGTAGCACCTTGGGTCCTTGTTCTTCTAAATACTCTCTTGAAATGGAGCTCTCCTTGGAATACATCCAAGTCCTCATCATCTTACTCTTTTTCCTGAGGTGGTGTACTTGCACACTTAGCTTCATCCTCATTTGGAGGCTATTACCTACCTTTATGTTCCAAACCACCACTATCTTCATGCTCTTCCTCTTCATCATTCACCCAAATTGTTTTTGTGGGCTTAGGCACTGGAATATTTTATTTTGTATGCCTACCTTTTGGTTGTCCTAGGAGCATGAACTCATTCTCCACATACTTAGTGTTCTCCAATTTGGGTTTGAGTTGCAGGTACACAAGCATTGCTCCGATTTCTCCAACTACCAAGCTTACAAGATTCATGCTTATAATATTTGAAATAAGTCTTTCAATGTATGGATTACACCTTGGATATACATACTTCTTCCTCAGAGTGTGGTAGTCACAATCTACCTTGTCTTCATTGAATGTTAGGAATTGCACATCTGAAAACTAGTGAGTTGATTCCTAGAAATACCTTGCTGTGAAGGCATACGAAAGTTTACAACATGGGATCCAATCTCCGTCCTTCGTCACAAATTACATGATGCAAAAATGTTGGTATATGGAAAACTAAACTGCCTTACCTACCATCAAAGGTAAATCCTTGTGTATGTGCCACTCTTCTTCAAATATCATGCGGAGTTTATGATACCACATCCCTGCCCTCTACTTGAATAGTCCACTCATTGATCCATCACATAAGTACTTGTCAAATATTTTTTTAGGTGACTTGTGTTCCGTGGGGTATTCCCAAATCTTCTCCTTTGGCCCATTAAGTACCCTAATCTCCATAAATACTAAAGATAATAGTACAACACCAAAAATTATTCTGTTACCTATCTGCGCTTCTTCAATGATTGTCTTTAATATGTGATCTGCAATATTGTAGACCACTCCTTGAGACATTTTCTTTGTGACATGTAACCACATTATGTTTACCTACGACCACATTCCTTGGTCATTCAAATTCGTTACAAGATGTGCAGCTGCCTACACTATTGGGTACTTTTTTAATTTATCATTTTCCATGCCGCGTGGACCCTTGGTATACCCCAGATCCTTCCTCATCTCCAGGATTGCAAATTTATCTTTTAAATCACTATCCAGATCCAACCCTAAGTCCCTTAGTCCTATCACTGTTGAAATCAAAGCAACTGTGATTCTTACCCTCCATCTGGGGAATTAAAAGAAGTCCTTATCGACTCTGCTCATCAACCACCAATATAATTGTTCATAAATTCCAAAATATGGTAGCTCATACAGTTGGTAGACCCCATTATACTTCATCTACTTTTCACTTGCATCATCGTATACCGGTATATACTCTTTCATTCACTTTTTCATTTTCATTCTCAGCAACACATCAAGATCCTTATTATTATCTAATGTTCGATGGCTGTAATCATTGATTTTACATTGGTAGATGTGGGAATCCCATTCTTGTCCCATAATCATGCCCTCTAGATACTGCATTTATGAGAAATTATTCTTGGGAGTAATTTCTTCTTCCACTTCAACCTTCTTCTTCCCTTTATCTCCTACTACGGGTGAGTTCTTCAGTGCCATTTGAAAAAAATCTCTCTTTTCTTCCTTCTATAATCAAGAAAGTCAAAACCCTAGTTTAAATCTTTGTTCCCTAGTAGAAATTGTGTGCCCTAGCTCATTTATAACGCATGTTTCTCACTCAAACCCTTCTCTTATGGGAATGTAAGCTTCTCTTGTGCAAAACCCTTCTTACCACATCTGGTTTTACACTCTTCGCACCTCAACATGAATGCTTGGCTCATTCAAACTTAACTCATTTAAAATTATTGCAATTTGAAATGGTAAAAATGAATTCACATCCTGTCCTTATATAGAATTTTAAAAATTTAGTGCATTTATTGCTTCTCCACCTATCAAAAATCCTCTCATTAATTGACCATTTTCATTATTTCCATGTGGTATATCTTCACACCCAAGCTATAACCTTCTAGTGTGCCCTTCTATCTTTTGGTTGTAGACTTCTCTTCAGTGTGCTTCCATACACGTGAGTACCTCATCACTGCGCCTTCCACTAATATTCTTTTCGGCCCCTTCTTACCTCGCATTATACTTTTGCCTTCATTCCTCTCTATCTATGGTCCTCGTGTCTAGAAGAAATATCTCTTGTTTTTCAATTCTCCACCCTTGAATAACACCCGTAGATAGTTCCTTTCATGTGTACTTATTCTCAACAGTATTGTACCTGGATATCAACAACCTACCCAACACTAAGGGTATGTGCAGTTCTCTGCGCATAAAAATTCTTCAAATAAGAATTATCTTCTGGCACGTAAATGTGCTTATTACACAAACACACCAAATTAATTGACAAATCATAGTGACAAAGAAGAAAACACATTAAGGGAATGCATAATTGAAAACCTAATCTAAATGGAAAAACCACCTTATTACAAATTCCAGGAAGACTTATTTATGGTAGGGCTTCAACCTACTCCTGTTGAAGTAACTGAGTAACTATATTCCATCAAGTTTCTCTAATTGAAAAGGGCCTGATTTGAGTATGTAAGTGATATCATAAAACCCCAACCAATGTACCTTGAGTTTACCTAGATGGCGTAGAAACTTAGAATCATAAAGGAGCACAATGTGTCCTATCTCCAACTTCTTATCCCTAATGTTCCTGTCATGCCATGCTTTCTGCCTGGACTTCTCTTTTTTTTACTCTAACGTGCTATGGCTCGTCACTCATCCAACTTGATTAACTGGTCAATCCATTCTTCTAATGCTTTCTCATCAGCTAGACCTCCGGCACACGTTATATGTAAAGAAGGTAACATATATTCCATAGGAAGAACTAATTCTACGCAAAACACTACTGAAATGGTGTGGCTTTGTTTAACCTTTAATATGTTTTCTGATATGCCCAAATTACTATAGATACTTTATCATTCCAATCCTTTCTTCAACATCACATATTTTTGTCAATGACTAGCTTAAAATTTTGTTGAAAGCCTCAATAGTTCCATTTTCCTAAGGATGATAAGGTGTAGTCTTATGGTTTGCAATCATGAACTCATTGAATAAAATTCTAGTTGTCTCATTACGAAAATATGTGCCCCTATCACTGGTTAAAATTAAATGACATCCATACCTTTTAATAATATTGTCTAAAAGAAACCTGACTGCTGTAGATGTTGTACAATCCTTTGTAAGTGCTACTTCTACCCAGCTTGTCAGATAATCTGTGTAAGTTATGATGTAACATAATCCAGTTTTACGTGCAGTTGGTGAAATAAGACCCAAAAAATCTATAGCCCATTTCTCAAACGGTCCTACACTAGTAATGGTTCTTAGAGGCATTTCATCTCATTGACCTAGTTTCCCAAGACGTTGACAATGATCACAAGCCTTACAAAATTCCTTACAATATTTATATAGGGTCTCCCACCATAATCCAATGAGTAGAATCTTACACCTAGTGGCATTACCTACATAGTGGTCACTTACAATACCACCATGAGATTCTTCCATAATATCCATGCGCTCATGTTCTAATAAAAAATGGTACAATACTTCATCCTGACCTAATTTGTATAGGTCACCACTAATTAACATATAGGGGGCTACACATATAGCAAGTTGTTTCTTCTCCAAGGATTTCATTCCTTCTGGTGTCATCCCTATTCTTAGAAAGACAACAATATCCTATAGTTCCGATGGCACTCATTATAACCTATATGACTATTCATCTGGCATGGTATCTTCAATCTCCTGTGCTTCTTCTCCTTACTATATTCTTGATAGATGGTCTGGTCCAGAATTGATTTTCCCTAGTTTGACCACAATTGTGAAACCAAATTCCTGAAATAATATCACCCATCGACATATGTGCCCTTGTAGAATAGGCTTGTTTACCAAATACTTCAATTCCATGTGATTTGTATAAAAGATAAATGGTGTAGCTAGTAGGTACTAGCAGAATTTAGGTAGCACATAGATCATTGAAAAAGATTCGCGCTCTCTAGTTGTGTAATTTTGTTCTACATGAGTCAACTTTCTACTAGAAAAACAAATAGGATGATCTATAATACCTTCTCTAGGTTGATCTAATACCACACCAATGGTCATGCCAGAGGCGTCAACATGTACATGAAATGGTTGGTCCCATAGGGAAAACACATAATAGGCATGGTAGTAAGTTTTTCCTTTAACGTTTCAAATGCGCTCTGTTGTATTTCTCCCCAGTAGAACATACCTTTCCCTTTCATTAACTCTTCCAATGGTGTGGAAAATTTGGCATATCCTTTAATAAACTTCCTATAATATCCTATATAACCAAAAAATTTTCACAACTCATTTTGACTAGTAGTCTCTCTTAGGCCTAGAACGACTAAAACCTTGGTTAGATCAACCAACAAACCTTCCTTGTAGATTATGTGTCCTAACAGTATTTGAAATGGTGTAGCAAATATGCACTTCTTAATGTTCAAAGAGATACTCAAATTTCTACATCTTTCAAACATTATGTGTATATTGTCGCAATGATCCTTAAATAATCCATACACCGTCCAATCATCTAAATAGACATGTAAGAAGTTGTGAATAAAGTCCTTGAATACTTGAAAAACTATGCGTGAAAATACAATAGGCACATTTTTCAAACCAAAAGGCATTATAGTATAGGTTAAGCTACCCCATTCCATACTAAATGTAGTATTTTCCTGATGCTCCTGGGAAATCCTAGCCTAATGATACCTAGAGAACGCATCCGTAAATGAATAGATTTTGTTCCTTGCAATGCCTTATAGTATTTCCTCAATGAACGGTGTGGGTAAGGGATCAGTCCCACATGCAACATTCAGCTCCATGTATTCCATGCAAATCCTAATCCATCCATCCTTCTAGATACTGATCACCATTGGCCTAACCCATTCTAACTCATCAAGGGGCTTGATAATTCCAAACTTCAATTTTTTTTCAATCTCTTCTTTGACCTTTTCACGCAAGTTGGGGTTCATAATGTAGGGTCTCTTTCTAATTGGGTGCACACCCTCTTTAAGATTTATCTTCATCTCCCCTAATTAATCATGCACACCTTTAAGTGCATGGTACCCCCTAGGGAATAAGTTATGATAATCCCTTAGTAACTCTATGATTTTTTCCACTTCAGAGTCTGACCAATAGTCCCCAATTACGGTTTTATTAGGCTCAGCATCAAAACCAATATTCACCCTCTTTGTCTTCATAGGTTCATGATAGGCGTGTGTGGTTGTATCTATATTGTCTAATACCTCACGCCTACCTGTTGAATGGTTTACATCCAGATTTTCTACTTCCTCGTCATCCACTAAGTAGACCATTTTTCCTTTTTCTTTCTCAAGGAAAATGCGTTGAAGTAGTGCTACATCAGCCTCTGTTTCTTCAACAAGACACGCTCCTGAGTCCCCTTTATCAAATAACTCCTGAAGGAGTTATTCAGCCTTTGCACTATCTCCCATAGATAAGTGATTTATGAATTTCAATGATTCATCCACCAGAGGCTTTATAGAGAAGAAGTGAAACATCTGGGCCATTCCTACAATTAAATCCTACCAATTTCTAGTCTCTCTATGGAGTTATACATATACATACCAAGCACGCGTGTATCCTTGTAAAGTGGAATAAAAATTTTGCACCCATAGCAAAGGTGGTAAAGCTTCCTGCCATTCTAACCATAGTCTCTCAAATTTCTGAACATGGTGGTGAACAGGTTGATTACCATGATAAGTAAAAATTTGAGTAGGCACATTTCTCCTGAAGAACCTAGTAGCAAGAGTGATCCTAATTTCATTCCATCCTACAAGATTATCCTTTTAGGCCACCCACCAGCATGTTACTGTCCCACATATTGTATATGCAAAAATAGTTCTTCATTCCAATGGGTCTAACAATTTTTCCTCCATGGCACACATGAATATCATAGGATCTCCTTCTATGCTGTAACAAGGTACCAAGTTGTTACCTATCCTCTTGATATAACATGGTTTTCTGCCTCTAGGAAATATGATTTTTATTTCATGCCCTACCAAATCATAAGTGATATGATCCCAATTATCACAAGCAAAAATTGTAGTATCACTAATAGACTGTGCATCCTCCCACTGAATTATTCCTTCTTTAGATGGCTCAAGTACTTCTGGATCTCGGATGACACATACATAAATTTTTTTCATATCTTCTTCACTTAAGGGCTCAACATAGGGTGTATATTTTCCATATATTAAAGGGATAATAACTCTCTCCTCCTTGTTTTCAAAAATGATATAACCCTTGTTGAACCAAAGATCAATAGTATTTGCATAACACTAAGGATGCCCTAATAGAGCTGGGAAGCTATCTGAATCTACTAGCACTAAAACCTCAAAATCTCCAGTGAACTTGGCTCCTTGTATGGTAATGGATGCATCTTTGAAAACTCTGATGGGAGTGGCCTTAGTCTGATTAACAATGAACAATACATTAGAGGATGGTTGCAATGGGGTTCTTCCCATTTGTACCGATGCATCTAAGGTAAGAAAATTGACTTCCACGTCTGTATCAATCAATATATTACTCAATAGCCACCCATCCACAACAATATTTAGAGTTATTTCCTTGTCATAATCTAGGCTATGAGGGGGAAGATTCACATGCAGGATTTGTTGTCTATTATCCATACTTGCACGCGGAGTGTTTCCCTTTAACCAATCCCCTAACAATGGAATGATATTTTCCTAGCACAAGATTTTACACACTTCTCTTAAGTCATCTATATCAGTTTGGACCATCTCTGATACTTTATTTTTCTCCATCTTCCGTGATTTCTCTTTTAAGTATTGTATCTCACCCTAAAGATTCATGAGAACGTACATGGTTTCCTGATATACCTCCTTCTGATGGGCATGATCTAGGTACTGTGCATGTAGAACCTCCTCCTTAGTGATGGTAGTAGGCTTCTGCTGTAATGTTTTTATGGCGCATGCTACCTCAGCATAGGTCATGATCTTCACTTGTAACGCCTCAAACTCTTCTTCAAATTTAGGCATCCACTGATTTTCAATAGTGTGTTGTGTCCCATGTCATTTATCAAAGTTTTAGGTATTAATACTCATGAAATTAGTCCCTCTAGTGTTTTAATGCTTTCCTATGATGGTTCCATTTATCCATGTTTCAGTCACATCAAATTTCCCTTCACTGTTGGTCCTAAGACTGCCCACACTATCTTTTTTGTTGTTAATTTCCTAGTTTCCTATAACTATCTACTTTGAAGGCCATGGCTTCATGCCATGAAAGTTGTCACTTCTATTTTCCATAAATTTGCTAAATTCTTACATGAGGGCATGGAGTATATCATTTTTCATGACCGTGATCAATTTTAGTATTGTGATTGGGATCCTAATACTAGTCTTCCTATCCCACTCACAAATACCACAAATTATCCCAAACTTATGGATGAACCACCTCACTTTCCACCCCTTGAAAGTTCCATTTGTATGACAGATGTAGTTTCTCCAATGCCACCTACTCTTACTATTTATATTATTCCTTATCAAGGGCCCTTCCAGTCTATGAATGTTAATCTATCACATGCACCTCCACATGAATTCCCTACTTTAGCATGCCCACTATTCACTTGCACACTTTTCATCAATCATTCATATTAGGAACACATTCCATTTGAACCTAATTCACCAGAAACCATATGCACACACACGAGATTAACTTGATTAGGATTTTCTATTAATGACATCCATCCTCCACCTTATGACCCTCATTTATATCATGGGTTGGTTCATGTTACGACTGCATATGGTCTCTATGTAATTCACCTTGATGTCTTTCTTGCACGTACTCTTACTACTTCTCCAATCACATTATGACGATAAGGGATTGATTATATTGGTAGTAGTCTAGATCCTAATCACATAGATATATCTTTCCCCATGCATTTTGGATGAATTTTCATATCTAATAGTTATTTTCTAGGTTATACACAAAATCTTACTTGTTGGTATGTGCATGGATGTCCTCTTCCTCTATTAACTAATGAGAAATGTATCATGGTTGTGTAAAACTTATTCCTCAAGGGCTCATTGTGTGATCAACCAAACACTATTTCTTATCAAGTTACTAATGCTTATCCATTTGATTATGAACCAAAGGACGAAGATCTTCTTGATGACTTTACATGATATTTTTAGACACATTCGAGGGGCATAACATCTAACTTCCCCCTTTTTTCTAGCATATTTACATAGTTATACACTATTTTACCCCCACATTGTCTTAGCATAGTCACATTCACTATACATTCTAGTGCTATTACTTGATGACACACTCTTGTGCTTCTATTCACATTTGACTGTTGAGGGATTACTACTACATTAAACCACACACACTATAATCTAGGCTTTACATACCACATCTATTCACATATCACATCATACACCGTACACCATACATTTTTTGTGTTCTTCTGCAACATTGTGTCATTTCCAAATTCATACATCATACATTATACTCATTCTCACATTATGTGCTTTACATCATACACTATTAGGGTGTTTATGCATATTCTTTCACATCTATACATAGTCGTATACCATACATCATACACTATGCATCCTAATGTCATAAATATTTCTATATACTACACTAGTATTCATCACATATGAGTCTAGAATTACATTCATCCCTACATGATGCATTACTCATCTATCTACATGTCTTACACTACATGATTATACATTACATTTTATACATTCTACACATCTTGCATTTGTATTCTACACATAGCGTATTTATACATTCTACTCATCACATGGTCATAACATATATTTCATTGTTTTCTATGCACTACACTCAGTACCCTATGACACACTTTAGTTCATTGGTCCATACTCGACTGCCGAGGGTTTACAACTCAAATAGACCTTACATTCATCACACAGTTATCATTCGACCTTTCATCATGTGAAATTTCCAGCTTAGTGACAGACGCTTTAGGATAAATCATCATGTATTCTATCATTTTGTAGTGGTATACACCTTATGTAACATCACCACTCCCTCCTTTAATCTTATAGTGATATACACTTAGGGTAGGGATAAATCATCACTCATCCATTCATCTTATAGTGATATATTCTTAGGCTAAATCATCACTTATATGTTCATCTAGCCATGATATGCACTTCATCTATAGGTTTCACACACATTTCATTTCTAGGTCACATCTCACCACTACACCTACACCTTCATCACAACACGTTAGATAAAAACTGCTACTCAACCATTTTGAGATGACGCACTCTCATTTACAGTTCATTATTGAATTCTGAGGGGGAAAAAAATTGAACCTCTACATACACTTCCATTCACTCGAGGGGCACGCAAATCCTATCATTCCATCTTACATTCAATTCCATCCATCCATAGTATATTACATTGGCTTGGGGGAATTTACTATTGTTTACTAGTGTTTTACATGATCAATTTACTACATATGTTAGATTGATTTCTTATATGTCATTATCTATACCATTCACACATTCACATTCATGCCTTTGTCTAGTTGTGATCACAGATATAGATCCTTCACATGCAACATGGATGCTCACCTTCTACCCTTCCTACACTGGTCATTGAGGGCATACCAATTTATCTCTAACAGGTGTTATTGTTTCATTTTGTACTTAGAACTTTACATTAATTTCTTATTCATTCTTTGACATATTGTTTCTTTCTCTAACATGCCTATGGGTGTTCCATGTGTAGTAGTTTTTTTGTAGGATTATATGTTTCCATGTTACTTCGTGTTCACTTGTTTTTTACATTGTCTACTTTATTTGACTTTTGTATGCGGGCCTTGCCCTATGTTTAGTGTGTACACTTTGTTATCTATGGCCATGATGGCCTTATGTGTCTTACAACATCATGAGTGATGTTCGATGTTTGTGACTAACTTTGTGTGGATTACTTGTTTTCTTACAAATTTATACTACTGTGCTTGGTAGTTTTTACATTGCATGCATACTTTACACTTGTTTTCTACATGCATGTGTTTTCATACTAACACTTGTTTTGGATATCCATCCTTGTTTGTGTGTGCCTTGGTTTCTACCAAGTGTATTCCCTTCCCCCTGTAAGGTATAGATACATAGTACATTTCGTTGGTCCTGTTTTGGGGCCGCATTCTCCTATCAACGATGTCACATGTGTCCCCAAAGAGGGGGGCATCATTTGGGTTTCTTCTACATATTAACACAGAGATTATACATTGGTTCGGTTCAGTTATATATGATGAGTGGGTTCAGACCAGTTTATGATACCCATATATAGTGGATTTTAGAGGACATGGTCTCGTTAGCATTTTGGGAAGAACTTAGAGGATTGGAGGCTACAGTGGGTGTGCCTTTCTATAGTACTATAGTTTTTGGCATCAGATCACCCAAAAAATAAGGATGATACATAGATCTCTTCACATACATTCATGGAAGTATTTAGATTTTGGAGGACACATAACATTTCCTCCCTACACTTCTTCATCCAAGGTGGCGTGTGATCACCCAAAAAACTCATAGTAATTTATATCCTTCTACACTCTTTATCTCGACATGGATCAGGTCCAACCGTATGAGAAATAAGTAGTCAAATTAGGGGCAACAACAACAACAATGTGATAAAAAATACTTTTCAACATCACATGCTTTACTAACCATGTAGGTACATTACACACCATAGTAGCTACACACACATTTTCCCCTAGGTTCAATTTCATCATTTTTTTACTGTGCATTTTTCATCTTTAGTTTTCATGCTCCTCCATATTTTTTTCATTCCATGCTTTGTATAGTTATTCAGTGCGTTTATACTACACTCTTCATAGACATAAGGTATGCATCTCTATCTACTTTATGTTACTAATATTTCATCTCACTAGGGGGAAAAATGTAGTCACAAAATCATGCACTTCGTACATTTATTTATCCCAGTTTCATACTAATATATAGAAGGTTCTTGAGTGAAGAAAGTAATAATTAATCCCCATCTTTTTGTCCATCTTGTTTTATTTTATTTTATCATTACTGCCCCTTTTCAGCCACATGCCCAGTCTATTTTTGTCATTCCCTATCATTTTAGCCTCAAATGGGGTGCTCAAGCTAGTATTGGGGTGCCTGTGGGTGCCCTGGTCCCACCGGGGGCTCCCCGGTCATTTTCAAACTTTCTTACCACTTTCTGGGATATTTCTAGCCATTTGACATCTTTATTTTTCTTGTGGTTGGCCTTTTTGGGGTTAATTATGCAATTATATTAAGAGAAACCTATAAATATAAAGTTACGAGACCATAATGAGGGACCTAGGATCACTTACTACTCTCACTCCATCTAGAATTACATCCATCTATTGAGTTAGAGATAACTTTCATCCACATAGCTCCATCATCAAGGCTAGCACATCTGCATCACACTTTATATGGGGATGGATTCTATTCTATTCCATGCACACATTATATTACATTTTCTACACATAGTTATTGTTTGCTACTTCACAAAGTGTGACTGGAACAAGAGCAACCTAGGGAATGTTCACACACACTTTCACATAGAACTACATCAGCTCTAAGATGTAGTGCAACAAGATCAGTTAGTAGGTCCAACATTGTGGCCGCTGAGGACAGTGTGACCCCTTCATATGCATTATTTTTTTTTAGGGTTTGATGTTTGTTTTAGGGTATTATAGGTATTTATTTCATCTTAGAGTGTTGAAAAATTTCAATGCATGACATCGAAGATGAAGTGACATATAATAAGGGTTTCAGAAAACCATTTGACATTGTAAAAACTAGTTTTAGGGAATTAGCATAGACCAAGGAACCAAGATTATAGACCAGGGCATCCGCAGGCAACTTTATCCTCCTCCAGACGCCCCGGTCCAACTAGATCCTCTAGATCTATCCTTTTTGGGACTTCTACACAGTCGTTCCTACACCTAAATTTTTTAGTTACATTTATGACACTCTCTAACAAGAATCTATTATTAGCTAAGTTCTATCCTCACTCTCTTTTGCACATTAGGATTAGAAATTCCTTTTGCATAGTTTTTTAAATTTCTTACATACTTCTTTAGTGCATTTATTTACTTTATTTACAATTGTTTATATCTTAGATTAACCATCTATATACTACGTAGTTAGTCCATTTTTAGTTGATCATTTTGGTGAGCCTGACTCAACCTATGTACTTCTAGGATCTTCATTATTCTTAGGGTTCCTTCATCATGGCTATCTCCATTCATGAATTTTTACTTATTCATCCTAAATTACTATCTAAAATCATTAATATTTTAATAACTACTCATATTCCTAACAACACTCATCCAAAAGTAGTCTATAATGCCATTACAAATGTGTTCTTTCAAAATATTACTTTCCCATCTACTCCTCATGATGACCTTGCTACTTTTGATAATGATCTGACTTTGTATATTATCTCTCACATTTATAATGTCGTTGTTAAATTTACTTTGATTGACAATGGATATGAATTTAATTTGTGTCCCATGTCATTTCTCAAAGTTTTATGTCTTACTATTCATGACATTAGTCCTTCTAGTGTTTCCACCTCACCAGGGGAGTCATCTTACTTAGGTGGACATGGATCTAGGTGTCATCTTAGTTATGACAGATTCTCTTACAGAATCTGTCATATGTGTAAGTGTGTCATAGGAGTTACATTCCCATTTGGGAAAGTAACTCCTCTTCTCCATTATGGAGGAATCTTCTCTTACATGGGAGTTACACATTCACTCCCCTATATGTACACCATCTCTTTTGATCTATGTTAAGCCAATACAAGCTAAGATAAGGCTTCCATTCCACTCCACTTTTCGAGTCTTGAGCTCTCATATGCATGCACATTGCTTTACAAAGCTTGCTTGCTTCAATCTCGCAATTCCTACACTTTGGTTAACTGCAACTATTCGATGCATCGTGAATTCCTTCCAGGTCTTCATCCTACACTCCTTAATTGTATCAGAGTGTGGGGACCAGAATCACGTTGCTCACCATCGTTGCTCCACCGTGTAGTTGCTTGTGCAAGCTCCCACTTTTGCATGTGCTCTACTTGCACATTTTGAGATTCTGTAGGGTGTATTTTTTGGGTGTTTTTTACTCTTCAGTGTTCAATGGCCTTGTATGTGTGCTTTGGAGGCATTTTACGCAATGTTCATGTTTCAGCATATGATAGGTTTGAAGGTTGATAGCTCGCTCTTCATTTGATCTTCTCGTGTTTCACCGTGCTCAGGAATGTTGGTGCATGTCATTCAGACCTCTTTGGATTTGGCTTACACGTTGCACTCCATTGCATTGGTCTACTCGTACATTGTGAATACCTTGGCCTGTGTGCATCATGTGCTACCTACAAAATTGGCTCCTTCTGTGCCTGCTCGTTGTTCCATATACACTGCTCCATGTTTTTTAACGTATGTTACGATCTGAAATGGTAGTTACAGTCTTACCTGCACTTTGGATGTATTAACTCAAGCTCCAACACATTTCATTCAAGTCTCGTCAGCCGTGTGATGGCTCGTACCTGACTATTCATTCAAACTGATGCAACTAGTGCCAGCATGTGGATCTAGTTCCTAACAACTCAGCCATTTTGGTGTTTTTGGGGTCTTCATTCTGATCTGCTAGCTCTCCAGCATGTGGATAATATTCACTCCAGTGACCTGAGCTCCAAGTGGTTTCCTTGGCACTGCTAAGATTAACTGTCCTGCTAGAAACTCTTACTGGATGTTTTTTTGCACACTCACCAACCTGCATTGAAAAGGCTAGTTTCATTTAAAACCATGTTTGGTTAACCTTTTAGTTCGTTGTTACTGTGACTGTGCTACTCAACTAGCTTGACTGGTTCGCTACTGCCCTCAAGACCCATTCCACTGTCTTTTGCTCATCATTCAGGTTTTTTGGTGACTGCTATCGCACGTTCAAACGGCTCCCTACCTCTGCATTGATCTAACTTGTGCACCGAACTCTAAGTCGTTGTTTGCTCCATGTAAACTTGTTGTCTCCACAATCTGCTATTGTTTGAACGTGTTTGGCATAGCTGTCCAGGTTACTGGACAGAAGACCCCTCCAGTTTGCTAACCGTTGAATAATATTTCCTAACACAGTTTCTGTAATGACCTCTGTTGAAACGGCCCGCTACGTGGGCAATGGTGTCTGACTCCAGTCTGTAACACCACCACGTCCAGACCTCTCCAATGGCTCCATCAACTCTCTTGAGCCATTTCACTACAACTTCAACAGTCTAATTTACAGGCCACTGCCACAGATTTCCATGTGGTCTAACAGTTTCAACCTGCAGCACTGGGCACGTGGGCTTGTACCTGCAACACCCTCCAACAAACTCACTTGAACTACAGATCTTTCACTCAATGTGGGCCCCCACCTCCTTTCTACCTTCTTTTTAATTTTTTAAGTTGTTAAAAAAAAACCTTTTTTTAATCGTTTTGAGCATTAAAATTTGGGGTTCATTGGCATTGTAATAAGTTTTAGGTTGTTTTTTGCTTGTTATTAATATGGCCTTCTATTCGCAGTGTCGAAGATGGAGGGCGAGGTCTGGGGTTGGCAAGAGGCTAATACCCTCCTCGCAAGCAAAAACAAACCCTATGTCTAAAATTTGATGTCCGTTTCCAACGAGTATCCACATGATACCCTTTGCACCCGTTTCAATGCAATTTTTTAATGCAGTTTGCAGCATCTAGTGTACTTTTTCCATCAGTTGCGGGAATCATAATTATGCCATAACTTTTGACTCGCTACTCATTTCTGAGTGCTTCCTTGGTCAAAGTTGCATGATTTTCACACTTTATGTGATGGCATTGCCAATTTTTTAAATGCACTACTTTTATAAAGTGCCGCATTCTGGGGGGTTGCTTGTACTCTTGGGCCTACACACGCAGATGCATTATCGGCTGAGTCCGACGTCTTGCTTTTGTGCATCTTGCATTTTTTCATCATGGAGAGTGCTCTTTCCAGACGTGAGCATCCTAGGATTGCCTTATAGCCTCCGCCACTTCTCACCGGGAGAGAGACCTATTCAGCTTGGTGTGCTTCCATGGAACGTTACTTCACCCACGAGGGTCTTTACCCTTCTTGCTTGGGCCAGTTCCTGCACCCGCTGATCATCGTCATCTAGAGGACTTCCTCGACACTTGTGACCATGTCTTTGGTCACATGATGATGCATGTCTCTCATTCTCTTTGGTTTCACTTGGCAGACTCAGATCCACCTCACCATGTCTAGAGCATTCTTTCAGTCCCTTTATGGAGACCCTTCACATACTGCACCCGCCATCATTGCTGCTGTTGATTCAGTCATCTCCTCCATTTCTTCGTGTGATGACAGTTCCACTGACACATAGGCTCACTTGGTTCTACTTTTGATGACAAGGATTGTGCATCCAGTTCTGATGTCGAGAGTACTACAGAGGACTCTTCTCCTCTTTCTCTCACTATTCCAGACATTGTTGTCACCCCCCACATCTCATCAGATATCAAGCAGTCTTCTACTCAGTCTCACATTGTCATTACACCAGCCTCCTTTCCACTTCCAGTGTGCGAGGCCCATTCCACTCCTCTACCTTCATTGGATGACTCATACCTATCTGACATCGCTCTTCTATTTGTTGAGCCCCCTCATTGGGACGAGTATCTGCCTGACCTTAGTCATCTTTTCACAGAGTCTACTTGTGATGCTCTACAGGTCCCTCATCCATCTACAGGTGTTTCAGAGGAGTTCATCATCTCTGTTGTTGGGAGTGCCCCTTCTGGGAATCATGTCACTTCCACATTTCCAAAGACCTTCATTGATCCACCCTCAGTTGTGGATCCCTTTTCTGTTGTGGAGGATGTTTTGTTCCCTTCACATCACTTGGACATCCTTTCTACAAGGGTGTTCCTCTTCACTCTGACCATTCTATACACATGGCATTACCTTCGGTTCCTTGGCACTCACTTGCTAGACCTATGTCACACTTCAGTGCACCAGACTCAGAGTTCTTCGTGTTGCTGCCTTCAGTTTCCTTTGTGGAGTGGGCGGACTTCCAGCACGTCATTTCTATCCTTCCTAAGGGTAGGCACATAGTTCGTTGCGGGTGGCTCTTCTTCAGTCCAGAGGCAGAGGATCTCATCATCGACATTCTTCTGGGAGACTTCCTAGAGTTGCAGAGTTCAGATCCGTCCATGGCATCTTCTGCATTCCTCTCGTCTCCCTCTTCTTCTCTCTTCTTCTTCTTTCCGAGAGATTGCCTCTTTGTACATGGGTACCCTTTCAGGCTCGTCTATGGCCGGGACCCATATTTGGCATCTTTTTTAGATTAGAGTGTTTTTTCTCTTGTGGTGGATGTTTTTCCCACTGGGTTTTCCTTCATTGCTTGGGATCTTCTTCTTGTACATGGGTACCTCATCAGGCTTTGTGCCGGGACCCATTTCTCATTTCTGACTTGCCACCTCATCCTAAGTTACGATGAAGGGGGGGTGTTGGGTGGTATATTTATTCACTTATTTAGTGTTATTCCACCTCACCAGGTGAGTCATCTCACTTAGGTGGACATGGATCTAGGTGTCATCTTAGTTATGACAGATTCTCTTACAGAATCAGCATCATATGTGTAAGTGTGTCATAGGAGTTACATTCCCATTTGGGAAAGTAACTCCTCTTCTCCATTATGGAGGAATCTTCTCTGCACATGGGAGTTACACATTCACTCCCCTATATGTACACCATCTCTTTTGATCTATGAGCCAATACAAGCTAAGCTAAGGCTTAACCATTCCACTCCACTTTTCGAATCTTGAGCTCTCATATGCATGCACATTGCTTTACAAAGCTTGCTTGCTTCAATCTCACAACTCCTACACTTTGGTTAAGTGCAACTATTCGATGCCTCGTGAATTCCTTCTAGGTCTTTGTCCTAAACTCCTTTAGTATCAACAACTCTAGAATTCAGTAATAACTCGCATAGCCCATTCAACTAGGTAATGAGATAGTTCCTAAGAATGTGCGAGTATCGTCACAAATAACCACCAACTGAGAATAGAATTCATTAGAGAATAGTCAGTATCATTTGTTGTTGGTCCCGATTACTTCAAAATATAATGAACATGAAATTGATAGTGTTCCAGTTATCAGGGGATACGATGGGGGTTCAATGCAATTAGTGAATAACCACAATTATGAGCAAAACATAGATTTGTTTTAGGAGAAGGTCTTCGTAAATCCTCATCAGTGAAAGATATTTCACTGTCATAAATTGAATGGACTATTGTATAAGATGTGTAAAGAGGCATCTACAAAATTGTCACTCATCAAATGGGCACCAACATGGGATGACTTACCTATTATACAAAGCCAAGTCTGAGGCACACATGCAACTTCTAATCATTACAAGCATGATTCTGGCCACAACAACGTCCTCCATATTCACCAGAGTAAGCATATTCGATTGGGGATAACATACCTAGGTGATTGGTAGCATAGAGAAATTTCATCCTCTCCAATATGAAATATGATATATTTGGGTGGATTTCATATTCTAGTAGCACCAAGAGAAAAACGTACATTTATGGGTAATTTTCAACCTTGATCTATGACAAAGTGAGCAGGATGTTGACTGTGCACTACACATGAAATTTTAGCAGTATAGGGAATGATTTTGAACCTTAGAAGGGTAGCAAAGGTAGATCATAATCTCCACAATACTTGGTATAACCATATCTCCCATGATAAGGAAATGAAATTTCTAAGGTGGAAGCACCATTGAAATATGGGGATCACCAAAATGGTTAACTCCATTAATGTGAAAACCTATTGACTAGCTAATCTAAGCTATACAGATTGTATATAAAGTAAATAGACACTGTAAATCAATGTAAATATCACCCAAACAACTAAGAAAAAGGGAATACATCTAACCATAACCCCTCCTCAATCATTATTAATTTAATTACCTATAATTAGATTAATTTCCAAGAGAAAAAGAGGAAAGAAATCACCTGAGCCACCTTATCCCTCCACCTCATCCTGACTGGATTCCAAACTATTAATTAGGAATGACTATGACTAGGAGCCCCAAAAAGGATGGATCTGGGTTTTCTCTAACTGGACTCACTATGGAGAGGAACTAATCACATAATGCTCTATTATACATCGCTAACCCTGGTTTATGCACTCCATTTAGCTGGAACTACACACCCTTATAGGTTTGAGGAGATTCTGAAACACTCAAAATGTGTCACATCAAATCGACTATTTTATGCAAATGTATTGATAATCCAAGCTGATAGAACCGACACCGCATAAGAAACCACACAGAGAATTATCAAAACCCTAAAAACCATTGTGAGAACAATTCAAATGAATGGGTATTTCTAATCTCATCTCGGGTTCCAATAAATGGGCTTCCTAACTCTTGCGATTGCACCTACGTATTCGGACCCAAATGTATTTCTAGCAATCTGTGTGACATACGCAGAGGCCCCCACGCATCTTATGACACCATGTTCATCAATAGATGCTCACAGAGCTCTAGGAGTCGCACTCATGAGTGACGTGGAGAAGTACATCGTGCCTTCCTGTTGCCATTTCATTCATTCGGGACCACTTTCTCCTGTAACCATCACCACCTTCAGCTATCTATCTCCATTTCACAAGTATTCGAGAATCTTAACCCTATCTTCAACTGATCACAGATGTCCTCCTCACCTTTATTCCTTGTGATGGAGCTAAGTGTGGACTTTGCAAGTGATCATTTTGGCAATAGTCTGATGCAACTCCATCTTGGATGATAGTAATGACTTTTCATTGGTCATATAGGGTCATTTATGTGTCTTGTTTATTTACACATGGTTCTCTTGACACTATTTTAAATCTAACCTTGGAAAATCTTTTGACTATTTGTCTAAAAGATAAAGATCCTTTAAAGGCTATGAAATGAACCCACTTCTTCTGGCAGGAAAGTGTGAAAATTTAGTGGTGCATTCATCTTCTTGTTGGGACCAAGGCACCCATGGGCACCCTCAGTTGAGGATAAAATAAGTTTAAATGACCAAAAATGCACTTCATCCTCTGTAGGTGTTGCATTTGGATATGAAATAGAATAAATTAGCATCACACGGTGGAGTATGGGGGTGAATTGGTGATTGGATTGATTAAGCATAGTTCACATTTCTGCACACACTCCCAAACCAAACCACTTCTAAAATTTATGAGATCGGGACTTAAATATTTCCCCTCCAGGAGTGCATGATTTTTTGGATTTAACAACCCATTGATAAAATAGATTGTTCTTGGTGTTCCATTCACATGTTTATTATATCAGAGCTCGGACTTCACGTACCATAAGGTATATCCGATATTTATCTTTCTTGTTGAATACATAATCTGAGACCAGCCATAGATTTCTATATGGAACCTTAGCATGCATCCAAAAACTCTGACTTTCATTCACGAGTCAACTGCCTCTATGCGTAGGCATAAGTTCTCTTCTCAAAACTCCCATGCGCACATTCATTACACCTAGGATTTACGTGTAAATTGCGTAGTTCCATTGCTTGATGTGAATGCACGTTTTGATGTTGTGAGGATGAATTCTTCATGCTTTTTCATTCTCTTGAGTCTACATTACCACACTATCAATATTTTCTGTCCTCATGTTGGTTTTTCTGAGAATAGAACAAATAGAGACATGTTTCTGCCATACACAACTTCTGGGAAATCCCTACTTTAAGGAATAAAAAAATATCACTTGCCACATGATACAAATTAGGCTCATGGTAATCTCAAGAAATCTCAGTGAAATTTAGGTTGAGTGGACCTGCTCTAATATGTTCATCATACCAGCACCGATTAATGACCGCCGTGGTGAGTTTCAACAATGTTTGGCATATTTTCCAAGGTTATTCCTTTTCTTGAAGCTCCTTAAGAATGTCATCTTCATTACAGTCATCCCCTCTATGATATCTATTCTCCTCATTACCATTGTTAGAACTTCTACTAGTTTCGCCTCTATCCTCTCATGCTTGGCTTGTATTGTCTTCTTTAGGTTTTGCATATCTTCCAAAAATTTCTCACACGATGCCTTATCCCCTATATAAAATGAGGCATTTAACTGGCCCAATTTTTCTTCATCTTTTATAAGGTGTGTGCTTATGACTACGAAATCCTTAAATATTCTAAATATTTTCTCAACCTTTTTGTGTGGCTTTCCAATATTTCAGCACCCATATCCTCATATTCCTTTAATATTTTGGTAACCTTTTCTTTATTCCCATGCGCTAGCTCTTCTTATGTGAAAACCTTGCCCCTTATTTTCCTTCTCAATTAATACGTCAATAATTCTCTTCCAGTGTGTCAATTTCCCTTCTTTTATTCATTTCTACGTGCAAAATAAAAGTAGTCCTCATGGACTCTTGACATGAGCTATTGAAATAAGCAATGCATTCTTACCAAAAAATGGTAACTCAAAAAAAATGTAGGACCCCAACATCTACCAACGTCCTTGTGCATTTCGTTGTCTAACTAAATTTACCCTACTACCATTAAATGACTTGTCTCTTTTATGACATCATTTCTCATATTACCTTCGTGCCCTGATACACGATGGTTATACTCACTAATTTTTTACTTCTATATTAGATATGTCCATGTCTTTCCAACTTTCACTTCATATACATTTTTTTAGTACCAGTAATCATGGGTTTCCTTCATTGGCTTCTTTTTCTTTAGGTTCCCTCTTCACTAGTGTCATTTCTTACATCTGGGATCTCATCTGCTAAATTTTTTCAATTACGTTCCCTATATCCAAGTGCACTTATCACTTTGTTTCACTACTTACGTGGCATGAACCTTTCACTCTTCTCAGTTTTGAGATTCTCCTCAAACCTCCCCTACTAAACGACATGCCCTAACTCTATAAATTATTTTCTTTCAACCTTACAACCCTAACACTTATGTCACATTTTTCCAACCCTTCCTCTACTTCCACTTTCCGTTTTCCCTAAATGCAAGGATATATCTAGTTCTTAAACTTATCTTTGGTTTCTTCTATCATCTTCATTAGTTGGAAATATCATCTCTTCTATTTACACTAGTTCACTTGAGCTTTGAATCACGTAAGATCTCAATTCGCAAGGTAAGAGTTACAAATACACTTGCCTACTTTCCCTTATAGGGGCATCTCTAACTTTATATCACATTAAATGCACTCGAAATGGGACCATTACTTTTTTGATTTAATGAATTTTTATGCTTTCCTTCCGTTTTCCACTAACTCTAGGATCATACTATCCTTCTCTCACGTGTGGAAGATCCATAACCTTCAAGTTGTGTTACTAATTCTCAGGATACATAACATCCAAGAATTACACGCACTCTCCATCAATGTCGGAACTATTCTTCCTATACACCACTTACCAAATAGTTTTCCTTTGCATTGATCTCCTTCACATATATCATGCACATTAATCCTTCTGTTATAATCTCCACCATAGCTTCCTTATATACAAGATTGAGAAACACCAATCCATTAATGATAGAAACTTACACCATTATTGCTCACACACTTGCACATGAGACAATAACTATACAAAGTCTGAGATGTAGTGCAGTAGCTTAGATAGTTACCACTAAGGATAGTCTCATCCATTCAGATGTACTTGTTATTTCCTTTTGTCTAGCTCCTTTCCATGGATGACTTTGTCTTGATGTAACCTGTAGGTCTTTCTTTAATCTTGGAGTATTGGTGACATTCAATGCTGAATTTTTTTTTGATGCGATACATCAAGGAGGGTAATTTAGATCCTTCTCTTAATTCACCTTTTAAAAACTAGCTTTCATGCTTATATAGGCATATACAAACTCAGGGTACCCAAATTTCAGACCAAAGCACCTACAGGAACCTTTAAATCATCTTTAAAACACCCCAATCTAGATTAAATTCCCATGAGTTAGATATAAATCCTTTCACTGCACAGGTAACTGCATGACGTTGTTACCATATGACCGACGACAGTTTTCCATTTGACCTCTGCGACAGTTACTTTGTAATACTAGAATAGGTGTATCATCCGATGCTATTTCCTGTGAAGTAATTCAACTCCACATTAGGGTCCTAACAATCTCCCACTTGGAGATAGTTATTTATCTCACTTGTACGCTGTACCTGTATATAACCGTCCTCTATCATACCATGAATTACCGTCTATTCTTTAACTTCAAATTAATTCTCTCAAAAATATATATACCACGAATAGTCAAACTATCTTCTCAAACCACGATTGATAAAAAAATGACTTACCTAACAAAATGCACAAAGCTAATACTGATCCGTGATAACCAAGCTTAATTGGGATAAACCTCAAGCTCCCACTGAATCATAACACCAATCCTCTCATGCAACAAAGCCTATCATGACTATTACACTTAGCAAGAGCTCCCACTCAAACTGAAATATTGAGCTTCACATCACAACTATAGCCATACCAATAAGTGAGGCAACCATGTTCTCACAAGGAGCATCTATCCCCTAGTCTCCATGTAGGACCACCAATGCAACTATCTAAAGATAGGCTAAAACTCCCCAATATGACAAAGTAGCAAAATAAGATCACCGGGTAAACTACATGCCCATGAATGATATTCTACATGCAACTGAGTGGGTGATCAATCCACAATTTACCTACAAAACTCAAATAAATCCAAACACTGCAATCTACAAATCACAACTTCTTATTTGCATAAACATATTCCTAGCATGTCTTCAAGACATTCATCTGTAGATAACATACCTATCAAGCCAGTAACATAGTAACTCTTTAGAGGAAATACAAACTCTAATTTCCCTACTTAACATGCTCATATGGACATTCATTATAATCATGCTCAATAGGCATCCATGTGCAAATCAAACATTTACATCCCACTCGCTTAACTAGACATCACAATGAACTTTATAATCTATCCACATGTATAAACTCACCTATACATCCATCCATAATCACCATGTCGTCATCCAAATAGCTCCAAATTATTTCAACATCATAATATAATAAAAAAAATACCACACAAAGGTCCATATAGTTTTCCATAAAAACCTAGAGTGTCCAAGACCACCTTTCAGACACAACAAGTTTTAAAACCCCAAAAAACAAAAGTCACCATAGAAGGAATGAAAAAGTCCAAAAACAACTTCACCAAAGCATGGAACACACTTATACATGTTTTATAAGAACTTAGAAACCTCCACCAAACATTAAACAAGTCATAACAATCAACAAGCCTCATGAAGTCACTCAAGAACATGCACATCCAAGAACCCTCAAAATTGACCTTGAAAGAGCATGTCATAACTTTCTCATCCCTTATAAAAAAATAAAGAATTATATATAATTGTGAATATATTGAAATTATTATCATGAAAAAATTCAAACCAAGTCATAACACCACCTTTAGGTCCCCCAAAACCACTTTTCTCCTAAACTACTAAAACCTGCCCCAAAACTACCTAAAAACTAGTCCTCATAAATATGGCACACTTTAACATTTAATTGAAAAACCATGATATGAAACTATAATTTACATTTATCAAAACTCCCATGCTTCAATAAATGGTAATTTAGTTAATAGGTTCAATGGTAAAATTTTGTTAAAACTAAAACTTTCTAGAAACTTACCTTTTTGGGTGGGGCCCACATACTCTCAAAATATTTAAGTCACACCTAAAGAGATTTAAAGGAGTACTATACAACATTAAATCCCCATTTTTTCAAAAAAAAATCAATTATGGATCACTCTACTCAATATCTCCCAAGTTATTATAGAGCGAGGCTTTTATGAGGGCTAAAATGTTGTTTGTCTTCTTAACGATTGTTTATTAAATTTTGATGATTAAAAAAATTCATTGTACTAAATAAATAGTTTAATATTAAAAAATATATAAATTCCCCATTCAAATCATACATTCCATAATGAGCATCTGAAAATCAAGATTAGCTCTAAAATGAAAATCAAGATTTAGCTCTAAAACACAATTTTGAAAACCTAGTTTCAACAAAAACTTAATATCTTAAAAAATACTCATTGCCTGGACCTGAAAATTGACCCAAAGTATCATAAAAACCTCATATCACTATTTAAATTTTCATTTTATTATTTAAACCTTTGAAACTTTTCAACGACTGAGACTTACCTATTTCTACATGTATTGTTCTTAAGAAACAAGATTGAAAGGACCATGAAACATCATCAAAACTTTGAATACTAACCTAAGACTCTTCATAAATATGATATTACATGTCATAACACCTTTCCCATTATTTTACAATACTAACCTACTATGTTTCTCATGTTAATCCATCATGCACCATGCACTAGGTTGAGGACTAGGCCTAAAATGATCACTTCACCCCATGACATCACATGAATTGACTATAAAAACACCTTGTAGACACATATACACCTCTAACACATCATAATAACCTTTCTTGACCTCATGAAATCCTTCAAAAACCATTTAAGAGCTCATACTAGACAATACATGCTTGGACCATACACCAAACACACTTGAACACCATTCTACTTCACCCAAGCAACACTCACATATGCACTACATCATCATGACACCTCATGGAGACTCATATGAAACTTAAACTACCTTTTCCATCAATGACCTTTGACATAAATGAAAACATTATAGAAAAAATGGCCAACAATATCCCCAATTGTCATTTATGACAACCATCTTCAAAATAATTAATGGAAACCACAAGACTAAACACACCTCCAATACCTTTTTTTCAATTTTTAGATGCTACTCCCCCCATTTGACATCTATGAAAAAAGCTATATGAAAATTTTGACATGAAAAATGACAAATCAAAGTGATAAAAATGTATCACACCACTTACTTTTTCACAAGCTCCCCCTTGGATTGTACTATGTTTTCTTGTCTTCAATAACAACGATAAAAGATCCATGGACTTGAAAAGATCATGCACATAGCTCCCCCTGAGAGTATACATCATACTTTTTCTGCTAAACACCTTTTTGTAGTACTATACAATTAATAATCATGCCAAAAAATACAATATCTTCCTCCAATCATTATCATTACATCATTTAGGACCAAGAGTCCTAAAGTAGCTCTTGAGACCAAATTTACAAAATTATTAGTGTAACAAGAGAAAACACAGTATATGAAACATTTTCTAAGTTATCCCCTGACATTATACCATCAACATCTACCTATTAATGAAAATATAAGGTCTCATACCTTTAACACTTTCCATGGAAATATATTATATTAGATGCCACAATCCTAAATCACTTTTTCACTGTACTCTACCTTTTTCGAATGAAAACACAACTGCTTAGAGATTTGACAAGTTCCACCTTTCATTATACCTACAAAAAACATTATTTATGCCTAATAACCCTTCTTAAAACCTTATGCACTTGTTTTAATATTATTACCATTTTTTCTTGACTCACATTTCATACTTCTAACTCTCTTTCAGACTATCATGAGTTGATTTATACTCGCAAGCTCAAATAGAGTCAACTCGGTCAACAACAATGCTAAAAAAATATCCATGTTCATGTGACCCTCATAATTTTTATTACAAATAATAATAATTACTTTTAAAATCTCCAATATAATATTAGATTAGTAAGAATGTAGGTATCACACAAGCAGAGCATACACTCATACCATCTTCACACATTATTCCAAACCGGTCTTCAACTGGACCTTCAAACTACCCTTGTCACTATTAGACCATTCTCTCACCTATTAAAATCACCTTCAGTAGATAATATATGATTAAATACTCTTGATTGATCATATTCACAAGAATTTAATGACATATTTGACTATGCCTAACCATTTATACTACTCTTCCTTACTTCTCAAACTATGTCACTTGTATTCAAAACCAAAAATACCTATTTGATTTATACCTTCATCTTGTCATCTTGATTCATCACTTCAAGCTATTACTCAACCCTTGACCTTATGACTTAATAATTTTTTCAAAATGTCAAACTATCAAACGCATATTTTCCTCCAAATGCCAAATTTGAGACTTCAAGATGAATTTATTGACCTTTCCTCAACTTTGACCATAATCTACCTATGATGTCTCAAGAATATATTGACATTGCATCTAAAGGAATAAATACTCAACACACATTCTTACCACCATGTTTTAGTCCTTTCATATTAATACTTGATGAAGCAACATAGACTTCAAGGTGAAGAAAGACTATCAAATAGAGAGATGAAAATAATACCCACTTGTTGGGTCTTGATAAGAGATATAGACCTAAATAAATTCCCTTGAACTTCATGAAACACATCACTTCTCATGACTGCAATTGTACAAAATGGATATGGAGCTATACACCTTGAAACTTCATAACCTGCCAAATACTTTTTCATGCATTTCCTTGATCCAACACACATGGATTTGAGACATTACATTGATAAGTTTACCATTTTTCATGATTATTAAAACTTCTTGATGTAAAAAAATATCTTTTAAGCTCGTTTTGGAAGCACAATGAATTGAGAGGAGGGGGTGAATTATTTTTTTAAACCATTAAACAATTTCAGATTAACTTGCATGAACCATTAACATTTAACCATCCATTAATGTGAATTAAATATCAAGAAATAATCAACCACATAAGCACAACCAAAAGAGAGTACACATGAAAAAAATATATAAGTGGGAAACCCTCAAGGGTAATAAAACCCACTAATTTTTTTTTTCTAATATTACTCACAACAAAGTCCTCAAGTTGATATTACACATCATAAGTGAGGAACCAACCCCATAAGGAGTACCAATCTCTAAACCCTTGTTGATATTACTAAAAAAAAATGCTTGAATGAATATGAATCATCACATAATATTCTGATAAGACTATAAGTCAATAAATTATTGCATCACACACAATTGATAGTGATCAGAAGATTCTTGTCAAACACCTTCAAACCCTCTTAAAACTCTCCTTCTTCTAACTCGTTTGAACATGATCAAATTTGGGCTGATTTGAATCAATACAATTACATACTAGATCCTCATAAATATTGATATTTTCAAACACATCCTCAGCTATCTCTTGATTCCTTTGAACAACTTTATCTCTCTTACCTAGGTCACATTTTTTCATGCCTGCACATTAGTTCAAATTTGAGCCAAACATGCACTTTATATGTTTCTTATTTCAGAAACATAATAAAAATTGATCCATATGAAGGAGATAAACCAATAATACATAATAATATAACAATAAATTCACAACAAATCATAATATGGAGCCATGTAGGTCAGCGATGCACCAAGACAACCAAATAAGCCAAAAAAGGCTCAAAACCCCATCACCATGTAAATCAAAGACCTAAAAAATCATCACCATGATTTTTAAAGCATCCAAATGCATAAAACATGTCACATAAATCATAAAAACATCATAAATGTGCAAAAATTAACTTACAGCAATTATTTTCTTCATAACTCTATCAAGTAGGCTCATTTCCTACTTGAAACAACTACTTCCAGGAACCAATATTTACCTATAATGCTCAAGATCACACAAAAACACCTAAAATATGCCATGTAATATCTAATTAGAAATACACTGACCTCTAGAACATATCCATACTTACTAGACATCATAAAACATCCAAAAATTAAACCACACCTCTTTTACTATTCACTAAATTGAACTACCCATAAAGCAATTTTGGAAACTCGACTAGTTTACACCATTACTTTAAAGAACTCTAAATTCCTTTAATAGAAAAAAATTAATCCCTATTCACTCTCTAATATATATAAATCATCAGCTAATCAAAATCATTAGTCTTCTACATCAATCTTTTAGTCAAGGAAATCCTGTGCTGAAACAGTAAAACTTCGTCTTCACAAACTGAGTTGGTTCACCTATAAAAACACCTCATCAAGAGATAAATGATATATCAGTGGAAATATATTTGAATATAATTTACATAGCATATTACAATTCCTTCCAACTCTAAGTGTAAGGCCTTCAACCAGGTTAATCTCTGAGACATTTGAAAATTGCCCTTTTAGGCCCAAAGGACAATTATCATAAAATAGTGCACACTTTTCCCCCTAGAAATTAATACATGACTTGAAACTATCATGGAAATATAGTACAAATTTTATGAAGGGGCATCTTCAAGAACACTAAAATTACAAATTTATCCTTATTCATGATTTTAATGGTATATTAGAGAATGTTGAGGTCCTAAGAGAGAAAGTTAGGTGGTCAAGTGTTATGAGTTTTAAATTTGACAATTCCCTCCAAAATATAATTAAAAAATTATAAGGCATGTAAATAAGACAATGTGACTTATCAAGATGATTAAGCGATGATTTAATTCATGAAAGGGAAATTTAGGTCTTAGGATGTGGTCATGAGTCTTTAAGAATGTGTGTGAGTTATGAAAATGACTAAGAGTGATGTAAAAAGCCTTTATGTTGATGTATGGGCATGGGGAAGCTGAAAAGTTGCTTAGGTTTCAAAAGAAGAGTTACGATAAAAAATAAAAGAATTAGAATGATTAGATTATTTTAATGGATAACCTTGTAAGGAAGGTAAGGAGAGGAGAAGGGATGAAGTTCCTCAAGATCAGAGGAGGGAAAACATGTTGGAGAATAACTTTTGTAGAAAAAAATACATTCTATAAATGAAACACTCTATATTTGATACATTTATCTTAACTATTTCCATAAGATAAATGATCATAATTTGGCATTAACATGATTTACTACGTGTCTTGAACTTTTTGTACATCTCGTAATGTGGGTAAGCTCTTAGAAGAATGAGTACATAACCTCATAATAAACATTCGTATGTTTTACACCTTATTGCTTAACAAGATCAAACGCTTTAACAATGGTTGTGTTTTGAGTCTAGGATAAATGTGGGGGTTGTTAATTTTACTCAAATATTTGGATAAATAACTGAGAATGTGATATGGTATGTGATACTCAAATTTTCATGCATTTTATTAAGATGGAATCCATGAGCTTTATATACCCTGTTTGAGCCTTAAATAGTTATTTACATGTATAGTAATATACTAGCACTATTGAAAATTTTTGAGAACTATATATATGTGATTTTTGTGATTTATTCCCTCATGAAGAGATGAGTAAACGTGTTTTCCAAATAGATCATTGAATGAAATTCCCTATTTTGTTTAAATGCATGTAATAAGAGCTTGTAAATAGTCACATATAACACATTAAGGTAGATGCATGTACTAACTAGTAGTGTTGGCTCGATGTAATTGTCATTAGAATCCCAAGAGTGAGTTGAAACTATGTGGTCATGTTTGATTATGAATGAGAAGGAACTATTTTTGGATGTCTCATTTCTAGATTGTATAAACCTTGTAATTCTAATCTCTACAGGTAGGGAAAGTATGAAACAAGTGTGTACTGAGGGAAGAACGATGAACAAAGCCTCATTGGTAAGGAAACCATGAATAATAACCTAAAACAAACCATTAGATCTAAAATCAAGATTTGATGTAATGCCCCTAGCATGACAGGTACCTAAGATGACTTCTACTTAAAAAGGTACAAACATTGATAGGTGATTTGGTTTTAAGAAGGTGTACTCTTATGATTTGGGAAATCATGTTTGTAGTAGGGAATAATTCCTATACTTAATAGATACATTTTGTCATACTTTTGCTTAATTTAAATGAGAAATTCACCTCGTTAATGTAAAATTAATTCGTTGCTAGGACTGAGAAATCCGGGTTCAATTTTTATAAAATCTCCCTATTTCAAAACAACATTACCTTGGATCAATTCCATTGATCCAAGGTATGCATTTTATTCTAAATTGTTGAGGTCAAAACGACCAAGTCTGTTGATCAACTGATCGTTGGATTTAGACTATGCTAGGAAATATTTGAGGGCTTTAGACCCTATTGTATGAGTATGTTGATGTCATGAATGGTTCTTCTTTTTCTAGTATGTAATGGTGGCTTTAACCAGGAACCTATTGTATCTATGAATAAAATGTTACTGACTTAAGCCTAGAGCTAAGTCTAACATATGTCTTTTTGGTCTCTTGAAATTAAAATGTAAGACACTAACTAAGACCTACTTAAGGACCTATGTTGATATCCTAGACTTATGCTAACCAAACTATTATGTGGCTAACCTAAAGGGGGGAGTCTAAGGAACACATGGGAATTGGAGGGTTGGTGGCATCGGTTTCAAGATAATTGAATGGGAATTAATGTAGTCTTATCTCCTACATTTGGCATGGGAATTGGAAAATTTTGGGAGATCTGAGTTGGCATCTCCACTGAAATTATTTGCATGAAAAATTTTAATGTTTTCTTCACCAAAATTGGAGATGGCGGTGGTAAGGAAATAAGAGGGAACTATCTATCCTTTACATTTAATGTTTTTGAATTTGGCAAGAAACCGCCTAGGAGAACGCATGAGGGGTTTTGCATGGTTGTTGTTCTCTTCAGTTTATTTTCGAGCTCGAGCTCTGCATGATGTTTTATCTATCCTTTGATCCACCAGATCAATTCTTGCACGACTAGATTTTTTTACATTACCTAAAGCTATTTTTGGACTTTGTAAAGGAAATAAAAAGAAGGTAGAAGAATTGGAAGAGGGTTGAAATTTTGTGGAGAAAAAAAAACTATTAGACCTCTGCTCGAAAATCTTCTGCAAATTAAGGAGAAACGCTATCAGGCATGATAGGCTCTACCCATTAAGTTGTTTTACTTTTACTTAAATGTTTCATTAAAAAAAGTCTACTCTTGGGAAATTAATGGGTTGTTGATGAATGTTTTGATATTTCTTTCGATGCTTGTATTATTCATTGTGTTTTTCTGTTTGATTCCACTATTATGATGGAAGATCTATTTTGGGTTTTAAATTACTTGTTTGGAAATTTCAAAGATATGCTTAACTTCTGTTTGCATTGGTAAGAAGTTGTAACTGCTTATACTTTTTTTGAGTTGTGTTAAAATCATGAGTAACTCATTTTTCTTTAATTGTGGAACTTGTTTGAGGGGATCTTGTATCACTTCTGTGAGAATACCTTAGTATATGAACTGTAGACTAACTTGACTATTATCTAAACTTAAATCAATCCTTGAGGGAAATAGAATTTTGCATTTCTGGGTTTAGCCTATCTTCTGAGTTTGTTTTCATGCACAAAACTCGTGATCATGCCAACGTTTCCTTTTTTATCTCTGTGGTTATGAATCTAGGTTGGGTTTTATCCTTCCTGTTTTATTTGTTTGTTTCAGTGGTTATTAAGGATGATGCAATGATCTAAGTTGGGATTTTTAAGGAAGCTTTAGTCTGTTAAGACTTGTTATTTCTTTATCGTTCACAAACAAAGGATGGGTAAGTTGATTGTGTTATCTCCTTAAAAGGACGTTGGTGCTCGAAAAAAGGTAATTTAATGAAGTGTTATTTGGTTTTTTAATTCTTTTGGGAACTTGGGTAACTCCTGTAATTGATGTAATTAATATGTAAAAGGGGAAGTTATCTTCAGTTTAAGCTCACTGCGTTACAGTTGTTGTTATCAACTTGTGAGTTGAGCAGTTACTTGGAAATTAATGGTTGAAGTGTCAATTTGTTTTCTTGGCCTTTGGAAATTGAACTTGTTTTGGTTCTTTCTCCAAAGAAGGAACAAGTATTTCTATTTAGGGAATGTTGTCAGGGGCTTAGATTTATCATATTTGATCGTGTTTTTCTTTACTTCACTTGGGTGTAGAAGGACTGTTAACAACTACTCTTCTGATAATTATCTCATTCCTCCACCATGTTTGAGGAAGTGTTTACTTGTAGATTTCTAGATATGGTGCTATTGTTACAACCCATTTGAACAATGGAAGTTAATGGATGTTCGTGGTTAATAGTTTATTCCCTTATTCAGGACTATAATCGTTCATTTTGATCTCTGATTGTCTTTTATTTGGGAAATATGTTAGAGGATAGTTAATATTGGACTTGATTATTGGTATTCTTGTTTATGGAGGGATATTTTTCTAATCTTGCCTTGTACATAGAATTTACAATCTCTCTTCTCCTTTTATCTTCCACACATATCATTCCCAAATAGGGAACCAAATAGTTTAGTCTGTATCGCTATACCTCCACTGGGACTTGCTTGAAGAATTAAGTCCAATTATGTTAGAATAGGATAGCTGAATCAATAAGGTTACTCTAAAGAATTATTATGTTAGGTTGGAAAGTCCTGAGTAAGTCTCTTATGGGGTGAAAATATATTTGAAGGGTTGCAAGATCTGTACTTGATGTTAAATTCCACCATTCTTCTCTTTGACTTGAACATTAGAAATGATGTACCTCATTTGGGGATTATGTGATTAGTTTCAATTGCATGTCAAATTAATTTCATCCTTTGTAAATTTTTTTTAGAGTTGATCCTAATTATAGATTTACTTCGGACTCTGAATTTAGGATATATAATTTTTAAATAAGAAACTCTTTACTAAATATGTTGTTGGTTCATCCTAAATTTATCCTAAAGTTTGATTGAACTTGGCATCTTTTATTTTAGGATGAAATTAAGTGATATAATTCTGAGATGAATAAACTATTGTTCCATATAATTCAAATATATTCCTCAGAGATAGTAGTGTTAGTATCCTCTCAGGTTAGATGGAATTAATTAAGGAACGAATCATGTAAATCAGTATATGAAAAACAATTGTGATTTTGATGAAATATTATTTATCTGGATTAATGATTTAATCCTTTTCATATAATAAATAGTTGAAAGTTGAATCTGATTATATCTTGATCTATTATTAATGGTGATATGGTTTATCACCTTATCTCTCTATCTTTTGTGACTGGTATTTCTCATTGGTATGTTTTTCTGTAATGCTTTAACTATTTCATAAAAGTAGAGTTCTCTTTATGAAACATTTAGCTAGAAGCACATCATTTTAGTGCTTAGTTCTTATCATGCTCAGTTCAATGAACTAACCCGTGCTATAAATTTTTTTAGATGGACTTCGTAAGTGATGAAAGGAGAAAATATCTTATAGGATGTTACTTTTTTTAATCAAAGAGGGTGGATATTTTTATGATGAAATACGGACCATTTTTGAAATGTAATAGTTTGAAAAGAATTTTTTCCTTGTAATTGATCTTGTTGATGTTGTTTGACACTAGAAATGTCTAATGTGTTCGAACTTATCATGTATGAATACCATTTTTATGAATGAAAGAGTTGTGGTATTATCTATACTTGATGTGTCATCTTTTTGGATATTCTTTGAATGGAAATGATAAGCTTATCTCTATTTATTTTACATATATCTGTAATATACCCTCTAGGGTTGGTTTGAAAGGAATTAGACGTTAAGGATACTAGATGTACTACCCTTTTAATTAATTGCAACTTATTAAGTTGACATTTATGATTGGACGTTCAACTAAATCACGATAGATTAACTAAAAAAAATGGTTATGAGTAGAATAAACCATGAAAATAAATTACAATATTATTATGGGGTTATAAATGAACCCTAACCCTTTATAAGGAAAAAGGGAAGGCAACTCCCCTACAATGATCAATAAACTGTTTTAAGATCTATTGGAATTTAATCTGAATATTATCATGTATAAAGGACGGTGTACTTCCTCTTGATTAATTATGAAATCATAATAGGAAAAATGGAAAGAAAATATTAAGGAATATATTTCATTCCAATGAATTATAATAAGGAGAGAACTGATTCCAAACTTAAAAAAACTAGAACTTGGATATTAAGTTAAGTTAACATCACTGTTAAGTATGTTGAATTTGTTTGTGAAAAATAAATAGGAATGTCAATGGATTAAAAATAAAAACTTATGAAATGGTTAGGGGGCAGATGTATCTGTATACCAACTCTAATTGCAACTTTTACTTAAAATCCTAATGGTTAATCAACCTAGTGTTTATTAGTGCTGCGGCAATTAACCCTTTATAAGGAAAATTTAATAAGTCATTAACTTCTTTCCTTAATATGTTCATCTAGATGAGGTGAACTCTGTCAGATGTTGGCACACGTCAACTACAGTATAGTGCTTCGTGAAGACTTGGGTCTTCATGAGGATATTGTGTTACAATTGACATGTTGCAACACCCTTCAGAGTTTAGTCGTCCATATTTACATAAATATGACTTGGTCACAGTTCTACCCTAGGTAGAGTTAGGGGTATGATCTAGTATCGGGGTCAACTCACGATGAATTAGGATAACTATACACATGCAATCAACATAGGTCGATTGAGTATGTCTATGTACCCTTAGTCACCATGAGCAGTCATCCACACTAGACTATATTGCTAACCTTGGCTAGAGTTAAACCTTGAGCAAGTAGACTGACAAGATTTGATAAGACCATTCTAGATAAAATATGAATTGGGGTGAAGGATGTATTTTGTTTGAAGATTATGCCATCTAGGAATATAAACATGAAAATATGTTTAAAAATCTTTGGCCAAAGTATCACAAGCTCCTTGTTGTATTTTCCTATGTCACCTAGTTTACGAAGTGGGATTTCAGATGAATATCGGTAACAAATATTCAGATAGGCCTCTTAAAAAGAACACTTAATACCCTGAAAAGGGTATGGGAACCAAGTATACTTAGTATATAAATCATTAAGTTAAAATGAGAGATCGGTAGTTCACCGAGTCATTTAAAGTTGCATATGGTTTCGGTTAATGAAATGGATTGTAATGTGTGTTTTAAATTATGTTAATTTAGAATAGAGAAATTTACATGTAAAAAAAAATCCCTTGTTTCTAAAGTCTTAAAATGGGAATGTTACATTTGAAATCAAGATTAACTCGTTTTATAGAGTTTTGAGCTTTTCGGGCTCAATCAAAATTGACCATTAGGGTTTGTATGGTAAATTAGATTTGAAGCAGTTAAAAAATGAATATTGACCCCAAATTCAGAATAATTGACAAGGAATTACTCACTAAAGAGATTCAAAAATAGTTTTTATGGTTTCATCTGTGATATTTTTCCCTGGGAGAGTGAACACACAAATTAAGACTAATTGTGAAGATCAATTTACAAATGAAGTAGGCCTAAAACCTAGAATCCAACCTTGAAACTTCTTGGGAAGAAATAATTCTAAAATGGGTTCTTGATTTATTTTTTCTTGTGTTGTATAGCCTTATGAAAAATAAGATATTCTTGACAGAATTTAGGAGCATAGATAGTAGAAACCAAGAAGGATAGGAAGGTAAAAGGAGGGTTTGAGAGATAAATTATTGGATATAGGTTCTAAAGTTTTGCACACATATTATTGAAGGTAAAGGGTATATGAAAAGCTTAATATTTGGTTCTAATCATGCTTGGAAGATCCCAACGATGAACTAATAAAATTACTTGGTCTTGAGATCAATAGGGGATAGTTTAAGAAAATTGGAGTAAATTTTGATGTTTTGATCCTTTTGAGTCTAGATGAGGATTGATATACCATTTTTATTGAGTGTTTAAATAGGTTAAAGGAGAGGGAAGCATTGGAGGAGGCTAAAAAATTAAAATTTATATTAAGATAATGAGTGGTAAATCATTCAAGGTCATCCAGATAAAAAAATGTATCATGTTTGGTATCCGTTTTAGGCTACAAGATGGATCCTCAATTTGTAGAGCCTAGGTGAAATTGTTGTATGAACCTTCTATATTTAAATAGGTTAAAGGAGAAGGAAGCATTGGAGGAGGCTAAAAAATTAAAATTTTATTGATAAGAGTAGAGAAGTTAGTTAAGACAAGTTAAGAAAGTAAGTGTAAAGAGAGTTTGAGCGAAGAGTGAATATTTGGTTCTTGAATTGATATGGAAAAGGGTGCATGGAGTATATGAAATAGGATAATGAGTTTAGGTAAGCCATTCAAGGTTATTTAGATAAAAAAATTTATAAGTTTATCCGTTTTAGGCTACAAGATGGATCCTCAATTTGTAGAGCCTAGGTGAAATTGTTGTATGAACCTTCTATATTGATGGAGTGTCTAAAGAAACTAATTTTATGTGTATCATTTAGTATTAGAGCTTGAAGAACCAATTTTAAATACTATGTGTTACTAATATTGAAGTGATTAAGTTTCAAGGTTGAAGGAATCATGTTTGTAGAGGGAGATGGTGAAAAGGAAATTATTGAAAGTTTGGTGTAAAGTTATTAATGTACTAATACTTGTCTCAAGAATATATTTGCAGGTAACCAAGCCTTGATGAAGAATAATTATTTTTTGTGAATCCTTGAAGATTGTATCTTTCTTGAATTTACATTAAAGTATAGTGAGCTTTGAAGAATGGATCTTTCTTTAATTTTTCATGCAAAAGTACTATTAAACCTAAATGTTTCAATTTTCTTATGAATTTGGGAGATTTCATGCTTGAATATTCTAGTTTATCATTGAATGAATCAATTTTGATGAGCTTTGAGGCATGTGTGTACCTAACAAGTGGTGAAATGATGAATGGTTAACATGTTGAGAAGCTAAGAAAACAAATTGTTTAAAATACACAAGCTAAGGTGTTGGTGACCTTAGTGAGACACCTAAGGAGAGTTGGAAGAATAAAAAAGATAATCCTTGTAAATATTGTTCAATTTTTCTTCATCCATGTTCATATTAGTGAGCTAGGTAACCAAGAAATCAAACAAACTCGAATGATGGAGGGTTTAAGTTACCTCAAATGTGATATGATGAATACGGGCACTAAATTGACTGATCTCCATTACAAACTAGATAAACCTACAAAAAAAAGCAACTATGAAGAAAAAAATTAGATGATATATGCGGGGGCTACCTGACAAAGTTGGTTCCAAGAAGTAAGATATTCCTTATGCAGATTTCAACCCCCATTTGATAAGATAAAATGATATAAATGAAATATAATTGGATAACATGTAGAAAATGATAAAGAACAGATCTTGAAAACACAGATATATAGAAGAGTTGTTGATTTGACCAAAGTGAATACAAAGAAAACCAAGCTAAAAGAGCCACAAAATAATGAGGATGGAATTATGATAATTTAAGTGGCATTACAAGGGAACTTTGATGATATTATAATAAGAAAGTGGCTACAATGTCAAATTTTTTTATCCCTCCTAGCTTGTTTCAAACTTGTTTGAAAGAGGGGGGAGGCCTGTATTTATAACCTAGAGATGGGGTTAGATCAGGGGTTATTAGGAAACCTCATTTTTACAAAGTAACCATGATTAGGTGAGTGGGGGGGACATGATTTGAGTGATTAGGTGAAATAATGGATTTGATATGGATTTTATTTGATTGAGTGGAGTTCATGATTTGGATTATTTTAGAGTATTTAATTATTAGGAGGGGTGATATAACTTAATTAGGAATATGTAATTATCAATTGGACATTGGAATACAACGAGGTTTATATATTTAAAAGGGGATAAATTAACCCATTAATATTGATTGATTTATTAATCGAATATGCCTTTTATGTGGGAAATGGGATTTATTCAAATGAATGGGTAAGCTTGATGAAGGAGAATAAATGTGGGGAATATTACTAAAAACTAGTGTCTTCATTTTCCCCTTTTTGATGAGTGGTTTGCGTTAGACAATCCATGAGACAAAAATGATGAAGTATCAAAAATATGATTGATTAAGTGTTCCCCTTAAAACTTGGGATTAACGACATAAAGGAAGTCAAATTTGAGTTTGAAAGAAATGGATGCAAAAGGTTAGATGGGTGATGAAAATATGGGTAAACGCATAAGGCAAGATTCCCCAAGAAAAAATTATCAGAATAATAACGAAAAATATGGTGGTGACTCCAATATCACATCAATAGTGGAAAATTACGGTCTTAATAGAGACATGCGATAATGTTCTACGGACCAATGAGTGGGTGAAGAACACTACAGTACGGATGCAAAGTATGATGACAAATGGGTCATAACCCAACATCAAAGTATGTGCAACTAAATGAGAAAGCTATGTAAAATCCTTTTTATGAGAGGAATCAAGTGTAAATTTATACTTTCACAAGGACGAGGATAAAAACAAAGGTGTCCCAACACAAGATAAGAAGAGTTGCTGAAAAGGTGAGTTGGAATAGGGATGCTGAGGTAATATGCCCTAGGTGAGTGGGTTAATAGTTTTGAAGAGATATTTCCTAAGGAATATGTTGTGTTGACAAGAAAATATTAGAAGAAGAAAGTAGAAAAAACTTTGATTCATGGAAATAGGGGGAAGATTAGGATCAATGTTTGCCAAGAAAAAAGTAGAGTAGGCACTTGTGAAGGAAAATGTGATAGTTTATGGTCGCTATAGTATCCTCGAAGAATAAAATACCATGGGAATAAATACTTAGAAATGGATATGATGATGCCCTCATGAGAGGGTTGACAGATCTCGTGAAAATAGGAGAGGTCAATACTATAGAGAGGAGGATGAGAATGGGGTGTAATGAAATAGATCAGTGTTGGTGTATAAATGGAGAAATATAATAATAAACCATGAATTTAATAGGTGTGAGGATGTGTTGACGGATGTAATGAGTAAGAGTGGAAAAAAAGGAACGAACAAGAATAATGGGTGATTATGAGAAGAGAAAGAAAGGTGAAAGGTGAAGGAGACAAGGGCATGGAATAAAGTTGATGGAGATGGCGGAGGAGAAAAAAGGAATTAAAGAGGGAGAAGAAAATAAGAGAGAGGGATGATAGGGGAAGAATGAAATGATGAAGGAAAAAAAGGAGAAGACAAGACAATGACAAAGCAGAGGGTGAAATTATGAGAAAGGGAGAGAGATATTCAAAAGGAAGGGAGTGAAGAAGGGTGAAGCAGATGAAGGGAGAGAAATAATGGAAATTGAAAGATATGACAAGGTATAGAATATTGAAGGACCTCGGTTACCGTGAGAAAAAAATAAAGGAATATGGAGCAGACCGCATGGAAATGCATGTGGATGGTGGGATGATAAAAACATGGGACAACTCTAAAGAGCTAGGTTATCATTGGGGAAGTAAGAAGGAAACATGAAGTAAAAAGGCAATGAAGATGATACATAGGAAGTGAAATAAGATGAGGAGAAGAAAGGAGGAGAGGAAAACAAAGAAAATTATACAGAAGGAAGGAAACCCATAATGGAGATATTTAATGAAGAGTGAGCAGTATCAGGAATGTAAAGAGAAGATGGAGGGGTTGAATGACACATATTAGAAGAGATGTGGAGATGCGTTAGATGAGGAGAAAATTATTATGAGATAATAGAAAATGGATGTATAATTAAGAAAATAAATAAATAAACAAGAAAGAATGGAATATGGAGAGGTGGAAAAGTAAAATAGAGGAAGGGATATAAGAGGAAATACTAGTGAAGGGATGTTAGGACAAGTTCACCAATAATGATCTACAAGGAAGGATGGGAGGAAAAGTTAGAAGAGGGAAAATTAAATTAGGAATGGAAGAGGAAAATCCAATCAAGGGACTTTACGAGAAGTCCCCTGATAATGATGAGAGGGCATAGAGGAAGGAGGGAATGAATAAAAAATAAGTTCAAATAGAGGGGAAAAGGTCATGTAGAATGGGGATGAGTGATTTTTAGGAGAATTCCACCGATAATTATTAGCACGGAAATGGAAGATGATGATGAAATAATGTTTAGTGAATACCAAAAATAATGGCTAGTAAGCATGGGAGTAGATATGTGGGAGAATTCAAGAAGATGCAGTGGAAAGAGTAAAGAAAGGAGGGATGACAATTTATGCAAAGACGAAAGCAAGGAGATGATGTAGTGCATGAGGATGAATGAGGTAAAGATGAATAAAAAAGATATGAAATATTTTTTAGGAAGTGATTAAGTAAGATTTCCCAGTGAGGGATGATGGAGATGAAAATTCGGTAGGAAAGATGTGGTGTTTGCAAGGATGGAAGAGGAGGTGAGAGGATGTGATGATGGGGAATGACAAAACAATTTAGATGGTAAGAATTTGGAGTGATGGGGGAGTGCAAGATAACAAATCATCATTAAGAGGGAATCTTAAGTAAGATTGCCATGCCATAGGAGTGGTTAAGTAAGATCACAAAACTGAAAGTGATGATATGGAAGGAGAAAGACATGAGTGTATTGGGTACAGAGGTAGAATGGATGATTATGAAAAGAGGTGGTAGAAATAAGATGAGGAAAATATGATGGGATGGGGGAAGGACATATGAAATATTAACCTTAAGAGGGAATCTTAATTAAGATTTCCATGCAATGGGGATGGTTAAGTAGGATCGCCAAGCCAAAGAAGAAGAAGAAGAATGATGAGAAGAAGTAAGTGATTGGTAGATAGGAAGAGGGCATGACAAGATGGACTGAATGGGAACCCTCAAGTAAATTTTCCATATGGTAAGTATTTTTAATTAAGATACCAAGAAGATGATGGATACTAAGAAGAATGATAAAAGAGTGAGTGGTGTATGCCAAAATTGAATAAGAGGTGAAAGGAGGTGATAAAAATGAAACAAAGGAATGTGAAATGAATGGATCAAGGAATATATGTAGTGAAGATGGAGAGTGTTAGGAAAATCATTAATTGGGATTCCCATGTGGTGGGAGTGATGATGAAAGAATTTCAAATAGAAGAGGCAAAGTGAAAATATGTTTTTTGTGGTGATTGGCGTCTGATGAAAGAGGAAATGGTGGAGGAATATCTAAAATAGGAAGATATTAGGAAGGGGGTATATCTCAACCAAGATTCCCGTGTAAAAAAGGTGATTAAGTAAGATCGTCAAGCTTAAAGTACAAGAGTGAAATGGAAGAACACAAAATGGTGAAAGGGGACATAAATGTTGAAAAGGGTGATATGGGGATAAGTGGTGATGAGTGGAAATGAGGAGTGACAGATCAAATAAATTTTTGATCATGGTGGGGGATAAGAAGCTACAAGATAACGAACTCACCTTGAGAAGGATCCTCAAGTAGGATTCACAAAATCTAACAAAGATCAAGTATAATTCTCAAATTGAAAAGTGTATTAGTGAGATTAGTCATAGATATTAATGAAATTCATAGAATTATGGATGATTGTAAGATATGTCACCCTTAAATGTAAAAATATAGATATATAATTCATGGTGTAACATTTGATATGGAAGAATGTGATCTTGATATACGGTGACCTTAATGATAAAATGACATATAATCGTAGCAAGGGGCATATAGGGAAACCATGCTTTGAACTGGATTTGAGGGAAATAAGAAAGGGTACCACTCAAGGCACTGCACTTACAACCAATAGTAGGTGTTAATACATTACCAACGATAGTTAGTTATACCAAAAGACCATGAGGGAAATATGGATGAAAGATTGTCATAAAACTAATGTCGATATGAAAACAAGGATTCTAGATGTAAGTTGTACATAGGAAGAGGGATCTCCATAAGTATTTGTTCCTAGAACTATGCCCCAAATTTGGGAAGGGGGAAGATGCAAACTGATCAATGCAGGAAGTATGCAATGTATATGAGAAAGATGATCGATGTGGGATGCTTTCTTAGGATGCTATGATATATAGAAGGATGATCAATGTGGGAAGCCTTTGGTGTCATGATATAATAGATTAGCCATCCTTGGAGGGTATGGTCTACTTTTCTCTTTTGCTTTTGGATTTTTGACTTTTCATTTTAGATGATAGGATAAGATATACATGATAGTTTTCCTTCAGGGGATCAGTCTACTTTTATTAAATGGATTTAATGAATAATTTTCCTTTGAGGGATCAGTCTATTTTTTGATAAGATAGCATGAGACATGAGCATCCATAATGTGTACTTTTTTTTTTGTTGATTTTCTATTTGATGGGGAAGATCTGGGTATAGCTGGGTAGAAAACTTAGGAAAGGAAGATGATCATATAAGTCACAACCCTAAACCCATTATGTGGTTTCAATAGGTAGATAGGAGGGTGATGGGTGTAATGATCTCAAATTTCTCACCAATAAGGGAGAACCTATCCATAAGGAAAATGCTATGGATAGAGTCATGGTGCCCCTATTTAAGGTAATGTCTAGGAAGTGACAGTAAACCTCATAATTCCAAATCATTATAGTGATAGATGGAAGAGGTTCATGATGGAGGAATTATCTAAGGATATAAATAAGTTCTCATTAGTAGGTATGCTAAAAACATAATGGTCATAAGTGCAATGCATTAAGAGGTTTAATTTCTGGTTTACCAGTAAGGGAAGCCAAACGATAAACCTTGGACCCATACTTATGTGTTATAAGTTGCATTAAGAGTGGGATCGAAATATAGGATAAAGTATTAGGGGAGAAAGATAAGATATGATAGGATACAATGATATAGATGAGTGAAGATAAAAACTATGCGTTATCCTTGAGAAAGATAAATAAATATGTGTCCCATAATGAGGTGAATAAATTCCCACAAAGGTTGTCTAAGGACGAAAATAAATGGTCCCCCCAATGGAGAAACAAGCATGGCCACAAAGGTGGACTTTGAGATAAGAGCACTACCACAAGTGTGGAATTTTGGAATAAATATGGTGCCCCAAAGGAAGGGAAACGTATGACCACAATAGTGGACTAAAAATGAAAAACATGGTCCCTCAAGGGAGAGATGAATATGGCCACAAAAGTTGGATTTAAAAAGAGATGAAGATTTTGACAATATTAATTTGGATTTTAGATTAGATGAGATGGATTAGATGAGATTAAATAAAGTGATGTCAAAAGTGAAGTCCCCCAACATCAAGGGAGTTGTATGGATGGATAAGAGATAAAGTGACGTAGAAGGGATACTAAGGATGAGGGTAGGATGTCCCCATAACAAGGGATATCATATTAGATGTAGATGAGTTAGTGGATGTTGAAGGGGTTTAGATAGGATTGTTTTGGATTTGGATTGGATATACGATCATAGATCATGATGTTGATTGGAAAGATAAATAGTATCGATGAACAATGAAGGACCTTCCGTAGGAGGAATGTCATTTCCAAGAGAGATGTTAAGGGATGATATGGATAGAGGAATCATGGGAAATCTAATGGATGGATTAGATGTAGATTGAGAAGGATGTTCCCCTTATATGTGGAAATCATATTTCTCAATAAGGTTATGGATGATTTTATGAAAGGCCTTACAATGTTCAATTTCATGGCCTTAGGTATGATGATAAGCGTAAATGCAATTGGGATTGAACCACGATGGATTTGGACTATGGGGATTGAAATATTTAATGGGAGGAAGCGTGATGGTAGATATTTGAAATAAATGTCAAAAAATGTCTGCATAGGACCCAATTGAAGTGTCATAGGAAAGGTAAATCTTGTGGGTTTTGATAGAATATTTTGGATTGGTGTTAGTGTGAGAAGTGGATGTAGATCGGATGGGTGAATTAGATATCTTAACAGACCAATCAATTTTGAGATGAGGGTTAGATTGTTCGGATTGGGATTTATCATTATGAGGTGTAGTAGATGAAGGGATTGACCTTAAAATAGATGTTGTAACATTGGATTACTGAAAAGAGGGAAGACCTGACTTCTTACGAGGATGCGTAGGATACTTTTGGGAATGTTTACCACAAGCCTTAGATTTTGATCAAGAATATTTACCTTTTGCAGGGATGATAATAACCTTAATTGGAGGGTCTAAATATTGTAGTGTAGGGTCGTATATTGATGGATAAAGAGGTGTTTTTATAATGTGATTAATAAGGTCTATGTGAGATTTGGATTTTGTAGGTTCTTATTTGGTCAATGTGGTAATAGCTGATTTTGTAGAGGGAGAAAGGATCCCCGTTGTGTTGAGCTCAAGTGGAGTTGTTTGATCCATAAATTTTTCAAGGGATATCATCGATAGAGTTACAAATCGAGAGGATTTGGCCAGTGTGATAGAAGGATTAAATAAAGAATAACAGGATAAAATGGGTGATGTGGCCATAGGTATAGGTGACGAAGATGTCAAGGTTGGGGTAAGTGCATTTATTGATATGACAGATATAAGGGTACTTGGGATTGTTAGAGAGGTGGGCATAATGGGGATATTTGGAGATTTAAGTGATGTGGTGATGGGTATGTTTGATATAGATGTGGTTAAGGGGTTGAATATGATCGGTTAGGGCACAGTAGATGTGGATGATGTGGTATGTATAGTGGAAGTCGATTTGGATGTGGTAAAGGTAGTAGGTGTGGTTGGTATGGAAAAAATTGGGAAAGGAGGAACTGTGATTGACTCTAAGGATGGTATAATGGGTAAAGGTGGAATAGATGTAAGTAAGGTAGTCAAACTTACCAAAGGGGATATGGTAACCGATGGAGTAGATATGATAGGTAATGTAGTAAATGCAAGAGTAATATCAAGTGTGGAAGTAGGTGGAAATGGTTGTTTCATAAATGTTTCAAGGGGTGAGAATGATATGTTTGTGAAATGGGTTGATATTGTAAGTGTGGATGTATGGATAGGTTTGTTTGATGTAGATGTGGGTGAAGGAACAAATGTGAGAGATGGAAGGATAGGTGCGTATGTCAATGGGGCTAAAATAGGTGCTAAGGATGAATATGATGTCATAGATTGGGGCATGACCAAATTGGATGAAGTAGATGACATAGTCAAAGTTTATGTGGATGTTGTAAGGGTAGGAGCAGATATAGATATAGGTCAAGTTGTAAAAGTTGATATAGGTGTGATAGTTGTGGATATGATAGGTATTGAACAAGAAGTGGGAATAATGTCTAAGGTAGGAACATGTGGAGTCAGTGATGAGATGAGATCTTGATTAACGGTGTTAACGGTGTAAGAATTTGATAGTTCAGATGTATAAGGGGTGGATTGATTTATTAGCAGTTGATTAGGAAAAGGTTGCGTAATTCTATCGAGGGGTTGGCTAGGTGAAGCGGTGGAGTTGTCCATTTGGATATCCCCTTGATTTATAAGTTGTTAGATATGATATTTGAAAGAATGAAACTTATCAATGTCAAGACCTTTGATTTGATGATATTTACAATAATGGGCTTCGTGATACCAAATAGGCTTGAATCGTGAGTCATTCACAGGTTGTATGGGAGGAAGTTGGATGGAGTGTATTTCCATTAACCTATCAAATACAAAACTATAGGATTCCCCCAAAGGGGTATAGTTAGGAGATGGTCGAGGGGCTTGTGCCACATGCTAGATGTATGTGTGGATGAGGACTTAACAACCATAATTTTTTCTACACCCCTAAATGTGTCATTATGTGTGGATGGTTTAGTAAATTCAAATTTAGGTTTGGTCGATATGAGTTTAAGATGACCTTGCTCAATGACATGGGTTTTTAGTTTGCAAGCCATGGTGAAGCCTTCGTCAAAAGTTCAAACAAATTATATTTGCAAGGTAGATGATATATGATTCACACATGAACGTGAGAAGATATCGATGAGTTCAGTTTGTGAAAGAGAAAAGGATAGTTGGTTTATAACACCACACCATCGTGTGACAAAGTACGCGATGGACTCGTCGTCAAACTACCGGATGGTGTATATGTCAGTGATAGTGATTTTACACACAATGTTGATCAAAAAGTGTTATAAGAACAACTACGTGAGTTGGGTGAAGTAAAATATCAAATATTGAGGGATATTATTATACCAATCTAACGTGGGACTAGCGAAGAACATGGGGAAAGTATAGACAATTAGGTCTTGATAATGTGAAATAAGATAACATGTGTGTTTGAACGCATGAAGATGTTGATGGGGATATTTCTTGTTGTTAAACTTAATGAACTTAGGAAGCTCCCATTGAGGAGGATAAGGTTTGATAGGAACTTGACAGATGAATTAGTTCATTACAAATGTGTTCTTAGGATAAAGTAACCTCAGGTGCCAAGGTAGTAGCTTCTAGACTAGCTAGTTTATTCATTAAGGCATGAATATGATCATTCAATGTGATGATAGGTTGGGATTGTGGGTGAGTGGCATAAAAAGTAGCTTGATAAGTTGGTTGATATGTTTGTGGGTGGGGTATTTGTGGAATTTCTTGATAAAGAAGTTGATTAATTTGTAGATGTGCAGGCATTTGGGGAATCATTTGAGAAAGATTAATATATGTCATGGGTTGAGATTGGGTAAGTTTCTACATAGGTTGATGTTGAGAAATAGGGATGTGATGCGATTGTTGATATTGGGTAGGTTGTTGTGGTAAATGAAAAGTGTGGATATGAGTGTTAATATATTGAGATGGTTGGAGCATATGGTGGGTAGGAATATAAGTGTTAAGAGTTTGAGATGGTTAGAGAGGCATGCTAGTAGCAGAGGGAATATATTTGACATAAACTGACAAGGGTGGAATATGGTCCACCAAATGAGTAGATTGATAGGATTGAGAGATTGCCAGATATTTACAAAGTAGAAAGTCATAAATGGGGTGGGAAGGAGGTCCAGGAGTTTCTAAAGGATCCAGAGATGGGGATGTAATTGGTCTAGCAAGGTTGTATTGATGAGGGACATGAGCATTGGTTTCAAGATAGGGATGATTTTGGATGATATGGTCCTCTTGAAGTGAGTCTATGGAGATAAGGGGTTAGGTACCCGAAGGTGTGGTCTCAAATTTAGAGATCTTTACAGGAAGGGATGTCATTGGATGGAGCAGATTGTTGCATTGTTTTGACTTGATAAAGATTGATAATAGGTGTGAAATAGACAAACATTTTTTTAGGTAATTTATAAACAGACAAATCAAGTTAGAATTTTCTTATCAACATGATTAATTAGAATATGAGAAAATAAAAGTGGATACCAAAGGCACCTAAGGAATGATAGTTTAAGGCTGGTTTCTGATAGTTTTGGCTAGGGAGAATCTCATGTGGTTTCTTATTGGGTGATGAAATCCCAAATAGTGAACTGAGTAAGGAGATGTTTTGATTGTGTTGATTTTTTTCGTGAGTCTAGGTTGTGTGTGGTAACATGAGATGCAAAAGGTTAAAACCCTAATTAAATTATGTAAGCAAGAAGGATGCACGGGGTTCCTTTTAGACCAAATCTCAAATGTGAAGTTCGATGCAGACAAACACCTAGGAAAGGGAATCACAATGTGAAAAGGAGAAAATAGGGAAAAAGGGGAATACCTAGACAGAGATTTTCCTTTTTATTTGGTTACATGGTGTTTGGAGGTTCTAAATAGTTACAAGGAATGTCGAGTGACCCTAAAAGTTGCATCATTCACGATTTCAAAAGGAGTTGGTGAAAATGATTTACGACGTGTTTATATTTAGATAATTATCTTTGATAGTGTAACATGGTGGTCGTAGTGTCGTATACTTAACCTGCAAAATTAATTAAAACAATTAGTGCACATGTTTGACAAAATAAGAAAATAATTTAGATGTCCTAAGTAGTTTGTTTACAAAAAGTTCCTTCGTAGAAAATAAAAAATACGAATAAAAATAAAAATAATTAATCTAACAAGTTAATAAAAATTGTAGTACAACATTTTTATTTAGAATATAGAAGATACAAAAACTTATCGATAGACTATAAACTAAACTACAAAATAAAAGATGAAATATAGTATGAAATAAAATTATGAGAACAGATGACACAAATAATTAAAGATAAGGTGATATGAAATTATTAAATGAACTATGTTATAATGGGATAACCTATAAACCACAAAATATTAATGTGTGCATTTTGTTTACTTGTTTACGTAAACTATAAATAAGAATAACTATAAACAAAATAAACTATAAAATGATCGAATGTGGACTTAAAGAATTCAAGAGAAAAAACTGGGTTGGGAAAGTAGACTTTTAGGATAGGAATGTGGACTTTAAGAGGACAAGACAAAAAGTGGGTGGGTTGAGCATAATTTAAGGACCGGAATGTGGAATTATTCATTGTAAGCGTGGGCTTGGAGGAAGATAAATACTCTTGGAATTAAAACTAGAAATGGCAGGAGAGACTAAATGGAATGATGGGACAAAAAACTTAGTGGAGTAGGTGAATGTAGAAAAAGAAGAAATAATTTTAGGTGGAAATTAGAATAATGAATACGTGACACTTTAAAATCTTATTTGTAATAATTTTTCAAACTTTATACCTGTTCGCTTATAACTAAATAAATAATTATTGTGGAGTCACAGCTGCGAGAGGACATGGAATCATATATAATTGAATCAGAAACATAAAATCGAGGATTCAACTCACTGACTCAGTCTTCTTTGTTGCGTCTTACTCTCTTCTTATCCATTCCAAAATTAATCAACTCAACAACGAAGTCACCTTGGAATTACAGAAATTGGTTGACCAAACAACAAAGGAAACACTTGCAATCATTGGACCATATGCGACAGATCGTTTGATGAAATCATTGGCTGCTAAGTTCACTGAAATTAGCCTATGATACGGTAGTAGAAGCATAAATACATTTGAAATATCATATAATTCGAGCCTTGATGGATATTTTATCGTCGACACCTATTTTCCATGCTTCTCGATGCAATTGCAGACTCACTCAAACAAGGATTTGGAGAGACATGCCGATCTGGAGTTATATTTGAGTCATCAGTTGTTGCACTATGAGATTCAGTTCCACTATGGACTTGCCATCTACACAGACTGAATAGATGTTGAGCTCCAGAGTGATAATCTCAGGTGCCAAGCATTTCAATTGAAATCTAGTAAGCCAATTCCAAGAAAACTTGAAAAGGAATAGTAATTTACTGCAAAGATCACTTTAACAATGTGGCCTGAGTGTGAGTCTGGTGTCCATTCGATTTTCTTGGGTGCGTCATCATGAAACCCACAGGTAATTGTTACAAGAGAGATAAATTACAAGGAAGAACAAGCAGCTGCAGAGTTAAAGGTTGGGCGAAATCAGTGAAGTTGCAGGAATTACCGAGAAGCATTTGCATCGCGATGTTATTATCTATTCCCCAGGACGGGTGGCAACACAGTAAGGGTTTGGAAAAGTGGGAAGGTGGGGATCAGAGAGAAAATATAGGATGAGGGGCTGAGTGAACAAATCTGAAGTAGTGCTTGATGTCGAAGATGAAGGTCTGATTGTGTTGTGTTTGCGTTGGAATATGAGTAGGGTCAAACCTTTAGAGATGGCGGGAGATCAAGACAGGGTCAAGCCTATCTGAATAGTAGAACACAAGTCACATAGTCCACTGGTTTAAACTTGAGCAGTGCAAGGTCAACGGTGTAGAGGTGAATCTCCACAGGAAGAGTGAGTAGTGGGAGATCACATATGTAAATAGAGGAAGGCCATTTGCACGTAGTCAAAGCTAAAAGTAATAAAGACTAATACTCGTTCTTAGAGAATCCCTTTCCAAGTGAACACTCCCATGAGATAGACTTCTGAATAAAAGTTTTTTAAGGGTTATAATGAGACCCTTGAGTTACAATGAAGTCAAGCAAAGAGTTTCATAGTTAAGGAAATAGTTGGGCTGAGACAATAGAGCGAAGAGGACGAGTTGGGTAATCGAGCAGGGGATGGGTTGTGGTGTTGGGGAAAGCCTCGGGAGGAAGCATCCTATGGGATGGGTTGGGTTTGTTGGAATAGTTTGACAAGGAGCTAGGAGTGGGGTAGGTCTTAGGACGTGGATGGGTGTGCAGGGTGGTGTTGTCGAGGGTAGGTGGATTGATTAGAAGAGTTCGGGTAGGAGAGCTTGGGTGGGAGGGGTCAATGCGAAATGGGATGATAGTTGGGTGAGGTGAATTGGGATGAGTGGATAGGTTGACAGGGAGATGGGTTGACAGGGAGATGGGTGGTGAGTGTTGAGGATAGGTAGGGATGTGGCTCGGTCGAGTTATGCCCGAGTCGGGGTGGGTAATTTAGGATTTGGTTTAATTTTTTTTTTTTTTGTTTTTAGTTTTTATTTATTAAAATAAATAGATATATATGTAAACTAAAATATTAGCTATTCAAGATCAAAATAAAACACCAATAAAAAGACTAAGATATAAATATTGTTTAGTGTAAACAAAGGTCGAAAATAATGATTTGTTGAAAATAAATATATGTTTCGATTGTAAAAGTAAGATTGAGAGCAAAATCCAAACAATAAGATTATTTTCCGGATAGATTTCCCATGCCGGTAAAACTCACAACATGAATCTTTTGTTTAATTATTTGCTTTATTTATTTTTAATAACAATGATTTTTGTTACTTTGTTTTTACATGTTTATATAAAATCTACTTAACAAAATGAAGAAGCGTATTAAACAAATCAAACTCAACAAAAATCAAATCCTCGTACCTCAAGGTGAATTCAAACTACCGAAAGTAACATGCCGAACTGATAGAGACAACACTAAACCCTGAAAGCAAGTAAGACTAAAAATGAAATATTCATAAGATATATAAATGGACGAAAACTATAAATAAAGATAGTTGTTATACGTATGAAATCTACACAAGACAAGTAAATTAAAACAAAAAATGACTAGATTCTAGGGTTGGTCCCATCGGGTGTGCCAGAAATGTTGTTCGAGTTTTCTTCGTCCCTATTCAGATTGGTGAGCTAGATAACCAAGAAATTAAACAACCTCAAATGATGGAGGGTTTAAGGTACCTCTGATGCGATATGATGGATATAGGCGCTAAAGTGAATGATCTCCACTACGAACTGAATAAACCTGCAAAACAAAGGCAACTAAGAAGAAAATATATTAGATTATATATGTGTGCGCTTCTTGATGAAGTCGGTTCCAAGAAGAACGAGCTTCCTTATGCAGATGTCAACCCCCGTTTGATAAGATAAAATGATATAAACAAATGATAAATGGATAACATGTAGAAATTGATAAAAAATAGATCCTAAAAATGTCGATATATAGAAGAGCTACTGATCTGACCAAATTGAATGCAAAGAAAACCAATCTAAGAGAACCAAAAAATCATGAGGATGGTATTGTGATAATTCAAGTGGCATTACAAGGGCAATGTGATCATATTATGATAAGCAAGAGGCTAATATGTTAAAGTTTTCCTCTTAGTCTTAACATGTTTCAAACTTGTTCGAAAGTGGGGGGGAAGGCCTATATTTATAGCCTGGAGATGGGGTTAAATTAGGGGTTTTCATAAAACCTAGGTTCGACAAAGTAACCTTGATTAGGTGAGTGGGGGGACATGATTTGAGTGATTAAGTGAAATAATGGATTTGATTTGATTGAGTGGGGTTCGTGATCTGGATGATTTTGGAGTATTTAATTATTAGGTGGGGTGATATGACTTAATTTGGAATATGTAATTATCACTTGGATATTTTCATATAACGAGGTTTAGATATTTTAATGGGGATCAATTAATCAATTAAGATTGATTGATTGATTAATCGAACAATTATTTTTGGTGGGAATTGGTATTTATTCAAATGAATGGGTAAGCCTGATGAAGGAGAATAAACACAAGGAATGGTACCAATAACTGGTGTCTACAATAACATTGCATCTATTAGACAAGAACAAGAGACTAGGTTGTAAAAGACCTAGGTGAGGACTTTAAAAGATCAATAGACCAAGGTGGAAGAGATTTGGGTGAAGGTCTTATGGAGAGAGTGAGGAAAGAGATGGGCTTACGGGATTATAAGAAGGAAAATTCTATAGAAATGTGAAGGAAAACACAAAAAGAAAAGAGTTACTCTTTGAAAAAAAAAAAAGTAAGCAAAATAAATGATTGAGAAGTTATAATCCATAATAAATACCATGATGAAAGAATAGACCCAATAGTTTGTATGGAAGTTGAATAGGAAGATAAAATTTCCTATCAAGGTACTTATAGAGAAGAAGAAGAGGTAAAAGATGATTGTTTTGGAAAAATAAATGGTGAAAGATACTCATGGAAGGAATAAGGAAAATGGGATACCGTGTGAAGAAGAGTCTGAGAAGAGAAGAAGGAAGTGTCTATGAGGAAGACTCTCATGGGGGCTATATGGGCTCTTTTTTTGTTATCGAACTCCATGTTTGAGTATGTGCTTGTAGGTATAAAGAAAACTGCCATGAAGGTAAAATAAAATAACTTAAGGTGGATGAAAAATGGTCAAATGAAGAACCCTTGAATGAAGATGAAGCTAAAAGAGAACAAGTATAGTTGGTATAAGAAAGAAAAGATAAAGTGGAAGTATTTAGACCTGATCAAGAGGAATATGAAGATCAAATGCCATTCTATTGGGCATGGGAAAATTTCTTGAAGGAATGAAAATAAGTAGTGAGTAAAGATATATTCCTAATAATGGAACATTGAACCTAAACTAGATTATATAGGGAGGAGAAAAATAATATAGAGGTTTGGGAATTATTTCTAATGAAGCAAAGATAGAAAGGGAATGTACTAAGAACAAACACTAAGTTTCTTATTCGAAATAGAGCATAAACAATGGTTACATTATTCTTAAGTGTCTTGGGAGAAAAACTATGAACATGAATGTGAAGAAAGTGGAGGATGCAAGAAAAATGTAGATATACCAAAAATACAAATCAAGTACACAAACCAATGGGAGAGAAGGAGATGATCAAGAATAAAGTTCAGGCTATAAATGCAACCAAACAGCTAATATGAAGACAATAACTTAGCCCAAAAATATGGTAAATAAGAAATCAATAGTTAACAGAAAGAATCAAATGAGTATATTCCAATAATGCACGAGGAAAGAGGAAAATTCCTGTTTTGAGGAACAAGATAGAAAAAAAGAATAAGTCCAAGGTTGACAATCAAGAAGCTTAAGGAGTAAAAAATTTTATGAAGAAGGTAATGACAGACTCCAGGGGTTAATGAAAAATTTGAAGATATGTTGGATCATGATGACTTGAGATCATTAAATGAAGCAGTGAAGGGGTAGAAAAATCCCTTTAAAGATATGTATAGAGAAAATAAAGTTAAGATTGATGAATTCTCCTACACAAATCACAAAGAAACATGGAGAGAAGGTAAAGATTATGCAAGGAAAGATGGCCAATACAACCCCAAGTTTTATGAGACAATTGAAGAAGAAGACACTCTCATGTTGAGAGAGGAAATATACATTATTGAATAATTATTTAACTCTTTAGAAGAGATACATGCAAATAATGAAGACAAGGTGAGTAAATTTTATGGTTTATTACTTGATAATGATGATTATGTGAGTGAATTCCTTTAAATTTCACCAAATGACTCTAATAGTGCATTTAAGAAGTGTGATACAAACAAAGGTAAATGGATGGATGACCATAGTGAAGAAAAGAGGTAAGATGATCAGATTTACAAAGGTGAATTAGATGAACTATTTAAAGATTTGATTGATGTAATGGAAAAGAAATAAAAGAGTGAAGATATGGTTGAGAGAGGAATTTTTTTCAGACAAATATTGATCAAAATGAAAACAAATAAGAACCAGGTATAAATATGAAGCAACTTGGCATAATGGTGAATGAGAGAAAACAAGAAATTGGACAAGAAAATTCATATTTTGGCAAGACAAGTGATGAGAAGATAAAGAGTATGAGCTATGAAAAGATAGAGGAAGTGATAAAAATGAAGAAAAATGTGTATTTTCTATTCTATTATTTGTGTATGCAAGTATAAAGGATGGAAGCATGAGAATGATGAAGATATAGATGAAAATCAAGATGAAAAGAATTAAGGTAAAGAAAAATGTAAGGAAAAATAATACTATATGGTATCTAGGTATTTATGATCTTACAAGGACAAATGAGAGAGTAGAAAGAAGACCAAGGATAAGTAAAGGTGATGAAGAATCAATTGAAGACATGACTATGTACACAAAGTACAAAGATAGTTTTCCTCACCTCAGGAATATGATGTAGGGACATCTTCAAGAACACTAAAATTTAAAATTTCACCTTATTCATGAATGTAAGGGTATATTAGAGCATGTTGAGGTCCTAAGAGAGAAATCTAGGTGGTCAAGAGTTATGAGTTTCAAATTTGACAATTCCTTCCAAAATATAATTTAAAAACTATAAGGCATATAAATGAGCCAATGTGGCTTAACAAGATGGTTAGGGGATGATTTAATTCATGAGAGGGTATCTTACATCTTAGGATATGGTCACGAGTCTTTAATAATGTGTATGATTTATGAAAATGACTAAGAGTGATGTAAAAATCCTTCATGTTGATGTATGGGCATGGGGAAGTTGAAAAGTTGGTTAGGTTTCAAAGGAAGAGTTACAATTAAAAAGAAAAGAATTTTAATGATAAAAGTACTTCAAGGGAAAACATTTACAGGAAGGTGACGAGAGGATAAGGAAGGAATTTCCTTGAGATCAGATGAGGGAAATCATATCGGAACACACATTTTGTAGAAAAATATACATTCTATAGATGAAGCACTTTGTTTTTGATACATTTCTCTTAGCTATTTTCGTAAGATAAATGACCATAAGTTGGAATTAGCATGATGTATTATGTGTATCTATATTGATGCACATTTGGGAATGTGGGTAAGATCTTGGAAGAATAAGTACCTAACCTCAAAATAAAAACTGCTCTATTTTACACCTAATTACTTGGCAAGATCAAACGCTTTAACCATGGTTGTGTTGTGAGTCTAGGATAAATGTGGAGGTTGTTCATTTTACTCAAATATTTAGATTAATAAATGATAATGTGATAAGGCATGTGATACTAAACTTTTCATGCATGTTATTAAGATGGAATCTAGGAGCTTTATATACCCTGTTTGAACCTTGAATAGCTATTTGACTATGTAATGGCATACTAACACTGTGGAAACTTGTGGAGAAGTATATATTTATATATATGATTTTTATGATTGATTAACTCATGAAGAGTTGAGTGAACATGTCTGATAAAGGTATCATTCAATGAAATGCCCTATTTTGTTCAAAAGCATGTAATAAGAGCTTGTAAACAGTCACCTACAACACAATAAGGTAGATGCATGTACTAACTTGTAGTGTTAGCTCAATGTGATGGTCATGAGAAGTGTTAGGAAATAAGAGATAAAATATGTGGAATAATCCCTCACAGAATCGCAACAGTAGAAACTAATATGCATAAATTATTACAGATCTGAAATAAAATTACAGAATAAAATAACACAACACAAAGAGACATTACTTAACGTGGTTCACCCAATTTGGGCTACGTCCACCAAGAATCACTTTCTCATATTTTATTACAATCCACCGCTCTCTCAATACAATACCCAGATCCATTTGGAGCTATGCTCAACAAACTCTACAGAATTCACACCCGAATTCAAAACACATCTGTAATACATTTGCTTATACATCTATCATATGCATAAGACCATATATAAACCTTGTAATTCTAAACTCTACATGTAGGACAAGTATAAAATAGGTGTGTAGCAAGGTAAGAATGATGCCTGAACCCCGGCGATAATACATGAAAAGTGTACAGTACTCTTAGTGTACAGTCTTCAACAATTTCGCACATGAAAACAGGGTCCACAACCTAACAAGAAGACCAAGAGTGAGCTAAAAGTTTGTGGCCATATTTTAGTATGAATGAGAAGGAACTATTGTAGGATATATTATTTCTATCTTGTATAAACCTTGTAATTCTAAACTCTACATGTAGGACAAGTATAGAATAAGTGTGTAGCAAGGTAAGAATGATGCATGAAGAATCATTGGTAAGGAAACCATGAATAATGACCTAAAATAGACCATTAGCTCCAAAATCAAGATTTGAAATCAATATTCACTCATTTTATAGAGATTTGAGATTCTCAAGCTCACAAAATTGACAATTAGGGTTTGTATAGGAAATTATATTTGAAGAACTTACACAATGAATACTGACCCAAAATTTGGAAGAAATAACAGGGAAGGAGACCTTAAATAGATTAAAAAGGAATTTTAGGGTTTCATTAGTTAAAATTTGAGATATTTGTGATAGTCTTCCCTAAGAGAGTGAACACAGAGTTTAAGCCTAATTATGAAGGTCAATTTACGAAGTAGGAATCCAACCTTGAAACTTCTTGGGTAGAGAGAATATTGAAATGGGTTCTTAAAATGTTTTAATTGTGTTTTATAATCTCATGAAAAATAAGATATCTCTAACAAAGTTTAGGAGAAGGGCTAGTAGGAATGAAGAAGGCTAGGAAGGTAAAAGGAGGGTTTTAGAAAGAAATTATTGGAGATAGCTAGTAAAATTTTTCACACATATTATTGAAGGTAAATGTTGTATGAAAACATTAAGAGATATTTTTGGGCATGCTTGGAAGCTCCCAATCATGAACCAAGAAAATTACTTGGTCTTCAGATCACTAGGGGTAGTTTAAGAAAATTGGGTGAAAGTTTGATGTTTTTATACTTTTGAGTCTAGATGAGGATTGGTATAACATTGTTATTGAGTGTTGAAATAGGTTAAATGAGAAGGAAGAATTGATGGAAGGTAAAAACCAAAAAGTTTCTTGATAAGAGTGGAGAAGCTAGTTAAGACAAGTTAACAAGGTAAGTGTAAAGAGAGTTTGAGTGAAGTGTTTCACCTGATTCTAGATAGTTTCTTCGAATGTTGATGAAATAGATAAGGGTAAAGGGCTATGAGGAATACCTGTCGAAATTATCGTTGTAGGTTGTTGTGCGCATATGAATTCTTGATCCATAGCTGCTAGTGAGAGCTTCCTTTTTGCTTGGAGGAACTACTTGAAATGGAAAACAAGACCACCAAATAAAAGTTAAATAGTATATGTAGTGGACTGCCTAGCGTATGCTAGATCCAGGAAGTGTGATACTCCCTACATGGCTGTCACTCCACTATTTAAAACAAATTAATGTTAAGAATAAAGGAAATCCTATTATAGTTAAAATGATTTAGGTATCTCATTCGACTACAATAAGAAAATTCATTCACAACAGGCTAAGCTATGATTGAATTTGAAGGTCAAGGTCTCTGTCAGGGTATTGGTACTAGTCAGGGTCAGGTCCTGGGATGTTTTGGGTATTGGATGGAGGTTTTAAGATCTATTCTTGGTATGAAGGTAGAAACATAGAGACTGACGTCGGCTGGGTATGACCGATGTCAGTTTAGGTGAACCTATGACAGTTGTGGGTAACCGGCGATGGTATGGTCAAGGTACAAGAAATTCAATAAAAACTTGAGGTGAGGGAAGATCTAAGGCTAACTAGAAATGTGAAGGGAAATGGCAAGGTTTGTGTAGGTCTTAGGTATACTCAGGGGTGATTAAAATCTGGGTATGGGCAGTTCAAGGGTGTGGGTGAAGGAACGGTCAAGTTTGTATGGAGGTAAATTGTGGGGGAATGGGAATGGGAGTAGAAACTAATAACAAAAATAAAAGAGTCTACTAAAATGACAATGGACAAGTGCTGGTTAATAAAACACTTATTGTTGTATGAGCTTGATGTATGGTTGGTAATGGTGGGTGATCAAATGGAAAGAACCTGGTGAGGTGCTGACGCTTCCTCGGATGCTCCCGTGAATGTAAATGGCTCCGTGATTGCTTTTGGTGTTGGCCGTGGATGCTCTGATGCATGTATGAATGTTGATTTTTCTTGCATGCAGATCTGGTTTCATATCTTGCTCTTAGAAGATGTGTCAACCTCAAAATAAGGTTTTTTAGGGGATTAAATGGTAACTGACGGTGGTTCCGGGTCGACCAGCGGCAATTTAGGGTAACCGACATCGGTTAGGGTGATATTTCCTAGGTTTACTAAACTAGGTAGATCTTCTTGATTTTCTAGGATCTCGTTCATTTTTCTCCGTGGATTAGAATGGAAGCTTCCTTCTAACGGGCGGGAATGTGGTTAGAGGGAATATAGGCTTTGATTTTTAGGCTTTGGGTAGGTCTTAGTTAGATATGGCAACATACTAAGAATAGGTCTTAGGGTGAGGTGGCTAGATGATGTGTATAGGTGAGGTGGATGGTGTGGGAATTATTCAATTAGGATATTTAAATAAATAGATATTGTGAGATCATTGATTAATTTAATTAAATTAATATTAGATTGGGGTGAAAGGGGCCATGGTTGGGTGAGTGTGTTCGAGTTGGTGATTTGTTGAGGGACCAAGGGGAGTGTGACCTAATTTTGGTGTCTACACGAAGAGTGAAAGTTTGGTGCTTGAATTGATATGGTGAAGGGTGCATGGAGTGTATGAAATAGGGGAATGAGTTTACGTAAGCCATTCAAGGTGATTTAGATCACAAATTGCCAGTTTAGCCATTTTAGGCTATAAGGTGGATCCTCAATTTGTAGGGCCTAGGTGAAATTGTTGTATGAACATTCTTTATTGATGGAATGTATGAAGAAAATAATTTGATATGCATCAAAGTCTAAATATCTAATCAATGTTGATTTATTCAATACCTTCAATTGGAAATTTTTCCACAAATTGAGCATCTTTAAAAACTTTCCTATTTGAGTGGGGTCCACATACTATCATGTGTTCCATCATACCTTTATGGAAATATGGAGGATTCCTCTATAACCTTCAATCATCAAACTAGAAAAATGAAGATCTCTGCTACCACTCTCAACCTAGGGTTTCAAACTCATAAAAAGTAGTTTACCTTCTTAACTTTCATTCATAAAAACATGATGATGAAACCACTCCATTATTTTTGTGAAATTATCTTAGCTCAATGGAAAAAAATTCCTAAAAACCTATAGGTCCCATAAAAAGTATATAATTAAATACAAGCATCAAAATTTTCCATTCGAGATGTAAAATGTAATCTCAAGCACCCTATTTTGCCTAAAACATCATAACTTGAAAATTTATCTTCATCCTGACTTGAAAATTTTCTCACACCTTTAGTAAACCCTTGCACACTATCTGCAATAATTATGTTAGCTCAAATAGGTTTTCATCTTCATCTCCCATATCATTTGCATGACCATCCCTTAAGTTTTTGCATGGTTTAAGCTAAATCATAGTATAAGAACCTCATTCCTCATCATAAAACCTCTCCAAAAGGTAATGATACACATGAGACAACATGTATCACTCACCTACATTCTCTCATGAGCTCACATGGATCTATAACACATTACCATGCTCCATTTGACTTTCAAGCACCTATACTAGGTATAGATGAGTACCTGCAATTGGGTCTTCCACTTGTACCTGCACTCTGAAACTCATGTGAGTGTCTCAACGCAAGTCTATAATTATCTACATGCCTTTAACACACTCCTCAAGTCTCTATGCATCTCTACTCACTACACACTTTCACCTAGACTAGCTAGGTCATTTGATTAGGCTTCCTAAAACAAGCCATTCTCACCTTTTCTACTCTTGCCATCATGCCATCACCTAATTATCCATGTTAACATCATTCCTAGCATCCTATGACACTTTTCCATCAGATTATTTTTCATTAATCATATTTTACATCAATGAAAACACTTAAACTCACACATGCGAATAATATCCCCCTTTGTCATTGATTAAAACCACCTAATTATTCTCATCCTTTTTACATTAATGACAAATCATAGCTATAAATGCATGGTATTCATCATATTCAACATAATTGGAGACCTAATTGAGTGAAAAAAATAATAAAATCTATCATCCTAGGATAAAATCCATCTTACCTTACTTTGTACTCTATTTTTGTCTTCTTCACATCTTGAAACCACTATATCAAACCTTGGAAAGATGTAAATAACTCATCCACACATGGAAAAATCATAAATCCAGGATTGAAAAATCATCTTACCTCTTTCTAACATGTCCCTACTTAATAAATCTCAAACTTGACTTGACTCTTCCATATCTTAATGACACATACCTGCTCACTTGGAGTATACTTGCACTTTCTTGTCTTGAAACAACATAGGTTGATTCATGAATCTAATGAGATCATCCACAAAGCTCTTTGTGCATTGATATATTCATATTTTGTCTTAATCTATGTCATCCATCACCATCTAGGATTGTACCTGATTTAATTAAATTTTATTTAATTAAATCTTATTGTGGATTAATTATTGTAATAATAAATGTACAAATGCTAAAATATAATATTGACATAATAAAACTAGCATGTAATGTGCTAAACAATAAGAAAATAGGAGAGGTAAGAAAACTTAGCTAATATCCATGCAATATGGAAGTGATACGGGTAGGTACAAGTGTTGAATAGGTTGTAAATAGGGTCGTCACTACTCATAGTAAAGTCTAGAACTCAAGGACAGAGCTAGACAAGGGATCCCAGTATAGGGAAAAGGTGTTGGTGATTGGATCTGGGAACTGATGACTATGTAAAATATTAGTAACTGATTTATTTTTTATCACAAGGGATTCACTACTGATTCATGTTGATCACCTAATATTCACTCCTGGATTGCTGAATGCACTTATAACCTATAATAAATAAGATCACCTAGACATATCCATAAACCAAATCAAACCTAAAATGGAAAATGTAGAATGGGGAGTTGGATTAACCCCGGTGGTCACACAAAGAGTGAAATTATAATTGAGTTGTTTACTAAATCTCATACTCCATTTAGTTCTAGTGTGTGTGTAAGAATTATGCCCTAGGATGTCCTTGTGTAAGTTGCACTAGATAGTGGGCTAGATTTAGAGTGTAGAAATGTATAACATGTGTGGATGGAATAGAATATAATTCCCCTTCTTATGTAGTGTATTTAAAATTAAGAATCCTTATCCCTTAAATGAATTCTAGATGGATGCCTTTGAAGTGACTTGGTGATTTTGGAATGCAAGCTTAGGTGATGATAGTAATGTTTAGTTCTTGGTTCTTGATTTTGAAAACATAACTATGTATTTATATGATTCCCTTGCTTGAATTTTGTAATTGACAACTAGAAGGTTGTCCCATAAGTGAAAAATACTACCAAAAGATAAAATAGACCCAACAAGAATGAATAAGGTAAGAAAGGTCTAGGGGCACGTAGGAGGGACATGAGCTCCTTAGTGTTGCTGTCTTGGTTGGGTGCTGATGTATGAAGCCATAAAATATAAATAATTTAAATTAGGATTGGGATGTAGGGTGTTTAAGACCAAATAGAAATCAAGAGATAAATAAAAGAGGACAAATATATTTGTCAACCACTAGTTTTCTTACTTAGGAATCATGTAAAGGCTAACATGCTTTTAGATCGTAGAAATATATCCAAGTGCGTGATTTTGTGTCTATAATACCATGCAATAAAAAAAAAAAACCCACCTCAAATGCTTGCAAAACCTTCTTTAGGATCATTATCCCTAAACCACATATTCATCACATTCTTGTCAAACATATCCATGCTCTAGAAGCTAAAACACAATATGCATTATCTCCTTATATCTCCCCCTAGGTTCACTCTATCCTCCTTTAACTGAAAACACATAAAGAGAAGTACATCATTTAAGAAATTACATACAAGATGGATTGTTCCATTTACCATGGTCTTAAATATATTCTTTAGTGATTTCTATCTCTTCCCATTCTTATTATGATTGACTTAGTCATGTTACTTGCTCTTCTTACAAATATACCTATAATTATGGCTAATTTTTCTATACAAACCTTCTAAGTAACTTGCATACTTGATTCAAGGTTGGTATAGGCCCTCTATCTTAAGAGTCTCTTATAGTCCAATAGCATGTCATTTTATTTATTTCATAGTCATTGAACCTTGATTCAATTCAAAATTCATTCATAATGAAGGAAAATAGTCATATAACCTTACAATCAATATAAAATTGACATGCAAGTCTTCTTTCCACCTTATTCACATCTTGAGGGTCAAAATAAGTTCCTCTTTCCTCTATAAGAATCTACAAGCCTCTAGTTTACTATCACAATCCTCCACAATACCTCATACACTATCACGATGTAATAAATTATCTTATCTTGACTATCACCACTCGAAGCTATACATTTCACTTTTAAACTTGTGTCATGATTTTAAAGATCTTATAAACCATAATCACTCAAAAAAAATTAGTACATTCATCTAGCAGTCAACATTCTTCCTAGGAATATTTTATTTCTTGACATTATTTGAACTCCTAGGGTATCAACACAACTACCTAGAATCTCTATTTTTTACAACTGACATGACACTCTATCAGTCAACAACCTTTCTACCTGAGGTATCATACTTAATTTTTATTTATTTACAGACTTATTCACAACATTCTATGCTTAATAACACCGAGAAACATACCTTAATCATTCATGAGGATTATAATCTATGAACAAAGCCATTTGGAATTCAAAACATAGTTTCTCAGTCCTCTTCATCCTTGTTCTCCTTATTTTCAATATCTATTAAAAATTTTGTACACATTATATACTAATTTTTTCATACATTTCGATACTTCTGACTTGCACATAAGTCAAAAATAGATCATTCCTTCAATCATTCAACATTAGAGTGTCTTATCCTTTGTAGATGCCATAGACTTATCACAGAGCATTGATTAACCAGTAAACTCTATCAGATGCACATGATGATAAGTTTTCATCTTGGAACATTAATGGATTACGCATTCTCAACCTTTATGCCCATTATTTTATTCTAACACAAAGTACCAAACTAAATACAAAGTGACATAAAAACCATAGTGTGTATACACCTTATGATAGAATCAAATCATAGTCATTATACTTTTGTAAGATCTTGATACTTTCTCAATCCTACACTTGACAAAAAAAATATGCTTTTTAATAACTAATACCTCTTCTTGAATACCAAAGACAACTTTCCCTACTATAGTAAGCCTCTACAGTCCTTGATCTTTTCATCCTTCACCTTGGCACCTTGAATAAACTAAAGAAACATGTCACATATTCCACATACCTTCATTTCTTAAAAAAAATTCATAACAATTATCATACCTTATCAAGAACTCATATGCCTTCTTAGATCATCATCAACACTTGTTTTACACATGAGACCATATTTGCACCTCTAAAACTTTTGAGTTCTTTATCTTTAAACAACAACCTTTTTATTTTGCATGGCTACAATCCTCATCATTACTCTTTCTCATACCTATAAAGAATTAAAAACTTTGTAAACCTGCACCTTTGTCTAGAGACACCTATATCCTCTATTTTCTTGTAACTCAATTCAAGATTGATGTTGTACCTCCTATAACCATCTTATTCTTATTTTAACATCTTAGAAACCTTCATATTTTCAGTTAGACAAAAGACACCTCATGGATTACTCACTCAAAAGGAACTATTTTATAGGTCATACCATCAATGATGATACTTTACTAAGACTCCACCTCCTTTAAGCCTATAATTATAAATAACATGAGTATAAAAATATCTTAAATAAATTTGTATGCCTTTAAAACCATATGAAGATATATTTCATTTTGAGCATGAAACATATTAAAACTTCAAGATGCATTGTCATGAAACAATACACAACAAGAAAATGATAAAAGGACCATTCTCATACAACCTCAAATATTGATATAGGACATTTATCATCAATATGATAACATAGCTTCTATACCTTCACTAGAACCTTGTGAATTACCTTTTGAACATCAACCAAAATTAGACTTCTACAAAGAAAACTTATAACTTTGATGAATCACTGGCCTCAGATTCTTTTAAGAGAAAATTCATACCATATTTAGATCTCAAACTAAGCATAGACCCTCACTTTTATTAATGCACCTTCAAGTATCTTCACAGGCCTAATGAATACAATGAACCTACTTGAAACCTTTTGAGACATACCCATGATATAACTTACACATATTTGCATAGATTCTTGGAGCATAATATCTTATGTGGAGTAACTTGACAATCTTCACTAACTAGGATAGGAAAATGGAGTAAGATTCATCCTATTCTAGAAATTTCAAGGTTTCCTGATCACCATATGTATCACATTTATCTTGAAAACAAAGTAGAGTAAGTCATAAATTCTTGACTCATCATGTTGAGTACACCACAAACATTTTTGACAGTATGCCATATATCAACCAAGGGAGACTATTTTAAACCATCACGACTTGAACCATGATCATAAGAAACAATAGTAAAGACCATTTAACACATCTCAAGATACTTCTTGATAATAGAGAACAACTTGAATCACTCTTAGAGACCTCAAACTCTTATGACTAAGGCACGATAGAATTGACAAATATGCTTACAATGATATCATTATAAGACACATAATTATCCTTTTTATATACTCAAGATGTTATTTTCATAGACCAAAATACATTGATATCAGACCTCTTAAATCAATCATTATTGATTTGACTACTTTCTCCCTTTGGAGTGATTAGCATTTAGGCCTTAAGACACTAACTTAGAGTATAGTCTTCTTTACGTTCAAATTAAACTCAATTCTTAATATTCCTTTTGGGATGAAAAAATTGATGATAAAATTATAAACATGACCTTATCCATGTGCATTTAGGGATATTAAGATTATAAATAAGACAATACTCATGATACATGACCTCAAAATTATTTTCTTAACTAGACAAAACTATGATGAATAAAACAAGGACATACCTTAATGGGACTGAAAAAACTTGTAGCAGCTCACAACCATGCATCTTCCATATGATAAATGTCTTATAGAATCCTAGAGAATAAATACATAGCTTACTAGGTCACTAAAATAGTATATCACAATCAAATGAGCCCAAGGAATCTATCCTCTTTCCTTATTCCTCATTCCCTTTGAAGATATATCCTTTTCAAGTAAAACGATATCATACCCAAAATCTTCATCTTCTGAATGGGATACTGATAAGCACTTATGGATGTTTTCATTTGTAACAAGATCCAACATACCCTTATTAGATTTTTCAAGCTTGAATACATCTATATTAACCTTTTCAATATACTTTGGAAACTTGAAAGAGATACTCTCCCTCATCTATCATTGTTTCTTTCTCCTTCACATTATTTTCCCTTTCATCCTTGCCAACCTTAGGAAACACTTCACCTTAACTGAAAGATGAATTTTACTTCCCCATCAAAAAAATTTGGTCTCCACTCTTCTTGATGTCCTTGACAGATTTAGGATCTTATTTCTTTACATCAAGCTTAGAAAACACTTCTTGGCTTTATAATCTGATACATGATCCTTAGACTCATTCAGAGATTTGTCTTTCTTTTTTAACATTCTTCCATTTTTCCTATTAGAATCTTGAAACCTGATGTTGACTCTTGAAGATTCAAATTGGTGACAAGATCTAGAAATATGTCTCTATTTTTCATAATTGTAATAAAACATTTTTCCATCTTCTAGGATGATATACAATAACGTTCCAACCACAATCAGCTACCCTATGGCCATATTCACAACGTGAGTAACATTGACCCTTAAGGGAATTTTCACCATTTCAATAAGACCTTTTGAAATCTCTAACTTTGTGAGCAAAATCATTAAAAATGTAACAATAACCATTGAAGGAAGTACAATACCTATTTGCATTTGGTTGTCTAATAGGATTAGACCTTTATAAATTAGTCCTCTTTGTGTCCTTCATGACTACTTGAGATCTAGGTCCAAATTTATCATCATTTTATGAATTCCACTTGCCCTTCTTTAAAACCTAGGCATGTTTTTTCACTAGAATTCCTTTGACTCTCTAAGATCACATCAAGTGACTCAGATCTCTTCTCTAATATGTGATACATCTTCAATCATATTGGATGAAATTTCTAAATTAGATTCTAGGGCTTTCAACTTTTTTTCATACCTAAAAAAATCTTCTTCTTTTTCCATTAGGTATTTAGACAGTCTCTCAACTTGTGATTACAAACCCTTGATGTATTAATCATGATCTATCTCCATGTAGTTTATCTGACCTTGTAGACTATAAATCAAGGATTCTGTAACCTCATACTTCTTCCTTAAAGAAACTTCAACAGATGAAGACTTACCCATTTTTTGCGCTTCAAAAAGATATCCTTCAAGTTGTAAGACTTACTTCACAAGGACCTAACAAGATACAAATTGTTAGAATCAAAATGGATTGAGTGAGGGGTGAATCATTCCTACAATAATATTTACTTAATTTACCAAAACATGTATTCATCATTTAATTTATCCATTCATCATACATAATCATGTGAGCTTATTAAGATATGTAACTTTCAATCACAAGAGCATGAAACAAAATAAACAACACATGAACACCATAAGTAAGTGGTAAAACCTCAAGGGAAAGAAAACCCAATAAAATTTTGATTATATTACTCAAATAAAAATTATTTAGTGAAGCACCAACTTCACAAGAAGCACCAACACCTAGTTTAGTGAAGCATCAAATCCACAAGGAGTCTACAACCCCCTAAGATAATAAAGAACCAACTTACCAGCTCAACCATATTTAGATGAAGATATCTAATGTAATGTTTCTTCCATAACTTATGGAGACCACAAATTTAAATCACACACCTTCAAACCCTCTTTATCATAACTCACTGAAACTTGGATTTTCATGAACTGATTTGGATGAAAATGGTTGCATACATGCTCTTCAACCTTGTTCATATTTTCAAAAAAATCCTTAGATTTATCTTGATGCTCTTAATACACTTTCACTTCTTTACCTAGGTCACATTTTTCCCTCTCACACAACTAGTTCAAAAATGAACCAAAACGTGAACTTTATATGCTTTCCATCTCAAAAACATAAAATATGTTTGTTCAAACCAAGGATCTTTACCAATACAACATAAAAATATAACAATACATTCATATTAACTTATATCATGGACCCATATAGGTATTCCAAGAACTAAGACAACCAAATAATCCAAACATGTTTAAAACCCCATCACCAAGCACATCAAAGATCTCCACACATATCACAATTATTTGTCAAGCATCTAAAGGCATCACACATGTCAAATAAATCATAAAAATGTCATCCATGATCACAAATTATCTTGAACCAATAATTTTATTCATAAATATATCAAGTAGGACTATTTCCTACTCAAAACAATTGTTTCCAAGAACCAATCTTCACCAAACATGCTCAACCTAGCACATGAACACCTCAACTATAGCATGTAAAAACTAATTGGAAATCCAATAACTTGTAGAAAACATCCATTCTTTCCATAGCTCATAAAACATCTAAATTCCTTAAATATGTAACACATTAATCCCTCTTCACTATCCCTCTAAATACATATAAAACATCACCTAATCCAAATCATGAGCCTTATATAGAAATATTCCAACCAAAGAAATCTTGTCATGAATCATTAAAACTTCATCTTTAAAAACTTATTTGATTCACCTATCAAAAAACCTCATCAAGAGACAACCCATATATCATTCAAAATGTATCAAAATATTATTTCCAAAACATCTTACATTTCCTTCCAAATCCAATTAAAAGGCCTTCAACTGGGTCAATCTCAACAAATTCTCAAAACTATCTTTTGAGGCCCAAAAACCATTATTAAAATATGGGGCACACTTTTCCATTTAGGAATTCAAGCATGCCTTGAAACCACCATGGAAATCTAGTAAACTCCCAATATTTCATAAATGGTGATTTAGTCCATAGATTCAACAAACAACTTTTCCATAAACCAAAAAATCTCTAGAAACTATCATTTTTGAATGCATCCCACATATTGTCACAAACTATATTATAGCTTTATAAAACTATATAGGAGCCCTATACAACCTCCAATCATCAAATTTTCTAAAACAATTAATTATGTTCCCATACCGATAATTTTTCCTCCATTGCTCTTGACTTAGGGTTTTAAAGCCATAAAATTTTCTTACATTCTTAACATTCATTCATAAAAACCTAACAATGAAACCACCAAATTATTTTTTAAAGGATCTTAGATGAATGTAAAATAAAAAATAAAAACCTCTGGGTCCCATGCAAATCATACAATTCAAAGAGCATCAAAATTTACCTATCGAGCTCAAAAATGCATTCTCAAGAACCCTGTTTCACAAAAAAATTCACAACATGAAAATATATCTTCATAGTGACTTTAAATTTTTATCACACCTCTAGGAAACCCTTTTACATCATCCCAAATAACCAAGTTATCTCAAATAATCTTCACCAACACCATGACTCGCATGACTATCCCTTAGGGTTTTACATGATTTAAGCTAATTCATAGTAGAAGAATGCCATATCTCATCATAAAAACTCTCAAAAAGGTCATGACACATCTGATACAACATGTATCACTCACCTACAATCTCTCATGAGATCACATGGCTATATAACTCATTCCCATGCTCCATTTGGCTTCTATGCACTTAGACTAAGTATATATGAGCACTTGCAATTGTGTCTTCCACTTGTACCTACATTCTGAGACTCATGTGAGTATCTCAAAACACTTATATAATGTTATCCATGCATTTAACATGCTCCTCAAGTTAATATGAATATCTACTCACCATGAACTTTCACCTAGACTACCGAGGTCACTTGATTAGGTTTGGTAAACCAATCCATTCTCACCTTGTACACTTTTTCCATCATGTCATCACCTAATTCTCAATGTCAACATCATGCCTATAACCCTCTTTGTCATCAATGATATTATAAATTAATGACAATAATTAAACTCACACATTCTAACAATTCTCTTAGATTCATAAACAACTGTACCTGACTTGTATCAACCTTTCTTTGAAATGAAGCAATCCCTATCACTTTGAAAATAGATTTTAGTGACATCTCAAATGTAGAAATGTATTAACATCATTATTATTTATAAAAATACAATATCACAAACCTTAAAACATCTTAGCTTCCCATGATGATCCTTTTTCATAACATAGGCTTTTTTATCCTATATTAGATATCAAATCACTTACTTTGACTCACCCAAGGATATTGAAGTTGTCTACTTACCTCATATTTTCAAAAGGATTCAAGGAAGGTGTTCAAGTGTTACTAGATTACAATCACCAATCAACAACACTTCACCATATTGCATTACATACCTTGTTACAAATTTAGCTCTCAAATTATTTTGAGGCAATTAAGCTCCTCTTGGCCTAATGCATTTGTCTCTCTATGAAGAGGCATTTATACATATTTCATGCTCAAATTACATTGAATTTTTTTTATACCACTACTAAAAATTCATGACTCCTTAGTAAAATATGTCTTCTTAACATTTTATTTGAACCTGAGTTAGATCTTCAAAATAGAGTTATTAGTTTAGACATTCCTACTGGAGATCTCCTTCATGTTTGACATGAACAACAAGAATTTTGAAGTCTTCATAATGGCTTAGACACATAACATTCAAGGATCAAACAAGAATTATAGAACCATCTTGAATCAAAACATAGATCTAATCTACAATCAAGTCACACATTCTTATAATCTTCAAACCTTCAAGAAATTTGATCATCAACTTCTTCATACTGATGTAGTCCTCAAATAAGTAAAAACCTTATAGAAAATGATATCTTCTTGAAATATCCTAAACACTCATTTATTAGCAAATTTAAAGTCTCCCAAAACACATAAAGTGACTTTCAAAAATATTTAAAGGAGGATTTCAATTCTAATTTATCCATTCACGGTATACAAAATGTTTCTCAAGTTTGATTCATCAGGTATACCTCTAAGTCATTTTCATGTAATTGATCCTTCAAAAGACTAGCTCATCAAATTGATCCTTTTCATGAATTTAAATATGTCCTTAAAACATGACATGACTTTATGATTTATATAGATCAGATCAAGAAAAAACATACCTTCTTGAGAAAAAATACTATATAACGGCTTTAATGATGCTCATGAACTTAAAAATACCTTTCACTACCTTGTAACTCTTTGAGAACTCATATATGCATACATAGTAACAAACTAACATAACTTCATAGGCCTTTTGACTGTATACACACACCTTTCCATGGATTGGATAGATAGGACTCAAACATACTTTATCAAGACTGAACCTAACAAAACTTCAGACCTTAGCTACCAAGACCAAGACTCCATGAAATTAGACTCTTCATGAATGGTCAAATAGTAGATTTTTTACTCAAACTCAGACATATTACTAACTACATAGATTTGTAAATTCAAATATCATGAATAGTCATAATTCATACCTTATAGATTTTGAGGAATCCTAAAGCATGTCCAAAATTCTCAACTTCTCAAGTACAGGTGACTGAGTTATAGTCAAACACATAAGATTTAATTCAAACTTTAGTTCATTCTTAATAATGGTAAACATACATTTTTGCAGATCAAAATTGGGCTTATTAGGATTTTGTTCACCCTTCTTATTAATTTTGGCATGATCAAATTCATTTGGCATCCATACCTTATTGATCTTGGGAGAAACCATATTCTTATCTTGACTAAGGGAAACATGATGATAACTTCATGCGTTATAATTATTCACATAAAAAATATATTAAATTATGTTTTTACTTATTAACTGATGAAGACTATGACCTTTTCCATTACTCCATGGATACTCCTTGAACCTCATATAATCACTTACTTTATGACCATGTTTATTGAAAGAATATAAGTAGCTTTGAAACAAATTTACAAGATTTATTGTATTTGGTTGTCTTATGGAATGAAACCTCTTGAATTTGATATCTTTTTTATTCTAATCATTCCCATAGTCCTTCTTGGCTTGAATTGCACTTTGAATTGACACTTCATCCTTCTTATCACCTTCATTTTTCTTTTTTTTATTGGCCATTTTTTGTTAGTGTTGTGATTGATGTAAAGTCCATTGATGCTAAAGGTTATCATGAGGTCATATGTTTCTCCATGAGGTGTTATTAAAAAGTCAAATATGAAGGTTGATTGGTAGTGTCAATATTTGGCCAAGTTAGAATGGTGTTTAGGTATGGTTTCAGGCATGGTATAAGCATGGATGGTCATTTTATGAGTGTAAATGGTTGGTATGACTTCCATCATGGTCCATGAGGTGTGTTATAGGTGTATTGTTGGCATGAGGTCAACATGGCTAGGTCATGAGGTTTCATGGCCAAGTCAGGTTATTTCAAGCCTATTCCTAGCCCTAGAACATGCAAAATGATATAGAAGTATGATATTTAGAGCTGAATATCCTTGTTCAAATATGATAGAAGAATGGTTGTATTGTACCTGAGGTGTATGGTGAGTTTTAGGTCTTTATTTAGTGGTTTAGTGCATGTATGAGGTCCTTGGGAAGAAAATAATGAGAAAAAACAATTTAGTATAGGTAAATGAGATTGGATGGAGAGTTCTAGAGCCATTTGGGATATTTAGTTATTATGGATAGTTACAGAAGTTTTTCATGATGCTTCATGAAATTTTTTATGTAAAATTGAAGAATAGTTTTGAAGATACATCATTTTTGGTAAAACAGGGTATGTTACAATGTGATTTTAAAGCAAAAGTAGACCTTCTTATGGTCATTGTGAATTGTATGCTTTGCATGGGGACCTAATATATTTGGAATATATTCTTAGGTCAGTTACTAAGGTTTAAAAAATAATGAGGTTTTCACTTTTTTATGAACGAGTGTTAAGAAAGTAAAGTGGTTTGAAACACTAGCAAAAACCTAGCTAGGAGAAACTTGGAAAATATTACTTATACTGGATTAGTCTTGATTAGTTTTGAAAAATGATGATTGGATGTTGTATAGTAATATTCCATATTTAAATAAAGGTATATTAGATCATGCGGTGATATGTGGGCCCCACCTAAAAATGATTGTTTCTAAATATGTTTGGTATGTGGAAAAGTTATCCAAAAGAGTTACAAATCAATGGAAATTGTTTTTAATATGCATTTTTTTATTGATTTCCATGGTAGTTTCCAGTCATGAGGATGCATAAAAATAGGAAAGTGTGTTCTATTTGTGAAGATTAGTCAAAGGGTAGTTTTTATTGGTGTGAGTTATCTTATGTGTCCTCCTTTCATATTGGAGGGTCATCTCACATGGGTTAGGTTTAGGTTAGGTTTAGGGTTTACATGTGTGTCCTGCACTAGGGTTACTCAACACCCTATATGTACTCTATTTCTATTCATTTATGAGAATGCCAAGACACTTTGTTGTCTTTCTTCTATGTGAAAGATTTTTTTTCTGTTGAGCAAGTTCTTCCATTACTGATCGATTATTTCTTGCGATTATGCGGGAGTTATCACGATTCTATTGGAGTGCAACTACTTCATGGTGCATCATTTCTGATTTGATTCTCACAAAATATTTTCATGGCATTAGAGCTAAGATCGGGTAAACGTGCACTCATTTTTTTAGTTGTGATTACTCTTTTTGTTTCGTTCTTTTACTCTGCGTGTAATTTTTTTTTTCGATTTCTATTTTCTGGTTTGTCCTTGCTAATGTATATAACAAGCTTTCTCAAAAAGTTGTGTCATTTTTTGTGCATGTGCAGGTTTTCATCATACCTTGAGTAATCAAGGGTTTTGCCGCCATTTTTAGCTAGCTACAGCTAAATCCAAAATAAAGTATTTTCTAGTTTTTAAATTTTATTTTCTTATTTAACTGGAATTTTTTTAGATCTCTATTTCTATTTTCTCTGTGGTTTTTAAATAGAGATTAATTTCATTTCTATTTTTTTAATAAATTGTTAAAATGGAAGTGAAATTTTTTTAATATCTCTGTGTTTTTTTCAGTTCCATATTTTTTTTGGGAAAAATTCACTTGGCTCTGTGTGTTTTTTTTTGCAGGTTGACATGTGGCTCTGCTGTTGCCATGCCCTTGTTCTTGATACTACGTGGGAGCTTCTGTTTGAGTGGGAGCTCATGTTTTTTGTGGCATTTTTGTTTTATGCTTGCGGCCATTCCCACTAGCTACCTTCATTCCTGCCATGGCCCTCGGCCCTCTCTGCCCCCAAATTAGATCTTAAATTAGGCAGATTGGACGTTTCCAAATGTAATTTTTTAACGTTATTGTCAATTTTTTCTCTAATCGTGCACTCAAGTATGCAGCATCACTTTGAGCACTTATTTCCCTTCCAGGAATTTTTATAGCATTTTGAAGATATCTAAACTCCTTGAGTTCCCAATCATTTTTTTACCCTTATTATTGCTTGTGACTAGTGAGCGTGTCTATCATAATCTGCAGCAAGGGGGTTTTTCATTTGTGACGTGAGACACTTTTTCTCACAACCAGGATTGGTTTTCACCTCCTTCCTTGTTTCTTGCTTGTTTACGGTGTCCTTTTTACTGCACTCCATGAAACACTATTGCGGTCTCCTCTCTTACGTGTTATTACGCTAATTGCAAGGTGAGATACCAAGTGTTTCAAACTGCACGCACGGACCCGATTGTAATCAATGCACTAAATTATAAACTGCCAAAAGTAGGGGGGTTGTTATTGTCTTGGGTGGTTGTGTTTCTTTTCTGCATTTCTTTCTCTCTCTTTAACTATGGATGTAATTTAAATTCCTTTGCTTACACCATTCACATTTTTAGAATGGAGATCAAAAATAATAATGAGACTAAGGGGTAAAGGGTTATTCCACATCACCATGGGAACTGAGACTGAACTAGATGACGAACCTGAAAAATCTAAGTGGTTAAACCGTAGTGATGAAGCTTTAGGTCTTCTTTGCATGTCTGTTTCTCCTGAATTGCTTTTCCACATTGAGGCATTTAAAACACCTAAATCTGTGTGGAAAATGTTGGGTGTGATGTTTGGACAACTAGATGACATGAGAGCACATGAGTTGGAAAATGAACTATCAGGGTTAAATCCTAGTGACTTTGAAAACCTACAAGCTTTCTTCTTGAAATTTGTCCACATTAGATTATTATTAAAAGAATGTCAAGTAGAGAAGAAATATTCTCAACTGATCTTGTCGATTCTCTCTAAGCTAGGTCCTGAATATTCTGTCTTCGTGTCAACTTTCTACGCTACAAAAGTTGTTTTGGGTGATACTTGGACTATGTCTTCCTTTGATTTTTTTTCATCCCAACTCATTCGAGAATAGGACAAACTCATTGAAATGGGGTCTCTCAAGTCCAAGTCACATGCCCTTGTAGTAAGTACTTGTAAGGGAAATAAAAATGAAAAGAAGAAAGAAACAAAGGATCAACCTAAGAAATAAACCAAGAAAAAACCTAAAAATGACACAAACACTTCAACTTCTGAGCCTAAGGCACATAAAAGCAAGTTTTTGTGTTCCTATTGCAAGAAGTCTGGTCACAAAGAGCAACACTATTTTTGGAAACAGATTGATCACTTATCTCATTTACTTGAGAAGAATAAAATAAGTGTTCCTAAATCCATAAAACAAAGTGCTCTGAAGGCCGAGTCTTCTGCTACAAAAGGTGCTAAAAATGATAAGAAGAAAGGAAAGGCCTTTATATCCAGAGTTACTCCTTCATCGACATGGATTATAGATTCGGGTGCCTCATACCAGATGGGTTCTTTGTATGTTGAGTTTTCCAACATCAAACCTTGTGGAATGTCCCAAATCACGATGGATAATGACATGAAAATATCGGTTTCCGGTAGTGGATCAGTAGAGATGGATGGGGGAACATTTAACCAAGTGTTGAGAGTTCCTGATCTCACTACCTATCTCCTATTGGTTTACCAAATTACTCACCTTGGTGAAGGAATGCGAGTGGAATTTGGTCCTAACTCAATGATTATTCGTGAGCTTAATGATGACACTACAGTAGTTGAGGGAAAGGTAGATCACCGTTCACAGTTGTACACCTTCTCCCACTTTACTTCTGATTCTACACCCACTACCTTGCTCACTCATGCAAATGAGGTTAGTAAGCTATGACATGAGCATTTCAGACATCTAAATTATCACTACCTTGAACAATTGAGCCAAAATGAAATGGTCAATGGGTTGCCTCACGTCAAGTTTTCTAAGGGTCTTTGTGAGGGTTGTACCCTTGAAAAGCATCCTGAAAAGAACTTTGAAAAAGGAAAATCCTAGAGAGCCACTCGTCCTTTGGATCTTGTTCACAGCGATGTTTCTGGTCCATTTCCTTCTCCTTCATTTACTAGATCTCTTTATGTGCTAACCTTCATTGATGACTATTCGCGATATACTTGGGTATATTTTCTTAAGATTAAGTCTGAAGTCTTTGAACATTTTCAGGACTTTAAGGCTCTTGCTGAGAAACAGGTGGAACGGTCTATCAAGGTTCTTTGAACTAACAATGGAGGTGAATATGTAAACAATAGGTTCATGGATTTTTGTACTTCTGAAGGGATATATTTGTAGCATACAATTTCTTACATCCCTTCGCAGAATGGAGTCGTAGAAATAAAGAACCATACTCTTAAGGAGATGGTCACTTGTATGATTCAATCAAAGTCTCTTCCTCCGTAGTATTGGGCCGAAGCAGTGAATTGTGCAAATTACTTTCAAAACCATGTTCAACACAAGATAATAAGAGGGATGAAACCCTTTGAAGTTTGGTTTGGATGCAAGCCTGATGTTGAGTACTTTCAAGTCTTTGGTTCCAAGGCTATGGCTCAGATTCCCAAGAAGAAATGCAAGGCCTTGGAACCACAATCCAAACATTGTATCTTTGTAGGGTATCCTGATGGCATGGAGGGATATCGATTGATGAATCCTACTTCTCATGAGCTGTATATTGAGAGAAGTGTTAAGTTTGATGAGTCTTATTCAACTTCTACTTCTTCACCTATTAAGGTTCTTTAGCTTGCTGACTCGGATTCTGACTCATTAGATGATGATACTGTTGAGCATGCTCCTCTTCCAGATCCTCCCTACCATGAGACCTCTGAGTCTTCTAATTTTGATAGTAGTGATGATGAGGACTATGTCCCTTCTCACTCAAGTGAAGAATCTTCTAACTCTGATCTTGATCCTCCTAGTCCTATTTGGGCTAGGAAAACTTTGCAAAGTGTTGGAGATTGAGTTGGAGATACTTCGGATATGAAACGTACTCGCTCAGATTTTGTTGGAACCCACTCTTTCTTCACCTCTACTTCTCATCCATAGTATTTCTAGGAGGCTTATGGTATTCCTGAGTGGGATTCTATCATGGATGAGGAGTATTCCTCTCTCATGAAGAATGATACTTGGGATCTCACCACTCTTTCGAAAGGAAGAAAAATCGTTTGGTGTAAGTGGGTGTTCCAAACAAAGTATGGAGTAGATGGAGACATTGAAAATTTTAAAGTGTAATTAGTAGCAAAGGGTTTCTCCCAGATAGCTAGGTTTGATTATACTGAAACCTTTGCTCCGGTTGCAAAGATGACTTCTATTCAATTGACCTTAGAAATTTCTGCAGCAAATAGATGGAAAGTCCATCAAATGGATGTTAAGAGTGCCTTCCTTCATGGTGACCTAAAGGAATAGATCTATATGGAACAACCTCTGGGTTATTTCCAAGACCCCTCCCTCATTTGTAAGTTAAAGAAGTCTCTTTATGGCCTTAAACAAGCCCCTCGGGCTTGGTATGCCAAGATGGAATCCTTTTTACTTACACTAGGGTTTACTAGGTGTCATTTTGATCCAAATGTTTATATTCTATGGCAAGATGACTCCATACTAATTATTTTTCTATATGTTGATTACTTGTTGATCACAAGCAGCTCTTCCTCTATTATTGATTCTGTGAAGATTGCCTTAGCCAATAAGTTTTTCATGACTAACTTAGTTCTGCTTCATTACTTCCTTGGGATCCAGATTTCATAATCTGACGTGGGAATCTTGATTTCACAACGTAAGTATGCTCTTGATTTTCTAGCTCATTTTTAGATGTCTGATTGCAAGTCTTCTCCTACTCCTTTTCTCTCCAGGGTTAAGTCAGTTTCATAATTCTCTACTCCCTTGGTTGATTGTACTCTTTATCAACAATTGGTGGGAAGCTTGATTTACTTGACTCACACTTGACCAGATTTATCATATGCTTTTGGGATCATGTCTAGATTCATGTAGGATCCACATGAGCTACATTGGAAAGAAGCTAAATGGATCCTTCATTATGTTTGTGGCACTTATGCTGATGGCATTCACTACCATGGAGGGATAAATATTGACTTGATTGGGTTCACAGATTCTGATTGGGCCGGTGACTTAGATCATCAGAAATCTACTTCTAGCTATAGTTTCTCTCTTGGTTCGGGTCCTATTAGTTGGTCTAGCAAGAAGTAGAATGTAATTGTGATATTATCTACAGAGGTAGAATATAGAGGAGCAGTTAATGTTGCCACAAAAGCTATTTGGCTACAGGGTATTCTGACAGAGTTTGGCATCCACTTTCAGCAGCCTACCATTATCTACTGTGATAACATGAGCACTATCTCTATTTGTAGAAATCTAGTTCAGCATCAGCAAACAAAATACATTGAGATCCATATGCACTTCATACGAGAGCTTATTCATGATGGTGTCATCGACATTCAGTACATTCAGATAGCTAATCAGATTGTAGATTTATTTACCAAGCCATTTACTGAGATGAAGTTTCTTCACTTACAGTTTCTTCTTGGGGTGAGGTCTTCTACAGTTTCTTATCTTCTTTGGGCTATGTAGTCATTCTTTTTTATTCTTCTTCTAGGAAGATTGTGTTTGTATATGCACACCTTATCAAGCCTTTAGTTGTTAGGCCCCATTGACACATCTTTCTTAGTTGTTTAGGGGTGTATTCTCTTTTTACGTGACTCATCTTAGCCGCTACCCTAGCTTTGATGAAGGGGGGGTGTTGGTGTGACTTATCCTATGTGTCCTCATCTCATATTGGAGGGTCATCTCACATGGGTTAGGTTTAGGGTTTACATGTGTGTCTTGCACTAGGGTTACTCAACACGCTACATGTACTCTCTTTCTATTCATTTATAAGGAGGCCAAGACACTCCGCTATTTTTACTCTATGTGCAATATTTTTTTCTGTTGAGCAAGGTCTTCCATTACTGATCAATTCTTTCTTGCGATTACGTTGGAGCTATCACAATTCCTTTGGAGTGTAACTACTTCATGGTGCATCATTTCTGATTCGATTCTCGCAAACTCTTTTTGGTTTTGGGGTAGTTTTAGGTAGTTTGCAAAGATGAGCTTGGTTGAATTCCTTCCATTTGAAGTTGGAAGGAGTTATAATATGTTCTAAAAATGTACTTTAGAGATATATCTAATGGTATAAGTTTTTTCTTATGAATATTATATTTAATGGGTCCTCTACATAAGTTTGTAAGAAAGAAGGTCTCTTGGTCTTCAGGAATGAACTTCTGAAGATGAAATATTGAGTTGGTAGAAGCATGAGATGGATGTGTTGATTATTTATACCAAATGGAAAGTGAAGAGGAATGAATTTTGCTCCTATTTAAGGAATTATTAGATCTTGAAAGTGGAAGGAATGATGCAAACTAGTTAATTTTGGAAAATAGGTTTCTGGGAAATATAATTTTTAGAAGAGAAAATTTGTTGTGGATTGAGCACATTGATTTTTCGTGGTGTCTAATTTTCATTATTGAAATGTATAGGTCCTAAGGATTACATATAGTGGTTACATTCTGTAGACACCTAAAATCTACTAACCTAGTGTTAATTCTAAAATTGCACTAATTATCCTTTTTCTCATAATTTCTGTAATAATTAGTGATTTTCCGCTAATTAGCTAAAATTTCTCTTAAAATTTATTAATTAACAAAATTTCATTAATTAATTATCCTTCTTATCATTAAGGATGCTAATTAATGACCTTTTGTTAATTCATATCCGCTTCTACTTGGGTTAATTTTATTATTATTAATTAATTACAGTCACAACTCTAAATCAATAAATCACCACTTATTGGATCAAATTTATGTCTTACATCCCACAAATCATACTAATTTTCCTCTAATTACCTTCTATAAGCTTACCTCTACCTATTAATTAAAAACCTTTGATTAATTAAAACACCCCCAACTCTCATGACTTACTAATGACAAATTAATCTCTTCTAAATCAAGATTATCTTTTATAAAGCAACCTTATCCATTCTTGATCTTGTTTTAACTTTATCCCACATTCATAAATTTTCTAGCCGTGCCTCTTTGGGCAAGCTATAAAAGAACCCTCTTTCTTACCTTTCTTATTACACAATGCTTTGAATAGTGAAAAATATAGGCATTTTGATCATGAGTCATTCTCCATTGTTAGAAATAGTTTCTCCATCTTGCATCCTTTCACTCAAATTTGAGTAATATGAGAAGATCCAAAATGGCCTTGTAGCCATTCTTGGTGAGATTCCATTATCAATTCTTAAGACCACCACCAACCATATTTTATTTCTTATGTTATTCATAGGTTCATAGTTTGGAGAGTGTGAAATAACTTAGCATATAGACTCATTTATGCATTGAAGAAGCATTTCCTTTAAGCTCGTATATTGATGGTTCATTGTTTAATTAACATTTACTTTTGAAGCTATGTAGATATTAGTTTCAATTTATATCTTAGTTAATAAAACATGAGCACATTTGGCATGCTCAGTGGGACTTACTTCATTTTCCTTTGCACTTAATTTCAAGATTTTGTAGTTAAGTTTCAATTTTGGTTACTAACCCTGTTTTGCACATGTTGATCTAACTTGTTTTTCTTAACTTGTTTTTTTGAGTTTGGATGTGTTGATTCTTCTTTGTAGGTGTAAATGAGGCGAATTATTATAAAAATTAGATCTTAATGGAATTTTTTAAAGATTTCTCCATGTTTTCTTGTTTAGAGCTTCATTTTTTAACATTCTACATGCTAGTTTTGTCAATTTCTTGAAAACCTTAAATTATTGAGCATGTAGGTTAGTGTTTGATAGTGTTGAGTCTTCTATTTACATATTAACGTAGTGAGTTGCTATAAAAATTGAATCTTGGTGAGAATATTTCAATATTTCTCCATGTTTTCATTTTTAGAGCTTACTTTTTCAACATTCTACATGCTAATTTTGTCGATTTATTGAAAATCTTAAATTCTCAAGCATGTAGGTTAGTGTTTGATAGTGTTGAGTCTTATATTTAAATATTAATGTAATGGTTTTTTGTCAAAATTGAATCTTTGTGAGAAAAATTCAAGATTTCTCCATGTTTTCATGTTTAGAACTTCATTCTTCAACATTCTACATGCCATTTTTGTCAATTTCTTGAAAATGTTAAGTTTTTTTATCATGAATGTTTAATGTTTCAAAGCGTTAAAGTTTCTATTCATATATTAATGTGATGGGTTGTTCTTGAAATTTAATCTTGGTTGGAAAATTTTGACCTTTTTGCAGACTAAGCGATGTTTTTTGTGACATTTTATGAGTACATGTTAAGTTCATACCCGTGAGCATATACATAAACCATCTTCTGAAGACCATAAATTTTTCCCATGAACTCAAAACAAATCCATTTTTTTTGCATTGGAAAGGTATTGAAGTGAAGTATGCAATGAAATCATAAATTCAAGATTTATATTTACAAAAATTTCAAGGTTTTAATTTATTATAAAACTGGTCATTTTTGTTGCATACTAGTTTCACTTTTGGTCAATGTCATGTATGCTCTTCTCTTGCACTCTCGAGTGACATTTAGAATTATAAATGGATATGATTATGAATATTTTTATAACACAAATAAATATTTTGATGATTTTTTTGTTTTCATGCTTTACTTGATTTAAACCAAAGCTTTTGTATGCTCTTTTCTTGCACCTTTTGGTGATCTTGAGAATTAAAAAAAACTTTGATCTCTATCTTTTTAATATTTAGATTAACTTGGAAATTTCACTATTCATTTTTCTTAAGGGAATGAACCTTTTATAAAGCATTTTTATGGTCCTTTGATATAAAGTTTTCCATTTCTATCTAGTTGGGCTAAAGTTTGTGTATGCTCTTCTATTGCACCTTAGGGTGATCTTGAGAGTCAAAATCAACTTTAGTCTTACTTTTCTAACATTTGGTTAATTGGAAACTTCATCTTTCATTTTTGGCTTAAGGGAATGAACAATTATCAAGTATTTTGTATGGTTTATTAATTTTAAATCTTTCCTTTACTTTTTAGTTGAATTATTTGTTGTGTATGATCTTCTCTTGCATCCTTGGATGATCTTGAGAATCAAAAGTAACTCTTAATCCTCTTTCAATTAACGTTATTTTTTTTGAGAACTACTAGCACTTGAGTGCAGGACCTAAAAATGTTTGTCAAAGAAAGGAGTTTAAAACAATATTTTCTAACTACACATGTATTGCAGGTGGCAAAACGGTGAATGACTGAAACACATTAAGTCTAAAAGATAAAGGATACACCACATTCTAAAGACTTGATTTTCTGGTTTGGACAAGGGTATGCCTCATCCGCTTAAAACTAGGACATAACCCCTTTGGCATAAGCCTTAAGATATAATAATAGGGGTGGTCCTAGGATCCCCAAAGTAGTCCACGTAAGAGGGAACCTTGTTGAAAATAGGAAGTTCCCCGCATGCCTACGTGACTAGTTTTACCTTTGTGAGTTAGATTCAAAGTTATCTGTATCGCAACCCTAGTGAGAGTACACAATGAACGCATTAATTTCTCACTATACTTGAAGGGGTAAAGTAAATCTGAGATAAACAAAGATTATTCATTGTGACTTTCTTGGTAAATCAAGCTCATATTAGATAACTTGTGACACCTAGTTGAACGAACCACCTAGGATGATATCTTGACTTGGAGCCAACTTATTTATGCCAATCATTTTTGAGATCCTGCAAAAAGGGATTTTTTTTTGGATAAGAAACCTTATTTATCAAACAAGGGGAGAGTCCATCAAATTTCAAACTACATGTCATTCATCACGAAATTTTTGAAGCATTACTTTTTATTATTTTTTCACTTGCCATAAAATGAGTTGAAACATTACCGAAGTGAGGCCAAACACTTTTCAACCTCACTTGATCTAATTCCTTAATTTTATTTTGACACTTTTTTGATCAAAAGTGGAACAAAAATACATGTGTTATCAATCAATTATGTCTACCAATTTTACACCCGTTTACATCCATCCTTGCTTGAGACTAGATGGTAAATGTTGAAAGTGTGTTGCTACGTTTTCATATCTTGATATCCATTTGATCTTGAAACCCAAGTCAAGGTCGTTATTGTAGTTAGGCTTGATTATTCACTTGATTCTCCTTTGAAGTGTTATGTTTATTATATCTTAGCACAAAAAATTTGACACTTACATCTTGTTTCTTGAAAAATTAACCTAAGCGTTTATATTATAATGTTACTCTATGCACATCTTAACAATTCCTTGGTATACTTTAGCCTTGGTTTGATTTCAAACATTACCTCGATTTTGAAAGGTGTTTTTGTTACCTTGTAAACCTCGTATCAATATTATTTTGATAATAATATCTTACTTTTCTGTAACATTTAGTTAACGTATCTTAGTGGTATTGTTGTGTTGTTCATATTCGTAACCTCCACCTTTTGAGATATGGGTCTTTATTGGATTTGAACTTGTTTTAAGTATACTTTGGTTGGAGATCACATCAACCTCTTGTTCTTACTTACGCCTTGTTCATTTTGAACTTGAAATAAGTGATGACATTTCATTGATCATATTTTAAACATCAAACTACCTTATGAAAACAATTAGGAAGTAAGTCAATGATTGATCGGTTTATTATACTTATATGATCATGCCTTGTAATTATTTTTCATATTGACTTATCTCTTTAGGACAATCCTTTTGATCCTTCGCACTTGTAACTTATTGTCCAAACCTTGTTGGATTTTAAAAATTGCATTATCACGATGTATGGTTTTCTTAGATCCCTTTTGGAAATTCACACACACATCCCCATATTTAAGAAACATCTAGTTGGTTTTCATTATGATGCTCAAATCAACATTAAACCTTCTTCACTTTTAAATAAGTTTGATCATACAATATAGGTCTAGGCCTTTGAACCCAACACACACCAACAATGACTGACTATCGTAAAGTACCGTATACATACGACAATAAGGAATCAAAGTTTTAGAATTCACATCAAAATATGTCCATCATGACTAAACATCATTTGGTTCTTTATGCTAGAGAACCCATCCAGCTATGCTTTTTCCCATATTCATCTAATAGTTGGTATTATGATTATTCTATTTCTAATCCAAACATTCCTTATGATTTGAATACTTCTAATCCAAACTATTCATCTCATTCTTCTAATTATTCTGATTATTTTGATCCAAAGTATTATTTAGATTATCCTCAGTCTCCTGAACTAAATCTAATCAACCTTCTTCTAAGGAATAATTAGTCTCTTAAACAAATTTTTCCTCCTCTAAATATTTTTGCTACCAAAAATTCTCCCCATCATTCATCTAATTCGACTCTTATGTCGTGGTCCTCCCTTTCTTCGCAGGGCCTCCATTATCAAACTTCTAGTTCCAATTTTGATTTATGGTCCTCCCTATCTTTGCAGGACCCTATGCGACTCCTACGTCATGGTCCTTCCTATATTTTCAAGACCCTCTTCATCATCCAATTAATACAACTCCTACATCACAATCCTCCCTTTCTTCGTAGGACCCCTTTTATTAGTCATCTCAATGACGTCTTCTTCCTTTGAAGATATGCGCGATACCAAATCATTCCAATCAAAAATCTAATACAATTCTTGAATCATAGTCCTCTCTTTCTTCATAGGACCCCTATTATTATTCATCCAATGTGATTTTTGAATCACAGTCCTCCCCTTCTTTGCAATACCTTCTTCATTAGTCACCTCTACAAATTTTTCTTCTTTGAAGATTCATGCGACTCAAAGTCCTTCTAGTAAAACATCTAAATTGACTCCTACATCATAATTTTCAAACCTTGGAATTAATCCTACTAGTTTACATATGATATACCATTGTATTGGTAGGTCCACACCACCTTTTTATACTCCCAAGACATCTAGCTCCATGTCTACTTCGTCCCCCACGTCACCTTCTTCTATTAATCATCATCAAACCTCTTCTCAATATTTCACACTAGTTGGCCATTTTTTGTCCAATCAATCCCCTGTGGTCGATCAACAACCCATACCAATTGATTTATTTCAGAATGGAGTGATCATGGCCTTTATAGGGGAACACAAAGATATCCCTCTAACAAGTTACGAGCAAGGATTATCTTTATAGTTTGATGTGTTTGTGTATTTTGAGGAAAAGGTTGATTATTTTTATCAAGAAATGAAGGAAGAGCGTCATATCATAAAACTTAATCCTCCTCTTATTCTTCCATCTTCACATTCTTCATTACGTGATGAAACTTCTAGGTCTTTCATTAATCAATAACCTATATTTTCATCAACCAATCACTCTTTGTCTATCACAATTCCTCAATCACAATCTATCATGGGGTTAACACCAAGTATCCCTTCATCTTTGTCTAGGTGTGGATCACCTTCTAGTAGCCCTCCCTCTATTATTTATGGGACATTTTTGAGTAGTCCACTATCTTCTATTCTTGGGGCATATCTAACTAGCCCCTTGTCTTCTATGTATGGGTAACCCCAGGGTAGTTCATCATCTTCCATCTATGGAACGTGTCCTAGTAGCCCTTATTATTCTATTATTGGGCCATATCCTAGTATCCCTTCATATTATATTCGTGGCTCACCTTTTGGTAGACCATCTTCTTCAATTCTTGGACCATGTCCTTTTCGTCCATAACATTTTCCCTGTATCAATAATTGTGGCAAGTCCGTCATAATTTCTCTCATCATTTCTAAACATCAACATTATTCTCCCACTTCTTGGGATAAGAGAAATCATGTATTAACTTATAAGAAACCAAAATAGGTTCTTTATCAAGAAAATATCAAAACTACGAAGATCTCCAAAGCTCCCAACAACTCAAATGATCATAAAATGCAAAATCAAACACAATTCCATAATGCACACCAAGGTACCCATCAAGTATGGTGTAAAGTACATAAGCCTATGGATAGATAAATCAATCTCCCACATAAGAAATCCATTTTTCAAAACAAATCACAATCAGTTTTCGAGTGTGAGATCACCATGATCATCGAGATCGGGGATAATATTACACTTGGTAAGAAAACACACCTAGTCTCTCTAATCAAGGAAATTGAAAACATCATTGTTGGATCCTATCAAGACAAGTGACACATTTATTTCTGATAACCATTAAAAAAATAAAAAATATTTTAAAAATACAAAAAAATGAGAAAAAATTAAAAGATAAAAAAAAAAATCAAAAGTAAAAAGATCAAACATTGCAATCAAGTATTGCATATAGATGGATGTTATTTCTTCCCTTTCTTTAATATTCTTTTGTAAGTATTCCACCATTTTGTTATTATGGTTAGCCTATTCACACACATTTTGCAAAATTTATCTCTATAGTATTTGTTTGACCCTTGTCTTTTATCACCTTGGTAAATTAAACAACGACTAACCTCTTAGATATCCTATCATAATTCTCATCTAATAAACTTGCTGTGAAGAAATTTTGGACATGTTTGTTAACACTAACCAATTTCTTCATCACAATCACTTCAACATCCTTCCATCAAGTGATCCGTGATTCTTAAACCCTTGTCAAACAAAAGAGCTGAAAGAATTTTTTAGTAAAAAAACAAGAATCAAAATCAATTAATCAGTGAAGCAAAAGCTATAAAGAAAAAAAAATTGATATATAACTCTCTTTTAGGGTATTTCTAATAATATCTAACAGGGATATGGATGCTTGACTAGTAGTAGATAAATGTTACAATTCAAATCAAATTCATCTCCCTCAGGGGTATGGACGCCTGACTGGTAGGGGAGTAATGTACGACTCTCCTTCCAAAATCCATTCACAAATCACCTTTTAAAATAAAGCATTCCTATACAATGGCTAATTTCTTCATTTTTTGTCTATCAAATCTTCCCTTGAAAAGGTAATTATTTCCAAAAGCACACACTACATCTCTATGAGAAAAAAAGATTAGTATGTTACCAAGTGTTGCTTTTTGGACCTTATTCAAACTCTTGCTTTAGTGCATGCCTTGTCTCATGATTTGTGCCTTGGGATAATAAATTTTTCATAGACCACCTGTAGTCTCTGTTTACCTCTAAATTATCTTCAAACCCCAAGTGCATTGGCATATCATGCAGCCCGACTGGAAGCTCACCTAAGAAAAGCACACACACAGGCACCGAGCCCCTCCTTTATATGAGATTTGTGAGAATGTTTATCACCATAAGAGGAGAAATGCACAGATATATTGTATGAATTCTAAGAAATAAGAAAGAAAAATAAATCTAAGCATAAATGCAGCATAATATAGATGAGAACATCGTCATAACAAAGAGGAATTAGATCTAACCATGAGCATTATCAAGAGCACAAGGGTTTAGATCCATAAACATAAAAGAAAATATGCAAATCAACATCTATATCTCAGATGTTTAGAATTACTCCATTATATTAATTCATCAACATTACAGTAGCCAAAAATACATTAAGGATTCCATAAAATGGGAATAATACAATAACAAAGTATCAATATGTTCTCTACAATAGCTTCGTTACAGAGCTTACAATCACACACCACACTCCCCATCCTCTCTCCTTTCCATGCCAATTAATACATAAGAAGGAACATGGGAAAGAATCTACCTTAACTAAATCATTACTACCCATGGACATGCCAAATGTCATCATGCATTTCCCTAATCAAGTATCCTTAGCATAGAAGTTCCAACTAATCCATACCAAAATTACATCCTTATCCTATTATGATAACTATTATGATGCCTTAGAATATGGTTTTCTTGAGCTAGAAGTCTTCATAGCTTAACATTATCCATAACTTAATCTAGTCACCTTTCCATCTCTTCATTTACCACGTATTTACCCATTCTTCACAAAGTGACTAAGTTGCGAATCCACCCTGCTTGGGTGCTAGCCTTCACGCATCTCCAAAATTTAATTCCACACGTGCCTTCGCACCCTATTTCAACATGGCACAACCTTTCACGCATCAGGAATTTGGTCATTATAACGGTCCAACATCACTCCACACTAATGTGATTGCGACCCACGACAATCCTCCACACTTCAAATAAAAATTCAATGACCAAAATTTTTCTAAGGTAAACAGAAACTTATCTACCACCCCTTCCTAGAGGACCAATTGGATTAACTTAGGGAAATTTTCTTTTATTTTCCACTTCACCTTTTACCATGCTTCAACTCTTTTAATGCCCTCCCTAGAAATTCCCTAGTGATGCTAGGAATTTGATACATTGTGATTTCTTTCACCTTCTCCTGCAGTTCCTATATCACCACTACCAGCTTCATGCAAACATCATCTAACTCATCCATGCATTTAGTAATGGAGTCCTGAAGTTCTCCATTTCATAAATCTAACTTCTCGCGCTTGGTATTTATTTTATCATTTTGCGCAATAGTGTCAACAATCAATTATGTACGCTCATACTTTATGGTTGGGATCTTCTCCTGCAAATCCTTAAGAGTGGCCTCCTTATTTTTAACTTATTCATTAATGATGGGTTCCCACTTTCTACAACTATTGAAACCCCTATCTGCCAATACATTCACTTCCTTGAGTTGAGAAAGTAAATCCTCCAACTCATTGACCTAGGCTTCAACAATGATCTTATTTACTTTTTCTTCCTTGGAAAGCTCTGCAACTATTGGCCCCTTGCCATCCATGATGTTGGTAAGAAATATTCCCATAAGGTCCTCTAGATACTCTATCTCATAACCATAATCCATCCTAGCCTATCTTACCAACACAAAACATTTCCCTAAAATAGTCTTAACCACGAGACGCGCTCAGTTATATGCCTCCTTGGTTCATGCCTATTCCCCCTTCAATACATGGTGTAATCTCTTGATTTCCTTCTCCTTTCCTTTCTTATCCACAACCAAGGTTTGAACGGTTTCCCCTTCATCCAAGTTACATCTAATGACCTTTGAAGAAATTTTCTATAGTATGTTGAATACTCACTCATTTGTGAGATGGCTTAGATCCACCACCTTATAACTATCCCCCTCCTCCTTCTTCAAGTGCATGGTCTCGATCACATGATTGTTGACCTCAAACTCAGGCTCCTCTGAATGGCAGTACAAGTTGTCACTTATCATCTTCCTGGTCTTTGTCACGGCCCCATTCCGACAAAAGATCTCATTCATGTAACTACTCTGTGGGGAGTGAAATATCATGTGCAACACATTCAAGGGGTCATCCACGAAGTCCATATATGGGGATATGGGTGTCCACTTATTCCTCACCACTTTGTGCTTTTAACGAAGCTTCCTTAATGTTGGGATGAATCATTTATCCTCATTAATCATGAAGGAGCCTCCTTTATCTTTCTCCTCTAGGATGGTGGTTTGAGTGGGTGAACTTTCTCACACTTGACTCTGCTCTAAACCTTCAATAACATGGTCTTCTTCCTTATGTGCCTCCCCTACTGCCCTAGCCTTCGCTTTAGCCTTATTCTCTTGTTCCTCAATTTCTACCTCGAGTTCCTCCCTGAAGGTGGGTTAGTCACGTTCCCCTTCCTTCGATCTTATTACAAAACTTGATTCATTGTGAAATTTTTGCTTCTTCTATTTCTGCTATTAGGTTACGGAACCAGTTTTTATGTGTGAAAGTGTTGAAGACTGTACACTAAGAGTATTGTACACTTTCCACAATTGGACTTGAAATGTGATTTTCTCACATGCGCGGTATTTTTAACCCATAGTTTTATGGGATGGTTTTGGTCCATGGTTTTATAAATTTGCTTAAGCAGTTTCTACTTATGTGGTTTTGTGCATATGGTAGGGTTAATGTAACATTGTATATGTGTATGAATTCAGGTTTGAATTATATAGAGTTTGTTGAGCATAGCTCCAAAACATTTTGGGTATTGTATTGAGAGATAGGTGGTGTCGAAATTAAAATTTTCCTCCGTAATTTCTATTTTATTATGTATGTATTAGGAATAGGATGTTGTTAAGTATGATTAGTAATGGCGTCTGATAGAAGATAACAACGCCGTCAGTACGGTGCCGCTAATAAAGTAGAGTATGGTAATAGTCAAAGTACAATAGGAATGTTGTGGTAAAAAGTAAATATTTGTCGTAAGTGGTCTGGTAATGTTAAAATGTCAAAGTTGGGGTAAGTAGAGAAGTAGGGTCTACATGATTAGGAATTAGAAATATTATATTTGTAATAAGGAAAAAGAGTGATGTCATAAATATTTTGTGTATTTTAATTGTGGAAAACTCTAAAAAGGTGGAACCCATGTGAGTTGATAAGGTTTATATTATCTTAGAAGATAAGCCTACATGTAAAGGCAAGAGTTTAGGCATGGAATATGATTGACGGGAAGAGATTTCATATCGTATCTTAGAGATACGGTGGATAAGCCTAAATTACTATATATAAAGAGGCCACCCCCCCTCATTTGGCATAGAGGGAAGTAGTGAGAAATATTGTATGAGTAAGTGTGTAAAGGAAACCATCACTTAGAGGGTGTGTTAAAGAATCCATTGTGAAGTTTCTCCCATAGTTATTGTTGGAAGGAAAGTGAAGTCAGTAACACTTGAAGTACCTCATGGGTGAGATTGTAACAATTTCATGTTGATATTATAATTTACACCTATATTTTCAGATTTGTCATCATTCCTTCGTATCATAGTCTATGGTATTCTTGTGTTATGTTTGTTGTTGTGTTTCTAGATTACATCCAGCAAACTAAAGGTTGTGCATTAGTAAATAATCATAGCACGAGGAGTTCCCGGTGGAGAATTATCATAGTGCCGAATTGGTGATGAAAGTGGTTTGTAATAAAATCTAAGAAAGTGATTCTTGTTAGACGTAGCCCAAATTGGGTGAACCACATTAAATACTATCTCTTTGTGTTGTGTTATTTTTATTCTGTACTTTTATTTTAGATCTATAATATTTTATGAATATTAGTTTCTACTGTTGTGATTTTGTGAGGGAATTTTTCATATATTTATACCTTATTTCCTAACACCAGCTCCTCCCATTCAGGTACATTGGCCTCCTTGTGCCCTAATGGGGAATTCCCAGCATTGGCAAACTGCGAAGTACTCATACCCCTAATGCTTGCTCGACGCATGTAATATTTTCTCTTTCAGGAAGTGTTTAACTTCCCATCACCCTGTTCTCCTTCTACTACTACATCTTCATACCCTTGTAGCACTTTAATTGGTGGGATTTGCACTTCACATGGCTTAGGAAAGGGGCATCTCTTACTTGCACTTCAACCCCTCCCTACATCCTAGGGAACAACTGTACAAAAACCTTGTGTATATACCCCTTGATGGTAACATTGATTTGTGGAAGAAGATATAGAACTTCAGTCTCTAAGGTCTCAACATATGCTGGCATTCAGTCATATATGTAGGTCACACACAAGGTGTGAAAATCTGCATCAACCTTATGTGCGTCAAAGGTCAGCTGTTACGTTTCCTTCAACCAATTGATGATGCACTTTAAATACTTAGCAACGAATGCAAATAGAAGTTTGCTCCACGATCCTTTCTCTCCTTTGGCCATCATAAATCATGCCAGAATAAAATGTTGCATGACCAAAAATTGAAATTGATCCCCAATGACTTGTGGAAGCTCGTGTGGATATGCCATTAATTCTCAATTTTTTTTGTGTAGTCTTTCATACCATTTATTCATCTATTCCTTGTTCGCATTAGAAATACTTCGGTCATAAGTGAATTACTTAAACTGTAAAACAAGAGATGGGTGTGCCAGCGGGTAAACCCACATGTTTCTTTCTAGTCCATCTGGGACACCAATTTCCCATAATATAGTTGAAAAAAGGATAGATCCCCAAGTTATTTTTGCTCCTAAGTCATTCAACACCCACACCTCCTCAATAATACCATCCGCAATGAACTATGCAAAATTGTAATGTTCCCTTTTGGAAAATCTATAGGCCACATAAAAAATATTTTATTAATGTTCGTCCATCTCTCCAATGCTCCCAATTTATAGCTAATGAGTCAAGAAGTGACTCTTAATGCCGGGTGTAGGAGACCTAGAATAAATTGAACGCTTCCCCCTACTCATAGTTTAATTGTTTTGCTAACTCTTCAATTTTTTCAATGGCATCCTAATCGAGGGCCATGTCCTCACCAATGTTTTGTAGGCTCATTACCCTATGGATTAAATTGCCAGTAAGTCTCATCCTTCTCCCTACAAATTAGAATAAGTCTTCATGCACGCACAACGATAACCATCTGAAAAGTGGTGCAGGTTTAACAAAAAATTGAAATCTCCCAAAGTTACGGAACCCCAATCTTCTACAACTCCTTCATCACCGAATCATCTACCTTAGGGTTTCCTTGTTTGTCTAACCGTGATATCTTCTTTTACAGATCCTTCCACATAATTTTTTTGTTGTCAGAAGTTCTGGTTGATCTCTCTTATTTTACACCTGTATAGCTTTAACCTCCACTTCTCTACTTTAATAACTCTTGGAGCGTGTTACTGTTATCCAAAATTCACCCCTCAAGGTAATTTTGATAACATGCATCAAGTTATTCAGTCCTGAGCAAGTAGATTGATTCGAGGCACAAAATCATGTTTTTTGGGGTCCCCTCGGCTTTTTCTAACTCTCCTATCCAAGAAGAAATCCCAATGAGTTAGAAAAAATGGAAAAAATGCAAAAAATAAGGTTGCAGGACTGTTTTAAAGCATTTCAGGTCTGAAGGGTTTGGGTTGTACTGAGGTTCATCGTACCAAGCTTGGGACCGAAAAAACAAAGAAAATCGACTAAGTCAGACATTTTTGTCCCAGGAGGTCCGCAGGACAGTTGGGACGTCGGGACGCGAGGGACGCGAAAAGCCGAATCGGCCGAAAGTAGGGAAAATCGTCAAAGTCTTTTGTTTCACGTGGTTTGGGATAGCGGGGAAAAAAGTACGCGTGGGACGTGAATCGGATGACTTTCCGAAAGACAGTCCATTTTGGGCAGTTCGGAGATATTTGTTCGGGACAGCTGGGACAAAAGTACGCGAGGGATGCGAAAAGGCAAAAAAGTCACAAGCAGGGACAAGGAATCCCGAATCGGCCAATGTGGGAGAATGTGTCCCAGGTAGTTTGTGGGACAGTTGGGACAAAAGTATGCGGGGGGACGCGAAAAGCTGAAACAACCGAAGGCAAAGAAGAAAAGTCAACGTTTTTTTGTGAAACTTCAAACGGCCATAACTTTTGACTCCGAGGTCTGATTTTCACAAAATTGGACTTTCTGGAATGAGCACAACGTCCTCTATGCCAAAAAAATGGATTTATTATTTTTAATGAGGGTAGATATATTTAATTAAAATAAACATATTCGGCTCCAGTTAGTTAATGCTCATTCCCGTCAAATGACAGAAAACGCCCGCCAGACCCAAAATAGCTGCCCGCACTCAGAAGGCCATAAATTTTGCATTTTTCAACAAAATCACACAAAATTGGTACCGTTGGAATTGTGGCTCCGATCCTAACACAAAAAAATCAAGAAATTCTAGATTTTATGAGATATTGGTGGGGAGTTTTCACAAAATGTGGACGGGTTCATAACAGTGTTTTATTTGGTGGTTAGGAGTGCAATTAAGAGGCATGGTCATCATTCTTTCTATGCTGCAGCACCTGGGATAGTATGGGGAGCCTTTTTCAAGTAATATATAATCATTTTACTCCATTTAATGCCTATTACAAGTGGTTGAAGGACAGATTTCGAGATTTCCATTTTCCCTTCTCTTTCCCTTCTCATTTTTCTATAAATTGGAGTGTTGGGCTCATTGTAAAGGGAGGTAGTTTTTTGTAGCAAAGCTCTGCCAAAATTACTTTGTGAAGCTGATGTGTTACAAGCCGTTGTTGTGGACTCCTTGCATGGTGATCCAGGCCCTTATCTTGTAATAGATTGAATTGTGCATATCATGAAGCAATAAAATATAAGTTTGTGGATGTATCTTCCCTTGCTATGTTTTCTTGCATTCTTCTTGCCCCTTTAACCTTGATTACAAGAATATTGTGTCTATTATTATGTTCATGCAGGGATCCATTATCATTTTGTATGTTTGAAATATTGATGTGAATGCGTTTTGCTAGATTATGGAGAACTGTCATCACCTCTTCTAGTGTGCACTTTGCTTCTGTATTTCACGCATTTGAAGACTACTCTCACACCCTCCTTTTCTGGTGTATCACCAATTTAGTGTAGGATTTCATTTTATGCATTCTCTCTCCCTGGTATCTTGGAAATTTAGATTAGAATAGTTAGTTTCCCCTGCATTAGAGTAGATTGTGGCAGGTAGTTTAGGAGCAAGAACCAGCTTTCTCTGGAGGTCTATCTCAAATAACAAGTCCCACAACTTGGAGATAGTACCCATGTTATCCAATCACACCGTGAGCTCAAGTATATGTGCTTGTGGAAACATAAGGATGCTGTGATTTGGTGATAACAGTTACATTTCTAAATAAAATTCCACGGGTTCTTCCTTTTCCACCACTAGTTTCTTATTTTATCCTTATTTAGTGTCATATCTATTTTTCTCTCTGATTCCTCTATGCCCTAGGTGTTCTTTATTTTCCCCTATACACCTAAAATCAACGAATTCAACTACTTCTCTCTCACAAAATCCCTTTTTGCTTTGTTGTTTTCTTTCCATCCTGTTATAATGGAAGATCACATCACAGTTCACACCACTCCATTGGTTTGTGATCTCAAAACCCCATCGCACTTAAAGTTTGGAGTAAAATAATTTTTCAAGATAAAGTAGTTAAAATGATTACCTTTACCCTCTATTTATACATTTTCATAACACCTTAATGTCCCTCTGACTGCATGTCTTAACTTCACTTTTTATTAAAGGATTTTTTTCACTTAAGTCAATTTCTGTGATTTTCCTTCTCGTATCACAATTGTAACCTTTTGGTGTGCTAACCCTACTTTACTACCATAGACCTCTTTCGCGCGCCTCACTGTGCAAAAATTACATAGCCTCTGCTCTATCCACCATGTAGTTCCCCATGGTGTATCCTACCTCATTTTACACTGCACGATCATTTTTCCTCTACGTGGTATATACTCAATTCAACTTTTTATCAAAGACACCTTTATGATGGAAAAATTTTTAACACCTGCACAAGCATACATTTGAACACCTATACACAAATCGTTCTTCCTTTCATTATTCATCCCATAATAAGTTCTCCAATAGTCCATCTTTCTTAGAAATGTGCCAATCATTTTCTGAATTTAGAAACCAATACGCATCCACCCCACAGTAATAGCATGCACGGTCCTTTGTGCATGGAATCCCTTATAATTCAATTAGCTACTGGTGCACCAAAGCACAAAACAACACCAAACAAAAAAGAAAAAGAAAAGTGAAGATGAAAGGAAAAACATTTAAAGGAAAATGCATTAAGGGAAATCCTAAACTAACTTGAAACACTATCTTATTTACAAACACACTTAAGACTTATTTATAGTAGGGATTCAACCTACTCCCATTAAAGAAACCAGGAAACCATGTGCCATCTAGCACTTCAAAATGGAAAGCATCTAAATCAAGTATATACGTGATAATGTATGGTCCCAACCAATCGACTTTAAACTTCTGAGGATGGCACAAAAAATTTGAATCATACAATAATACCATATACCCAACCTCAAGCTTCTTATTCTTGAAATTCCTATCATGTCATGCCTTCTATCTAACCTTTTCTATTTTTCTGACTCCAGCAAGCAATGGATTGCCTCTCATAAAATTCTATAAGTTTTTCAATGCATTTCTCCAATGCTTATTCATTCGCTAAGCCTCCTACACATAAAATACATAGGGACAATAGCATGAATTCTATGGGTAATACAGCCTCTGTGCTAAATACCAAATGAAAGAGTGTTTCTTTGTTCAACCCCTTGTAAGTGGTCCAATACGACCATAACAAGATAGAAAATTTTTCATCCAAATCCATTCTTCCCACATCAAAAATATTACTTAATGTGTGACTCAAAATTTTGTTAAAGGCCTGAGCAGTCCCATTGGCTTGTGGGTGATAGGGTGTGGTCTTGTGATGCACCACCATAAATTCAGATGATAATATCCAAAATAATTTCATTTAAGAAGTGTGTTTCCCTATCACTTGTCAAGATCAATGAACATCCATACTTGGTTATTATATTCTCCCACAAGAATCTAGTTACTATAGATGTAGTATAATCCTTCATAGGCACCACTTCCATCCTCCTTATAAGATAGTTGGTACAAGTAAAAATATAGCATGAACCTATCCTATGCGTCGGTGGGGAAATAGGGCCTACGAAATCTATTGTCCATTTCTCAAATGATTTCGCACTAGAAAATGGTTGTAATGGCATTTCATCATGATGCCCAAGATTTCCAAGGTGTTGAAAATGGTCACAACCCTTTGCATATTCCACCCAATCCTTATATAATGTCTCCCATCATAAAAAAAGCATTAAAATCTTGTGTGTGGTGGCTCTCCCAGCATAATGTCCACCTGAAATACATATGAGATTCCTTCATAATAACTCTGCACTCATGCTCAAGTACACACTGATGAAAAACTGAATCCCAAGCTAGTTTATAAAAGTCTACACTAATCAACATGTAGGGCACGACACGAATGGCAAGTTGTTTCTTCTCTATGCTCTTCATTCCTTCGGGAGCCATACCCATTTGCAAAAAGATAGCAATGTCTTCCAAATATGAGGGAATGCATTGCGGCCTGAATAATTGAGCATATGACATTACATCTTCAATGATCTACATGTCCTCACCCAAAATAATTATTGACAAATGATCAGGTCCTAAGTTAATTTTCCCCCGTTTCACCACAATCGTAAAATCAAACTCCTAGAAAAAATAATACCCAACGACATACGCACCCTTGTAAAATGGGCTTGTTCACCAAATAATTCAAAGACATATTGTTTGTGTAGAAGATAAAAGTTGTCACCAGTAAATACTACCTAAATTTTTACAACACGTACATCACTCATAGTGCATCGCACTCTGTGGTGGTATAATTTTTTCTGCCAGGGTTAGTTTCTTTATAAATAAACACAATGGATTGTCAACAATGCCTTTTCTAGGTTGTACTAAGACCAATCCAGTCACCATACCCAAAACATCAACATGCATATTAAATGGATTATGCTAAGAAGGAAATCGTAAGATGGGTGAAATAGTGAGTCTGTCCTTCAATGTATCAAAATATATCTATTGTGCCTCATCACAATGAAATATCCCTTTATGCTTCAATAATTCCTCCAATGACTTGGAAATCTTGGCATAACCTTAATGAATTTCTTGTAGTGCCTCATATGTCCTAGGAATATGTGCACAACACTTTGATTAGTAGGATCCTCTAATCCCAAAATATTAATAATCTTGGTAGGATATACCAATAATCCCTCCATATATATGATATATCCTAACAATGTGCCAAATGGAGTAGAAGATATACAATTCTTGATGTTAAGGGATATGCTCAGCTATTTGCACCTATCAGAATTCAACCTCAAATTGTCACAGTGGTCCTTTAATAGTCCATAAACCATTTAGCCATCTAAGTATACTTGAAGAATCTTGAGAATGAAGTCCTTGAAGGCCTATACCGCAATGCAGGAAAACACATCAAGTACATTTTTTAGTCTAAAAGACATGACCGTATAGGAAAAAATTCCCCATTCAGTGGTGAAATTTGTCTTCTCCTAGTATTCCTTGGCAATTTGACCCTAGTGATATCCCAAGAACCCATCGTAAATTAATAGATCTCGTGTCTGAATACTCCCTCTAGGATCTCCTCAGTGAATGGGGTTGGGAAAGGATCAATAACACACACCGCTTTCAAATCCCTAAATTCAACTCAAATCCTTATTCTCCCATCCTTTTTGATACTGATGACCATTTGGCTTACCCATTCAAATTCTTCCACAACCTCAATGATGTCAAATGCTATCATTTTTCAATTTCCTCCTTAACCTTTATGCATAAATTTTTATTCATCCTATAAGGTCTCTTCCGAATTAGGTGCACACATTCCTTTTACTTAATCCTCATTTATCCTAGCAAGGGGTGGAATCCTTTAATCTCATGGCACCCACATGGAAATAAATCTTGAAAATCATGTAGAAGCTCAATAATATTTGAGACCTCCTGGTTCGTCAAGTAGTCCCCAATACTAACTTCCTTTGTTAGCACCTCTGTACCAATGTTAAATTTCTTTGTCTTCAATGGCTTATAGTAGGCATGCACTTTCTCATCATCACTATCCATAACCTCGCAAGTACCCTTAGTATGGTTAACATCCAAGCTCTCCACCTCCTCATTATCTATCAAGATTACCAAATTTCCTTTTTCTTTCTCTACGTAGGAACTTTCAAGTTGTACTTCCTTTGACTCTTTTTCCACGAAGCACGCCCCCAAATCTTGTTAACCTAAAATATATAGAATCTTGTCCTCTAACATGGAACTATCTACTAAGGTAAGGTTCTTGAATACCTACAATGCCTCATTCACCAATGGCTTAGCAATCTGATATTAAAATGTTTGGACAAGATCTACCATAAAATCCTACCAGTTCCCTATCTGATGCTACAATTATGAATGAATATAACATGTGCATGCACAAGCCTACAAGGTGAAATAGAAATTGTACACCCATAGGGAAGGGGGTAAAGATTTCATGTCTCCCATCCAAGTCTTCTCACACTCTTGAACATGGCATGTATCAGATCCCTTTCCATCATATTCAGAAATGTTAGTAGGCGCATTGTTTTGAAAAACTTTAATAGAGAGCATGATTCTCACTTCGCACCACCCCAGTAGATTGGTTAGATGTGTCTCCCACCAACGCACTATTGTCCTATGTAAAGTGTAAGTTAGAATATTTCTCCTTTTAGTTTGATAGGTCTACTAAACTTCCATTTCTCTGAGACAAACATCAAGGTTTCTTTCTCCAGTATAACTTGGTAACTGTCTTCCTCCTAGGCACTAGATTGAACAATCCCTAACAACTCAGGTTCCAGTGCCCCTCATTTATCTTCTTGCTAGTTTATAGGTTCCATACTCCTAATTATTACAAGAAACACTGATTGTATCACTTATAGAATGTGCATCATCCCATTAAATTACACCTTCCTTCATGAATGAACTCTAGGTCCCTGATGGTGTCCACGTATACCTTGTTTAAGTCTTCTTCACCCAATGGCTCCAAATTAGGTGCAGACCATCCATCAATCATTGGAATGATCACATGATCTTCCTTTTTCTCAAAAATGATGTAGCCTTTATTGAAACACATGCCAAAATTGTTCACATAGCACCAAAGGTGCCTAAGTAATGGTGGGAAACTATCAACCTCAACAAGCTCTAGAACCTTAAAGTCTCCAGTAAACCTTACCCCTTGAATAGGTATGGATGTACCTTTCAACACTCCTAGAGGCATGGTGTTTGTTATGTTAGACATGTACAACACATTCAAATATGGGTGAAATGGGGGCCTCCCCATTTGATTCCATGCATCTAGAGTAAGCACATTGACCTCCACACTTTTTTCAATCAATATATTAATCAGGAGTTACCCATCAACAACTGCATTCAGTGTTATTTCCTTATCATAATCAATGTTTTGAGGAGGTAAATTAGTAAGTAGGACTTGTCTCTCATGCCCTCCTCTAACACATGTTACCTTTTCCCTTAGTCATTCTACTAATAGGGGAATAATGTTCTCTTTTCATAACATACGAAATACTTCCCTAACCTCATCCATATCCTGCTGAGGAACCTCAATGCTCTTATTCTACTCCAATTAGCACAATTTCTCCTTTAGAAACTAAATTTCTCCTTGTAAAATCCTAATCACCTCCTTGGTCTCCTGGTACACCTCCTTCTAGTGGTTAGGGCTAGAATACTTCCCATGCAACACTTCTTCTCTTGTAATTATAGGCCTCTGCCTCAACATTTCCTTAACATGCACAACCTCAACTCTCATAATTATGTGTGCTTCTTTCCAAACCATGAGCATTGCAATAAATCAGGGAACTCATGCTTGTATTGTTCTATAGATCTATAGTTGTAGCAAGTTCCACGGGGAAACTCACATCTTTACCCTCCATAATTACTATGACCCTTGACTCATTCCTGAAATCCTCTTCATCGACCTCCTCCATATGTGTTACCCTCATACTGATGATATGCAGCTTTAGAACTACTCCCAATGCTATTCTGGCATATACCAAGATTTATGGCATCATGTATTTGGTCAATAAATCTACAATCCTTGATGTCATGAGTTGTAGATGTGTAAATTTTATAATAACATGACACATTCTTACGGATTGTGTGTTGTAGCAATGGAAACCTACTTACATTATGATCTCCATGGAAAATCTAATAATCCAGTGACATGGCACACACCAACCTTCATGGGAAATTATACTTTGTGTTTCCTTCTACTTTACAATCCATGCACTATAGTCCACTGCAAGTCTCATGAGCTGAGTTTGTAGATAACTTTTCCAGCTGCTTTACCATGAAAAAAATATTATGCTTCTAAAAAAGGGCTCACTTTAGTATCAATGCTTTCAACACTGTTGGAGCATAAAGAAGTATCCAGGACTTCATGTGGATTTATGAAGGTCTTATGGAAGAGCATTCACATTAAGGGCTTGATCAATCATCTGTAAAACCAATGGGCATGCTGAGATGGATGTATATCATAAGACAGTTTTGACAGAAGAGTCTTGAAATGTGCATCATACTCTCGTATACTTTCCACCATACCTTGTTGAATCTCCTTGAGCATGTTGATGTTATTTTGTTCATAATTAGGGATATGGAGTTGTTATCTATCGAAATTTCACCCTATAGAGAGATTTTTGTAGGGGTTCTAAGCTTTCTCTTGATATCTCTCTTTTGTAGATACAATGGAAACACCTCAGGTCTGTGGGTATACCTATTGTTGAGGTGATTCTCTGGTATCAAGGTTGGTTCCTTCTTGATGTATCCTAAACTAATTTTAAGGGGTTATGAGGGTAAAAAGATGACTATAAATGAATTGAAAACTGGGTTGATACACTAAACTTGTTTAGGGATTTGACTGAGTACATGCACAAATAATTTTAGAATGGATTCTGGATGCACAAACTAATAGTTTTCAGCAGAATATTAAGGAAAAACACTTGATGTATTGAGGGAATGATTCACGAAAATACTATTAAGATAAACATGCACACTAATATTATGTAGAAATTACTAAATTTGTAGAAAGGTAAGATGATTAATCAGGGAATTTGACATTCAAAAGAAATAATAAGGTATACATAGCACTGCAAAAAATTGGAAAGGTAGAAATCAATTCTCATTCAAAGGGAAAAATTGGAAAAACTGCTTCAGCACTCCTGTGTCCAAAAATTCCTCCCTCCTGTGTCATTGCAATTGCATGCAATATATAGAAATTTTCTTTATCCTATCTACCCTAAAAAGAGGCTAAGATTTGTACTCGCCCATACATCTTATTTTTATCCTTTATTAAGAATAAATAAAGGAATAAAATAATCATTCTAAAACAATGAATCATTAATATCCTTGACTACAAAAAATACATCCCAGTCAATTTGCAGTTGATTGATTCTATTTTAAAATAAAGCTAGATGGATAAATTGGCTAATAATAAGCCCTTGCTTCTTGACAAGCAAGTCTTATCTCCAATGAATGCAACTTGTCTTCAACTAGTGCTTGATGTGACACTTATAATTTGATCCACTTGCAATTGCAAAATTAGCACTTTAATCCTTCCCTTTGGATGCACATGAAAAATAAATCTCTCTATGTGTGAGCAAAATTATTCTTTTATTTTAACACTTTACCAAGTTCATCCAATGTGTGGGGACCACTTGATACTACACTTGCCTCTAATGTTGACATCGATTCTATCTTATATGCATGAATGGTATAATTTTTATTGGCTTGGAAAGTCCACCTATCACATGCAAAAGTAAGATTCTCTTCCTTGGAAAAAAACAAAAAGTGAAAAATAAAAAAAATCCGTGTTCCTCATGTGAGCATAAATCCATGCACATTTTCATGATTTTGTTACCTCCTTTAGATGATTGAAAATCATAGATTATAGACTATGGTCTTTACCTCGATCATTGTAACTTTTTCCTTAATCATGGCATATGGTATAGTCTAAGGTAAGGTAAAAAATAATTGATTTACTTCAAAAGGGGCCCCTCCCCATGAGGGATTGACCCATAATCATAATGTCAGTGACTCATTTTAAACATGACATATTATAAGGTCAAAACACCAATCATTTAATTGGAAAAGATGTCCCCTTCTATATGATGACCTACCCCTTGAGCTCTTGTCGGTGATTGTTCTTCCGAGACTTAACCTTGGTGATTACGGTTTTCATGCAATGATGCCACATACATCGTTTAATCTCTATAACTCAGAGTTAAGTTTAACCTGAAACTTTGATGTTGAGCTAATATTGGAAAAGAACAATCTTAGACCTAAATCACTACTATAATTTTCATGAGATCTTTTTGAGCTACGAATGAGATTCTGTTGAAAATTTCCTCAAATTGATGACTTGCCATTGGTAATGATTTCAAGATCTGAGTTGTCAATTTTTCTCCCTTTTTCATTCTGTGAGGATCCTCATGGGTTTGAGCTCGTGTGCTACCATTTCATTGTGTAGTTGACATTATCCTGCCACTGAAGAGTTATGTTTTGTTACTGGCCGCCATCGAAATTGTTGTTTAACCACTCTTCTTGATCTTTCTGTTTGCAAAAATTGATAAGTATTTGTACCATTCTTCATTCTATTTTTCATTTTCTTGAAACTTAGACTACTGATGTTTTGATCTCGATCCATTTCTAAGTAATTTGCCTTGAGTTTCTAGAGCTCTTTTTATACAATGATATTCCAAAACGGTTACTGGGTGTTCTTTTTGGCTCGTCGTTTGATGATTTTTGGAGGGTTTGCTCACCTTGACCCCAAAAGGTAAGTTCTTTCTCAATGCTTGAGATTTTTTAGAAACCCTGTGACAGATATTTTAAAATTGTGGAATGAAGTGGACGATTTCCTTTATCTACATTTATATAATTTTGCAAATTTCAACTTAAAAAGTTAATTTTGGATAACTCGGATATGGGTATCCTTCCTTTTGCTTATGAGTTCATGGATATGAAATTTTTCATTCATGGGAATCTCGATATATGGATTATGAGTTGTATTGATGATTAAATACTTTTATTTTGAAATCACTTTCATTTTTCTTAGATGCGGCCTTACTTCTCAATTTCCATTTTGTGGATTGATGTGCATTTATCTGAGCATCCATGAATATACATTCAGAGCTCTGTTACCTGGCTATTATTAATTTTATAGTTGGAGACTTCAAGAATGGAAGGGCGGCCTTAGGCCGCCATTGATTTTGGTTTTGCATCTCTGCATCTCAGTTTGTTTTACTTATCATTTGGGCTTGTCTACCATGGTTCCATAGAATGTTGCAATTCCTTAAGGCTTTAGCAATTTCTTCTACTTGACTTTCTTCTCTTTTGTATTCTCCATTCAAGATTTGTTGGGTTGATTCTACAAGTAGATTTTCTCTATTCTTGTTATTTGGAGCTATGATGATTCAGTCCCCTATTGTATTTCCATGCCTATTTTATTCATGACTTGAACATCTTACAGATGGCTTTGTGGGTTCCTGTCATCTTCCTTGGTCATCCATTCAAAAAATGAGCTCAAGGGTTTCACTGTCATGGGCCTAACTATTCACCCTAGTAATTAAGATAACCATGGATGATTTCTATGTGTTCTAGTTTAGATGAGATGTTCATTTTTTTTTATCTCTGTATAGAATCTATACCTCCTTTATTTTAATTTGGATCCACCCTAAAGATCGCCATTATGTGAATCTAACTTGCTTTTTTTTTTTCCCCATGTTCTTCTAAAGACACTATAGTTGGCCATTTTCAAGCTCTGAACTTGCATTATGGCTTATGGATTTCCATTATTTATTTTTGTATATGAATTCATTGATTATACCTAAATATGGCTGAGAGATATTTTATAACTCGTGACTCACATTCTTTCCTTGTCTGGAGGCCCGTGTTTGTAATTTTGAGATATTTCTTTTCACTAGATGTAGATCTTAGAATTTTCAACCTATTGGGATATGTGTGTTGCAATTTATTACTCTCTAGTATTGTGCCTTCATTAATCTCAAAATTTTGTGAGCTTGCATGAGCTCTCTTAGCTGCAAGGTTTAACTAGATTTGAGGAGTTCCTATTTCTTTGAAAAATAATGAACATCATAATGGTATATGACGTATTAGTGAAATGTATTTTTGGTGTTCTATTTTGAAGAAAATACCTCTGTAACTTATAGTTTTATGAGAAAGATATGCAGTGTGATATCTCCTATATTGATGACTGATTATGTGGTAGTTATACCATTAGTGCCCTTTATTCCTGCATTAGGTCTCACCATTCTCTTGGATGGAATGATGAACATTGAAATTCGACAATTTTTAATTTTGATATCATAGCTGGAAAATTATGCTTTAACTGAATCTATAGAATTGTAAGTTGCTCTCATCTTTGTATCATCTAGATAGGATACAATTCTCTCAATTTTATAACCTTTAATAACCTATGCTTTAAAATTGTATCCACCTTCTTGGTTATTTATGTTCTCTTCCTGACTACAGTACTAATGTGTATGAACATTTGAAGTTGTGGATGAATCTTCATGATAACCCATTGTTGTTTTGATGTACATTATTCTTATTACAAGTTGTATTCATTTTAATCTATGATATGATTCTCCTCCTTGGAGTTAGTTATCTTGAAAATCATGTCATAAATGTTGTATTCTTCTTAAACCATGCAACACTTTGAAATACTTTGTGTACTTCCAAATAAAATTGAATGAAAGCATGTAATTTGTCTTCATTCTTTCAGGATTTAAACAAAATGACAGTTGCCACTACTTTTTCTTGTATCAACTAGAACTTATAATATCATTAAAGATGCTAGATTTCTCAGGATTTTTGTAGATGTTTTTTGTCTTCTCTAAATTTGGGTAATTGTTACATGGTTAAAGAACTTACAAAGCACAATGATTGATTTAATTTGGTGGTGAGTACTTGAAACTCCGTGAAATATTCAATAGTTGAGAAAACCTTGTAGGTTTTACCTTATTTACTTACCTGCATAATTATTGATTTTCCCTAAATATGGGAAACATTAGCTGAGCTATGTTGATGAAAGGCCTCACTACTTGGCTATCCTTGAAAATCTGTACTTGAAGATTTTTGTTTGACAAGAATGTACGTTGATCAGTTTTTGCCATTCTGATGGAAAACTGTAATTTGCATTACTTTTTGTACCTACTATATTTGGTGTTTATTGGCTTTACAATAACTATACTTGCATCATTTCTATTTTCTAGTCTCCACTTTTGTTCTGTATGATGTTGATATGTTATTTATTCTAGACATAAAAAGCATTCTTTGCACTATCTAGAACAATTGTTTATACTATTCTAGAAATGAGGAACCTTTAGAATGTTGATAATTCATTTGAGCTCAAGGATTATTATGAACCATGTAATTTGTGTTGTAATAAGTTTCATGGTTGCAATGACTCTTTGCTTTACTATGTTGCTTCCTAATGAAACGAAAACTTAATATTGCATTTTTGTACTGTAATCTTGCAATTTTCTTGAAAGCTAAAAAATGAATTCTTTAACGAATGATGTAGTAAAATTTGAATTCCATTCTCTTCTCATCTTATGTTATTCTGTATTTATACCTATCTACTACAATCTTTAAATATTTTTGAGATGTTATTGCAACTTTCCTATGAATTCTATAGTTGTACTTTTGAGTGCATGTTTTTTCTTAAACTAGACATATAAGGAGTTCAGATAAAAAACCTAAGCTCAGTAATGACACCATTTTCTTATCTTTTTTAGGTACCATGATACAGTTTGCTAGAGAACAACTAGAGAAATAATTAAGAAAGAAACTAACACCATCCTTAAGGAAATAACGGGTTTATTTTAACTCCTTACATTTTGAACTTCATAATTATATGCATTATTTTTCCTTCATTTATTTCTCATAAATTGTGTGATAACATTTGTTTAGTTATTCCTATGAATAAATGAAAAATATTTTTATGTAATGAGATGTACATTTTCCTTTCTATAATTTTCTTCATTTATATGGATTATAATGACCTTGTAAAACTCAAATTCACTTAATCATGGAAAATCCATTAAAATAAAATTTACCTTTTGATTCTCATTAGATGACTACATTTTATTTTGCACCTCGTCACTCAAACATGCAACTTGTTTGCATCTTAAGAACATCATGTCTGGTACATGCCACCATTTCTGCCTTCCTCAGGGATTTGTGATGGTAATTTATGGTTGTTTCATAGTTCCTATGAGGGTAACAAATGTAATGACTACATCTATGAGGAATAACATTGTGTAACTACACCCAGTTGTAGTTTTGATCCAAATGTGACTTCAAAAACTATGTAAAACCAAAATAATTAAACTTTGTATCTTCTTCCAAGATGGCTATCTCCAACATAGTCTAACCACTAGATCAATCAATCTAAGAAACTTTAAAAGTTTTGAGTTGACCTTTTTCTCACGGGGTGAAAAAAACGTCAACATTTCTAGCAATCCTATGGGAAAATTGCTTGCTATATTTTAGACTAGTGTCTTGGTCTTGTCCATTGGGCATGGATTCCAATGCATATAACCAAATTCTACCTTTTTGAAAAAAACTAAATTTGGAAAGGATCTAGTGAACCAGATCACGTGCACGAGTGCACTTAATAAATTAAAAATTTGCAATGTGCATGAACTACACTTATTGAAAGGGAAATACTAATCTACTCTATTCTAATCATTTGTAAATTGAGGCTAAATAAAACCTTAAAAAAGTAGTAAAAACTAGATTCCTTTTCTCCAAAAATGAGGTAATGAATTTAGCTTGCAAAAAAAGTGATCTAGGCAGCAATTATAGTGGCGCAACTTCCAGAGACCATAACTTTTGCACCGTACCTCCGATTGACTCTGTTAAAAAGGAAACAAAAATCTTGGAATGTGTAGAATGTGATGAGAGGGTGGAACTTTGTTCAGTAATGTTTGACCCTCGAAATCCATGTTTAAGGGGCCCAAATTGTGTTTTTTGTAGTGCTGTCTAAAAATAGTAAATTCTAAAAATAGAATGTTTTGCAAAATTAGTGCACATGTAAGTCTTGGAAGGTGAAACACTCCATCTCCCTTGAGACCGGTGACCTTCCACATTCATCTAGGTGTCCTTTCGTATTTCTAAAATTATTATAAATGCATATGTAACCCGAAAAGGGATAGAAATCTCATGGCAGAGATAACTGATGTATTTGAAGTCTTTGAGTAATTTACATCTCTTTTCAGAGATGGTTGTTTTGAAATTCATCTGGCATAGTTGTTAATCTGTTCCTTAAGTCTGAAACCCCTCAGTTTTGGATCAAAAAGTAACATGAAAAAACTAAAAATGAGATGTGTACCTTGAATTTGTTCCAAAACTGAGCCCAAAACATGAAGAATCTTTCTAACTGTTTTGTAAACTATTCTGAAGGGCTTAGGAACTAATTCTTAAGGATCTGACACTCATTTTTAGGCTCTTCTACAAGCATGAACTCTGGTATTCCTATAGCCTGTTGTGAACTAGCAAGATACCGAATAGGAAATGGCCTCCAAAAAATTAAAAAGATAATTTACTTGTTTTGTACTGAAATATGAACCTTCCTTTCGATAACGGGATCTTCCTAAAGCTAGTTTACAATTTGTCTAACCCTTATAGGTTGTTATATATTCTCTTTGACAATTTGAAACTGATATGAAAAGTATTCAGCCTCAGCGAGATATTGCAACTCATCAATCATGACATCATAAAGATGATAAGATGGTTGTTGAACTTCTTTAAACTATTTGAATTTTTTTTTCAGAATCTTCAAACTATTGTTTATCTTCTTCAAGTTTTTGATCCATTACTACCATGACTGATATTTCAGCAGCACTTTCAAATTTTTTCATTCTATCCATATTCGTCAATCTTCCTGAATATTTAGTTTCCTCCTCAATGAAATATTGTTCCTTGTGAATACTTGCAGTATCATCTGATAGTTCTTGTGAATAATTGAATCTCCTTAATAATGCATCTATCTCCATGCATGCAACATAATAAGGTTCTTCACACTCAATTGTATCTAGATTATCCTAAAACTGTTCTTTCTCTTTTCCATCATCAACCATGGAAACTGATAAGTTGCAAACAGATTGTTCATTCCTTGAAATTGATGATTTAAAGTCAAAATTGATATGCAAATTCTCTTTTATTTTGAAAATGTGTTCCCCTTATGATTCTACAAATTGTGATAGATAAGTAATTGATGTGAATATGGTGCCGTCGTGCACACTACACTTAGAGAATGCAAATTTTTGTTCATCTTCCACCTAATCTTGATCTGTTACAAAGTCAGACTATTTTTTTTTGCATGGTTTCATTTTGTAAATTTGAAATGTGATCGAACTAGAATTTAGAAACCCATTGCTCTATGTTCTGTAAAAATTCCAACTTGTTGTTTTCTTCAGTTAGCTGCCCCTCTTGACTGATATTCTGATTCTCCCTTTCCTAGACTAGAATTATGGGTAAAGGAGGAGGAATGAGATTAATTTCATCCTTAACTAGAACATTTTGAACAAGATGTTGGGGTATAAAATCTATTTTTAGGACAACATCCGAATGCAAACTTTGACACTTTAATTTGGGTTCAATACATGATGGCGGGGTAGGAAAAACATGAAATATAGCATCCTGATAATTTGAAAAATGATGAATGGGTTACTTTGGCTGACAAGGGGAATATATAGGCACTGAATTTTGACTGACTTGATGCCTATCATTTTTCGTTGTTAATTATTTCTCATATACCTCCTTGACATCTAAAAATGATTGCTTAAGTTCATTAAGCTCTATCACAAGATCTATTCATCTTTCAAAATCACCATAACCCTCTGCATAACTTTGAATTTGAACAACGTAATGATCATCATATTGGTATCTTACTGATTTCCAAGGTTTGGATCACAAGGATATTCATTCTAGTAAGGGTTATGGAACTAGTCTAAATGGAAATTTAGATAAAATGGTTGCTGATTTATCTAATAATACTGCTGAAAATGAGGGTTCGTGGCTGCGGGACCTTATAAAATATTGAAACTATGAAAAATAGGTCTGTTTCTCACAAAATAATTAAAAATAATAGATATGATTTTCTTGAAAAATACCTAAAAATTGTAGCTGATAATTTGATGATTCTTGAAAAGTGTTGTACTGATCTAAAATCAGATTTACAGAGTCACCAGATGAGTTCTTTTGGGATCTTAAATCTTCAAAATGCACCAATAGTAGTTATTTTCCTCGTCCCACTGGGCATTCCAGGAACTCTTCCAAAAAGGCATCATGCAGTGTAATATAGTCTACCACGATCTAGTGTGGATCATACTTCCGGTACCGGCTATACACACGCCCTTGCAACGTAGTTGTAAATTGACTTGGCTTCCGCTCTGGGGTAGTGATATCCTTTGTGTTCCATAGAAACTCACATTTTTGTACATGCTCTGTAACATCTTCCACACCCTTGTAATTAGGAAAATGTAAAGACATCTCAAAAAATAATTGTTGAGGTTGTTGAGGTCATTGCTCACCAGATCCAAAACCTTGACCTACAAAATTTCCTCCAACACCAGCACCACTAAATGCACTAGCACTAATCCCTCTGAATCCTCCAGATCCTCCTCCTGTCATAAGTAATGTACCTAATGCAACTTTGTCTTGCACGAACCCATCATTGTGCTAAACTATGTGCCAACCATATGTGAAGTTGATTTACTTCAAGATGTGGCACTGAAAATTCATGTGCCACAACCTTTCCCAAATGTCCTACCAGATAGGATACCTATGAATATAGGAAGTGACTCTAGAGCCATATATGTACCAAATGAATAATTATACCTCCTAGGTTTCATTCGATCACCAATACAAAGACTAACCAGGTTCACAATACTTATCCCCAATGTTGGAAAACTAAGCGTCAAGGGTTATTCACCAGGTGGGTTTATATATGTACCTATGACTCGCATCTCTCTACATGAAGGGATCTCATACGAATTTGAGGGTGTTTCTCTCCAATTCTTTCCAAGATGAGGTGTCATAGAATGCTCAGGTTCCACGCCCTCTACATGAACTTCAAATCCTTCCCGCAATGTCTTCCTCCATAATTACATCACACCAGTAACTTCATGTTGTCTCACCAACTCCATTTCCTAATCTTAATTAGACTTGAGCCATCTCTTTTATCTTTCCATTTCAGCTGTAAGTTCCACCATCTTTCACCACACTAGATTCTGCACCACGCACCTAGTGAGGATTTAGCCAGCCATAGGGAATTCTTCCAAACTCAAAGTGATGATCAAGATCTAGAAGGATAATGTTATAGCACACAATAATGATCCTATAGGATCCTTCTTGAACTTAAAATTATAAACCTCTAGACATTAATACATAGAGATCACACATTCTAGAGTGTAGCTAATCAATACTCTTCTCAACCATTGATCAACAATATTAGTCCAGGTCAGATCAACATCATGCAGCCTCTAAAATTCCTCTTGGGTCCATACACGAGGTATGTAATACCAAATTTACCTTGATGCATACACTAATATCCATTCATACAACTCTACTGGAAAGCATCAAAAGAAGGTCTCATAATACTCATGATACAAGTGTTCTTCTACCCATTTATGTGCATAAAAATCAAGTCCCGTGCTGAATATTTGAGAACACTCATCCTCCGTGTTTTTAAGTTAGGTCCTAACATTTTCTAAGTTCAATAGCTCTATCATCACACACCATTATTAAAACAAATTTAAAATAAGTCGCAACAATGGAACCAAAATGTAGTCTCTATTTACCTCTTAACTTCTCTTCAAACCCCAAGCGCGTTGGAATATCACCTAGCCTAACTGGGATCTCACCTGAGGTGCACACATGCACTAAACCCCTTCTTTATATGAGCTTCGCAAGAATTTTTATCACCATAAGAGGATAAATGCACAAATATATTGTATGCATTCTAAGATAGAAACAATAAAACTAAATCTAAGCATAAATGCAGCATAATATAGATGATAACATCGCCATAACAAGGAGGAATCAGATCTAACCATGAGAATAATCAAGAGCAAAAGGGTTTAGATCCATAAACATAAAAGAAAATATGTAGATCAAGATCTATATCTCAGATGTTTAGAACCACTCCATTATATTAATTCATCATCATTACAATAGCCAAAAATACAATAAGGATTGCATAAAATGGGAATAATACAACAACAAAGTATCAGTATGTATTCTACAGTAGCTTCGTTACATAGCTTACAATCACATACCACACTCCCCATCTTCTCTCTTGATGCCATGCTAATCAATACATAAGAAGAAACATGGGAAAGAATATCCTTTAATCGAATCATTACTACCCATTGATATGCCAAATGTCATCATGTGTTTCTCTAGTCGAATATATTTAGCATACAAGTACCGTCTAATCCATAACAAACTGAGGTCCTTATACTGTTATGATAACCATAATGATGCCCTGGAATATGCTTTTCTTGAGCTGAAAATCTTCATATCTTAACATTATCCATAACTGAATCTAGTCACCTTTCCATCTATTCCTTTACCGCAGCTTTACCCATTCTTAACAAAGTGACTAAGTCACGAATCCACCATTCCTTGGTGCGAGCCTTCATGCATCCCCAAAAGTTAATTTTACGCATGCCTTCATGCCCTATTTCCGCATGCCACAACCCTTTATGCCTCAGGTACTTGGTCATTTCAAGATCCCAACACCACCTTCTAAATATTTTCATAGCATCCTTTATTCTTCAGAATCATTTAGAACATCCATGTGTATAGGATGGCCTCTTTTCCATGTTTGTAGACACTTTTTCCTACTTTTAACAAGACAATCCCCTAATTCCTTTCTATCATGTGTTTCTTGGCCAAATTACGCTAGGGGAATCCTTGCTCCCTCATGATTGAACCTATTTTATATTCACCTTGATCCCCATTCTACTTGTGAAGATTTTGTCTTTGAATACTCCCACCTAAGCGTTGGGACATGCCATGTCTTCACTTTCTCGTACGCATGGCATTTTTCCCTTTTATATCCCATATATCACTATGGCATCCATGTTTCTTGGTTTCCTATTCATATCTTTGAAAAAATGTTAGAAAATATAAAAACATTCAAATGTGTCAAAAAACTCAAAACATTCAAATATGTTTCAAAATACAAAAATATGTAAAAATTCTAAATATAAAAAAATTATAAAAAATAAAAAATCCCATCAAAAATTGGTAAACGACATGCATGTAGTTGAATCCTGTGTCAAATGCATTAAACTCAAACATAGAAAATTAGTCTTACAAAATCATTTTTATTCGGTTTTCACTTGTTCTCACCCAATGACTAGTAGATCATTTGGATCTACCTCCATTAACAAAGTTGCTTTGCTTATTATGTCTGTACTCTTTGGCACAATGAGTTTCATAGTACACAATTGATTTTTCATAGGACCTAAGTGACCTCCATTTAATCCCCTTACATGTATCCTTTATTGAGGCACCATTTTCAACCATTTTTGTTAAACATGAACATTTGGGAATTGAAGCTTGATAACAAAAACATGTGTGCAACTGTCTTAAATGTTGTTTTTTTGAGTATGTGTGTTTATACATGTTTCCATGCTAGGTTAGCTTGTTTAATTTCTCATATTGCATTGCATTTATGTATGTTGCATTTAGTTAGCATGTTTGCCAATGAAAAAATGTTTGTACTATAGATTTTCATGTTATGGTACACTTTTTTTGTACATGTACATTTTAATAAGGAATGATGACGAAGATCATAAGAAAAATGATGAAATAAAATTGTTTTTACATCAGCAAGATGAAATCTATTTCCATCTCCCTTCATCTTCATCTTTCTTCCTTATCATTCTCTTATATAAACACTATTCTTCCAAATCACTTGGGGAAATAGGGATAAATTCTTATATTCTTTTCCTTCATCTTTTCAAGTGTCGGTCAACCTCTTTCATCACCCCACGAACACTCAAGGGGGAATCCTTAATTCTACTAATTTTTCTTCTATTCCTTCAAAATTTTACTTTTATGTCCTTGTCTACTATCTTTGAAGTGGTGTCACTTACTCCACCCCAAAGAGGGGAAAATGTAGACACCAAAAATATGCTAACACAATTTTAATACTAAAATTGCACTAATTATCCTCTTTTTTTTCATTTCCATAATAATTAGTCATTTTCCACTAATTAGCTAAAATTCCTCTTCATATTCATTAATTAATTATCCTTCCCATCATTAATGATTCTAATTAACAACCTTTTGTTAATTAATATCCTTTTCTACTTGGGTTAATTAATTACACTCACAACTCTAAATCAATAAATCACCATTTATTGGATCAAATTATTCTCTTGCATCCCACAAATCATACTAATTTTTCTCTAATTAGCTTCTATAAGCTTACCTTTACCTATCAATTAATCACCTTTGATTAATTAAAACATCCCCCAACTCCCATGACTTACTAATAAAAAATTAAACTCTTCTAAATCAATATTACCTTTTATAAAGAAATATTATCCATTCCCAACCATGTTTTACCTTTATCCCACATTCTTAAATTTTATAGCCTTGACTCTTTGGGAAAACTATATAAAAAACCATCCTTCTTACTACTATCCATTTTTTCACCCCACTTGTAAAATAGATCAACCTATAGGTTTGGGCATTGATAGTTAATGTGAACAGTTTACAAGGTATCTCGTGGTGAAGATTTCGAGAAGGATTTGCATTAATGGTCAAAATGGAAAAATGTACGGATTTTTTCCTTGTTGACACACGTCATTAACACCTTGTTGACATGCATCAATCAATTCCTCTTGTCACACGTCAATCACACCTTGTTGATGCGTGTACACTGCTTCCTCTTGTCGCGTGTTAACCACACCTTGTTGACATGTGTCAACTGCTTCCTCCTATCACACATCAACAAAACCTTTTTGAAACTTGTCAACCAATTTATCCTATCACACGTCAACAACACCTTCTTGAAATGCATCAACCGCTTCCTCCTGTTGCACGTACATCACACCTTATTTACGCACATCAACCACTTCCTCCTATCATGCAGCAATCACACCTTATTGACATGCATCAACCACATCCTCTTGTCATGCGTCAACAACAGCTTGTTGACCCATGTTAACCACTTCCTCATGTTACATGTCAATAACACCTTGTTGACGTGTATCAACCGCTTCCTCTAGTCACCCATCAACAACACCTTGTTGACATGTGTCAACCACTTCCACCTATCACATGTCAACAACACCTTGTTAACGTGCATCAATCACTTCCTCCTGTCATGCGTCACCCACTTCCTCCTGTCACACATCAACCATTTATTCTTGACACACAAAAACATACCTTCTTGTCATGTAAAAAGATCCCTTCATTTGATGTCATTCTATTCCTTGTTGTCGTCATCCTCTTGTCATGCATTAGCATCACATCTTGTCATGCGTCAAACTCCCCTCATTATCACGTGACAACATTTCTTCTTGTCATGTGAAAAGTATTTCCCTCATCAACGGAGACTCTTCTCTTCTTGTTGTGCGTCAGCTAGTGGTTTTCATTGAGTGACAAAAAAGCATTTCAGATATGTCCAAACATTAATGACACAGTACAAGGTGGCTCAAGAACCGATTTAATTAGGTATGACACCCCTGTTTTCCATGCAGGAAAAGTACCATTGAAAAGTAAACCATCATGGCTTCCCATACCTATGTACAAGTGTTTAATGAAGGATGGTTGTGGGTAGCTCCTTTTCTATATATATATATATATATATATATATATATATATGTGTGTGTGTGTGTGTGTGTGTGTGTGTGTGTGTGTGTGTGTAAATTCCCCTCATTTGAAAAGGGGAGATATTTTTGAAATTGTAAAGAAACTCTGCCAAAATTGTTGTAGCACTTTTGTGAGCTACAGGCCCCAAATTTATGCATTTTATGAAGGATTCTTACCTTTTTTCTATACTGTAATGGATTGTGCATCATTTTAAGCAATAAAATTAGTGTTTTATGGCTCTTCTTTCCATATCTTTATTTATATTGCATTTCTTACCTTATATTATATATTGTAGGTATATTATCCATATTGTGTTCCTTTGCAGGGCTTAAATTTGTTTTTCTCCACAATATTTGTGGTTTGAATGTGTTTTAGGACTGTGGCATTTTATTTTCCCTTTTCTTCCCCATTTCCCTCCACTTTCACTCAATAGGAATATCTTTAGTCTTGTTTTGGTGTTATAGCCTCCCTTAGTTTAGGATTTACATTTATGTATTTCTCTTGCTCTGGTCCCTTGGAATTGGTATTTTATGAGTAGATAAACATTGGAATAAGTCAGGAACCAGTATTATCTAGTGGTTTTTATCAATTACAAAGGTCCCACACCTTGAGACAATCCCATGTTAGTCACAAGTAGGGTTTTGTAATGTGTAAATCCTAGGGTGCTAATTTTCTGACATAATAATTTTAGCACGCTAGGTGGGAGATAAGTCAATATTTTCATTTTTATCAAGATTGGGTGTGTGTCTTTGTGAAATTCTAGCCTTTGGAGGCCTTACAACAACACATCTAGCAACTCCGTCACTCAAATCCAGTGGTTTCAGTAGCCCAAGTTTATCAAGTTCATGAGAAGAATCCAAACAAGATCAAGAACTAGAGAAGAGGGGATATTTTCCTATCTACACTTATCCCTAGATAGAGAAAGAAGGGGAAGAAGATATCAAAGGTCTCCATCTCCACCAAATATAACTTTATCAACACCTCCACTAGGAAGACCCTTTCTTCAATCGACTAGGGTTCTCAGGAAACTCAGGATGGCTCATCTATAACCACCAAATCAGCCATCCCTAAACCCATATGCAAATTTCACAGGAAGTAGACCACTTTCCCTTAATACACAAAATCCAATCCCAATATCACCATTAAAAAAATCCCATACTTCACTAGATAAAATCACACAACTCCCATCGAACACATTCAAGACAATGCAAATGTTTGTGCCATACATGAGATTTCCAAGATGGATGTTACGGTCAAGTTGTTGGTTTATTTTTTCAAAGGAAAAGCATTGTAGTGGTTTAGAGGATTGGGAGAAGGATCAATTTAGAATTGTGATCAATTGTGTACAACTATCTGTGGTAAGTTTGGGGAGAGGGCTGACAACTTATCCCTTTTGGAGTAGATGACTACAATCAAAAGGGCACCAACTGAGCAGATGATAGACTTCAATTCTAGATTCCAAAGAATATGGGAAAGGATCCCAATTGTAGTTAGACCAACAACTGAAGGCGCATTTCTCTATTTTCTTAAATATCTCAATTCCTATATATCTATTAATATACAATCTATGGGGTAATAAAGCTATCAAATGCTTATGTCATAGCTATTAGAGTTGAGAATTTCCTCATTCAAGTCGCTAACTGTGCACCTATGCCACCTATGCCTCTCTATCCAGATATAGAGAATCCTAATCCTAATCAAATGCTTACAATAGCGCCCATCCCTACTCCAAGAAATCAAATTTCAAATGAATCTTCCACTTCTTCTTATATCCCTTCAAATGAACTCCAAGAAGTTATGAAATAATTGAAAAACTAAGGAAAAACGTTGGTAACTCTTAAGAGGCAGCAATCTCAAAATCCTAAACCTTATCAACAAAACATGCCACCTATTCAAGTTGCTAACTAGAACCAAGGACAACCCCAAGTTTCTAGGCCATTCCAAGTATATAACCCTAGTGCATTTTTAACATTTAGGGCCTTAGTTCCAACTCAAAAAAACATAGCACAATAATAGGAATGGTGTTTCCCATGCAGCCAACAACATAATCAAACAACATGCTTCAATGGTGATTTAAATCAAGCGTTGATGGTGACTATGGTGGGTGTTCCTCAAGAACCAAACCAAGAAGAAAGTCAGCAAAAGGTAGCTAATTAGGAAACACCTCCGATCGAGACAACACTCGTGAATTGGAAAGCTAAGGATTTATGTGGAATAAATCAGTCCCCTTCTTAAAGTGTGACAACCAATACAAGGTCTAGGAAAAGAAATATAGAGGAAGGGAAGTCATCTAATCCAATTACTTCTCATCCTTTTATCACACTTTAGGGTATACATATTTCAAGTGCAGCCCTAAACATTCAAAATCAACCCAAACTACTGTATAAGCCAACCCAAGTACCGATTACAGTAGCCCATGCACAAGATAAATTCATGCAAAGTAATGGACAACATAAGGAGAATCAATCTACTTTTAGCATTATTGATCAAATGAATAAGACCAATTTAATCATTTCTATGTGGGAATCATTAAAAATTCAGGGTCAACGGGATTTGTTACAAGCAGCCATGGAGAATTGATCAACATCAAATGAGTTTTCTAGGAATCAAGAGAAGGTGCTCACTAATGCATCTCCCAAAGGAGTTCATGGAGATCAGCAAGGTAAAATCATGAAGCCTCCTTGATTATATATATATATATATATATATATATATATATATATATATATATATATATATATATATATATGGTTATTGGTAACAATCTTGTACACAAATGCATGATTGACTCAGGGGCTAGTAGTTCGGTAATAATGAAACAGATTGCAGATAAGTTGAACCTAAACTATGAATTGGTTTCCAAAGGAGTGGTATAGTTAGCTGGGATAGCAATGGGGGTTGTTGGGATCATAAAATTTTTAAACCTTATATTACACACAAGTCCTAATGTCATAGTTTAGCAGGATATATCAATGATTGACTTGCTACCACTCTTTGTAGTGTGCTTGTCAAGAGACTTCACCACCCAAATTTAAGGCTACTTATCAGCTGATTGGTCACATATGCTCTTCAAAACAAGGTATGGAGTTAAGGCTACAATCTAGTTTGAACCTATTGCAAATTTCCATATTGAGCCTCATGTACCAAGCCTAATCAATGCAAATTACTTCAGCCTTTGACCAAGAGCATTTCCCAAAAATTCAGGAAATAGATACCAAAGTTGGGGGCATCCTAGATTTGACTCTTGATTAATGGGAAAAAAAATTCACGAATATGATCCATACAAGGAAATAGAGGAGGATGAGTTGGGAGTTTATTTTTTGCATGAGAAAAATGCGCCTCTTCCTAGCCTCACCAAACCAGATGATAAGGGTGATAATGAAGTATGAAATTTATTTTTCCATGGCTCAAGGAGTAGGCAAGGTGATGGAGGAGGAGCAATGCTTTTATCACCACAAGGTATGAAGTACTACTCAAAATTCCATTTTTAGTTTACTTGTTCAAACAATATTGCTGAGTATGAAGCTTTGATACATGGATTGAATTGGGAAAGAAAGAGGGGTATACAAAACTTACAAATTTCTGGGGATAGTGAATCAATTGTCAACCAAGTTAGGGTAAAACATGCTGCTAGGAATTATCTATTCAAATCCTAGAAACATTGGGTATGAGATCAAATTAATGATTTTGAAGTGTTCAATATTCAAGCCATACAAAGGAACGAGAATGAGGCTACAGATAGGCTTGTATTAATTGGATAGACATTTGATGTTGTGGAAAATATTAAAATAGATAAAGTGTAACCACATATTGATGTAATCGTGAGGCTAGTTGTGCTAGACAATAACATGAGGTGACATGTATTTGAAAATTATCAAAAAATCATTAATTTCTCATAGGAAGAGGTCGAGTTCTTCATTAGAAATCATGATAAATTGTATAAAAAATATCATGATCAAGTTGTTAAACTGAGGACAAATAAGCTATCAAAGGGTTTAATGAATCTAGAGTCAATATTGAATCCTAATGATCACTATGGGAGGGACACAGAAAAAATTCAAGTCAAAGGCGATGATTCAGATCCAATTTCAATTGGAGAAATAAAAACACTTCAAATTGGTAAGGTAATCACTAAACAAGAAAAATATGAATTTATACGAATTTTCCAAGAATTTTTAGATTTATTTCCTTGGGCCTATGAAGATTTGAAAGGATTTAATCCTAAGCTATCACAACACATGATTGACCTATATTCGGGAGATAAACCCATCAGGAAAAATAAAATGCCACTCAATCCTCATATTGAGCCTCTCATGAAAAGGGAAATGAAAAAACACATTGAAGAAAGCATCATCTTTCCAGTCAAGCAATCTTCATAGGTAGGAAATCTTGTTCCAGTTACGAAAAATAATGGGGGAATCAAGTTATGTGTGGATTTTTGAGACTTGAATAATGCCTCTCTTAAGGACCACTACCCACATCCTTCCATGGAGACAATCCTGCAAGTTGTAGCCAATTATGAAAGGTTCTCATTATTGGATGGATACTTGGGCTATAATCAAATCATGGTGAAAGAAGATGACTAGTTCAAGACAACCTTCACCACGAAGTGAAGCACATATTCTTATAAGAAGATTCCATTTGGACTGTCAAATGTCGGAGCCACTTTCCAAAGGGTGATGGATATGGCATTCAAGGGACTGATCAATAAGATAGTTCTTATGTATCTAGATGACATTATTATATTCTCTAAGGATGCACAGATCACCTTTTCACCTTAGGTAAGTGTTCCAAAGATGCAAGAGGTTTAGAGTGTCTTTGAATCCGAATAATTTCATATTCCTATCCCATGAAGAAAAGATATTAGGCTACATCGTGTCTAAGGAAGGGTTGGAAATTGATCTAGAAAGGGTAGAATCCATTCAAGCATTGTCATTGCTAAGTCACAAGAAGGATCTCCAAAGCTTTTTGAGGAAAAATAATTTTGTTAGGAGGTTTGTTCCCAACTTTCCCCATCTTGTCAAGCCACTAACACTGATGTTAAAGAAGACCATGGTTTTCAGATGGACTGCTGAAGGAAAATAAATATTTGAAGATATAAAGTAGACCATTACACAGGCTCCAACCCTCATAAATCCATATTTCTTGAAGGAATTTATTTTATACACTTTTGGGGGCACAAATGCAATATCCACCATACTGGTATAGCCAAATCAAGAAGGACTGGAGCATCTTATTACATTCTTCATCAAAGGCATTCAAGATTATGAGGTGAGATATTCATTCATTGAGAAACATGTCCTTGCTGTGATTAAAAGTCTAAAGATATTCAAAAATCTAGTGTCAAATAACAGAATTCATCTATTAGTTTCACATGATGGTGTAAAATATTTTCTTTTGAGCAATGACCTTAATGAAAAGAAAGTTTGTTGGATAACAAGGGTCATGGAGTATGATATTGATATAATTGTGACCAAATTAGTTTGGGGAAAAGGGTTTTGTTAGCAACTAGCTTCTAAAAAGCATGTTAAATCAATAAAGGAGGAATTTGTTATTATGTTGCAAGTTAATAAAAAATAGACCAAGTTTGGTATACCCATTCCTTTTTGGACCCAGGATATTATACATTTCCTTTGAACAGGTCAAAATCCTCAAGGATTGAGTAATTCCAAAAGGAGGTATTTTAGACTTCATTGCATCCCATATGTGCTTATCAATAATATTTTTTTCAAAAGGGATGTGAATGGTGTCCTCTAAAGATGCATCAAGAGAGGTCAAATAGAGAGGGTAATGCAAAAGTGTCATGATGGAGATGCAGGTGCTCATTTTTCCCCAAAAGTAACAACTATTATAATCATGAGGGCTGGTTATTACTGGCCTAATCTTTTCAATGATTGGTACTCATGGATCAAGAAATGCAAGAAGTGTGCCTTCTTCATAGGTAAAGAGAAGATAACATCCCGCCCACTTCATCCTATCTGAGTTGAGAAACCTTTCTTGCAATGGGGGCTTGATTTAATTAGGATGAGCTATATAAGTTCCAGTCTAGGTCAGAAATGGATTCTTACAGCCAAAGACTACTTCACTAAGTGGACAGAAACAATTGCACTTAAGGAAGAAAATGAAGCTAACATTTTGGATTTATATGAAGGTATTGCAATAAGGTTTGGTGTTCCTTCCACTATAATATTAGTTAATGCCTTAGATTTTCTTGGAGAAAAGATATATAATTGGCCAATTAGAAATGACATCTACTTGAGAACTTATTCTAACTACTACCCTCAGGGTAATGGACAAGCACAGTCCACGAACAAGATGAGAATCATAAGAACTGTAAATAAGAATAAGAGGAATTGGCATACGAAACTGAAATCATCCTTGTGGGTTGATAGAATCAATCCTAAGAAATCAACTAGATATTCTCTTTTCAAGTTGGTTTATGGAAGGGAAGGAAGGATTCTAATATCCCTTGAATTACCATCCTTGGAGCTTATCAAGTAGCTAGAGTTGTTCGAGTTTCCAGCTATGGAAGTTAGGCATGTAGATCTTATGGAGCAAGAAGAGCTAAGGGACTAGGACATGAAAACAATGGAGAAGGACTAAGCTCAAATCAAAATGAGCTTTCATAGAAAGGCCAAAAACAAATATTTTCAAGAAGGAGACCTTTTTCTTAAATGGGATGCAGACAGAGCTAAACCTGGATGGAACACCAAGTTTGATGTAATATGGAGTGGCTCTTACTTAATTTCAGGATTCAAATAAAACAATGCTTTCTAATTGACAAAGTTGGATGAAGGAGAATTGCAGATTCCAAAAAATGACATCTATCTCAAGTATTATTATTGATGGGAGTATCTTTCTTGTAAATATTAGTTTAGAGTTTTTAATTCCTCCAAGTTCTTGAAACACGTCATTCTGTTCTAGCTAGGATTGATTTCAGATAAGTTCTTGTGCACTTTTTACATGTTCCATTTTGGTATATATATGATGTTTTTATTTGTACATGGTTGTGCTTTGTTTTTGTTGCACTTTCCAGTTTCAAAAAAGATCCCATGATAAAGCAATGTTTCATCAGTGTTCTAGAGAAACAAGAGGTTTCAAACATTAGACCAGTTTCAACAATTAGAATGACTCCTACCCAATGGATGAAAAATCACTAGTCTTTCAAATCTAGTAGGAAGATCACCCCATAAGTTGCCAATTGTTATCCATTTTTATACCCCCTTGTAAAATGGATCGACATACATGTTTGGGAATTGACAGTTAATGAGATCAGTTTACAAGCTTGCCATGGTGAAGGGTTAGAGAAGGATTTGCATTAATGGTCAAACTAGAAAAATGTACAGATTATCACCTCACTGATGCACGTCAACCATTTCCTCTTGTTTCACATCAACCACCCCTTATTAACACACATCAACCACTTCCTCCTATCAAGCCTCAACAAAACCTTGGTGACACACATCAACCACTTCCTCCTATCATGTGTCAACAAAACCTTATTAACATGTGTTAACTTCTTCCTCCTATGGCACGTCAACAACACCTTATTGACGTGCATCAAAAACTTCCTCCTATCGCACATCAACAACACCTTTTTGATGCACATCAACCACTTCCTCCTGTTGTGCTTCAACCAAAACTTGTTGACACACATCAACCACTTCCTCCTATCATGCATCAACCACACCTTGTTGATGCATGTCAACCACTTCCTCTTGTTGCACATCAACAACACCTTGTTGATGTATGTCAACCACTTCCTCCTATTGTGCATAAACAAACACCTTGTTGGCATAGGTCAAATTCTTCTATTGTTGTGCATCAAAAACACCTTGTTGACGTGTGTCGACCACTTCCTACTATCACGCATAAAAAACACCTTGTTGACACACATCAACTACTTCTTCCTATCGTGCATCAACAACACCTTGTTGATACGCATCAATTTCTTTCTCCTATCATGTATCAACCACACCTTGTTGACACATGTCAACTGCTTCCTCCTGCCGTGCATCAACCATTTCTTCTTGACGCGTAACAACATACCTTCTTATCGTGTGAAAATATCCCCTCCTCTCACGTTATTTTATTCCACATCATCACTTCCCTCTCATCGCATGTCACCATTGCCTCTTTTCATGCATCAACCTCCCCTCAATGTCATGTGACAAGTATTTCCCTCATCAGTGGTGACTCTTCCCTTCTTGTTGTGCGTCAGCTAGTGGTTTCTGTCGGGAGACAAAAAAGAGTTTTAGATACGTCCAGACATTAATGACACAGTACAAGGTAGATCAATAACTGGTTTAATTAGGTATGACACCCTTGTTCGCCATGTAAGAAAATTAGCATTGAAAAGTGAACGATCATGGCTTCCCATACCTATATACAGGCGTTTAATTTAGGATGTTTGTGGGTAGCTCCTTTTATATATATATGTAAATTCCCCTCATTTGAAAAGGGGAGATATTTTGGAAATTGTAAAGGAACTCTGCCAAAATTGTTCCAACTTTTTTTTAGAGCTATAGGCATAAATTTATGCATTGGTGAAGGATTATTTCCTTGTGCCTATACTGTAATCAATTGTGCATCATTTTAAGAAATAAAATTAGTGTTTTGTGGCTCTTCTTTCCCTAGCTTGATTTATATTGCATTTTTAGCCTTCTATTATATATTTTAGTTATATTGTGCATATTGTGTTCCTTTGTAGGGCTTAAATTTTTTTGCTCCATGAGATTGGAGGTTGGAATGTGTTTTGGGATTGTGGAATTTTATCTACCCTCTTCTTCCCCATTTACCTCCACTTCCACTCACTAGGAATCTCTCTAGTCTTGTTTTGGTGTTATCACCTCCCTTAGTTTAGGAATTACATTTATGTATTTATCTTCCACTGGTCCCTTAGAATTGGTAGTTTTGGAGTAGATCAACATTGGAATAAGTCAGGAACCAGCCTTCTCTGGAGGTTTTTATCAATTGTAAAGGTCCCACACCTTGAGATAATCCCATGTTAGTCAAAAGTAGGGTTTTGTAATGTGAAAATCCCAGGGTGCTACTTTCCGACATAACACTTACCTTTCTTCTTACACCATGCTTTCAATAGTGAAAACTATAGGCATTTTGATCTTGAGCCATTCTCCATTTTTGGAAATAGCTTCTCCATCTTACATCCTTTCAGTCAAATTTGAGTAATATGGGAAGATCCAAAATGGCCTTATAGCCATTCTTTGTGAGATTCCATTCTCAATTCTTGAGATCACCACCAACAACATTTGATTTCTTATGTTGTTAATAGGTTCATATTTTATATATTAGGAAATAACTTAGCATGTAGTTTCATTTATGCATTGAAGAAGCATTTCCTTTAAGCTCTTATCTTGATGGTTCATTGTTTAATTAGCATTTAATTTTGAAGCTATGTAGATATTAGTTTCAATTTCTATCTTAGTTAATAAAACATGAGTACACATTCTATAGTTAATGTGTTCTTGGGTGACCTTGTGGTGCAAACGTGAAGATAGGGTCCTGGAATCAACTGTTTTATGAAGGATATGAGCTAGTGGGACTATTTAATGATTTATTTGATTGGTCCAAGTAAATTTGCAACCATGTATGATGCTTATATGATATATTAATCATGTATGGTGAATTTTGGAGCTTTACTAGCCATGGTTTTGGTTTTAGTTGATTTTTATCATCCTAGTGATGAGGTTTTGAGGTGTTTTGGTGAAAGTTGGATAATTTTGGGCATGGATGACCTATATAGGTCAGATGTGACCATTGTAATGAATTTATTATGTTTTTTTGTTCGAATTAGCCATGAAGGACCAACCTCCCTTGGCTTATAAAGAAGGAAAACATATAAAAGTGATGTTTTAGGTACCTTTGTACACTAGTTGAGCCAATAGAGAAATTGTGACCTAGGTGAGGATTTGAAGGTGGATCAAAGGAATTATTTTAAGTCTGATCAGATGTGTTGCAAGTTTAAGATTTATTAAGTGCATGTGAGAAATTGTTTAGATCAAATACAAGTTGAGAAAGAAGAAGACAGAGGAGTTATGTGGATGAGGGTTTGAAGATGAAGTTGTGAGCTTAATTAGAGATCTCCATCAATTGGGGCAGGAAAAAAAATTTAGAGATCTTTATATTAGATTTTTGAGTTTGTGCTTATTCATCTTAGGTGGTTGTAATCTCCTTATGGAGTGGATGTTTAACTAAATTAGGGGTTGATGCTCGTTGTGGGGTTGGTGACTCACTAAATTTGAAGCATAAATAAATAAATTTTATGTTTCAGTGGGTTCTTTTCCCCTTTATGGTTTCCCAAATAAGTTTTTTTGTCATGCGTACTTTCTTATTCTTTCTCATGTGTGTGGTTGCTTCATTTCTTAAGTAAAAAAATATATGGATGATTATTTATTTTAATGGTGTTATGAATGTTAATGTATGGTAAGTGGAAATGAAATAATGTTTTATTGTAACTATTCACCCCCATCTCATTCCCTTGTTATTCCAACAATTGGTATCAGAGAAATTCCTTGAGATGCAAGTTTAATTACTTGAAGGGGATCTTAGAAGAACTAGAAATGGGTAAGTATTCAAATGTTGAAGCAACCTTGAGGAAGAAGTATGATATAGATAATTCAATGATTTATAAATTATAAGATAATATTAGTAACATAGATAATGAAAAAGGAAAATCCATCAAAATTCTATAATATCAAATTGAGGATCTGTGTAAAGCCCTAAGAGATAGATGAGAAGCTTGTTCTAAGTATGAAAAAAGGTTGAAATCACTGGGATACAACTTGGAGGATGCTTCTAATAGGTTAAGGATGTATGCAAAGTTTGAGAAGAGTTATAAAAATCTTTGTGGGATCTTAGAGAGCCAAAGAGTGGCTAGTGACAAAACATTCCTAAGGTTTAAATGAGAACATGTGAAGAATGATGATGAAGCTGGTCTAAGTTCTAAAGAAAAAAAGAAGGTGGAAAATAAGATTGATTTAAGAATGTCTTACCCTGTAAAAAAACCAAATTATCTGAGTTATGGTTCTTCTTTCAATGCATATTGTTATCCTTGTAATGGTTTTGGTCGTTGAGCTAGGGATTGCAAAAGGAAGTTCTCAAAACATGAGTCATCTTGAAATGATGAAAGATCCTTCAAAGGTCAATGTTACTTATAGAGAAGTTGATTGTGGTTGGAATATTAATGTGTATGATCCTAGAAGATGGAAGAATTTAGTGTGTTCCAATTATCATAAAAAGGGACATATTGCTAGATATTTTCACTAAGGTAATTGTCCAATGCTCAACAACCGACTTCAACATCCAAATAGGTAGAATGTAATAGTGTTCAAAAATAAAAATAGTTCTTTAAATGAGTTTAAGGTTGGTGTATCAAATTATAAGGCCAATAAGGGTGTCTCTATGTATAATGTAAATGAATATGATCTAAAATATGTTAAATAAATTAAGAAGAATGAATATCAAAGTGATGTAATAAAGAATTCAGATTCATATTTCAGTCAAGGTGAAGGTTTTTCTAATGTTGACAAGAATGTGAAGGAGAAAGAAACAATTAAACGAGAGTCAAGATCTTTCAAATTTCTAAAGACTGGTGATTAGGTTAAAAAGGAGGTATTAAATCTTTGAAAAACCAATGAGGGTTTGTTGGATATTTTTGCAAATGAAAAAATCCATATGTGATTATTAGGACCCCATTCAGAAGATAAAAACTTTGGATATGTGATCATTGTACCTAAAAAAGATAGATCTTTAAAAGGAATGAGAAAGGAGGAAAGAGAGAGGATTAATTCTTTGGGATAATTTGATAGTGACATATTATTTTAGTGATGTACTGAGATTTGAGTGCCTTATCTAAGCTTTAGGAGACATTCTTCATCCGAAGGAAGTGTGGGTAAGTCTGAAGATGCATCATCATCTACTGCTACTACTTAGGATATAAAAATAATTTCACAATCAAGGTATGTCCTGTAGTCTTACATGTTTGTCTAAACAATGAAAGTGTGTGTTTACAATCAAAGAGTCTTCTTAAGGATGTACAATTAGGTCTTAAAATATGTGCTTCCACTATTTTGGTTTTTTTTGTCTTATGGTTATATTTCTATGTATGGTTATGATATCTATTGTTTTGCTCATATAGAATAAATGTATTAATCCAAGTATGAAGTCTTGTTAAGATCTCAAGTGAGGAAAATGTGTCATTACCTTAGCTAGTCAATAAATTATCAAGTTGTAAGTTAATTATTAGTCATTGTCACGAGGTATCTAAGTTTGTACAGTTGTGTTATTATGTAGGTAATGAAATAATTTGAGTATGAAGGGTTATCAATATACATTGGCTCATCTTGTGTAAGGGTCATGTTATCAAAGGATGTCTTTTAGTCCATGATAACCGAGTGTAGAATCATTTCTTAGTCACAATCAATGATTAGAGTTGATAGCAAGGTATAAAATCTCTGCTTCACCTCATCAATTTAGTTCTAATTCAAAATGAAGTTCCATAGGACTATCACAAGCTTCAATTACTATATCAAGAATTCTATGTGTGAATGATTATGTCTTAACATGTAAGTTAATTCTAGGCTTGTGGTGATCAAGTTAAGACAAATGTTACATAATATGTGTGTATTCCTTCATGTGATCCAAATGAAATCCATGTTTATGTGATTCAAGAGATGTAACTATGAGTATAAGGTTTATTAAGGAATATCAATGGAAGTCTTTCTTAATACATGTTTTTTTATGAGGGAATGGAATGTTAAAGGTGTGAACTATCAAGCTATAGGTTAATAAAGGATTATTGAAGCAGGGGATAATAGTTTCCATGATGATTAAGGAAGAAATGTATGAGGAAATAAATATTAAATTATTGTAGGGTAATATCGCTCATCTGCTACAATTCTGCTGACATTCTACTGTATTTTTTCCGTGAATATGCTACTTTCCTAATAGGTTATAGAAGTGGGATTCTAACTTTATGTGTAATTTGTCAAGCCTTCATATGAGTGTTTTTGGTCTATGTATGAGGATATACGGTATTCTTTAGGTTTAATATGGCCTGTCAAGGTAGGGGGAGATAGTTTTAGTCCCAAAAAAATGTTTTTAGTGTTAAACAAAAAGGAAGGTTGAATTATGGAGATTTCAGAGTTATATTGATAGTTTCTTACTTCAAGTAGAGTGTGCATGATATCAATGCATCAAATTGTATGCTATAGGTTGATATGGGTCTCCTAGAGCAGGAGGATTTTCTTATGAATTTCAACAGGTGTGAAAAGTGTTTAAGTGACTTGAAATTCAAGTTAGGAGGTCTCTATGGTAGTGTTAATTATTTGTTGTAGTTTTTTCTTCAAAGAAGAACTAATAAAGTGTTCAAGAAGTCACTATTGTAAGATATATATTGTTATGATATACCATATGTCTAATAAAGGTTATCAAGATAGGGGGTCCCATCTTGATCATTATTTAAAAATGAAAAGATGCCAAAGAAGTTAGAAAGGAAGTATTAGTCATGCATGCATGTATAGTGACAAAGAGAGTAAGTCATATGCACAAGGATGTTGTAATAACATGTAAAGAAGGATGAAATAACTAAAGTGTTGATTTAAGACAGAGGCATTGAATTTGATCAACATATATGGCATATATGCAAGGTAATACCTCTAATTTTTGAGTTTTCAGTTAGAGAAGGGTAGAATGATCTCAATGGGATATATAAAGAGTTGTTTCATATTTTTTATGAGCTACTAGAACATGAAAAAGTTTGAAAATAATGTAATGAAGATGTAGTTTAGGTAAAATAGTCCTAAAAGAGGTTACGATAGTGTTAGAGGCTGAGTTAGTGAATATTGGCATGGTATAGACCAAGAAGAAGTTGTAGAAAATGTAAGAAGGAAAAATGGAGAGTATACATTCAGAGAAAGTTGTTTTAAAGCTCATTACCGGTCCACATATCATTCATTTCTGTTGTTGAGGTTAGATAAGAGAAAATGCAATCCAAGGGGGAGTATTTTGAGCAAGTAAGTTGAGTTTTTGCATTGTTTCCATTGTGTTGTGTCATGTATTTTCATTTTGCATGTATTGTTATCATTTTTTCCTTTGTAATAGATGTCAAAGGGGGAGAAAAGCATCACAAACATGGAAATGAGGTCTTGTAGGTGTGTTGATCATATTGGTTACCATCAATGTTTCCTGAAGGTAGTTGTTATCAATGACAAAGAGGGAGATTTTTGGCCATTTTGTATTAGTGTTGTCATTTATGTCAAGTTTATTGATGGAAAAGGGTGTCATGGTGTGGTATGTGTCTACATGAGGTGTTATTCAGGGGTCAAGAATGAAGATTGAGTGGTTGTGTCAAGTTTAGTGAAGGTTTATAGTGTCATGGTACATAGTTGAGTATGTTAAGTCATGGTTAGGGTCCTCCCAAGTGATTTACTGAGTATAATACATGGTCCATGATGTATGTTACATGTGTAAATGAGTCTTCATGAGGTCAACATGTTCAGGTTATGAGGTATCATAATTGACTTAGGTAATTTCAGGCCTATTCCTATTCCTAGAACATGTAAAATGAGATAGATGTATGAGGTTTGGAGCTGAAAATACTTTTTAAATCATGGTAGTAGCATGATGGAAGTGTATCTAAGTTTTATGTTGATTTTTAGGTTAGTATTTAGTGGTTTAGTGCTTGTATGAGGTCCTTGGGAAGTAAACAATGAGAAACATGTAGTTTAACACTGGTAAATGTGATTGGCTACAGACATTCAAAGACATTTGGGATATGTGGTGATTATGGATATTTATAAAAGGTTGTCATGATGCTTCATGAATTTTTTAATTCAAAGTGAAGAACAATTTTTAAGATACATCATTACTGGTAAAAACGAGTAAGTTACAATGTGATTTTAAAGCAAAAGTAGACCTTCTTATGCTCGTTATGGATTATATGATTTGCATGGGGAGATGAGATATTTGGAATAATTTCTTAGGTCAGTTATGAAGGTTAAAAATAATAATGAGGTAGTTTAATTATCATGTTTTTATGAACAATAATTAAGAAGGTAAAGTGGTTTGAAACCCTTGCAAAGCCTTAGCTAGGAATAACTTAGAGAAGATTTCTTATACTAGACTATTTTTTATTATTTTTTAAAAAGTGATGATTTGATATTGTAGAGAACTATTCCAAATTTCTAGGAAGGTATATTAGAGCATGTGGTGATTGTGGGTCTCACCTAAAAATTCTTGTTTCTTAAGAAGTTTGGTTTGTGGCAATGTTCTCTAAAGGAGTTGTAAATTAAATGGACATTGGTTTCAATATGTGATTTTTTATTGATGTTATTGGTGGTTTCAGATCATGAGGATGTATAAAAATAGAAAAGTGTGTCTAATGCACTAAAATTAGTAGGAACTGTTATCTCTACTTTCCCCCTCGAAAAAATTGATCAAACACGACCCCGTGCAGGAAGAAATTCAAGAAATGGTTCCGTTAAACGAACCCATGCTTCAAATCCAATGAACAAATTACATGAAGGTTCAAAATGGAGGAGCATGGTCAGGGAAGGAATAAAATAGTGTCAAAGAAATGGAGAAAAATCAAAATCTTCGAGCTCTACAAATGACTCAAAATGGGCCCCAAAATTGGCTAAGTATAGAGAGTCAGCTGAAGTTGCCAAGTGTCCAAACGGTGCACCTCAAAAGATTGAATCCAAAAGGGCAGACTGAAACAAGCACCAGGCCTCCATGTGTCCTAGGCCCAAACAGGGGAAACGTCAACAACTAAAAGTCAAAAGGTAGATAGGTCGGGCCCAAAATTGACTAAGTATAGAGAACCAGTGGACGGTGCCATGTGTTGCATCAGCACAATTTCAAATGCACGGCCCAAAATGTGATCCCCAAACAAGCACTAGTTCACCACATGTTCAGGACCTAAAAAAGTAAGAGCAGCCATTGAAAAGTACAAGAGCTTGTGGAGGCTTCCAAGTGACAACCTGACACTCCTTCAAAGGTAAAATCTTGAGTGGGTTTCCAAATGAGCGTGGACCTTCCATGTGTCCCAGGTCCAAAAAAAGGGACAGGCTTAGGGTTAAATAGTCAAAGCAAAGACAGGCCAATGGAGGAAGCAAAGTGTCAGCATGACGCTACTTCAAGAGTAAAATTTGAGGAGGGTTTCTGTTGTTACCCATTTTAATCCTCTTTTATATTGTCATTTTCCCCATTTGGTTTGCATGCTCTAAAATGTTTTTCTTCAAAATTGGTGGTCTATAAATTTCCCCATCCAAATTGAATTCTTTGAAAATCTCAACTTATTATTTTGACCCAACTTAAAGGAAAAATACATGTGTGCTCTGTTTTATGCCCTAGTTTTCCAAATCCACGGGCCTTTGTCATTTTTTCTACTTTTCCTAGCCTTTGGAGCTTGAATTTGTTTGTTTCATGCATATTTCCCATCAAAAATACTTTTCCATGGTCAAAAATTTCTTAGAATCATTTCCCATTTGTTTTTTGACCAAAAAATCCTTCACCCACTAACAAAAAATCAAATTCGGGCATCTCTAAAAAATTATGTGTTTTTGACGGTCATATGGGTGTCATCTACTTGTCAAAATTAATCCTAAAAATCATCTCCTATGTGGCCGCTTGTGGTTGGACAAGGTTTGGTAGGTTTCTTTGAAAACCTAACTTTTTTGGTTTTTTGGCAAAAAAAATTTTTTTCCCCTGAAACCGCTCAGGTCCCAGAGGAGGACATGTGTCATGCTCTTGTTCAGTGGTGGGATAGAAGGCTGGTGGGGAACTTAGAAGTTTTTTTCCCTTTCTTGGTGAAAGGGAGAAAGGTTGAGGAAAGGGCCGTCGGTCCGCATCATTTCACAGGGAGACATGTGGCAGGTGCAGAGGAGTGTGTGGGCCACCAGGGCTAGAAGTGAATTTTTTTGCTTTTTACAAAAGGAGTTAGAGTGAAAAATAGAAGCGTTGGCCTGCAAATGAACCACAGGGAGACACGTGGTGGATGTTGAAGGAAGTGTGGGCCACTGGAGGAAAAGGGGAATTTTTTCCCTTATGAGAAAAAATGAGTTAAACTAAAAAACTAACCGTGGCTCCGAGATGAAGGAAAAGGAGACACGTGGCAAAGAAGGAATCAGAGGCATGGGCTCGTAGAGGAAAAGTAAGAAATTTTCCCTTGGAGAAAAAGGGAGTTAAAACGTGAAATGAGACTGTGGATTCTAAACGATAGAGAAGTGGACATGTGCCAAGGATAGAGGTGGAGGTGCGGGCTTGTGGGGAAAAAATTTAAAATTTTCCAAATTCCAAAAAGGGTTGGAAATGTGTAGAATTGAACTGGGACTTCAATGGGGCCCACCATATGCCAAATGTCAGCACCAAATTTCAAGGGCGGAGGAGCGGAGAAAAAATTCAAAATTTTACATTTTTCCAAAGATGTTAAAAAGTCAGAAAGTGATCCCAAATCCATTTCCAATCGTATTTTGACACGTGGAGGGCTCAGATTGAAGGAATAAGGGAAAATCAATGATCACTGTTCATTCTTCATTCTAGCCGCCATTTTTGTTCCTAGAAGCATGGAAATGTGAATTTTACATCAAATTTCATCAATTTTTTGGCAAATTCATGTCATTTGTGCTTGCAAGGACCAATGAAAGTGGTTTTATGGATCAATTTACAGATTTGAGGTGTTTTTGAAATAATTTTTGCCCCAACTCGTCCAAAACATGAAATATCAAATCAAGAGGTTGCAAAATCAAAGTTTGGAGGGATAAGGATGAAATAATGATATGAAAGGAGACTGCATGCTTTGAGGATGAAAAAATTGACTCCACAATGGATAATGATGAAGGATTTGTAATGATTCACCTTTTTTTAAAACACTTGACAACTTTTGTTGAAAATTTGTTAAATGTCCCTATCTACGAATCATGTTGGAATTTTGTAACAAAATTAATGTTGGGCATATTATTTTCTTGGGAAAGAAGGATAAAATGTAATAGAGTGTTATATAATGCATGTCTTTTGACATGAAAAAGGTCTGAGAAACTTACTATTTCACAGGAAAATCTGGGAAAAATCCCATTCTCTAAGAAATCACCTGAAAACCATTTCTAATTCCTTTTTTTTGCATCAGATTTGTATCATGTTGAGTTGGTTTCAGTTTTAAAGCCATCAAAAATCTCTAAGATTTTTCTTATAACATTCTCCTGCTGATAAATTTGGTCATCCTGGATTATTTTGTGTTGTCTCTTGGAAAAATTTGTATACACTTATGTTTCAGAATGTTTGTAATCTTGTGTTTAAAATATCTCTTGATCATGCATGGTCTCATTTCTTGATGATAGTTTAGTGGCATTTGCAATCTCACATTCAGAAGAGCTTTCATCTGATAAAGAGATAAATAGATTTAAAATCACTTTACCTTCCTTGAATTTAGAGATTGTTTGTAAACCTTTGGGTGCACCTTAGGTCATGATAAAATAGATGTTTCTGGATGCTTTGTTGGTTTATCTGCTTCAAGATTTTGTGGCAGTTTGTCAAAGATTATGTGGAAGAGTGCAGATCTGGGCTTCTATCTATTGCACATATCCTAGTTGAAGGAGTACCTTAACCCCTTTGAAGCATTCTACTATTTAGGTCTTACAAATTTCTTGCAAAGGTCCTCAAATAATTTTGAAAACTCTGGTTAGTCTTGTCTAAAATATCCCACCAAAAAAATTCATTTAAACATAACTAATCCTACCCCATACTATCCCTTGCATTGCATTTTGTGTCAGCAAAAGAATTCAATCCATTTACAAAAATGCAAAAAGCAAATCAGGATCATACAATGTCTTTAGTAACCCTTGCCTTGCATTGAAAGTATCTCTATAATCTGAGGAGTGACAACTTGTGAAAGTCGGATTTGGACTGTTGACCATATTTTTCCCAAGGACTTTTTCATAACTATTTGCATAGATTGAGGGATATCTTCATCTCCTTCACCATTTGAGGGTTAAAAAGTAGGTTCTCTTACCTTAGTTGAAATGCATAACCTAAAATAATTATGACAAGATCAAGTCCTATTTGAGTGCTCTCCATCTCTCCGCAAATCTGAGTGCCAATTACATCACATCCCCAGCTACAAAATGACACACATCATGATCTCTCTAAATTCAAGATTCATGCCATATCTCTGATGCTGCTCAGACTAAAAAGAAGAAAATTTTTTTTGGTACCAACACCTTCTTGGTGCCGTTTCTAAGGACATTATTTAGTATTTCAGTAATTCTAGATCCTTGGTAATACTTCTAATGTGATTTATGGTGCAATTACAAATCTAAGTATCATCTTCTGATCAGATTTATAAGACTAGAATGAAGAGTAGAATTCTGAGTTTCATATTTTCTTATTTCAATCTGATCCATGTGCATACATATTTGAGATATTTTAATGCATATCAAACCCTGGTAATGTCCCTTGTAAATTCTACATACAAATAGATTGTTGAAGCATCATTTTATAATCAGATTTTTAAGGATTAAGTGAAGGTATAAGTTTTCCCTGCAATTTTATCAGTTTCCAGCAGTTGTTTCACTTCATTTGCATTTGTGATTGATATATTCAAGAGAAATGAATGTATGATCTATAAATTTTGGCAATATTGTTCATTACTGATAGGTATTTGATAAAGTATTTTTAGTGTGTTTGCACAACTAGGGTGAAAATCCTTAGTGACGAATCCATGCTGATTTTGATCTTGATAAATACCAGTGTCTTAAAGCTTTTTGTCATTTACTTTGGTGTTGCTAATCTCTACAAAACTGGAAGGAAGAAGATCTCTCTTCATTAGAGACTCTGCTAAGAAGTTATTTTCAAATTCAAGGAACTTAGAGTTAGAAGGGAGAAGAGTTTAGAAAGTTGTTAAACGTATGACATCAAGCAAAGATATATCCATTGGTGAGAGAGATCAACCTTTGATAGAGGATTATCACTCTTCTTCCAGTGATTCTGATTCAAACAAATCCTCTCATAAACTTATTTACTTCAACTAGTGAAGGTCCTTCTACTGTACCTAGTGAGTTCCTTTCTTCAATCTGCACCTCTGTGTTTCAATTCAAATAAAAATTTCCTAGAAAATCGACATTTAGAGAATGCCAACCTTGTGAATCACATTCTTGAGCCCCAAACACCTTGCACTCCTCATCAGCTTGTGTCGCCCCCAAGATCACCTCCACCAAACAATATGGCTCAGCCTAGAACTCCATTTGTTTTTAATACCTTTGGTCCTATAGACTTTAGAGGAATGGATGGTTACCCAAATGTTGTCCCACAAGATGTCAAAAATTAGTTGCCAAAGTTCCAAGGTAACAATGTTATAACTGGTGATCAGCATCTCAAACTTTTTGTTAACATGATGGAGGATTTTGAAATAGATTTTGAAGATGTGTATATTAAATTGTTCATTCATACACTAGAAGAGGATGCTAGGGATTGGTACAAGGCTCTGCCTGATAATTCTATTGATTCATGGACTGAAATGAAGAATGCATTTAGGTTACAATATGGTGACAAGACTGATCCTAGATTTCTCTTGTCTGAATTTTAGAATATCAAGAAGAACCCCAATGAATTAGTTCATGACTTCAACACAAGATTTAACAAAAACTTTGAGAAGGCTTCCTGGTTAATCTGATGCCTTGTGATGAGTCTTGTTTAATCAAATATGTAGATGCATTTGATAAAAAGGCAGCCTATTACCTAAGAGACAAGAACCCTACCAATCTAAGACAAGCTTTCACCATGGCACTTCAAATTGAAAACAATATCAAAGAAATTGGGAAACCTCTCAAGAGAGATGGTGTAAAGTTGATAAACCCTGAAAAACCTCAAGCTAGCAAGGGTGCTGATTTGGAGGAGGTTGTGAAATTTTTTGCAGGGGCTATCAAAGAGATTTCCTATAAGTTGGCAAGAGCTGAGAAGGGAATTGGGCAGACTTCACAAGGTCAGCAAAGAGCACAAAACCATGACAGATTTTCCAATCATCCTAGGGGTGATCAAAGGGCAGATGATAGAGGGAAAGGACCCATGGGGTCTGTAAATAGACATCCTCAAGCATGTGAAGGAAGAGTGTTTCCTAATCCCCTAACTGCTAGGGTTGCTACTGTTGAGGAAGTTGCTGATATTGATTGGTGTGATAGGTGTTTTCTACCCCATCCTCCATGTGAAGTGGACCAGAAAGATGGTGAAGCTAATAATGATTATGGTACTGATGATGATATCTGCATGGTGAGCTATTATTCAAGCTCACAAGGAGGAGCAACATCTACTGAAGTAATAAGTGCAAGGACAAATGTAACTTTTTGGGATTGCATCAAATGGGTACAAGTATTTCTTCCCCCTCATACTCTTGAAGTTGATGTAGTGCAAAATTTTGAAATTCCTAACAATGAATTTGAATACTTAAGAGCTTTGATGATTAAGAAGTATGATGGTGGTATCCCTTCGGATGAAGATATACATTATTTAATGAATGTTGTTATTGGTCAAGAGAAATACTATAACACTAGAAGACAAATTTGTTAAGGGAGTTGGGCCTCAAACCAAACCTAAAACAACCTTACTCACAAGAATTCCCAAAGAATCTTCTAGAAAGAGAAACACCTGCCAAAAGCTCTGTTGTCCCAAGAAAAAATTACAGTCCTCCTCATGCCCAAGCTGCCAAGAATCCCTTGCCATCTAATGAATCTTCTTGTCTCCCTTCCAATGCTACTTTGCCAAAGAGTGTTCCCTATGACATAGCCCAAGTATTGAGCCAAATCAAAGTGAGTGTTCCAATCATTGAGTTGCTTAGAATTCTTGAGCATAAGAAGAGAGCATTTGAGTACTTGGGATTGAAGGAGGAGAAGACTACTCCAAGTAGAAATGTAAATGTTATTGAAACTCCTCCTCAGATCATTACTGACCTTAAAACACCACCAGTAGTAGAGGATCTTGGAGAAACACCTGAGGTATACTTGGGGACATCCTTGGTTGATTCCCAATTGAATGTTGATCCATTCTTCACAACTTTGATCATAAAGGATAGGCTACTTCACAATTGTATGTTTGATTCTGGTGCATCATGTAATGTCATGCCTCTAGAAGTCATGAATGAGTTGGATATCAAAGTGACAGTAGCCTATGGAAAATGTACTGCCATGGACTCAAGAGAAGTGCCGGTAGTTGGTTGTGTGAAGGGTTTGGTGGTGCAACTTGCATCTTATCCTGGGAGGAATTTAAAATTGGATGTTGTGATTGTTGATTTCCCTGCCAAATGGGGTATGTTATTGTCAAGAAAGTGGGCTGCAAGTGTTGGTGGGAGTGTCCAAATGGACATGTATTTTTTCATTATTCCCATTAAAGGAAGCCTTGTCAAGCTCTATGGAGAAAAGAAGATGTTGCATCTAATTGAGGATCCAAACAATGCTTCCTATGAAGTATTATTTGTTGATGTTGATGCTGATAATTTTATTGGGTTTGTTGATGGTAAAGAACACAAGATGGATCATTCAAAGTGCCTTGAATAGGTAATTTATCCTTGGACCTTGCTATTTGATGGAGCTTGCTCCAAATTTGGAAATGGTGCTGGTATAATTTTGATTTCTCCTAGCTTGGAAGAGTTTGTTTTTTCCTTCAAGCTTAATTTTGAATGTACTAACAACATTGCTGAGTATGAAGCCTTGTTGTTGGGTTTGAGAATTGCATGGAAGTATGGTGTCAAGGACATCATTGCAAAAGGATATTCAGAGCTATTTGTCAAACAAATAAGAAAACTGTATGCTACAAAAAATTAGTATATGAAACAGTATAAGCATGCAGTTTGGGATCTAATTGAGATGTTTGATTCCTTCAATATTGTGCACCATGAAAGAATTTTGAATGCTACTACTAATAATTTGGCAGTGTTGGGGTCAAGATTTGGAGTTTGCACCATTTCACCTTATTGTGAGTACAATGTTGAAGTGTTAACTAGGCCAGCTGTCCCTGACAACATCAAGCATTGGACAAGTGTTTAATGATGATGCTCAAGTGTAAAGGTTCTTACAAAATCAAGGTGAGGTTGTAGATCAGAATATTGATTGGGAACTAATGGTGTGTGTGACTGAAGGAAGAGAGACTTTGTTTGGAAAGGATATTATCCAATTGAAAACTAACACCATTCATAGAGGTCTTGTTGCACTTGAGTCAAATTTTAGACAATGCTGATTACATCATCAATAGAAACATGTCTGCCTCAAGGGATGTGGAAGAGCATAACTTGGGAACTAGTGATAAACCAAGAAAAGTTTGGTTGGGTAGCAGTCTAAACAAGGAAGAAAAATAGTCCTACCTCCAATTGTTGAAACAATATCAAGACTGTCTTGCCTGGTCATATTCAGAGATGAAAGCATATAGAGAAGACTTGTTTCAGCATGAGATCCCTCTTGAGAAAGATGCCAAACCATTTAGGAAGAAGCAAAGGCCAATTAATCCACTCCTCTCCATGAAAATGCAAGATGAATTGAAGAAACTGAAGGAGGGAGGGATCATTCAGCCCACAAGGTATTCATCTTGGGTTGCAAACCTTGTGCTAGTCAGAAAGAAAAATGGAGATATCAGACTTTGTGTAGACTTCAAAAATCTGAATAGAGCTTCATTGAAAGACAATTATCCTTTTCCAAACATGGAGAACATGCTGCAGTTAGTGACTAGATCTAAATTGTTTTCCACCTTGGATGGTTTCTCTGGCTACAATCAAGTTGTTATCAAGGATTCAAAAAGATTTAAAACTACCTTTACCACTCCTTGGGGAACATATGTTTATGTGAGAATGCCTTTTGGTCTCATGAATGCTAGAGCTACTTTCCAAAGAGCAATGGATGTTGCTTTTTCTGGTTACATAAATGACTTCATTACAGTTTATCAGGATGATGTGACTGTGTTTTCAAGGAGTAGAAAAGATCACTTACAGCACTTGGAAAGAATGTTGATCAGATGTAAAGAATTTGGAATCTCTCTCAATCCAAAGAAGTGTCACTTTGGGGTGCAAAATGCCAAGTTTCTTGGTCATATTGTTTCAAAGGCTGGTGTCATGATTGACCCTGAGAGAGTAGAAGCAATCAGCAGGGTGCCAATTCCAAGAACGAAGAAGGGTATCCAATCTTTCTTTAGGAAGATCAATTCATTAGAAGGTTTGTGTCCAATTTTGTTGAGTTGACTCTTCCTATCACATGCATGTTAAAGAAAGGATCAAGTTATCAAATGGGAGGAGGTTGCTATTCTGGTTTTTGAAGGAATCAAAGAAGCACTTGAAACATGCACCTGTCTTGGCAGCTTCCGAATTACAAGAAGCCTTTCCAAATCTTCTCCTTTGCTTCTTGAAAATACTATTGCATCTGTTTTGCTCCAAAAGGATGAAGATGGGGCCTGAGAGGCCTATTTCCTTCTTTAGCAAGGCTTTACAAATGCTACTTGAGTTAAAGTATACAATCATGGAAAAATAAGCATTTTCCTTGGTGAAAGAAACAAAGGTTTTCAGGCCTTATATCTTAAGTTCAAAAGTTGTTGCTTATGTTCCCCACACCATGGTAAAAGACATCTTATCAGAGATGGAGATCTCAAGTAAAAGATGTAGATGGGTGAAAAAACTACAGGAGTATGATATGGACATCTAAACCACAAAAGTTAGTAAGAGGTTTGGGTCTTGCTAAGCTCATGGCTAAGAGCAAAATTGTAGACTGTGGAAGTGAATGAAGTAGAGGAAGAAAAGGCAGATGTTCTTGAGAAATTGGTGAGTTCTGAGTGGTAAAAGGATATAATATTTTAACTCAGACACCTCTTCTATCTTGATCATTTAAATAAAAATCAGAGAAGAGCCCTCAAGATAGCTTCTCAAAAATACATCATCACTAAATTTGGGATGGCTTGGAAGAACCCTGAAGGTGTCCTCTTGAAATGTATAACTGAAGATGAAGCTCCCAAAGTAGTTGCTGATTTCCATGGGGGAGTTTGTGGAGGAAACTTTGCTGGAAGGGTTATAACACACAAAGTTTTGAGAGCTGGTTATTGGTGGCCTACTCTCTTCAAAGATGCAACCATGTTGATTATAAAATGTGAAAGTTGTCAGCAGTTTCTCTGGAAGAATGAAAGCTTCAGGCTCCCTTCCTTTGCAGCCTGTATCAATTGAAGCTCCTTTCAAACAATGGGGGATGGACTTCATTGGTGAGATTTAAGACCCTTCCAGTGCTGGACATAAGTGGATCCTTGTAGCCACAGATTACTTCACCAAGTGGGTAGAGGCAATCCCCACCAAGAAAGCAACACACCAAGTTGTTATGGACTTCTTGTTGAATAATATCATATGCAGATTTGGTGTGCCAGTCAAGATTGTGGCTGATAATGCCATGTGTTTCAGAGCTAAACCTTTGATGGAAATGTGCAAGGAGTATGGAACCAATCTAACTTATTCTTCAAACTATAACCCCTAAGGGAATGGACAAGCTGAGTCCAAGCAATAAGAACTTGTTGAAGATCATTAGGAGAACCTTGGATTTGAACAAGAGAAAATGGGGTGAACAACTGAAATTTGTAGTTTGGGCTGATAGAATCACTGCTAAGAGAGCTACTGGTAAGAGCCCATTTGAGTTGGTGTATGGAACTCAAGCTCTTCTGCCCTTACATCTACAATTATCTTCATTTCAATTTGTTCAACAACTTGAAGATCAAGAGGTCAGTCCATATGAAGCAAGGATTAATCAGATTGTGGAGCTAGATGAAGAGAGAAGAGCATCCCACCAAAGGCATGTCAGATTTAGAGAGAAGTTGAAAAGGTTGTTTGACAAGAAGGTCACTCCTAGGGCCTTCAATATTGGAGATCTGGTTTTGTTATGGGACAACAGAAATGAAGATAAGGGCAAACATGGAAAATTTGATGCATTATGGATGGGCCCTTACTCCATTGATATCAGAATTGGTTAGAATACCTTTTTTCTCAAAGATTTAGATGGGGAATTGCTTGAACTACCTATTAATGGTAGGCATCTGAAGCATTTCTTGGATTAATCCCCAAATTTGAGGTATGCACCAACTTGTACAGTGTATAGTGTTTGGTTTTTGCTCTGTTTTCTGGTGTTTTGTCAGTTTGTGGTTTGCCTTGGTGTGTGGCAGCCATTTTTTGTCAGTTTCTCAACTAGTTTTTGGTGGTTTTGGCTCATGACTCTATTTTCCCAATGGATTATTTTGGCACTTGGTCTACTTATTGTTCTTGTGGCACTCACTGGGAGTGCCCATCCCCGAGCAGGAGCTGATGTTGGTGCCCATTTTAATCCTCTGTTATATTGCCATCTTTACCCTTTGGTTTGCATGCTCTAAAACATTTTTCTTCAAATTTGGTGGTCTGCAAACTTTCCCCATCCAGATTGAATGCTTTGAAAAGCTCATCAACTTATTATTTTTCCCCAACATGAAAAAAAATACATGTGTGCCCTATTTTGTGCCCTAAATTTCCAAATCCATGGGCCTTTATCATTTTTTCCACTTTTCACGGCCTTTGGAGCTTGAATGGTTATTTGTTTCATGCATATTTCCCTAAAAAATCTATCCCCATGGTTGAAAATTGCTTAGAATCATTTCCCATTTATTTTTTGACCAAAAAATCCTTCACACATGAAGAAAAAATCAAATTCGGGCATCTCTGAAAATTTTTGTGTTTTTTATGGTTGTACAGGTGTCATCTTCCCATCAAAATTAATCCTAAAAATGATCTCCTACGTGGTCACTTGTGGTTGGCCAAGGTTCGGTGGGTTTCTTTGAAAACTTAACGTTTTTTTTTGTTTTTTGGCAAAAAATCAAAATTTCCCCCGTAATCCCACAGGTCTCAGAGGAGGACACATGTCACGTTCTCATGAAAAGGGTAGGATGGAAGGCTGGCAGGGAACTTATATTTTTTTATTCCTTTTTTGGAGAAAGGGAGAAAAGGCTTAGGAAAGTTCCATAGGTTCGCATCATTGCAAATGGAGACATGTGGCAGGCACAGAAGGAGGGTGCGGGCCACTAGGGGCAAAAGGGAAATTTTTCCCTTTTTGTGAAAGGAGTTAGAGTGAAAATTAGAAGCGTCGGCCTGCAAATGAACTACAGGGAGACACATGGTGGGTGTTGAAGGAAGTACGGGCTATCGGAGGAAAAGGGGAATTTTTTTCCCTTTTGAGAAAAAATGAGTTAAAGTAAAAAACTAATCGTGGCTCCGCAATGAAGGAGAAGAAGACATGTGGCAGGGAAGGAATCAGAAGGGCAGGCCCGTGGAGGTAAAGTAAGAAATTTTCCCTAGGAGAAAAAGGAAGTTAAAATGTGAAATGAGCTCATGGATTCTCAGCGATAGAGAAGTGGACATGTGTTAAGGATAAAGGTGGAGGTGCGGGCCCACGGGGAAAAAATTGAAAAATTTCCAAATTCCCAAAAAGGATGGAAATGTGTAGAACTGAGCCGTGACCCCAATGGGACCCACCATATGCCATGTGTCAGCACCAAATTTCAAAGGCAGAGCGGCGGAGAAAAAAGTCAAATTTTTACTTTTTTCCAAAGATGTTAAAAAGTCAAAAAATGATCCCAAATCCATTCCCCAATCATATTTTGACATGTGGAGGGCTCAAATTGAAGGGAAAAGGGAAAAATCAATGGTAACTATACATTCTTCATTTTGGCCACCATTTTTTTCCAGGAAGCTTGGAGATGTAAATTTTGCATCAATTTTCATCAATTTTTTGGCAAATTCATGTCATTTATGCCTGCAAGGATCAATACAAGTGGTTTTTTAAGGATCAATTTATAGATTTGAGGTGTTTTTGAAATGAATTTTTTCACCAGCCCATCCAAAACGTGAAATATCAAATCAAGAAGTTGCATAATAAAATTTTGGAGGGATAAGGATGAAATAATGAAATGAAAGGGGCCTACATGCTCTGAGGATGAAAAACATGTGCCTCCACAATGGATAATGATGAAGGATTTGTAATGATTCACCTTTTTTGAAAACACCTGGAAACTTTTGTTGCAAATTTGTTAAATTTCCCTATCTGCGAATCATGTTGGAATTTTGTAACAAACTTGATGCTGGGAATATTCTTTTCTTGGGAAAGAAGGATCAAATGTAATAGAATGTTATATAATGCTTGTTTTTGACATGCAAAAGGTCGAAGAAACTTAGAATTTCATGGGAAAATCTAGGAAGAATCCCATTCTCTGAGAAACCACCTGGGAACCATTTCTAATTCCTTTTTGCATCAGATTTGTATCATGTTGAGTTGGTTTCAGTTGTAAAGCCATCAACAAGCTCTAATATTGTTCTTATAACATTCCCCTCGCTGATAAATTTGGTCATTTCTAGATTATTTTGTGTTGTCTCTTGGCAAAATTTGCATGCACTTATGTTTCAAAATGTTTTCAATTTGTGTTTCTTGCTCCTGTTGCAGTCTTGTGTTTAAAATCTCTCTTGATCATACATGGTCTCATTTCTTGTTGATAGTTTAGTGGCATTTGCAATCTCACATTCAGAAGAGCTTTCATCTGATAAAGAGATAAATAGATTTAAAATCACTTTACCTTCCTTGAATTTAGAGATTGTTTGTAAACCTTTGGGTGCACCTTAGGTCATGATAAAATAGAGTTTCTGGATGCTTTGTTGGTTTATCTGCTTCAATATTTTGTGGCAGGTTGTCAAATATTGTGTGGAAGAGTGCATATTTGGGCTCCATTTGGTGTACATATCCTGGTTTAAGGAGTACCTTAACCCATTTGAAGCATTCTGATTTTTAGGTCTTACAAATTTCTTGCAAAGGTCCTCAAATAATTTGGCAATTTCTGGTTAGTCTTGTCTAAAATCTCACACCAAAAAATTCATTCAAACAAACTAATCCTACCCCATACTACCCCTGCATTGCATTGTGTGTCAACAAAATAGTTCATTCCATATACAAAAATGCACAAAGTAAATTAGGATCATACAATGTCTTTAGTAACCCTTTCCTTGCATTGAAAATATCTCCATAATCTGGGAGTGACAACTTGTGAAAAGTCAGATTTGGAGTGTTGATCATATTTTCCCAAGGCCCCTTTTCATACTATTTGCACAAAATTGAGGGATATCTTCATCTCCTTCACCATTTGAGGGTTACAAAATAGGTCCTCTTACCTTGGTTGAAAGGCACAACCTAAAATAGTTAGGACAAGATCAAGTCCTATTTGAGTGTTATCCATCTCTCCACAAATCTGAGTGCCAGTTAGATCACATCCCCGGATACAAAATGACACACATCATGATCTATCTGAATTCAAGCTTCATGCCATATCTCTGATGCTGAATCAGACCTGAAAAGGAGAACAAATTTGGGTACCAACAGTTTCCAAACAAGTGCCAAGCCTCCATGTGTCTCTAGTTAGGACTTAGCCAAAACATGAGGAAATTGAGAAATCCATGGAATATGCCTCGTGTTTTCCCAAAACAACTTCAAAATCAAAATCCAAAAGTGGTCCCCAAACATGTGCCAACCCTCCACATGTCTAGTTTCCAAAAGACTCGTTTTGATAACTAGTTCCCGCCATTTTGGTACGAGCTCGATTCCAATTTTCAAATGGGCATATCTTTTGATTCAGTGCTCAAAATCTGACAAATTTGGCACCGTTGGAAAGGTCTCAACCTTTTATATTCCATAGAGATTTGAAACTTTAATTTTGAAGAATTTAGGTGGGGAAAAAATGAAAAAAGTGTTTTCGTGCCTTTAATATAGGATCTTTTTACTCTAACAACTAGATTGGATTTGATCTGATCCACCGTTCTTCCTCCTTAAATGCGTCGAATAAGTAATTGATGCAGACACAACAGATTTGGGGTAGATTTGGAGGAATCATTGATGGGAAGTGATTGAGCTTACAATTAGTTTTCCCACCTCTCTCTCCTTATTCTCTTTTTGTTTAATCTATAAATTATGAGTCGGGGAACATTCTAAAGGGTTGGACATTTCTATTTTGCATCCTCCCTTATCCTCTAGTCTGTAGATGAGTTTGTGGAGTCCTAACCTCCCCATTCAAGTTGTAATGCTAAGTTTTCCCTCTTAGCCACTATAATGTACTGTATCAACTTTTGAGCAATAATATATGTATGTGGATGATTTTCAACCCTCTCATGTGTTTCATTGTTGCCTTTTGATCTCTCATTATAGTTTGGTTATCTATGCATAGTGTTTGTATTGCATTTTTGTGGTTTGTGTTAAATTGCAAAATGAGTGTCTAACATTCCTTTACTGCATCAGCCCATTAGCTTAGGTTTATTTTATTGTATCATCTCAACCTTGTCCCATTGGTAATATAGAGTAGGCTTAGAGTAGACCCTCTACAATATTTTATTTACATGCACCTAAATAGAGGAATAGGAACTGGCCTTAATCTGGAGAGCTCTCTCAACTCTCAAGGTCCCACACTTTGAGAGATGCTCCATGTTGTGCACTTACACTAAGAGTCTCAACCCATCTATTTGCAGACATTTAGGGGTGTTGTGATTTTGCACTAACTGGAACTTGAAAAGGTCATAAATTGTGCTCCGGGTGTTTGATTGGGTTCATTTTTTTAAACGACTTGTTTTAATGAAAAAAATGCACTAATAAAACTACCTGTCTAGTCGGAGCACATTTTGGCACATTTTTAGGCCTGAATTCCACCATCTGAGGGTCAAAAATTAGGATTTAATTTGTAATTCAGTTTTTCCTTGTTTTAGGGCATTAGTTAATGTTAGTCTCTTAGATGCATTATGTGTTAGAAAGTTGAAAATTCCTATAATTTAGGCATGTAGAATATGCATGGACATTTATGTTCCCGTACGAATAAGCATGTGAACTTACTAAGAATAGAAGGTTCTAGTAAACTGCTAAAAATAGTAATTTTTTCCACCTAGAGTAGATTTAGTCAAATATAGTTATAGTTTTCTTGGAAACTCAAGATGGAAGTTGTTTTCCTATTTAGGAAACATTGTAATTCATGATTTAATAAAAAATAAGGATATCTATTTTCTTTTGAATTTCAATTTATTTGTAGTATACTGAGTGTGTTTAGAATTCAATTACATTATCTGGTATTAGAACAAGTTTAAATCTTGGACAAAAATGTCAGGAAGGGGAAGTGGAAGAGGAGGTGGTATTTCGTAGATGAATAGAAACATGCAAAATCTGTAGAGGAAAGTTACTGCGCTTGCTGCAATGATAACCCAGAGAGGAAATCAAGGTGGAGATGACACTAATGACGACGAAGAAGTTTGTGAAGAGGAGGAAATGCAAGTGTCACCCTTAGATTTTGAAGAAAGGATGCTTCGATCATTAGAAGGAAATAATGATGGGAAAAGAGTTGATGTTTCATAGTATGGAGGTAGTTTAAAAGTAAAAGAGATGATAGATTAGTTTACTAGCATGGGAATGGTTTTCGAGTAGAAGGCTATGTCAGAAGAAAAGAAGGTAAAATTTTCATGCACAAAATTAAAAGGTCATGTTATGTTATGGTGGGATCACCTACAAAAAGAGTGGTCAAGAAAGGATTAGGACCTAGAGTAAGATGGAGAAGAAGCTAAAAGACAAATTTAAACCTATGGATTATGCACAAATCCTTTTCAGGAGGTTTCAAAATCTCATATAGAAATTACAAACCATGAAATAATACATAGATGAGTTCTTCAAGTTGTCCATTTGTGTAGAGCATCAGGAAACTGAGGAACAAATGGATGTAAGGTATGTAAATGGATTAAAATGTACTATTCACAATGAAATAAGCATGCAGAAGATTAAAAGCAGGAAGGATGCTTATCAACTAGCCTTAAAGGCTGAAGAAAAACAAATCCATTAAAGTTTTAGGAGATCACCTGAGATGAATAGGAGAGCCTCATCCTCCTTTTGGGGATGAGCTAGTTTCATTCAAGGTAAGGGAGAATCACCTCGTGGAGTGAAAACTTAAGAAGATACAAGACAAGATTCCCCAAATAAATGAAGAGATAGAGGATTTCATAGGGGCAGAGGATATGCTGATGGTAGAGGATGGGAGGGTCCATGAAGACCATTTTTTTTATAGATGTGGTGAAGAGGGGGATACGGATTTTGAATGCACATATTATTATACACATAAAAAGAGACAAGAAGAATCTCTAAGGGTAAATATTGTTGAATTTGAACAAGAAGAAGATGAAAAAGACCTAGAAATTCCACCAAATGTCGGAGAAAGTATGATGATTAAAAGGACAATGACTGCTCTAGGAAAGGATATCAAGGGGAATGCATGTCTATGTACAAATATATATAGAACAAGATGCAATTCAGGAGCAAAGGTATGTAATGTTATTATTGATGGTGATAGTTGTGAAAACATGGTTTCAAATGATATGGTTGAGAAACTACGTATGCATTGTTAGAATAATCCTAACTCTTACCGTATCGCATGGTTTAAGAAGGGTAGTGAATTTACTATTGATAAAATATGTTTAATAAGTTTTTCTATTGGGAAAATTTATGAGGATGATATTTGGTGTGATGTTATTCCTATGGATGCATGTCATATGTTGTTAGGAATATCATGGAAATTTGATAGGAAATTTCCTGATGAGGGAAAGAATACTTCTAATTTTTGGAAGGATGGTAAAAAAATAGTTTTTCTACATCTTAAGGAAGAGGGGAAGGTTGAAAATATGCTTTACACAAAATAATTTGTGAAGGAGGCAAAGGAAATCAGGTTTTGTTATGAACTAGTTGCAAATAAGAATGAACCTGAAAGTGTACAAATACTAGTAGAAAAAACTAATTAATAGAATCATTTTCTAATGTTATTCCTAATGATATACCAGATGTATTACCACCCAAAAGATATATTCAAAACCATATTAATTTGATCCCAGGGTCTTCACTCCCAAAGAAAGTGGATTATAGGATGATTCTGACTTGGATGAAGAATTTAATAAGTAGATGACATCGATCGTGAGAAAGGGGGTAGTAAGGGAGAGCATGAGTCTATGTGGAACCCCGAAAGGATGGAACATAGAGAATTTTCATAGCTAACAGAGAAATCAATAAAATTACAATCAATTTTAGGTTCCCAATACCTCACCTAGATGATATGATGGATGTGCTTGCTAGATCTAGGTATTTAAAAAATATTGATCTTCGAAGTGGTTACTATCAGATTCATGTCAGAGAAGGAGATGAGTGGAAAATAACATTCAAGATAGGGAATGGATTATATGAGTGGATGGTGATGCCATTCGGGATATCGAATGCACCTAGCAATATTATGAGGTTGATGAACACTATGTTACAGGAGTACAATGGTAAATTTGTTGTGGTTTATTTTGATGATATCTTGATTTTTTAGTAAAACTAAAGAAGAGCATTTGAGGCATATGAGGGTGATATTTGAAGTGTTAAGGAAAGATAATCTCTATGCAAATATGAATAAGTACACATTTATGCAAGAGAGTTTGGTATTTTTGGGTTTTATAATTTTAGTGGATGGGGTATAGATGGACTCCGAGAAGATACAGGAAATTATTTAATTACGTACTTCACATAGTATAACAAAGGTAAAAATATTTCATGGCTTAGAAATTTTTTACAGAAATTTTATTAAAAATTTCAGCAGTATTATAGCACCTATAACAGATTTCACAAAAAGAAGGGAGTTTTTATGGACAAAGGTAGTTGAGGATAGCTCTTAGTTCTTGAAGGATATGGTGAAAGAGGCACATATTTTTCCTTGAACATATTTTTATAATGTGTTTTTGGTTGATTATGATGCCTCACATGTGGGTACTGGTGATGTCCTAAGTCAAGGAGGAAATCCATTATATTTATTTAGTGAGAAACTAAATGAGGTAAGAAAGAGCTACTCTACTTGTGGCATGGAATTTTATGCAATTATACAAGCATTGAGGCATTGGAGGAATTAATTAGTGCCTAAGTATTTTGTGTTATTTACTGACCACATAGCCCTAAAATATGCGAATACACAAAATAAGTTAAATAGTCGCCATGCAAAGTGGGTATCATTTTTGCAGGGTTATACTTTTTCTCTAAAGTATAATTAGGAAAATAGAATCAAGTTGCAAATGCATTGAGTAGGCATGTGACTCTATTTACAACTATGGAGAATGAGTTGGTTGGTTTTTGAAACAATAAAGGATTTGTATTCTTTTGATCCTGATTTCAATAATATTATTAAAAGGTTAAGTCATCCATTATTAGACAATGCAGGTAATATCCAGGATGAGTACCTTTTACATTATGGCTATCTATTCAAGGGACACCAAATATGTATTCTAGTTGGTTCTATGAGAGAGAATATAGTGAAAGAGCTACATAACAAAGGATTGACTGGGCATTTTGGTAAGGATAAGATGATAGCCTTAGTAGTAGAGAAATACTATTAGCAAAAGATGAAGAGAGATGTGGTAAGATATGTGGAGAGGTGTCCAACTTACCAAGTCTTGAAATACCATGCACAAAATACAAGGTTGTATATGCCATTTCCTATTCTCAAAGGGTCATGGAAAGATTTGAATATGGATTTTGTTTTGGGATTACCAAAAATAAAATGAGGTAATGACTTAATTTTTGTGGTTGTTGATAGGTTTTCTAAGATGGTTAATTTTATTGCTTGCAAGAAAACTAGTGATGCGACAGGAGTAGCATATTTGTTTTTCAGAGAAGTTCATTTGCATGGTGTTCCAAAAACCATTACTTCAGATAGGGACACAAGGTGCTTAAGTCAATTCTAGAGGAATTTATGGAAGAAGTTGGTAACTAAACTACAGTTCAATAGTGCCTATCATCCTCAGATCAATGGGAAAACAAAGGTGGTTGATAGGAGTTTAGGAAACCTGCTATGGTGCATAGATGGGGAAAATACAAAGCAATGGGACTTAACATTACCACAAGTTGAGTTTTATTATAATAGCTCCATAAATAGATCCACAAGAAAGTATCCATTTTCTATTGTGTATGGGAGTAATCCAAATGGGGTGTTAGATTTGTTACAGCTACCATTCGATGGTAGAGTCAATGATGATGCATAAGCATTTGTCAAACATATACAATAATTGCAGGAAGAAGTACATAATAAGATACAAAATAGTAACGAGAAGTATAAGGAAATATCATATGTGTGAAGATTAAGAAAGGTATTTATAGTGGGTGAATTGGTTATGGTATACCCGAAGAATAAAAGGTTTCCAAAAAGAACCTATAAGAAGTTGAAGTATAAGAATATTGGTCCTTGTAAAATCATGAAAAAAATGATAATTCTTATGAGGTAGAATCGTTAGAGAATTTTGATATTTCTCTAGTGTTTAATGTTTCAAACTTATATTATTTTCATGGGGATGGTTCAAAAGGGGATGTTATTGATGAAATAGTAGATTGGAGGCAGTAAGTTCTGTTGAAGAAGAAAGAAGAAGTGGATTACATTCTAGACAAGAAAACAATGCACAAATGTCATGGTAAATACAACAAGTATTTGGTACATTGGAAAGGATTGGAACAAGAGGAAAACAAATGGGTCATAGAGTGGGAGATTAATAATATGGATGTAGATAAATGGAATAAATTTGAAGAAGGAAACTTGTAGAAGTTGTGTTTTTTTTCAAGTAGGGGAGAATCATGTGCTAAAATTAATAGGAACTTTAAAATGTCATAAATTGTGCTTCGGGTGTTCGATTGGGTTCATTTTTTTTAAACCACCTATTTTGATGAGATGAACGCACTAGTTAATCTACCCTACCAGTTTGAGCATATTTCAGCACATTTTCAGGCTCGAATTTGACCATTGAAGGTCTGAAAATTAGGATTTAATTTATAATTCGGCTTTTTCCTATTTTAGGGCATTAGTTAATATTAGTATCTTAGATGCACTTTGATTTGTAAATTTTATAGTTCCTATAATTTATGCATGTAGAAGATGTGTGGAAATATTTTTTCCCATTTGGATAAGGATGAAAACTTAGTAAAAATAGCTAAACTGCTAAAAATAGTAATTTCCGCCATCTAGAGTAGATTTAGTGAAAGTTAGTTAGATTTTTCTTAGCAACTTGAGTTCGGAGTTGTTTTCCTATTTAGGAAACATTGTAATTCATGATTCAAAAATGAAGAAGGAGATATATTTTCTTTTGGAGTTAAATTTATTTGTAGTATAGTGAGTGTGTTTAGACTTTGGCTACATTAGTGTCATATTTGTGAAGACTAGTCAAAGGGCAGTTTCAAGTAGTTTACAAAGATGAGCTTGGTTGAAAGCCTTACACTTGGATTTGGAAGGATTTACCAGATTTTATGTAAATATGATTCATAAATAATTATAATGGTATAAATGTTGCATCATGATGATGAGATTTGATGGGTTGTCTAGGTTAGTTTGTGAGGAAGAAGGTTTCTTGGTCTTTAAGACTGAACTGTTCAGGTTGAACAATTGAGTTGGTTGAAGCATGATATGGATAATATGATGATTTATACAACTTGGAAAGTAAAGAGGGATGAAATTTGTTCCTATGGAAGTAAATATAAGGTCTTAAACATGGCAGAAATGGTGCAAACTAGTTGAGTTTGTAAAATAGGTTTCTAGGCAACATGATTTGCAGAAGAGGAACATTGTTGTGGATTGAGTACATTGATGTTTCATGGTGTATAAATTGAATGGATGTTATTTAAACATCTTTAGGATTATATATAGTGAAAAAATTTCATATTTGAGGTGTTCTTTGGTGACGTTGAGGCCCAAAGGTGAAGACAAGGTGCTAGAAAAAATTGTTTTGTGAAGGATTTGAGCTAGTGGGCCCATTTAATGATTTATTTGATTAGTACAAGTAAATTTGATACCATGTATGATGATTATATGTTATATTATTCATATATGGTCAATTTAGGAGTTTTAATAAGCATGTCTTTGGTGTTAGTGGATTTTTCTCATCCTAGTGATGGATTTTTGAGTTTTGATGCAAGTTGGATAGTTTTGGGCATGGCTGACCTATATGGGTCATATGTGACCATTGTAATGAATATATTTGAATTTTATTATTTTTTATTGGTTTAATTAGTCATTATGGACCTACATACCTTGGTTTAGAGAGAAGGAAAACATATTAGAGAAGTTTTGGGTGTATTTGTGCACTAGTTGAGCCAATATAGAAATGCGACGTAGGTGAGGATTTTAAGGTGAATAAAAGGAATGATTTGAAGGATGATAAGATGTGTTTCTTGTTGAATATTTATTTAGGTCATGTGATAAATTTTTCATAGAAAATAACAATTGAGAAAGAAGAAGATAGAGCGAGTTATGTGGATGAGGGTTTGAAGACGAAGTTGTGAGATGAACAAGAGATCTCCATCAGTTGTGGCAGAAAAAAAAAGTTAGATGTCATCATAATTAGGTGGCTGAGTATGTTATTAGTCATATTAAGGGGTTGTAGGCTCCTTGTGTAGTGTGTGCTTCACTAAATTAGGGGTTGGTGCTCCTTGTAAGGTTGGTGCTCTAGTAAACTAGGGGATATTACTCCTTGTGGGGTTGGTGCCTCACTAAATTATAAGCATGGCTAAATAAAGTTAATTTTTCAATGGTTTTTCTTCCCCTTGAGTATTTTCAACATAATTTTCATGTTCATATGTACTTTATTTTTCTTGCTCATGTGTATGGTTGTTTGATTGCTTAAGTAAACACACATATGGTTGATTGTTTGTTTGAATGGTGGTATGAATGTTAATGTATGATAAGTGGGAATGAAATAATGTTTTAGTGGAATGATTAACCCCCCCATATCATTCCCTTGTTCTTTGAGTGCATGTAATTTTTTTTGGATTTAGTCATCTTGGTCATTTCATGGGTTGGCTTGGTTTAGTCTGGTCATTTTAGGCCTATTCCTAGTCCTAGAACATGAGGTATGGTATGAAGGATTGAGAACTGGAGCTAATAAATATTTTCAAAGAATGTTATCAACATGGTGACACATTATATGAATTTTAAAAGGTATATTAGGTAACGTTTCAGAGGTATAGTACATGTATGAGGTCATTGAGAAGCAAGTAGGGGGAGAACAAACAAGGTAACATATGTAAGTGGGATTGGTTAGATCATTATAGGAATATTTTAGATATATGGTGAATATGGAAAGTGAGAGGATGTTTTTATGATGCTTCATGACAATTTTTAGGTCATTATAAAGAAGTAATTTCAAGATATGAATATTATTGAAAAAATGAGTGTTGTAGAGTTTCTTTTTGAGCTAAAAGTGGACTTTCTGATGCTCTTTGTGAATTGTACGATTTTCATCGGACCTTCATATTTTGAGGGATGTTTTTCCATTGAACTAATAAGGTATAGAAAAAATAATGAGGTGGTTTGATCATCACATTTTTATGAATGATTGTTAAGAAGATAAGTTCCTTTAAAACACTAGCTAAACCCTAGCTAAAATTGATTTATAGAAAAAGGATCATACTGAACCAATTTTGATTTATTTTGAAAATTTAATTATTGGATATTATATAGGATTCCTCAATATTTATATAAAGGTATGGTAGAGCATGTGACAATATATGAGCCCTACTTGAAAATGTTTGTTTCTGAAGAAGTTCGGTTTGTGGAAAGGTTGTCCAAAGAAGGTATAAAATAAATTGAAATTGTTTTTATCTAGGGAATTTTTATATATTTACATGATAGTTTTAGTTCATGTTTGACGTCATAAATTTCAATGTGTTCCCTATTTATGAGGACTTATTCTTTGGGCAGTTCGGATCAGTACATGATAAAAGTGGGATCAAAGGAGCTACTAGTGGAGTTGAGACTTGATTCAAGTTCTATTATGATATTTGTTTAGAGAGCATTCCTATGATATATCAATCTTGAGTTTTTGATAAATAATGAGAAAGGTATGACCTATCATTTGAAGTTAAAATCTAGAGGATGTCAAGTTAAGGATGACATTAAGTAGCTTCATGAGGTAAGGTGAGATATTAATGTTTTTTGAAGGTTTATTAGTTCTTATAAAAGAGGTATAATTGTGTTTGATGATTTGGTTAAGTGTGGAAGTTATTTTGGAGGCGATAGAGCAAGTTAATCTCAAAAATAGTTATTGAGTGCTAGAAGCTTGAAGGAGAAGTTTCAAAGATGGACATGGTTGAAGGCCTTCCCACTTAGATTTTGAAGGAAATGTAAGGTGTTATGTAAATTATATTTAGAGGTATTTATAATGTTATATTTTTTGTCTCATTATCAGGTGATTTGATAGGTCTTCCAACTCATTCCGTGAAGAAGAAGGTTTCTTGCTTTCAGGACATATTTGAACACGCTAGAAGATTGATGTAGATGATGCATGTTTTGGATTGTATGATTATTTATATCAGTTTTAGAGTGACTAGGGATGAAATTAGTTCCTAGTGAAGAAATTTTGAGGTCTTTAAAGTTTCATAAAGGGTGAAAATGAATTGTGTTTCTAAAATTGCTTTTTGGGTAGCTTAGTGTGGTGAAGAGGAATGTTGGTGTGGTTTTCATGTTTGGATGTTTAAGAAGATATAGAAAACATGGATGTAATATATAGGTTAGGGGATTCAAAATGTGTTGTTACATGCCATATTTTAGGTGTTATGGTGTGTGATTGAGGTCCATAGGTGAAGAGTGGTTCATGGAAAGATCTATTTTAAGAAGGATATGAGCCTTCTTGAGTGAGGTATACATAATTTAATTGTTGAAAGATAATGTATGAAAACAGATGGTATTTTTATGTTATATTTGACCTATGTGATGAATTTGGGAGATTTAATAATCATGGTGATGAGTTTTGTGGTTTGTTTTCATCAAGGTGATGGGGTTGTGAGTTGTTTATGAGCTTGTTTGGTGCATTTGGGCATGGAAGAGCTACATGAGTCCATTAAAAATGTCGTAATGAATGTGTTGTTATATATTATAGTTGTAATGGGTGAGATAATGATGTAATACCAACCTAATTTATGTTTTTGAGTTAGAGTGCATATAAAAGTGACGTTTTAGTTGAAATTTGAACTATTTGGACAAGGAGGGAAAATGTGACCTTGGTGATAATTTTAAATTTATCCAAGGGCATGAATTCAGAGATGAGGATAAGTTTGAAAATATGAATAGTTATCAAGAGTATGTGTGTAAATAATTTAAGAAAAATCAGGTCATGAAAAGAGAATAAAGAGCGAGCTAGGTGAATGAGGGTTTGAAGAGTGTTTGAAAAAGCTTGAATTGAATTAGTGATATCCATTAGTTGTGGCTAAGAAAAAAATTATATATATTCATGTTAAAATGGTTTAGTTGTTGCTAAATCATATTATGGGGTTATATCCTCCTTTTGGATTGGGTGCGTCAGTAAATTAGGGGTTGGTTATCCTTGTAGGGTTGGTGCTCTACTAAATCAAGGGTTTCTTGTCCTTATGAAGTTGATGCTTCACTAAATTCACCTTTTTTAGTAATATAAGTAAAATTTTAGTGGGTTTTCTTCTCCTTGAGGGTTTCTCACTTAAATTTTTTGTTCTTTTTTTACTTTCTTATTCTTTCTCTTGTATGGTTAATTTAAAGGTTATTGAAGTACCCATATGGTTAATGTTTAATTAGATGGTTAAATAAATAATAATGAATGATGAAGGGAAATGGAAATAATGTTTTAATTGAATGATTTAGCCCCCTCTCAGTCCCTTATGATTCCGACACTTGTGATATTAAAATAATCCAAGACCTGTCTTGTAATATGATGGATTTTGACAAATCAAAATGTCATCAAGGGTAAATGTACAACCTGTCATAGGTCTTTAATCTACTAGATATATAATCAAAATTAGACTTCAAGGAATACATATCTACTTTAATATTTGTGTATCCATCCTCTTTAGTATTCAATATTTCTTTCAAAGTCACAATATGAAATTCCAACTTGTTTGATGAACTTTTCATGCTCATTTTCCATACCTTTTACTTGTTCTTCATAACCATTAGTATCTAATTTCAACTTGATGTTTTCTTTTTTATTGAAAACCAACTCAGCTTGTAGATCTGCCATACCTTATTCAATGTCATTATAATCATCCTTACTAATCTCAGATGGTTTTCTCTTCAAATCATCTTCTTTTGAATTAAAATTTACAATTCCATCCTTCAATTGATTTTTGAGACACATGATTGTTTCTTCATACTTCTTGTCCATGGATCTCAACTCTTGATTCTCTTTCCTTATTTTCTTAGCCATCTTGTGCTTAGAATAGGATCTCCTCGAAGCTATTAGAATTGATTCACAGAACCTAACTTTGATACTAATTATTAAAATCACAATGGATTGAGAGGGGGCTGTTGAATTTTTCCAAATTTTTTTACTTCAATTAATTATTCTTGTCTGATTCATTAAACTTATCCATTTCATCATTCATTAACCATATGTGTGCTTATCATATATTAAACAACCATTTATAAGAACAATATGTAAGAGAGAACATAATGACACCAAATTTAAGTATAAAACCCTCATGAGGAAGAAAAATAATTGAAACTTATGCTAATATATCTCATAAAAAAGCACTCACATGAATATTACATAGCACACAATATTTTTTTAGTGAGGCACCAACTTCACAAGGAACACCAAACCCTAGTTTAGTAGGAGACCAATCCTACAAGGAGTATAAAACCCCTAAAGATGAATAAGCACTAAATCAGTCACCTAAAATGTATAATCACAAAGGATATGTTGTTGCAACAACTGATGGTCACCATAAATTCAGATCTTCTCTCTCAAAACTATTCTTAAACACACTTTCTTCTTAATTTCTCATATCTTCCTCTTCTTCAAGTTGATTTCACACCTTCCCTCACTCGCCATCAACTTCTCTCTCTCCATCACATAATAATAAAATAATTTCCATCTCAAAAAGGTCACAAGTACCTTAAGCACAATCATCAATAAGCCTCCTAGGTCATAATTTTCTCCAACTAGCTCAACAAGCACAAATGAACTTTCTAATTTGCCTTTACACCTGTTTGTTTTCCTCAAAAAACCTAGGCAAGAATTCATATAGTAAAAAATAATTTCAAAATCATAAAATCATCATAAAAATATCACACAAAGGTCCATGTAGGCTGCCAAAAACACCTAGAGCCTCCAAGACCACCTTTGGGACACAACAAGTCCTAAAACCCCAAAACAATATACTCATCATAAAAGGAATTAAAAAGAACACAACCAAATTCACCAAAGCATGAAACAAAGTTATGAATGTTTTATAATCACCCATAAACCTCCAGAAAACATGAAATAACTCATAATAATGAACAAGCCTCATGAATTCATTTAAGAGCATGCACATAGGAACACCCTCACAATTGACCTTTAAAGAACAAGTCATAACTTTCTGATACCTTAGAAAAACCTCAAGTGTGATACATCATTAGAAATTTATTGGAATCAAAATCATAATAAAATTCAAACCAAGTCATAAAACCACCTTTAGATCCTCCAAAACCTCTTTGTTCCTATACTGCTTAAAACTACTGCAAAACTACCTAAAAACCAATCATCATAAATAGGAAACATTTTGTACTTTAAAGGAAAAACCATGATGTAAAAATATCATTTACAGGTAGTAAAACTCCCATGCTTTAATAAATGGTGATTTAGTAAATAGATTCAATGGGAAAGTTTTACACAAACTAAAACTTTCAAGAAAATTTTATTATTGGGTGGGGCCCACATACTAAAATTATCAATAAATCACACTTGAAGAGAGATGAATGATTCCTCTACAACATAAAATCAACACCATTTAAACAAAAAATAAATCTTGGGTCACTAAGCTCAATATCTCCCAAGTTGCTATAAAGATAGGGTTTTATGAGTTTTAAAATTTTGTTTGGATTCTTAACGATTGTTCATAACAGTCTGATAATAAAACAAATTTATTCCACTTGTAAAATATTCATAAATGACCTAATTGACTATTCTAAAGATCTTAGGCCCTATCATCACCAATCTGGCACTATGATAATTCTCTACCGGGAATTTCTCGTGCTATGATTATTTACTAATGCATAGCCTTTAGTTTGGTGGATGTAATCTGGAAACACAACAACAAACATAACACAAGAATACCATAGACTATGATATGAAGGAATGATGACAAATCTGAAATATAAGTGTAAATTATAATATCAACATAAAATTGATATTATCTCACCCATGAGGTACTTCAAGCGTTACTAACTTCACTTGCCTTCCAACAATAACTATGGGGGAAACTTCACAATTACACCTCTTAATGGATTCTTTAACACACTTACTCATACAATATTTCTCACTACTTCCTTCTATGCCAAATGAGGGGGGGTGACCTCTTTATTTACAGGAATTCATGCTTATCCACCCTATCTCTAAGATAGGATATAAAATCTCTTCCGGCCAATCATATTCCATGCCTAAACTCTTGCATTTACATGTAGGCTTATCTTCTAAGATAAGATAAACCTTATCAACTCACATGGGTTACACCTTTTTAGACTTTTCCTCAATTAAAATACACAAATATTTATGACATCACTCTTTGTTCTTATTACAAATATAATATTTCTAATTCCTAATCATGTAGACCCTACTTCTCTACTTACCCCAACTTTGACATTTTAACATTACCAGACCACTTACGACAAATATTTACTTTTTACCACAATATTCCTATTGTACTTTGACTATTACCATACTCTACTTTATTAGCGGCACCGTACTGATTGTGCCGTTATGTTCTATCAGATGCCACTACTAATCATACTTAACAACATCTTATTCCTAATACATACATAATAAAATAGAAATTACGGAGGAAAATTTTAATGTCGACAGCCCCCATGCAAAGTATAAATTCCATAACGAGCATTTGAAAGTAAATATTCAACTCTAAAACATAGTTTTGAAAACCCATTTTTAGAAAAAACTCAATATATTCAAAAAATACTCATCACCTAGACCTAACACTTGACCTAAAGAATCATATAAACATCCTCTTATCATCCTAAGTATCATTTTAGTTTTCACACCTCTAAAAAATCTCAACCACTGAGACTTGCTTGTTTCTACATGTCTTGTTCTCAAGAAACTTGCTTTAAAGGACTTGTTATCCAAATAAATCTCCTAGTTATTTTGGATAACTTATATCTTCATTATGACTACGATGCTTCACATTTCAGGTTGTGCGACCGTATGCTTGCCTACCTGGCATTTTTAAGAGGGTGCAGTTCTTCCATACACCCCACGTGCTTTTCTTCCTTTGAGATTCCCTGATCCCATTCCTCTGTAGTCTGTTATCCATTTTCATTTTTCCTTTGTGACTTCCTTCTGTGCACCTGATTTCTCCTTATCATGTTGCGTAATCCTTTCCCACCCCTTTGCATACTTTTCTTCTGAAACAACTAAGTCCCTGGCATTCCTCTTATGTGCTTACATGATCTATTTTATCATGCACCCCCTTTCCTTCTGTGTGCCTGTGTGTGCCTTCTTGATTTCCCTTTGCATTATTCTTTCCTTCCATCTCCCCTTCGCACCTTCCTCTCACGCACCAGCTTTCTTCCCTATTCCCATGCAATCACATTATTTCTATTAGAGTAGGTATTTACCTTAGCTCATGTTCACCTAAGTACTTTATTTAACTTTACTATATTTATCCTCACCCACTTATGTGTGTGGATATTTATTTTATCTTATTTAGATATTAGGAGATATTATCTAGTTGTTAGGTATAGTTCTTTCCTTGATCTATGGTATTAACTAGATCCTTGACATCTAGTTCTCTCCTAAATCTATGGTCTTGACTAGTTCTTTGATGACTAGTAATTTCCTGGATTTATGGCTTGATCTACGACCTTGATTAGTTCTTAGATTGTTATTCCTTTCTTATTTAAGCAAGACCCATTCTCATTGTATTGCATTGAGTTCCATAATAATATATGATATTGCTGCTCATTTGTTTCCAAAGGTTTTATGTAAAGTTATTCTAGTGAATTGATTTCATCTTATTGATCTTGGTATTTGATTAACATCGGTGTTCTTGGCTTGGTACGATCATGGCTTTACAAATATTAAAAAGTTTGTATCTTTTGCTCTGTAACTCGGTTTTGAGTGCTATTTTTTTTTACAAAAGTGCTTGTGTTTTCATGCTCTTTCCATTGGAAATATTTATTTTGAGACTTAAACTATAGTTATAAAGTGCCAAATATGGAGGAGTGTTGTAATCAATTTTGGACATAGTTTTGGCTAAGCCCGACGTCCTAAAATTTTGGGAGTCACATTCTTCTCTATCATGGATTTTGAGAATGATATACTTTTCTCTGAAGTATGTGGACTTCAAGAGGATATTGTAAAATTTGTGGAAGAAAATAGATCACTCAATAAGTAAAATTCTCTTCTACAATCACTCATTTATGTTAAGGATAGAATAGTCCACTCCCTACAACAACAACTTGCTAGCCTACAACATCACCATGATATTGTCAACAATAATATCCATGCTCCTAGTCCACATGTTGTTATTTATCCTATACCCAATGAAATTGATTAGTTAGTCTTTGAACTTGTTCCTACTCTTAATGCTTCTAATCCTATGAGGCTTGTTACTGCATGCTCTTCCACATCTGTGCTTATTACAGTACCACATGTTGTGTATCCTATTTCTACTCAATTACATGGCCTTTTTGAGAAGCGTACCACTGCATTTAATTCTCACATGCTCCATTTTATAGGTTTCACTAGTGGCAGTATTGGCAGACACTCACAAGGTATTGTTTCCCCTCTTCCACATTTTAAGTGGAATTCTTGCCATGACATTGGTTTTCGTGTAGATACTTCATTGGGATCACACATTGTCAGAGCTCCTTTGTTTTTTCACTCGACTCTTTTTGAGGTTCACGAGCAACATATGAGTTCTGCATCTTCACTCAGGCTTGAGAAACCTAAGATTTCAGCTGTCAGACATGATCAACCTGACACACATTCTAATGTTCTTTTGCATGCACCCATTATGCATTTTACACAAAGTCATATGCATGCATCTTCTTCATCCATTCGTGTTGATTTGGGGTGGATATCTAATCACTCATGGTGGTGACATAGGAATTCATTGAGAGGACTCTACAGGCATGGCTCCTCCACCACTAACCCCCTTGCTCCATTTTCTATAACTTCTGCATTGTGATGCTTCTTGTTTTGAGTATTTTTCTTTAGCAGGTGTAGTGTATCTCTCTTATTTGTTGAGAGATTTTGTATCTGTATTTTTGACACTTTTGGCATGTTGATAGTATCTCTTGGAGGATCTATTCTGGTGCATTCCAGTGTTAGTTTGTCAGTGTTCGAGTAATTTTTTTGACAACTCATACAGATTTGTAGCATCACTCCACCCATTCAATAGTATGGGAGGGTGTTGTGTTGATCCCACTTCTTCGGGTTTTGTGTCATTACCTTATTACCTTGGCTTTTCTTGGATCATGAAACTCTTGATTTTGTGTCCTTTCCTTGTTGCTTTGGTTATTGTTCTTGGATCATGGCACACTTATTTATAGTAGTTGATCAAATTATGTTTGGTGTTTTTTTTACACTTTTGACATCACTCCGTTGACCGTCTCCTTGTATGGAGATATTCTAGTGAATCCCAATGTCAGTTGTTTGTGAGTTTTGTGATTGAGTAGTGGATTAAGACCACAATGCACACCAAACTTCTTTAGCATTGTAAGATTTTTTTGAGCCGAGCTTCTTGGGATGCCTTGGAGTGGGTTTTTTCTCTCTTTACTTTGTTGTTATTTGTTTTGGGTACCTTGCGGTGTCCCTTTTTCCCAGTTATTATACACGAGTACCTCATCAGGCGTAGTTTTTAGGACTCATACTGTGGACATGCCACTTCTATTTTGTCCCCTAGCTTCACTTGAGGGGGGGTGTTAGAGCAGGTATTTACCTTAGCTCATGTTCACCTAGGTACTTTATTTACCTTTATTGTATTTATCCTCACCCACTTATGTGTATGGATATTTCTTTTATCTTATTTAGATATTAGGAGATATTATCTAGTTATTAGGTAGAGTTCTTTCCTTGATCTATGGTATTGACTAGATCCTTGATGTCTAGTTCTCTCCTAAATCTATGGTCTTAACTAGTTATTTGATGACTAGTTATTTTCTTGATTTATGGCTTGATCTACGACCTTGACTGGTTCTTAGATTGTTATTCCTTGCCTATTTAAGCAAGGCCCATTCTCATTGTATTGCATTGAGTTCCATAATAATATATGATATTATTTCTCATTTTTTTGCAAAGGTTTTATGTAAAGTTATTCTAGAAAATTTCTTTCATCTTATTGATCGTGGTGTTTGATTAGCATCTGTGTTCATGGCTTGGTATGATCTGGTTATCATTCCTTTTACTTTCTTATCCCCTCACGCCCTCCTTGCATGCCCCTTTTCAGACTTGCCTGAAATTTACCTAGTCTATGTTCTTCCTCTTGCACGACCTCTTTCCTTTTATGCCTTCACACGCCCTCATTCAGTTGAATTCCTACACACCCTGTTTCGATGCCTTTTGCAGGTATTTATTTCTCCCATACATGCACCTACGTGCATGACTTCTCTTTTTTTCCCTTCTACATCTTACACCTGACTACCAAAATGCAAAATGCCATAACTTTTGATCCAGAGTTCCATTTTTTTACAAAATTTGACTTTCATAAATGAGCATGACATACACAGTTTCATGCCAAACCATTGCAATTAATGAATTATGGTACCCCATTTCTTCTTCCAGAAGCTAAAGTACATATGTAAGATGATTTGTAAGGATGCCCATGCTATTTTCAAACTATTTAATTATAGTTGTTTGTTGGTGAGAGAAGAAATACAATTTTCACTCTTTCTCCTTCTCTCATTCATTTTCTATATATTGTAAGATATTCTCATTTGAGAAGAGAGATATTCTAGGATGTGGGGAAACTTTGTAAAAAAAATTTCTCAACACCATTGAGCTATAAACCCTCTCATGGGCTTGGCAAGTGTATTTGTGCCTCTATTTCAACAATGTAATGGACCGTGTATATTCTAAGAGAAATAAAATTATGTTCGTCGTGTTTATTCAACTCTTGCGTTGTTTTGTTATATCTCCTTGCCCCCCCCCTTTTTTTTCTGTACATGTATGTCTCATTTGCAGGTGCAAGGATGTTGTGTTTCATAGAGATTTAGTGGTAAATGAAGATCTGGGTCTGTGTCACATTGGTCTGGCCTCTCTCAACTCCATTTTATTTTTGTATTCTCCCTCACCATGATATTTCACCCGTTTTCTTGGTTCTATCACCTCTGTAGTGTAGGATTTATTAATTTTCATACTCTCTCTCTCTCTCTCTCCTTGCTTCCTTAGAATTGTTTGATTAGGAGTAGATAGTCACATTTCCTTCCTTAGAAGTAGTTTAGCATTAGGATTAGGAAGAGGAATCCAGCCTTCTCCAGAGGACCATATCAAGTTCGCAAGTCCCACATCTTGGGAGATGGTCCCATGTTATGTAGGTTACACCAGATGCCCCATTCAAAATCAGGCCATTCGGGGGTGCTATAATTTTGCATCAACAGGACCATGAAACATCATCAAACCTCTGAATACTAAGCTAAAAATACTCATACATATGCTATGCATTATTACAACACCTTTCACATGCTTCATCAAGACTGTCCTACTCCATTTCTCATGTTACTCCACCATGCACCATACACTAGGTCTAGGACTAAGAATAGGCCTAGAATGACCACTTCACCCCATGAAATTACATGAAATGACTATAAGAACACCTTGTAAACATATATACACCTATAACACATCATAATAACCTTGATTAACCTCATGAAATCCTTCAACTACAACTAAAGAGATCATACTAGACCATAAATGATTGGACCATGCACCAAACACACTTGAACACCATGCTACTTCACCCAAGAAACACTCACCAATGCAATACATCATCATGACACCTCATGGATACTCATATGACACATAAAATCCTTTATCCATCAATTAACTTTGATATCAATGAAAACACTATACAGACAATGGCTAACATAATCCTCCAACATTCGTTACTGTCTAAGCATATAAACATATAAAATGCATTATAATAACCACTCGACCATATGAATGATATTTTATATATTATAAGAGTATGAAACTATCATGTTTTTATTTATCTTTTAATATTTCCATTTTAGTTAATTTCTTTCCTACTCTACCATTTTTTCCTCATAAAATAGTATTATTTTGATTAAAATTAATTCATAACCACGTTGTTACAAATTTAGATATTAATAAATAATATAAACAATTATCATAATTAATGAAATGTTTGTTAAGTATTAAATCTCTCTTAATGGTAGTTTTGTAACTTTTTAGGATTACTGCAAGATCATTATTATTATAATTAGAAGTTTTTAACTGATATATAAATGTTTGTTGATTTCATGAAAATAAAAAATTGTTTGAAACATTAAAAACATGGTATATTAACAATAATTTTCAACACATTGTAAGGACATCAAATATTAACTTTAAACACAACCAATACAAAAATTTTATGCCATAAAAATCTAAAAAACTTGAATCTTAAACATTACTTAATGATGAAAGGATAAACATGTGTAGACATATTGACCATCCCAATTACATAAATATTTTTTACCTATAACAAAAGAATACAAATTAGTGGTTAAGTGGCAACCTTATGAAATCCCACCTAACAAGATAAATAGAGGAACTAGATAGATGTATGGGATGCTACTAAGAGGGGAAATTAGTTACCTCTGACATTTAATTTCAAATCTAGTGCCTTTGTTGTATATGTATACCATCACATACCCATCATATTTTTTTGTGTTCAAATCAAAATTTTGCAACATAAAAATGGGCTAGTTGCTATAGCATCTTTTAATGAATAACCTAAACCCCACTACCCATTCTTCTATATCTATAATAATATATTTTCTTCTTGGCTAGAAAATAAATATTCACCACATTGAACTTAAGGTATGTTGAAGAACAATTTATCCTGTATGTTGGTGCTCAAATTTGTCTCACCCCATTTTCCATTGAAAATATTTCAATTTACGGCCCCTGTCACATGATATCTCCCCATGTTGTTCTCGTAATGTTGATGTCTTCCATTTTGTTGCTATAATCAATCCTTTCCTAGGCCGCGAATCACTTATTCATCCATAGTTTTTTCCTCATTCCTCTGTTCATCTAAAAGAGTCTACAATTTGGGTGTGAAACTCATGCTATCCCATTCTTTCCATTTTCCACAAGTGGGAATTGTTTTCCCTATTGTTTTCATCCTAGATACTTGTATAAAAATGAATGGATGTATCTCTAAGGAATGTATTTGAGCCTTGTAACTTTTCTAAATCCTCTGTCCTTAGAAAAAATTTCATCTCTGGGATCAAATGGTTGTTTTTCTACATTTTACAGTTTGACGAGCATTTCTCCCTGTCAAATTTGTATCCTTGCATCGATAGGGAATGTGGCATCTTTTGGTTGGCCGTGGCTCAATGGGGTATTTCATAATTTTATAAATCTCCTCAACTTGAAAACCATTCTACGTGGAGGAACAACATTAATTTGAAAGTTCACTTTTGGGTTTGGCCTTGAAGTTGCGCTGGGAGGACACATGGATGTTTACACTACTTTTTTCAGACTTAGACAAATTTTTATGCAGTTGGTACAATTTGGCGGAACAGAGACGTGGTGAGCTCGCACTCATTCAGGGTCTAAACTTTGGGCACCATTTTAAAATGGTGCCTTGAAGACACGTGGAGGCTTCCGCCGGGTCTTCCCATACTTAGTCATTTTTCAAAAGGTTTTGGGAGGTTTGGGACATGTGGAGGAACCATGCATGTTTGGGGACTGGCCCTTGAGTTTCATTTTAAAATAGGGCAAGGAGGACACTTAGATGCCTCCGCTCACTTTGCATTTTGTTTGGAATTTTTCAATGGCCAAAGGAGATTGTCTCAGACTCTGACACATGGCACCTTCCACTGAGCTTCAAGCCTTCAAACAAATTTTTCTAGGCCAGGACATGTGGTGAGCCCGCACTATTTCAGGGTCTCAATTTTTGGGGACTATCTCAAGGTGCATCATTTTGACTCGTGGCAATTTGAAAAGTCAAAAGGGGCAGGGAAGCGGAGCATTGGGGGGAACTTAAAATTTTTTCCTCTTATTCTCAAATGGGTTAAAATATCAAAAATGGCTCGCAGGCCCGACAAAGGATCAATCAAGGTTTGTTTCAAGGTCAATGGTGGAGGTGTGGACCCTCAGGGAAAATTTGAAAAAAATTCCTGTAAAGAGAAAAGAGTTAAAAGTGAAAAACGAAGTGGGGTTTCTATGGGACCCACATTGGGACATGTGTCATGCCCATTTTTCAAGGGTGGAGATATGGGGAAAACTTTGAACATTTTCCCTTTTCCAAAAAAGAGGTGAAATGGCAGAATTTGGTAGTGGTTCCTTTGGGACCCACCTTAAGACATTTATCAGGCTCATTTCTCAAGGGTGGATGTGCGGAGTAAAATGTGAATTTTTTTTTTTTTTTCAAAGGTTGTAAAATTCAAAAGAAAAACCTTGGGCCCATCTTAAATTTAATCTTCCACATGGACTACCCAAATTCGAAGTAAAGATCAACGATAACTATGAGTCTGAATCTTATTTTCCACCTATTTTTACTGAAACGCTCCTATAAGTGCGAGTCTTCATGATTTCTTGGTATTTGCTACACGCCAAATAGAGAGGAGAGTTAATTTTGATATCCAAGTTTGGTGAGGAGATCTGTAGACGTCTTTCGCCATTAAAATGGTTTGACTATCGGGCTCGATCTGATTTTCCATTTTTCTTCTCCCAAGAATGCAAGGAACACGATTTGACAGATTAGGGGTAGAATTGGTTGGTGAATAGAAGGAAGAGTTATTTTATAGAGGAAGGATTTGAATGCGGGAGATATTTGAAGAAATCTACCCCCGGAGCACCTGGTGACCTTTTACAGATCTGATTCTGGGAATCGCAATCGTTATCATGGCAGGAACTGGTGGCAATCAATGTTTAGATTTTTAGGGGGAAAAGGGGTCTGTTGTAAATTTTATAAATGGCACATATTTATCATGAAAATGGTTGAAGGTTGGAGTGTTAGAGGTTGAATAAAATTCCTAAGAGGAAAATTTCACAAAGCCTGTCTTTTGAGAAGCCATCTGACAAGCCTGTATATCTCTTTTGTTTTAAATTTGATCATGTCAAGGTGGTTATGAGTGTAAAGCCATTAACAAGCTCTGAGATTGTTCTAGAAACTTTCCCTTGCTGATAAATTTAATCAAACTTGAGTTATTCTATGTTGATCTTGAGAAAAATGTGTTTGTTTCATTTATGAATGTTTGTAAATAGTTTTTCTTATTCTTGTTGCAATCTTGTATCAAAATCTATCTTAATCACACAGATCTCAATCCTTATGATAGTTTAGTGGGATCTGTAAATTCATTTCTTAGAAGAGATTTCATTTGGGAGTGAAATAAACAATTTAAAATCACTTTTCTTTCATTTGTTGATAGAGATTGTCTATAAGCCTCTGGGTGTACCTTAGGTGTGATTGGGTTCAGATCTTGATGCTTTATTGGGTCTTCAAACTTGAGCCTTCATGTTAGAATCTCATAGATTGTGTGAAAAAGTGTTAATTTGGGCCTCCATTGAAGCACACATTCTAGTGAAAGGAACATTTTAGCTATTCTGAAGCATTCTATTATCTAAGCTTTCCATTTTGTAAAAATTTTCAAAGGTCTTCCAAAACAAGTTCATTATGCCTCACCTCCCTCCAAAAATTCATTTAAAACAACCAATCCTACCCATACTACCCATGTTTTTCATGTATGTATACAAATTCATAGTTTCTATTTCCAAAAAATGTAGAAACAATTAGGATTACAAATGTCTTTAGTAGCCTGAACCTTGCTTAGAGAATATCTCCACTATCTAGAGTGACAACTCGTGAGGGTTATATTTTGTTGCATTGATCATATTTTCTTCAAGTTATCCATAACAACTTCATTAGGAAGGACATCTCCATCTCCTCCATAAACAAAAGGCTACAAAAGGGTTCTCTTACCTTGGTTGAAAGGCACAACCTAAAATAGTGAGGATAGATCAAATCCTCTTAAGGTGCTACCCAATCCTTTTCAAAGCCTGAGTGATAAACAATAAGATAGACTGCATCCTCGGTTAAAAAATGACATGCATAATCATCTATCTGCCTCTGATTGTCCTGTTGAATCCACGATGTTGCTCGACCTTTGAAGGAGATTAAATTTGGGTACTAACATGCTTCTATCACTATTGTTAGGGACTTATTTGAGTTATGGGACTATTTTGCTAATTCACTGCTAGTTCATATCTATTTATCCCGTCAACACCATGCTTCTAGTACCATTTTTGGGGACTTATTTTAGTTGCTAAGACTATTTTGGTGATTCACTGCCAGTTCATATCTATTTATCCCATCAACAACACACTTTTGGTGTTGCTTTCGGGGACATAGTCATTGCAGTTCATATTCAGACCCTGGTAAACACTTCTTGTATGCTCAAAGTGCTAATACATCTTTTGAGGCATCATCTTATGTTTAGGCCTGTAAGAAGTTTCAAAGTTACAAATGCTATGTGTAATATTTCCATTTTCTATAGTTATTGCACTAAGTTTCATTGATAAATCTGAGTAAAGAAGAGTCAGAATCTTTCCTTGTCCAGTTTCTAGTGTTGACAAACATTTGACAGATCATATTTAGTGCATTTGCACAACTAAGGTGGAAATTCTTGGTGGAAACTCCCTGTTGATCTGATTCTTAATGAATACCAATGTCTTAACCTTTGTCAAGTGAGATTTGTTACTAACCTTTGCAAAGATGGAAAGAAGAAGGTATTTATTTGCTAGGGACCCTGCTAGGACATTATTTCTAGAGCTAGGAAAAGAAAAATTAGAAGGAAGAAAATCTTGGAGAGTTGTAGGAGATAAGTAGAAAAGAAGAGGGATCTCCATTGATGAAAGTGATCTACTTATCATTGAAGACTTTTATTCAAGTGCTTCTGAATCAGGTAGTCTCTTTATGGAATTGAACTCTCCAATTGGAGAGGGGCCTTCATTTGATTTTGAAAAGTTTTCTTCTCATTCCGCCCCTATCTTTTCAGAAGTTGATAGGGATTTCCAAGAAACAAGACCTTTAGGGGATATCCATTTTGAAAATTATACCCTTTTCTTTTAGAGACCCTATACCCCTTATCAATTTGCCACCCCCCAAGGGTCACCTCCTCAAAACAACATGGCCCTACCCCCACCCAGACCTCCATTTGTTATAAATACATTTGGACCTATAAATTTTGTAGGGGTGTTTGGTTATCCAAATGTAGTTCCTCAATATGTAAGGAATAAACTACCAAATTTCCAAGGAAACAACGCTATAACCGATAATCAACATTTGAATCTTTTTATCAATATGATGGAAGACTTTGAGATTGAACATGAAGATGTATATATCAAGTTGTTTATCCGTACTCTGGAAGTAGATGCAAGGGACTGGTATAAAGCTTTCCAGAAAAAACTATTGATTCTTGGACTAAGATGAGCAATGTAATTAGATTGTAATATGGTGATAGAACTGACCTTAGGTTTCTTTTGAAAGAATTTTGAAAACATAAAAAATAATCCTAATGAGTTAGTACATAATTTCAACACAAGGGTTAACAAGACTTTGAGGAGATCACCTGTTAGGTTAAGGCCATGTGATGAATCATGTTTGATCAAATATTCAGATGCATTTGATAAAAAATATTCTTACTACTTGGACGACAAAAACCCTACTAATTTGAGATAGGCCTTAACCATGGTTCTGCAAATAGAGAACAACATCAAGGTAATTAGAAAGCCTCCAAAAAAGGGAGGGTGTAAAACTTATTAACCAAGAAAAACCTCAGATAAGCAAGGCTACTAATTTGGAGGAAGTTATGAAAACTTTGGTAGGGGCTATCAAAGAAATACCATAAAAATTATCTTGGGAAGAAAAGGGAATTGGGTAGATCTCACAAGGTCAACACAAGTAGCAAGGCCAAGACAGGTTCACAAATCACCAAATATCTAATGATAGAGGCAAGGGACTTGTTGGATTTGGAAATAGACAGTCCCAAGCTAGGGATAACAAAATGGTACCTAATCCTTTGGCTACCAAAGTTCCCATTGTGGAGGAGACAAATGTCATTGATTGGTGTGATAGGTTTTTTGTGCCTCATGCTCCATGTGTTCAAGAGAAAGAAGTTGAAGAAGCAACAAATGATGAAATTGATGATGATGTCTGCATGATGGAGATCCCTGTAAGTTGACCAAGGGAAGTAACTTCCATTTAGGTAGTAAGTGCTAGAACTATTGCTATTTTTTGGGATTGCATCCATCGGGTACCTCTTTTTCCTCCCTCTCATACTTTAGAAGTGGACACTGTACAAGCTTTTGAATTTCCCACTAATGATTTTGAATACTTGAGGGAATTAATGATTAAAAAGTATGATGAAGGATTTCCTTCAGAATAAGATAGGTAGATGTTAATGAATGTTGTAGTTTCCCAAGAAAAGGAGCACAACACCAGAAGAAAAGCTACCAAGGAGCCACAAGCCAAGTCCAAATTTTCATTTCTTACCAAAGAAACCACAAAGAAAAATGCATCTGGCAGAGAGCTTGTTTTCCCAAGAAAAACTTGTATTCCTCCCCATGCCCAAACTAAAAAGAATCCCATTCCATCTGATGAATTTACCAATCTTTTTCCTAGTGCGGATTTACCCAAATTTGTTCCATATGACATTGCCCAAGTTTTAAGTCAAATCAATATTCTTGTCCCAATTGTATTAAAAAAAATACATTTCTCTTCTTATTCTTCTTCTACAAAGATGGTTTTTGTATATGGGCACCTTATCAGGCCTTTAGTTTCTAGGCCCCATTGACACATCTTTCTTAGTTGTTTAGGAATGTATTCTCTTTCATTATGACTTATCATAGCTGCTACCCCAGCTTCGATGAATGGGGGAAAGTATTTTTTTTAATATTGATTTAATACATAACAGAACAAAACTTGCACATAGGGAAAAGACAACAGAGTGTCTTGGCATGCTCATAAATTAATAGTAAAAGGGTACATATAGGGTTCTGAGTAACCCTAGTGCATGAATGAATAGCAAACCCTAAACCTAACCCTAAACCTAACCCATGTGAGATGACCCTCCAATATGTGAGAAGGACACATAGGATAACTCAAAACAACACTGATTTACCCAAATTTGTTCCATATGACATTACCCAAGTTTTGAGTCAAATCAATATTCCTGTCCCAATTGTTGAGCTACTTAGGATCCCTGAGCACAAGAAGAGGGATTTTGAATTTTTAGGATTCAAAGAGGAAGAGATCATACAAGGCAGAGATGTAAACTAGGTTGAGATTCCCCTTACTATTACAGAGTTTGAAAATCTACAAGTGTTGTAAGAGTTGGGGGAACCACCAAAACTTTATTTAGGAACTTCTTTTCTTAAATCCCAGTTGAATGTGGATCCATTCTTCACTACCCTGGTTATCAAAGACAAGCTATTACATAACTGTATGTTTGATTCTGGAGCTTCATCTAATGTCATGCCTCTTGAATTCATGCATTAGATGGGTATCAAAGTAACAAAATCATATGGGAAGTGCACTATCATGGACTCCAGAGAGGTGCCAATGGTGGGATGTGTCAAATTTCTGGATGTACAACTTGCATCTTATCTTGGAAGGAACTTAAAACTCGATGTAGTGATTGTTTACTTCCCTGCCAAGTGGGAGATATTGTTGTCAAGAAGATGGGTAGCAGGTGTTAGTGGTAGTGTACAAATGGGCATGTCTTATGCCACTATCCCCATTTAGGGCAACTTGGTGAAGTTATATGGAGAGAAGAAGATGATGTACCTGATTGAAAACCAAAGCAATGCATCTTATGAAGTTTTGCAAGAAGATGTTGATCTTAACAACTTTGTGAGTTTTGTGGATTTCAGGAAGTATGAAAATGTTGAAAATAGAGCTCCTAAGTATGTTGTTTTCTCTAGGAATTTGGTCTATGATTCAGCCTTGAAAAATGTTAAAGATTTTGACCTAAACACAATGGAGGAGCTTCAGAGAAAATGGATGGTTTACAAACTGAACAAAAGGGAAAAAGAGGTATATTTCCAATTTAAGAAAACATATCAAAACCTCTTGGCATGGTCATATCCAACATAAAAGACATTTGGAATTCCTTTGATTTTTTTGAATCAAGATGAGCATCATCTGTTTAATGTATAGTTGGTTGTTTGTTTCTTGTCTTTTGTGTTTTTTTGTCATTTTGGTCCTTGGTGGCTTGTTTTTGCTGGTCTCTCTATTTGTTTTTTGAGATGGCTCTGTTTCTTCACTCTGCAAGCTAACTCTGTCACCCAATGGATAATTTTGGCACTTGGTCTACCTTTTTTCTTGTGGCACTCATAGGGAGTGCCCATTCTTGAGCTGGAGCTGATGTTGGTGCTCAGATTTTTCTTGCCCCATTTGCCATTGAAAATATTTCAATTTGCAGCCCTTGTCACATTTTGTCTCCCCGTGTTGTGCTTGTAATTTTGTTATCTTCCATTTTGTTTCTGTAATCAATCCTTTCCTAGGCCACGTTTCACTTATGGATCCATATTATTTTCCTCGTTCCTTTGTTCATCCAAAATATTCTGCAATTTGGGTGTGAAACTCGGGCTATCCCGTTCTTTCCATTTTCCACAGTCGGGAATTATTGTCCCTATTGTTTTCATCATGGATACTTGGAGAAAAATGAATGGATGTAGCTCAATGGAACGTATTTGAGCCTTATAACTTTTCTAAATCCTCTGTCCTTGGAAAAAATTTCATCTCTGGGCTCAAATGGTCATTTTTCTTCATTTTACGGTTTGACATGCATTTCTCCAAGTCAAATTTACATCCTTACATCGATAGGGAATATGGCCTCTTTTAGTTAGACGTGGCTTGGTGGGGTACTTCATAATTTTATAAATCACCTCAACTTGAAAACCGGTCTACGTGGAGGAATGATGCTAATTTGAAAGTTCAATTTTGGGTTTGGCCTTGAAGTTGCACCGAGAGGACATGTGGAGGTTTCCACTACTTTTCCTGGACTTAGACAAATTTGTATATAGCTGGTATAGTTTGGTGGAACAGAGACACGTGGCAAGCCCGCATTCATTCAGGGTCTCTACTTTGGGAACCATTTTGAAATTGTGCCATGAGACACGTGGAGGGTTCCATTAGGTCTTCCCATACTTATTCATTATTAAAAATGTTTAGGGAGGTCTAGGACATGTGGAGGAACAACGCATGTTTGGGGACCGACCCTTGAGTTTCATTTTAAAAAAGTGTTAGGAAGAAACTTGGAGGCCTCCGCTCCCTTTGCATTTTTCTTGGACTTTTTCAATGGCCAAAGAAGATTGTCTCAGACTTTGATACATGGTGCCTTTTGCTGAGCTTCAAGCCTTCAAACAATTTTTTCTGGGCCAGGACATGTGGCAAGCCCGTGCTCTTTCAAAGTCTCAAATTTTGGGGACTATCTCAAGGTGCGCCATTATGATGTGTGGCAGTTTGAAAAGTCAAAAGGGGTGGGGAAGCAGACCATCGGGGGAAACTTAGAATTTTTGCCTCTTATTCTCAAAGGGGTTAAAATATCAAAAATAGCTCGTAGGATCAACAAAGGATCAATCAAGGTTTGTTTCAAGGTCAATGAAGGAGGTGCGGACCCTTGGGGAAAATTTGAAATTTTTTCCTTTTAAGTGAAAAGAGTTAAAAGTGAAAAAGGAAGTGGGGTTCCGATGGGACCCATATTGGGACACGTGTCAGGCCCATTTTTCAAGGGTAGAGCTACGGGGAAAACTTTGAAAATTTTCCCTTTTCTAAAAAAGAGGTGAAATGGAAGAATTTTTCCACGGTTCCTTTGGGACCCACCTTAAGACATGTGTCAGGCTCATTTCTCAACGGTGGAGGCGAGGATAAAAATGTGAAAATTTTACATTTTTTCAAAGGTTGTAAAATTCAAAAGAAAAACTCTGGGCCCATCTTAAATTGAATCTTCCACGTGGACGACCCAAATTCAAAGTAAAGATCAACGAAAACTATGATTCTGAATCTAATTTTCCCCCCATTTATACTGAAATGCTCCTAGAAGTGTGAGTCTTCATGATTTCTTGGTATTTCCTACATGCCAAACATAGGGGAGAGTTAATTTTGATATCCAAGTTTGGTGGAGGATATCTGGAGACATCTTTCACCATTAAAAGTGTTTGACTATCGGGCTCAATCTGATTTTCTTTTTTTATTCTCCTGAGCATGAAAGGAACAAGATTTGATAGATTAGGAGTGAAAGTGGTTGGTGAATAGAAGAAAAAGTAATTTTCTAGAGGAAGGATTTGAATGTGGGAGATATCTGAAGATATATGCCCCCTGAGCACCTGGTGACTTTTTGTAGATCTGATTCAGGGATTCGCGATCATGATCATGGAAGGAACTTATGGCACTCAATGTCTAGATTTTTAGGGGGAAAAGGGGTCTTTTGTAAATGTTATAAAAGGAATGGATTTATTGTGAAAATGGTTGGAGGTTGGAGTGTTAGAGGTCGAAGAAAATTTGACAAATCATGTCTTTTGAGAAGCCTGTATATCTCTTTTGTTTTAAATTTGATCATGTTAAGGTGGTTGTGAGTGTACAACCATTGAGAAGCTCTAATATTTTTCTAGAAACTTTCCCCTGGTGATAAATTTAATCAAAATCAAGTTATTCTGTGTTGATCTTGAGAAAAATGTGTTTGTTTCATTTCTGAATGTCTGTAAATAGTTTTTCTTGTTCTTGTTGCAATCTTGTATCAAAATATATCTTAATCACATAGGTATCAATCCTTGTGATAGTTTAGTGGCATCTACAATTTCATTTCTTAGAATAGATTTCATCTGGGAGTGAAATAAAGGATTTAAAATCACTTTTATTTCATTTTTTGATACAGATTGTCAGTAAGCCTCTGGGTGTACCTCAAGCATGAATGGGCTTAGATCTTGATGCTTTATTGGGTCTTCCAACTCGATCCTTCATGTTATAATCTCATATATTGTGTGAAAAAGTGTTAATCTGGGCCTCCATTGAAGCACATATTCTAGTTAAAGGAACATTTTAGCTATTCTGAAGCATCTGTTGTCTAAGCTTTCCATTTTGTAAAAACTTTCAAAGGTCTGGCAAACAAGTTCATTCTGCCTCACCTCCCTCCAAAAATTCACTTAAAACAACCAATCCTACCTATACTACCCCTGTTTTTCATGTATGTATACAAATGCATAGTTTCTATTACCAAAAAATGTAGAAAAAATCAAGATTTCAAATGTCTTTAGTAGCCTGAACCTTGCTTAGAGAATATCTCCACTATCTAGAGTGACAACTCATAAGAGTTAGGATTTTTTGTAGTGATAATATTTTCTTCAAGGTCTCCTTAACAAATTCCTTAGGAAGGACATCTCCATCTCCTCCATAAACAACAGGCTCTAAAAGGGTTCTTTTACCTTGGTTGAAAGGCACAACCTAAAATAGTGAGGATAGATAAAATCCTCTTAAGGTGCTACCCACTCCTTTTCAAAGCCTGAATTCTAAAAAGTAAGATAGACTGCTTCCCTGGCTATAAAATGACATACATAATCATCTATTTTCCTTTGAGTTTCTTGTTAAATCCATGATGCTGCTTGGCCTTTGAAGGAGATTAAATTTGGGTACCAACACTACACACTATGCATGTGATTATATTTATACAAAATTTCTCCATCGTAGAAAAAACCATATGAGTTCTCTTTAAGTTGTGCTCCATAAGGTATGATTTTGTCACAATAAAATTCCCCCATCCCATGCATTAAGCAACATTACAAAATTCTAACATTCAAAGCTATATTATGACCACTTCAACATAGATAATCAAGATCTACTCACACATCAACTACTACTACAAGAGAATCTCTAACACCCATGGTATTGGTGTGTGTTAGTGGTAATCTTTTTTAGTCTCATTTGGAAATGCCTATTAACATTTTTGATGATTATATCTCTAAATATAACTCTAGGAAATTACTAAGTATACTACATGAACTATAAAAATACTATCTATCTTATTATAGTAATTAAAATCACTAAGTAAAGTTACAATCAATTAAATTATAAATATGTAACTAATAAATATTATAATAATGATTATTTTTTACACATCAATTATATATGTTGTATTGAAAAAATTCAATTTAATTATATTTTAAATATATATTGCATTAAGTCATTTAACACCCTAAATAGATTTTAATTGGTTTAAAGTTGTGGACCGAGTTTTAACGGAATTATTTCAAATCCTCAAATCCAAGCATTCCTCATAATAGATCAATACCATATGTGATGGAAAAACATGGCTCATTGATCCCTGACTCATGCTCCAGGTATTTTTAATCATTATAGACAAATATTCTGAGCCCAAACCCCCTCGCTTGAGCATAGTTCCGCCATGGAACAATGCTTGGATATAATTCTACATGCAAAGTCTCTCTAGTGTAAATAATTTCCTATTATCATCTACTCTCCATTGAGGATTTGTAGGAAATGACCATGCAAATGACCAATGATAAGGCACTTAGATGTGACAGATTTCATTATCACTTTTATAAATGTCTATGGGATTATTTTGGCACAAACTTGGTAGTCTTACAAATCCCAAGGTGTTTATGATTTGATTCATTCCTTCTTCTAACCTTTCTTTCTCAACTGCTTCACTTGGCATTATTTTTATTGAGAGACAATCCCCAAACCTAACATATGTTTACCAAGATTAAACGTGCTTTAAGAGTGGAAATTTTATTCTTGTTATGGAAAGAAAGAAATGCTTGTTTATTTTCTAATGCTGATGTTGAACATCACTTCTCTATTTATGAAAACTCTATGGTTGTTGCTAATGTCTTGTTACAGATTGTAGTTCAAGCCAATAAGATGGTGCTAGAGGTGGAGCATATACAAATGCTCTTGCGCCACTGGAGCAACTCCCCCTATAATTTTTCACTCATGTCATCATCCCCCTCTCACCACTCCCCACCATATGACTATGCCAATATCTGATAAAAACTTGATGCTTGGAGCCACTCCCAGTTCCACTCATTTAGTAGTGTTTACCTCTCTTCTTGTATCCAACCTCCTCAATGGATCTTCACTCCCTCACCTTTAGCTCACCATCAGGGTTGGGATATCCCCTCACCTCCTAGTCAACATGGTTAGGGATCCTTACCTATGCCTCAACCTTGCAATCATGACAAGTGGATGCTTACTCCACCACCAGAAAAGTTTCCAAGGTTGGTGCTTGCCATCTCACCCTCTCAGACCCCTATTGAAAATAACGAAGAAAAATCCATCTTGGATCAAACTGGGATGTGTCAGAATCTAATTAATACCTGTTTGGCCTTAGTTGTGTTGGGTTTCAGAATGGAACATGGGTTGAAACCATAGTCAGGGGAAAACAAGTCCCTCCTATTTAATGAGAGAGGTTCCCTTATTGAAATCAGGAATAACAAATGTACAAATATATAACTCTCAATGTTTGGACCTGTTGGTCATCAAAAAAGGACTTCGAGAAGAACAACAGTCAGGAGACAAAAATTCCCTCCTCTTTAATGGGAGAGGTTCCCTTATTCAAGAGAAAAACCTATTTACATATGTACAGGGCATAGTTTTACTATAGGAACTTGGATATCATGAAAGTGTTTTGAAAATAGATCATCAACACAAAAGTACAGAGAAATGAAGACGTAGAAATGGGAAGAAAAGCATTCTCCAAAATTATAGATGACAAAATAATTCCTCATGCATGTCATAATATAACGAATTGGAATAATACCATTTGTACTCGAATAAATGATATGCAATTAAAAAGACACATAGTTCCATAAATAACATCTACAAGAATGTAAAGCTTCTTGAAATAATGCAGAAAAATGATCTAATGATATTCAACAGATAGCCATGAATAAAAGAATCAGATGGACAAAGAAAGAAGATCCTTTTGTATTGATTGCTTTACTATTTCATACACTTTCAAAAATGAGCCAAGTTCCCCCCCCCCAAAAAATGGCGTGGAGAGACCATTATATAGTTCTACAAATCAGTTACCCTTGGTAATCACTTCTTTTAATTAAAGTTTAGTTAAAGGGATCCTTAATGTAAAACCCCAACTAATTACAATAAATTTGAGATGAGGAAAGTAAGAGGGAGAGAAGTCAGGAGGAGAAGAAAAGTGCTCATGATTGAGTAGGGCCCACTGACTTAAGGATCCACTGTGTAAACCTTTTATAAAGCCTCTGCTATGTCTCTGCCACGTGGAACTGATGTGTTGGCAGTGGAATGGGTCCAAAATCTAAGACATTTCTCCATCTCTTTGTCGAATTAGACGTGTATATGGTAATCTTTACTTTCTTCTTCAATAGTAGACTGGAGAGAGCATATTTCCTTCATCTTTTCCTTGGTGATAGAATCCTCTCTTAATAGATTTTCCTTGACAAAAGCTCTGAATTGGGTTTTAATGTCCTGCAGGGAGAGGGGCACACCTGAGGTCTTATCATGGAGGTGGCAATGGATATCCTTAAAAGTAGATACCACCAAAGTCTTGAAGGCCTCACCCTTCTACCAACTATTTCTCAATTCTCCCAAAGCCTCCTCCAGCACCTTGATTTTCCATTCCACACTATATACCCATGATTTTGACAAATTATCTTTTGCATCATAAATGACCTTGCTTGCCACTAAGATATTTTCATTAGTTTTCCCCATGAGGCTCTAGGTCTACTATACAGCTGCTCTAGAGTTTGAGCTCTTTATCTATATTTCCAATGGTGGAGGAGAGTTTCTGTTGCAGATTATTTACCTTCTCATTGAGTTTGAAGGCTTCACTAATGAAATTCAACCCTGTAATGAGCATATCATCCACCATGGCCTGCATGGCCCTTCCATAGATGGAGTATCTGTGTATATCTTTGACACTTTGGACTTCATCCTGAGTGAGGGTCATAGGTGGTGGAAGAGTAGTCAGTGGGGTGGGCTCTAAAACTTTATCTTTGGACATCAATGACTTGATAAAACTTGCAAGAACCTAAGCCTGATCTTCCAGCTGTTCTATGGTTTTTTGCCCTTTTTCCACTCTCCCAATGACCCTGGTGACCGTTTCTTGAAGATTATGAATCTCACCCTCATGGGTGGACTCTCCCATAGGAATCCTCGAGAGCTCTAGATTAGATGCTTGCAAATCTTGTTCTGGCTTGTCAACCTTGGGCTTGGCTATCTCCAAGATTTGTTGGCCTTGCGCATTAGATACTATTCTTGAGGTGGTCCTGGCCTTCTTGGTAGGAGTAGGAGGGGTAGTGCCCAATAAGGCCGCCACAACATCAAATTTGGGTCCCGAGACTCGAGAGGAAGACTTCCTCTTCCTACTATCAACGAAAGGCTGCACCCATGTGAAAGAGAAGGGGGTTGAAGAAGGTGGGGCAAGAGGACCGAGAGAAAGAGAACTCATGGCACTCAAAGTATGCACTACTATTGTCTCTAGTTGGGATATGAGTGGGGCACTTGAGGCTTATGGTACAGAGGATTCAATGGTGCTCAGAAGCTCAGTGCTTTGAACTTCCTTCTCTTTATCCATTGGGGCTTTTGGAATGCCCACGGAGACTGGCACTTCACTCTCTTTGCTTTCACTAAGAATGATAATATTCTCTTCTCCTGAGTGCAATTCTGAATGCTTCATCAAGGGATCTTCTTCAACAGGATCCTTCTTGACCTCCTTGATTTTCTTCTAATATACTTAGGTGGATGAGGAAGGAGTGGAGGATGGAGGCCCTTTGGTTGATGAGGCAAGAGGGGTCTATACAGGTGCTTATGAATTGGGTGTTTGTGCCTCCTTTCTTGGTGTTGAGGTGTCCTTGGAGGAGGACTCACCTGAATGCCTTCAAGCTCACGAACTCTCTTATCAAACCAGATTTTGGTTCTTACTAGGACAGGGGCTAGGATTTCAGCCAAATCATCCTTCTCCTTTTTGAACCAATCCAAGTCCTCCAAGGGAGTGTGCTTGATCAAGGTATCATACTCATAGGATAACAAGTCAGAGTTTTCATCCTAAAGCCCATCAAGAATTTGATATAGGTTAAGGTCCTAAATTAGTTAAAGAGAAAACCTACCATAATGTCTCCTCCTTACCTCAAAATCATCAACACAGTCAGCCTAATAGTCTTCTGTGTCTACCCTATGATGGTAATTGATTCTGAGATTTTGTTCAGTAATTTCTTTTAAGTCAAAACAAGTTCTAGACCTGAAGAAATGGAAAGTGATGGGAGCTAGGGCTCTCTCTATGTTTTGTGCATCCATAGCCGTTTTGCAGGTGTAGTTTCCCAAGGATATGGGGAAGTGCAGACCCATGATTTTCTTATCCATGTAGGTTCTGTGTAACTTGTCCAATTACCTGCATATCTCGATCAAGGCCATTTTATCATTATAGAACATAGAGAGCTTGAGAAGAGTGCTCTCATAACCTACTAGCCTGATATAGGAGAATTTCCTGAACTAGATGAAGTAGGCACCATATCTCACTATTAGGCTCATGGATTCATCAGAGAACCTCCTTGCAGTGTCACTCTCTAGAAGTCTTGCAATGTACATGGTGAAAGCATCATTTACCCTCCTAAAGTTGCAAATACTTGTGTCTAGGGTGAATTGAGGGCAGTAAGCATATATAGGATCACCTTTATGAGCATCAATATATGTGAAGCCAAACCATTTCCTTGATGCTGCTAGGGTATACATTAGATAAGAAGTCATGTAAAACTTCTTGGTTTTATGTACATTGGACAACTGTTTTGCCAAGTTCATGCTGATGATTTCTTCCTAGTTGATGTTCTGAGTACCCTCATACATGATGTTGATAAGTGGGCACATCCAAAAATGGAACTCGTTGGTAGAGGGTAAGCCCATGACCCGAGATAATAAGATTATAAAATTTGATAGCTCCTCATTGAAATCGGTGTGAAACAGAGCTTTGGATAGATGGGACACCCCTTTTTTAGGGTTTTTAAGCCAATACTTTGCCACCCTTGCCTTGTATTTTTCACTGTCTTCATAGAAGAGCGTCTGTGCTTGGTTCTAGGAGATGACTATAGAATTATCCATTTCAGGGATCATTGGAGTAGTGACAATGGCGGCAACATCAAGCTTGGTGATGAGCTCCCCATGCACATTCATTAGTTCGTTTGAGTCAGGATTGAAGTGAGCACCACAGGAAAGCACCGTGTTGGCACATTCCACTGAAATTAAGAAACCAGTGGCATATGCCAAGCCATTGTCATTGATCATTTATGCCATAGGAGAGGGTTTTGGGTCTGACAACCTAGTCTAGAAATATCTAAAGTCCAGGTGACGAACTTCACAGTCCCTGATATTGGGAGAAACAAAATCGAGCGGAAAAACATGCTCCTGAACTTGGAACTTGATCTTCATGTTGATAGCAACTTGAAAAACAAAGTCACAACTTGAATTTTTGATGAAATTGCAAGGGAGAATTGGTATGCGCAAAAAAGTTTGATTGTGGGGGAATGAGCAATTGATAACAAGAAAGCAGTGTGCAAAAATGCGTAGGGGGGTAGCTTATTAAATAGCCATTTAAGAGAGAGAAAGGGAATAAATGTGCATTAAATACACATCAACCAACTTAAAAGTAAGATATTCAGGAAGAGCAGGAAAAATTAGCCCGGATGGCCTCTGGTTCATTTGGGACACGCGGGACGCGAAAGAGCGATTCGGTTGATGTGGGAAACATGGGGATAGAATGCAAAAATTCTTTTGGGACATGAGTGAAAAAAGTACGTGAAATGAGTGATACAGCTGACGTGGGCGATAGGTGAACAACGATCCTTAACGAAATTGAAAAATTTGGAACAAAAAGTTCCGACGGGCCTGCGAGGAAACAAACTTTCAGGTAAAGCGGCTTATCAGCGAATAGGGAGCCCAAATGAACTTGGGAAACATGGGACAAAAATTTGTGATAGACCTGTAAATCACACATGTCTCCAAAAACGTAGATTTTCAAACTCCTTAACTTTTCCCCTTTAACAGAACAATAGAAAAAGGTGTTAACTCAAGAATTTTCAACTTTGTATTTTCTCAAAAGAGGGGAAATTTTTGAGAGGACGACAGGACCCTAATATTTAGGAATGTTTTCATACTTAAAAGATTATCAATCAAAAGGAATGGAAGAATATAGAGATGGGGGAAGGAAGAAAACAACAATGCTTTTGGGAAATATAGATAACAGAGTATTTCCCTACTCACATTGAACCTAGAAAATATAGAAAAGGATCAATTACTTCACCACTGATGTAAATCTACAGACAAAAAGTTTTGAGGATTACACAGACCAGAACAAAAAATTTCTATTGAATGCAAAACAAATGATCCATTGAATCGAGCCAGGGGAGAGAGATATAACATTGGAAAATAAGAAAAGAAAGAACTTCTGTATTGAATTACTTCATAATATACAACCTTCCCAGAAAACCAAAATCCCCTTTTCCATGGCAAAAACCATGTTCTTATAATAATTCGTGTACATCCATACTTTGTCCCAAATAAAAGAATATCCAAAAGGAATAATGTTTGTTAAAGATCCGTTTTTGGAAAGTGACATGAAACAAATGCACTCATGAAAACTAGAGGTTCAAAAGGTGAATATTTCGTTATTTTGAGCATGACTATTTTAGCAGGGGGCATCTCATGATTTTCTTCTTCATGTGGTCCTACCATTTCCACCTTTTAACCAATTTCATAGCACTCAAGTGCTTACTGGTAAGTTTTCTCCCTTTTTTATCGTCTATGCCCGATAAAATCCATTTTTTGATGATTAAATTTAACATCATTTCAAACTTATCAATTTGGCCCTATAGTAAACCAAAAACGCATCTCATGGGGAAACAACAAGAATACAGAGAAAAAGAAAGATGAATGCTCCATTTTTGCATTTTACAGAGGTCTGGTTTGTTAATGGAGTTAATATCTAGATGAGTGAATTTGGCTACCTTTTCCCCCTTTTACCTTTAAATTTGGACTCTACACGTGGCAAGATCAAAGCAACAATGGCCTTGGGGAAGAAAACTACATTTCCTAAAATTTGGGAGAAAAAGCATGATTTCTCATTTTTCTCTGCACTCTCGCAACTCTGCCAATAGATGAACATGCGTCACCATTTGAGTGGCTAAGGAAATGCAGAAAAAATATGTCGTTTAAAATCTTTTTTAACAAAAAGCTCAAATTCTCAAAAACCTCCACCGGCCTGCTTTCACTTTTCAACATGAACATGTGGCACACCACGATTGGAAAAATGGGTCGTGGCTCGATTTGCAACATTTTAACCTTTTTGGTGAAAAAGGCTCAAATTCTTAATTTTACCCGCAGGCCCACTATTCTGATTTAATCCTTCAACACGTGGCATCACCTAACTGGGTTAAGGAATGCTCTTCAGTTTTATACTTTATCTATTTTTGAAAAGGGGAAAAATTCCAAATTTTCCCCCGAAGGTCTGTGCCCCTGTCGTTGACTTTTCAACATAGGCCAGGTGTCCCTTTCTAATTTGCTATGGGCCTTAACATAGAAATTTTCTCTTTGCATGATCGGGTCCACGGGACATTTTAGAACTTTTCACCTTTTGTGGAAATAAGTCTAAAATTCCCAACGTCCTTTTCCAGTCCACCAAAGCGCTTGTGAACTGTAAAACGGCCACGTGTCCTTTTCTGATTCCTCAACACATGGCCTCACTTGATTGGTTGAGGGGATGTGCTTTGCTTTTTATCTATTTTGAGAAGGGAAAAAATTCCAACTTTTCCCCCAAAAGTCCATGCCTCCGCCATTGAGTTTTCAACAGGAACACGTGTCCTTTTCTAATTTGTTATAGATTTCAAATCGGAAATTATCCTTTCGCTTGGGTGGGGCCGTGGATTATTTTAGAAATTTTATCCCTTTCACCATAATGAATTAGAGAATAAAATGGATCTGTCAACCATAACTTATTCCAAAACTGCTCCAGCGGATCAAGGATAGGCGGGGATGTGGGGCAAATATGACATTTTTTCGAAAATCAACAAAAGTGATAAGTTCAAAAAGAAACCCGCTCGGCCGCATCCAATGGGAAACAAATGTGGGGATGTGGGGCAAATATGACGTTTTTTCCAAAATCACCAAAAGTGATAAGTTCAAAAAGAAACCCACCTGGCCACATCCAATGGGAAAAAAATGCATAGCTTCACCTTTCCAAGAAATAATTTTATGGGGAAAAGAACATAGGAAGTTACAGGAAACGGGAAAATGCCATTTGTGCTCCTGATGAAGAATTTATTTCTCTACAAAAGGTTAAAAACAAAATATGCAAGGTCCCGCGTATTACAAACGAATAAAATAAGAACTAAAATCATTTACCAGCCAGTGAAAATAGGTAAAATGTTTTAACAACAATAAAGTGAGGGAATTTTGATTAAAACCATAGTGGGAAATGAAAACGAGAATTTGAGTAGTTTAAAACATGAATTTCTTCCATGACAGGGCTCCAATTTTCACAAAATTAGGATCGAAAGGGTGGGGAAAATTGAGAGGATGATATCTGGCTCCTTCAGGGGATGATTTGACAGAGGAAATAGGTAAAATTAAGAACCTTAGAGAATTCTAGGTAATCAGATGAAATTAGTGTATTAGCAAATGGGCACCGGAGTAAAAAAGAAGCATTACTAACATAGAAGAGAATACAGAAAGAAAAGAAAACAAAGCAAAAACAAGGAAATAAAAACACTATACAAAATCTACAGAGGGATGGCCAAAACTCCTAGGTTCTGAACAACTTCAAAAATTTCCCATTATAAGGAAGTGGGAGAGGAGAACCATCCATGTAATCCAGGTAAAAAGAGTTCTCACCAGCAAAATGTTTGATTTTAAAAGGACCAAGTCAAAGGGAATAAAATTTACCAAGGCTGCCTCGAGGTTCATGCCATTTGTCCCAAAGAAGAACATTATGTCCCACTTGAGAATTTATGGGTTTAGCCTTTTTTTCAACTAAGGATTTTACCTTGAGTTGATGAGCTAATATTCTGTCAACCACTTGCAATCTGTCTTCATTCAACTTGTGGAGGTACATAATTCTTTTGTCCAATGAATTGGTAAAGCTGGCATCCTCAATGACCTTCATCAAATGCAAGGATGAGAGTTCTAATGTGACTGTAAATTGAGCTTGAACTCCATATACCAATTGAAAATGAGACATTCCAATGGCTCTCTTAGGTGTAATCCTATCTGCCCATAAAGCATCATATAGTTTCTTATGCCAATTCATCTGAGATTCATTAACAAGCTTCCAAACAATGGTGATCAAGTTCTTGTTTGTTGATTGTGCTTGCCCATTCCCTTGGGGATAGTAATTTGAAGAGTGTGCAAGGGAAATTCCATATCCATAGTAGAAATCCATCATCCCAATTGAAGAAAAATTGGAAGCATTTTCATTGACAATCTTGTTTGGTATCCCAAACCTTATTACGATGTGCTCTTTGATGAAGTTGCCTACTACTTCTGAAGTAGTACTTTTAACTAGAATGGCTTCCACCCACATGGTGAAATAATCAGTGGTAGTCAAAACATGAGTATGCCCTACACTTCAATGTGAATTGAGTGTCCCAATGAAGTCCAAACCCCATTGTTGAAAGGGTTCCTCAATTACCATTGGTTTGAGAGGTAAAGCAGCCAATTTGGGTTTTCCAACAAAGGTTTAACATCCTTCACAATTGTCTACCCAATTTAATGCATCTTTGAATAGGGTAGGCCAATAATATCCACCATGTAGGATTTTGTGGGCTATGAAAAGAGAAGAGAAATGATCTCCACAGGCCTAGTCATGAAAGGCTGAGAACAATTTATTTTTCTACTCTTTGTCATCACATTTAAAAAACCTTCCATCTATCCCTTGTTTGAACAATGCATTTTACAACAACACATATTATACAGACCTTAATTTGATGGATCTCTTATCCTTGGCAGTCAAATGAGATGGAAATTATCCATAAGTAATAAAGTGTGTAATATCAGCGTACCATTCATTTGTTGAGCTGAGGAAAAGAACAATAGGGATATCAACTTCTTCCTTGGACAATTTTGCATCAGCTCCTTCAGCAATGAGTTCACGTAATCCATTTCCTTGAACTAGCTCGATGGGTTTGATGTCAAGATCATACTCTTGAACTTTGGCTACCTAATTACTTCTCTTGGTTCCAAATTATTGTTATGTAAGAATGAATTTACGATTTGTATAGGGCACAAGCACAATATAATGAGAGTTGAGTATGTAGAAAAGAAACTACTTCACAAATTTGACCACGGTAAAAGCATGTTTCTCCATCATGATGTGATTCAAATCATGGTCTTTCACAATATAAATCATGAATGCTGTGGGGAGTTCATGACCTTCAACATTCTCCTAGGTTAACATAGCAGCTAGAGTACTTTTAGTAGCATAGCAATAGATAATGAAGTTTTTGTTATAATCAAGGCATGCCAAGATTGGAGTCTTTGCTATAGCTTTCTTGATGTATTCAAATATAAATTTGCCTTCGGAGGACAACCCAAAATTATGCTTCCCTTTCATCATGTGGGCTATGTTCAAAGTAAGTTCAGAAAAATCAGGTATGAATATTCTCAAGAAGTTTATCTTGCCAAAGAAAAAATGCACACCCTTCTTGCTTGTAGGGAGAGGGATCTACTAAATCATCTGGAATCTTTCTAGATCAATCTTGATTCCCTCCTTAGAGACAATTTGTCCCAATAATTTTCCCTCGCTGACACAAAAGAAATATTTCTTGGGATTCAAGGAGATGCCATGCTCTCTACACTTTTGTAGGATAATTTCAAGCTGTTGGAAATGATCAAATCTATTTTTTTGAAAACATAGACAGATCATCAAGGTATACAACTATGAATTTTCCCTTAAGACTGCCAAAGGCCAGGTCCATTTCCCTCTAAAAGGTGGTACCAACATTTATAATCCCAAAAGGCATTCTTCTGTAAACAAAGGTGCCCCAAGGAGTGGTAAAGGTAGTATTATGTTGATCTACAACACTTACTTCTACTTGATTATATCTTGAGAATCCATAAATCATGGATAGCATTTCTGAACCTATAACAGCCTAGAACACTTGATCCATTACATGGAGAGGATAATTATCCTTCAAAGAGGCTTGATTCTAATTCCTAAAATCAACACAAATCTAGATCTCACCATTCTTCTTCCTGACAGCAACAATATTAGCAATCCGCATTGAATGGTGAATGGGGAAAATGATCTTAGCCTTCAATAACTTTTGGATCTCTTGAAATATTATATTAAAAATTTTAGGGTTATATTGCCTCTGCTTTAGAGGAATGAAATGTTACATATCTTCTGGCTGAAAAGCCTTGATATCATCATATTAATATGTAAGAACATCAACATACTTTTTCAACACATCTGTTGCCTTTTTCCTCTCCTCTTGTGTGCAACACTTTCCAATTTTTACCAGCATGGGTTCATTAAGACTTCTAATGTTTATATTTTCATAGTTAGTAGACTACTCAGCTCCTTTGGAAGTTTTGGACTTGATATACCTATCATGTTTATCAAAGAACTCTTCAAAACTTACCAGACCTTTAGGTATCTTATTACCTTTTAGTTTTATGTAGCCATCATGATCCATTTATTCTTTTTTATCTTCTTCTTTTGGGGGCACACACTCTCTAGGTAGATTCCCACTTCTTTCAAAGTACAGCTGGTCAAAATTGTCTCTGAGTTAAAGGAAGGAAAGAAAGTGCTAATCATCATTAAAGACCCACCAATTGTATGCATTCTTAGGCACACTAGGCCTATGAGTCATCTCACTGGTGAATTTATCTTGGGATAAATATGGGTGAAGGATCAGTAAAGACCTCGAGATAACCAAGGAATCAACCTTGGTGTTTCTTTCCCTTGGCATGGCTTCAATTGAAATGGCAACAAGCAACTCTATGGAATCCCAAACTAGATTCATGTAATGTTTCAACCTTCTATTCTTCACTTGAAAAATATCTCTGACTTGTTTTACAATCATCTCTGCATCCCCACGAGCAAGGAGATTCTTGATCCCCATATCTTTTTTCCATGCATAAAATGAAGATGAGAGCCTCATACTCAACTATATTGTACATTTTTTCAAATTAGAGCTTGAAGGAGAAAGGATGAATTTTCCCTTCAGGAGAAATAAGCACTACACCAGCTCCAGAACCAACTGAGGAGAAACTTCCATTAAATTCCAAGATCCAAATGCCATTAGGATCAAGAAACACTTCCTTAGGATGGTTAGCCTCATTTTTTGACATGATCATGTATTTACCATGACTAATGTCCTCATAAAGTATTTGTGCCTTTGGGTCATCTGTTTTTGCACAATATACTCAATTTGTTTCTCACGTGGTAGCTTCTTCATTTTCTCATTCACTGGAATAAGAGCATGTGACCAATCCATCACGATTTCTCCTCCAACATTCTCATAAAAATTTCTACTCAGCAACATAATATAGGAAGGGGGAATATCAACTACCAAAATAGTGGTTAAAAATCTCTTCTCTGGTAAGGTAACAAAGGCTACTTATGCATCCTTGATCCTCCCAACCAATGACACTTCTCTACTTTCCATTGAGTAACATGAACCAAAAGTGTAGGTTAGGGTTAAGCCTAGGGCATGAGCTACCTCAGTAGGCATCACATTATCTGAAGCACCAGAATCAATAACACAATTGCTAAGTTTGCGGCCAGTTATGAGGAGAGTGACATAAAATGGTTTGATCTTCCCATCAGATGAAGTGACTACTGCCACAAAGCTTGGTTGAGATGAAGGATAAGGAGTGGGAAAGAGACCTTTGGAACTAGGGGAATAAGGCTTAGATTTAGAGTTTACAAAGTCTACCATCTTAGCAAAGGCCTTGGGATGGGTTTGGTAGAATTCTACTTTTGAGATCTGGACCTTAGTTTTCTTGAGATGGTCAATAATGTCAAAAGAACTAGAGGTAGATGGAGCATCATTGATAGGAGTAGATGAAACTTTTGACTTATCAACTCTATCATTTGAAGGGAAAGAATTTTTAGGAGTAGAAACAGAGGAGGAAGGAACATCAGAACCCACCTTGGGTGTGGAAGAAGTTGGAATATGATTTAATCTCCTTGCAATCACTGGAATGACCGTAGGAGGCTCCTTATATATTTTAGTAGGCTACACCACTTTATACTTCTTGTTGGCTTGCTCACTAGTCATGACAGCATATGATTCATTTTTCATCTTTGTAACTCTTTCTTCATAATCATCCTCTTCAACTATACCTTCAATGGTGAGAAAATAAACATGAGATCCACTAAACTCTTTTAATTTTTCATCAGCTTCTTCTTCATGTTCTTCATAGGTTTTTTCCTCTTCCTCATCATCAGGCTCCAACACTTCACATGTTGCATTGAATGGAACTTTAAGAGGTGGGCCTTCAATTTCTAGTGTGGTCTAAGTAGAGGGAAATTGATTCTTGGGCTGAAATTTTTTCCTAGGAACATCTTGATAAGGAGCATACTGCGTGAAATTATTCTTGAGAGAAATAATATCATTAGCAATTTTCTATACCAACTAATCTGCATTAGCTCAAGGAGAAGATATGGAAGAAGGATATGCCATGTATTTGGATGAATCTCTCCTTAGATTTCTAGAAATGATCAGATCATCTTCAACACTGACAAAAAATCTCTGATCAACATCCAAAGTGGTAAGATTGGCTCTCCTAAGTGCATAGCTCACTTCAGGTAGTTGGGCATTAAGGAAGAAAAATTTCTGAATCTTATCCATAGGGCATGTGTTTTGTGGGATCTTGTTAACTAGCCTATTGAATTTGGCCACAAATTCCCTCATGGGCTCATGTGACTCTTTCTTGATTTGAGAAATCTGGGCTAGGAGGGCATGTACATCCTCAACAACTTTGAAACGCTACTCAAACTAGGTCATCATGGTGTTCTAATTGGTGATGGATCTAGCAGGGAGATGATAGAACCATTCAGCAACATTATCTTGTAATGTCTCCAAAAAATTCTAACGGATATATCCTCATGTTCAACTCTGAGAACACCACAAGAAACAATGAAGGCTACAATATTTTCATCTGGATGAACCTTCCCATCACCTCTAAATTTAGGGAAATTCTTTCTATTGCCTCTAGGAAATTCATGCAATGGTTGGGGAAGAGAAAAAGGCCCAACCGTTTGGCCCCAAGGCAAATGAGTTTCCATCCTTGGAAATATTGTTGGAGAGGAACTAAAACAACAGTGAGAATCAAAGCATGAAAATTAGGAGTGATTTGGTCTTGAGGGATGTCACTCCTATATGTTTTGTCTCTAGTAGGAGGAGTGCTTGCAGATCTTGTTGCTCTTCGTTTTCTTGTTGATGAAGGGAGAAAGAAACCTTGATGATCCAAAAGTTGGAAATGAGCATCTTATTCCCCAAGGGTTCTTCTACCCTGAGTGTATCTCGGAGTTGTGAGATCAAAGATGATCAAAATGTTGTTGTTCAAAAACTGGAATCCATTCGCAATGAATGGATTCCAGTTTTTGAACAACAACATTTTGATCATCTTTGATCTCACAACTCCGAGATACACTCAGGGTAGAAGAACCCTTGGGGAATAAGATGCTCATTTCCAACTTTTGGATCATCAAGGTTTCTTTCTCCCTTCATCAACAAGAAAACGAAGAGCAACAAGATCTGCAAGCACTCCTCCTACTAGAGACAAAACATATAGGAGTGACATCCCTCAAGACCAAATCACTCCTAATTTTCATGCTTTGATTCTCACTGTTGTTTTAGTTCCTCTCCAACAATATTTCCAAGGATGGAAACTCATTTGCCTTGGGGCCAAACGGTTGGGCCTTTTTCTCTTCCCCAACCATTGCATGAATTTCCTAGAGGCAATAGAAAGAATTTCCCTAAATTTAGAGGTGATGGGAAGGTTCATCCAGATGAAAAGTATTGCGGCCTTCATTGTTTCTTGTGGTGTTCTCAGAGTTGAAAATATAGAAAAGGATCAATTACTTCACCACTAATGCAAATCTGCAGACACAAAGTTCTAAGGAATATACAGACCAAAACACAAAGTTTCTATTGAATGTAAAACAAATGATCCATTGAATCGAGCTGGGAGAGAGATATATAATAGAGGAAAATAAGAAAAGAAAGAACTTTTATATTGAATTACTTATGAATTTACAACCTTCCCAGAAAACCAGAATCCCCATTTCCATGGCCAAAACCATGTTCTTATAAAAATTCGTGTACATCCATACATTGTCCCCAAGAAAAGAATATCCAAAACGAATAATGTTTATTGCAGATCCATTTTTGGAAAGTGACATGAAACAAATGCACTCATGAAAAATAGAGGTTCAAAAGGTGAATATTTTCTTAGTTCGAGCATGATTATTTTAGTAGGGGCATCTCATGATTTTCTTCTTCATATGGTCCTACCATATCAACCTTTTAACCAATTTCATAGCACTCAAGTGCTTACTGGTAATTTTTTTGGATTTTTTATCATGTATGCCCAATTAAATCCATTTTCTAATTATTAAACTTTACATCCCTTCAAAATTATCAATTTGGCCCCATAATAAAGAAAAAATGCATCTCATGGGGAAATGATAAGAATACAAAGAAAAAGAAATAAGAACGATCCATTTTTGTATTTCTCAGAGCTCTAGTTCGTTAATGGTGTTAAAAACTAGATGAGTGCATTTAACTCTCTTTTCCCCCTTTTACCTTCAAATTTGGACCCTACACGTGGCAAGATCCAAGCAACAACGACCCTGGGGAAGAAAACTGCATTTCTTGACATTTGGGAGAAAAAGCATGATTTCTCATTTTACTCCACACTCCCTCAGCTCTACCAAATACAGACACGTGGCACCATCTGAGTGGCTAAGGAAATGTGGTTCAAATCTTCCGTTTAAACTCTTTTTTAACAAAAATCTCAAATTCTCAAAAACCTCTGCCGATCCGCTTTGACTTTTTAACATGAATATGTGGCACACCACAATTGGAAAAAGGGGTCATGACTCGATTTACAACATTTTAACCTTTTGGTGAAAAAGGCTCAAATTATCAATTTCCCCCACATGCCTGCTATTCTGATTTCATCCTTCAACACATGGCATCGCCTGAGTGAGTGCGGGAATGCTCTTCAGTTTTATACTTTATCTATTTTTGAAAAGAGGAAAAATTCCAACTTTTCCCCAAAAGGTTTGTGCCCCTGCTATTGAATTTTCAACATAGGCCAAGTGTCCCTTTCTAAACTGTTGTGGGCCTTAACTTAGAAATTTTCCCTTCGCATGAGCGGGGCCATGGGCCATTTTATAACTTTTCACCTTTTGTGGAAACAAGGATAAAATTCCTAAAGTCCTCCGCCAGTCCGCCAAAGTGCATGTGAACTAAAAAATGACCACGTGTCATTTTTGGATTCCTCAACATGTGGCCTCACCTGATTGGTTACGGGGATGTGCTTCACTTTTTATCTATTTTCAGAAGGGGAAAAATTCCAACTTTTCCCCTAAAAGTTCATGCCTCTGCCATTGACTTTTAAATAGGAACACATGTCCCTTTCTGATTTTCTGTAGATTTCAAATCAGAATTTATCCTTTCACTTATGTGGGGCCGTGGGTTATTTTGGAACTTTTAGCCCTTTTTTCCATAATGCCTTAGAGAATAAAATGGATCCGTTGGCCTAAACTTCTGCCAAAACTTCTCTAGCTAATCAGGGACAGGTGGGGATGTAGGAAAAATCTGATGTTTTTTCCAAAATCACCAAAAGTGATAAGTTCAAAAAGGAACCAAACCCACCCGACTACATCCAATGGGAAACAAATGTGTAGCTTCACCTTTCCAAGAAAGAATTTGACGCGAAAAAGAGTGTAGGAAGTTATAGGAAATGGGAAAATGCCATTCTTACTCCTGATGAAAAATTTCTTTCTCTATAAAAGGTTAAAAACAAAATATGCAATGTGTCATGCATTCCAAACGCATAAAAGAAGAACTAAAATCATTTCCCATCTATTGAAAATAGGTAAAAAGTTTTAATGATAGCAGAATGAGGGAATTTTGATTAAAAACATCATGGGAAATGAAAATGAGCATCTGAGAAGTTTAAAACATGAATTTCTTCCATAATAGGGCTCAAATTTTCATGAAATTAGATTCAAAAGGGTGGGGAAAATGGAGAGGACAACAACTAGCTCCTTCTGGGGATGATTTGGCAGAGGAAAGAGGAAAAATTAAGAACCTTAGAGAATTCTAGGTAATCAAATTGAATCAGTGTCTTAGCCAATGGGAAATGGAGTCAAAAAGAAGCATTCCCAACACAGAAGAGAATACAGAAAGGAAAAGAACAAAAAAAAATAAGGAAAACAAAACTCTATACAAAATGTATAGAGCGACCACCAAAACTCCTAGGTTTTGAACAAATTCAAAAGTTTCCCACTATAAGGAAGTGGGAGAGGAGAACCATCCATGTAATCAAGGTAAAAAAAGTTATCACTAGAAAAATGTCTGATTTTAAAAGGACCAAACCAAAGGGAATCAAATTTATCATGGCTGCCTCAAGGTTCATGCATTTTGTCCTAAAGAAGAACACTTTCTCCCACTTGAAAAGTTATGGGTTTAGCATTTTTGTCAAATAGAGCTTTAACATTGAGTTGATGAGCTAATATTATGTCAACCACTTGCAATCTGTCTTCATTCAACTTCTAGAGGTACACAATTCTTTTGTCCAATGACTTGGCAAAGTTGGCATCCTCAATGGCCTTCATCAAATGGAAGGCTGGCAGTTCTAATGTCACTGGGAGTTCAACTTCAACTCCATATACCACTTGAAAAGGAGACATTCCAATGGATCTCTTAAGAGTAATCCTATCTGCCCATAAAGCATCATATAGTTTCTTATGCCAATTCCTCTGAGAGTCATTAACAAGCTTCTAAACAATGGTGACTAAGTTCTTGTTAGTTGATACTACTTGCCCATTCCCTTGGTGATAGTAATCTGAAAAGTGTGCAAGGGAAATGTCATATCCATAGCAGAAATCTGTCATCTCAACAGAAAAAAAAATTGGAAGCATTGTTAGTGAAAATCTTGTTTGGTCACAAACCTATTAAGATGTGATCCTTGATGAAGTTGCATACTACTTCTGAAGTATTACTTTTCACTTGAATGGCTTCCACCCACTTGGTGAAATAATCAGCGGCAGTCAAAACATAAGTATTCCTTACACTTGAAGGCGGATTTAGTGTCCCAATGAAGTCCAAGCCCTATTGTTGAAAGGGTTCCTTAATTACCACTAGTTTGAGAGGTAAAGAAGCCAATTTGGGTCTTCCAAAAAGGGTTTGACATGCTTCACACTTGCCTACCCACTTTGATGCATCTTTGAACCAGGTAGGCCAATAATATCCAGCATGGAGGATTTTGTGGGCTATGACAGTAGAAGAGAAATGACCTCCATAAACCTAGTCATGAAAGGCTAAGAAAAATTTCTTTTTCTGCTCTTTGTCAACACATTTCAAAAACCTTCCATCTATCCCTTGTTTGAACAATGCATTTTCCCACAACACATATTGTGCAGACCTTAATTTGATGGCTCTCTTATCCTTGGAACTCAAATGAGACGGAAATTCTCCATAAGTAAGAAAGTGTGCAATGTCAGCGTACCATTCATCAGTTGAGTTGAGGAAAAGAACAACAGGGATATCGAATTCTTCCTTGGAAAATTTGGCATCAACTCCTTCAACAACAAAGTTCACATAAGCCCTTTCCTTGAACTAGCTTGGTGGGTTAGATTTCAAGATCATACTCCTGAACTTTTGCTACCCAATTGCCTCTCTTGGTTCATAATTCTTGTTGTGCAAGAATGGATTTAATAGTTGTATCAGGTACAAGCACAATAGAATGAGAGCTGATGATGTAGAAATTAAATTTCTTCATAGCTTTGACCACTGCAAAAGCATGTTTCTCCATCATGGTGTACTTCAGCTCATGGGCATGTTATCCAAAATTCACCCCTCGAGGTAATTTTGATAACATGCATCAAATTCTTCAGTCCCAAGAAATTATAATTGATTCAAGGCCCAAAATCATGTTGTGGTAGTCACTTTGGCTTCTCTCTAACTCTCCCATCCAAGGAAAAAATCCAAAAAATGAAGTCGTAGGCATGTTTTAATGTATTGCGGGTTTGGAGGCTGTGGATCATACCAGTGAGGATCATACCAAGGTTTTTCATACTAGGTTTGGAGCCAAAATACAAAGGAATCAGCCAAATTGGCTTTTTGTGTCCCAGACTGCACAAGGTCAACAGGGACATGGAGGGCGCGCATTGCCGAAAGTACCAAAGTCAAAGGGAAATTAACGAAGTCAGAATTTTTTTGTCCTAGGTGGTCTAAGAATGTTTGGACACAGGTATGCACGGGACACAAAAATCTATTTTTTTTGCAAGTCAGTGCATTGCGGGTGGTGTAGAGAAATGTGTCCAGGACAAAAGTATGCGTGGGACGCGTAAAGGAAAAAAACCCGCAAAAGGAACCATGCATTGCGAAAGACATAGAGGTCAATGGCCCTCACTGCCCAGTCAATGGCAAATGCATAAAGACAAGGCAGCCCAAATCAGGCGATGTGGAAGAATGTGTCTGGGACAACCCAGACATGCGGACCTGATTTTGCCAAAATAGCCGCAATGAAGAGAAAAAGTCAGCGTTTGACCCCTGAACTTCAAATGGCCATAAATTTTGAGTCTGAGATCCAATTTTCATAAAATTGGACTTTCTGGAAGGAGCATGATGTCCATTCGACCCTAGTATTTAATCCTTAGTCATGTCAAATGACAAAAAATGCCTGGTAGACCCAAAATAGCTGCCCACACTCAGAAGGTCATAACTTTTACATTTCTCAACGAAATCACATGAAACTAGTACAATTGGAATCATGTTTCTGAGCCCAACACATAGAAATCAAGAAATTTGGGATTTGATGAGAAATAGATGGATATTTTTCATAAAACGTGGCTAGGTTCATGACAATGTTTTACTTGGTAGTTGGGAGTGTAATTAAAAGGCATGGCCATCATTCTTTCTCTGTTGTAGCACCTAGGATAGTATGGGGAGCCTTTTTCAAGAAACATACAATCATTTCAATCCATTTAATTCCTCTTACAAGTGGTTGAAGGATAGATTTTAGGATTTCCTTTTTTCACTTTTCTCTCTCTTCTCATTTTTCTATAAATTGGAGTGCTAGGCTCATTGTAAAGGGGGGAGTTTTGTTATAGAAAATCTTTGTAAAAATTGATGTGAAGCCAATGTGCTGAAAGCCCTTATATTGGACTCCTTGCATGGTGATCCAAGCCTTTATCTTGTAATAGATTGAACTGTGCATATCATGAAGCAATACAATACAAGTTTGTGGATGCATCTTCCCCTGCTGTGTTTGTTTGCACTCTTCTTGCCCTTTCAACCTTCATTATAAGAATATTGTGTCTATTTTTATTCTCTTGCAAGGAATCAATATTATTGTGCATGTATGAAATATTGTTGTGAATGCATTTTCCAGATTGTGGAGAACTGTTATCACCCCTTCTAGTATGCATTTTACTTATATTTTTCACACTTTGCAAGACTACTCCCACACCCCTCCTTTTCTGGTGTATCACCGCTTTAGTGTAGGCTTTCATTTTCATGCATTCTCTCTCCTTGGTCCCTTGGAAAGTTATATTAGGAAAGATAGTCTTTCTTGCATTAGATTAGATTATGGTAGGTAGTTTAGGAGTAAGAACCAGCTTTAACTAGAGGTCTATCTCAAGTAGCAAGTCCCACAACTTGGAGATAGTACCCATGTTATCCAATCACACCGTGAGCTCAAGTATATGCACTTGTGTAAACATAAGGGGTGATGTGATTCGGTGATAATAGGGCTTTAAAAATATAACTCATGATCACTATTGGGAGTTCATGACCTTCAACATTCTCCTGGGTTTACACAACAGCTAGAGTACTTTCAACAACATAGAAATAGATAATGAAGTCTTTTCTATAATCAGGGCATGCCAAGATTCGAGTCTTTGCTATATATTTCTTGATGTCTTCAAATGTAACTTTGCCTTTAGAGCACCAACCAAAAGTCTTCTTCCCTTTCATCACATGGGCTATGTTCAAAATAAGTTCAGAAAAATCAGGTATGAATCTTCTCAAGAAGTTGATATTGCTAAAGAAAGAGTGCACACCCTTCTTGCTTGTGGGTAGAGGGATCTGGTAAATCATATGGACTCTTTCTGGATCAATATTGATTCCCTCCTTGGAGAAAATGTGCCCCAAAATTTTTCCCTTAGTGACACAAAAGATAGATTTCTTGGGATTCAAGGAGATTCCATGCTCTCTACAATTTTGTAGGATAGTTTCAAGGTGTTGGAAATGATCAGCTCTATTTTTTGAAAACATAGTTAGATCATCAAGGTATATAACTATGCATTTACCCTTGAGACTGCAAAAGGCTAGATCCATTGTCCTCTGAAAGGTGGCACCGGTATTGATGAGGCCAAAAGGAATTCTCTTGTAAGCAAAGGTGCTCCAAGGAGTGGTAAAGGCAGTCTTATGTTGATATGCAGTAGTTACTTCTACTTGATTATATCTTGAGAATCCATCAAGCATGGACAAAATTTCTGAACTTGTAAAATACTGCAACACTTGATCCATTACGAGGAGAGGATAATTATCCTTCAAAGAGGATTGATTCAAATTCCTAAAATCAACAAAAATCTAGATCTCACCATTCTTCTTCCTAACATGAACAATATTAGCAATCCATGTTGAATGGTGAATGGGGAAAATGATCTTAGCCTTCAATAAATTTTGGATCTCTTAAAATATTGTATCAACAATTTTAGGGTTATATTGCCTCTTCTTTAGAAGAATGAAATGTTGCATCTCTTTTGGCTGAAAATCCATGAGATCATCAAAAGAATATGCAAGAACATCAACATACCTTTTCAATAGATCTGTTTCCTTTTTCCTCTCATATTGTGTGTAACACTTTCCAATGTTTACCAACATGGGTTCATTAAGACTTCCAATGTTTATCTTTTCATAGTCAGCAGACTGTTGATATCCTTTTGAAGTTTTTGACTTGATTTAACTATCATGTTTATCAAATAAATCTTCCAAACCTACCAAACCTTTAGGTATCTTATTACCTCTAGTTTTATGCAGCCATCATGATCCATTTCTTCTTTGTTATCTTCTTCATTTGGGGGCACATACTCTCTAGGTAGATTCCCACTTCCTTCAAGGTACAACTGGTCAAAATTGTCTCTGAGTTCAAGGAAGGAAAGCAAGTGCTGATCATCATTAAAGATCTGCCAATTGTTTGCATTGTCAGGAACACTAGGCCTATGAATCATCTCAATGGTGAATTTATCTTGGGAGAAATCTAGATGTGGGATCAGTAGAGACCCCGAGACAGCCAAGGAATCAGCCCTAGTGTTTCTTTCCCTTGGCATGGCTTTAATTGAAAAGGCATCAAGGAACTCAATGGAATATCAAACTAGATTCCTTTAACCTTCTATTCTTCACTTGAAAAAGATCTCTGACTTGTTTTAAATCTAGCTTTGCATCTCCACGAGCAAGGAGATTCTTGATCCCCATCTCTTTTGCCATGCCTAAACTGAGGATGAGAGCCTCATACTCATTTTTATTATTTGTGTTTTTGAATTGGAGCTTGAAGGAGAAAGGATGAATTTTCCCTTCAGGAGAAATAAGCACCACACCAGCTCCAGAACCAACTAAGGAGTAGACTCCATCAAATTCCAAGATCCAAATGCCATTAGGATCAAGAAACACTTCCTTAGGATGGTTAGCCTCATCTGGTGACATGATCATGTAGTTACCATGACCAATGTCCTCATAAATTATTTGTGCCTTTGGGCCATCTATTTTTTACATGATATATTTAGTTTGTTTCTCACGTAGTAGCTTATTCATTTTCCCACTCACTAGAATAAGAGCATGTGACCAGTCCATCATGATTTCTCCTCCAACATTTTTGTAAAAATTTCTACTCAGCAGCATATCATAGAAAGGGGGAATATTAGATACCAAAATGGTGGCTAAAAATCTCTTCTCTGGCAAAGCAGCAAAGGCTACTTAAGCATCCTTGATCCTCCCAACCAATGGCACTTCTCTACTTTCCATTGAGTAACATGAACCAAAATTTTGGGTTAGTGTTAAGCCTAGGGAATGAGCTACCTTAGAAAGCATCACATTATCTGAAGCACTAGAATCAATAACACAATTGCTGAGTTTGTGGCCATCTATGAGGAGAATGACATAAAATGGTTGGATCTTCCCATCAGATGAAGTGACTATTGCCACAAGGCTTGGTTGAGATGAAGGAGAAGGAGTGGGCAAGAGACCTTTGGAACTAGGGGATGAAGGCTTGGATTTGGAGTTTACAAAGTCTACCCTCCGTTAGTTTTCTTGAGATGGTCAATAATGTCAAAAGAACCAAAGGTAGATGGAGCATCATTGATAGGAGTAGATGAAACATTTGACTTATCAACTCTATTATTTGAAGGGAAAGAAGTTTTAGGAGTAGAAACAGAGGAGGAAGGAACAAAAAAACCTACCTTGGGTGTGGAAGAAGCTGGAATAGGAGTTCCTTTCCTTCTAATCATTGAAATTACCGTAGGAGGCTCATTAGATCTTTTAGCAGGCTACACCATTTTTTCCTTCTTGTTGGCTTGTTCATGAGTCATGACAGCATATGAGTCATTGTTAATCTCTGTAACTCTTTCTTCATAATCATCCTCTTCATCTATACCTTCATTGGTGAGAAAATGGACATGTTCTAATTCTTCATCAAATTCTTCTTCATGTTCTTCAAAGGTTTCATCCTCCTCCTCGTGTTCAGGCTCCAGCACTTAACATGTTGCATTGACTAGAACTTTAATAGGTGGCCCTTTAATTGCAAATTTGGTCTAAGTAGAGGGAAACTAATTCTTGGGATGTATGTTCTTCCTAGGAACATATTGATAAGAAGCATGCTTGGTGAACTGATTCTTGAGAGAAATAAGATCATTAGCAAGTTTCTATAGTAAATGATTTGCATTATCTCTAGGAGATGATATGGAAGAAGGAGATGCTTTGGATTTGGATGAATCTATCATTGGCTTGCCAGACATGATCAGATCATCTTCAACAATGAAAAAAAATCTATGATCAACATCCAAAGTGGAAAGATTGGCTCTCCTAAGTGCATAGCTCACTTTAGGTAGTTATGCATTAAGGAAGAAACATTTCTGAATTTGATCCATAGGGCGTGTGTTTTGTGGAATACTGTTAACCAACTTGTTGAATTTTTCCACAAATTCTCTCGTGGGCTCATGTGACTCTTTCTTGATTTGAGAAATCTGGGTTGGGAGGGCATGTACATCCTCAACAGGTTTTAAATGCTACTCAAACTGGGTCGTCATGGTGTTCCAATTGGTGATGGATCCAACAGGGAGATGATATAATTGATCAACAACATTATGTTGCAATGTCTCTACAAAACGTCTAACAGAGATATATTCATGGTTAAATTCAAGAACACCACAAGAACCAATGAAGGCCACAATATGTTCATCTGGGTGAACCTTCCCATCACCTCTTAATTTAGGGAATTCTTTCTAATTCCTCTAGGAAATTCATGCAATGGTTGGGGAAGAGCAAGAGGCCCAACCCTTTGGTCCCAAGGAAGAGGAGCTGCCATCCTTGGAAATATTTTTTGGAGAGGAACTAAAACACCAGTGAGAATCAAAGCATGTAAATTAGGACTGATTTGATCTTGAGGGATGTCACTCCCAAAAGTTTTGTCTCTAGCTAGAGGAGTGCTTATAGATCTTGTTCCTCTTCTTTTTCTTGTTGATGAAGGGAGAGAGAAACCTTGATGATCCAAAAATTGGAAATGAGGTTCTTCTTCCCTAAGGGTTCTTCTACCCCGAGTGTATCTTGGAGTCACCAGATCAAAGATGATCAAAATTTTTTTATTCAAAAACTAGAATCCATTTGCAATGAATTCCCCATCAGAGTCGCCAAAAACTATTGGGTTTCAAAATGGAACATGGGTTGAAACCATAGTAAGGGGACAACAAGTCCCTCCTCTTTAATGGGAGAGGTTCCCTTATTGAAACCAACAAAAAATGTATAGATATACAACTTTCAATGTTTGGACCCTGATATTTTGGAATGTTCTCATACTTAAAAGATTATCAATCAAAAGGAATGGAATAATATAGAGATGGCGGAAGGAAGAAAACAACAATGATTTATGGAAATATAGATATCAGAGTATCTCCCTACTCAGATTGAACCAAGAAAATATAGAAAAGGATCAATTACTTCACCACCGATGCAAATCTATAGACACAAAGTTTCTATTGAATGAAAAATAAATGATCCATTGAATTAAGCTAGGAGAGAGATATAACAGAGGAATATAAGAAAAGAAAGATATTCTGCATTGAATTACTTCAGAATTTACAACCTTCCCAGAAAACTAGAATCCCCTTTTCCATGGAAAAAACCATGTTCTTATAACAATTCGTGTACATCCATACTTTGTCCCAAAGAAAAGAATATCCAAAAGGAATAATGTTTGTTATAGATCCGTTTTTGGAAAGTGACATGAAACAAATGCACTCATGAAAAATAGAGGTTCAAAAGGTGAATATTTATTTATTTCGAGCATGATTATTTTAGCAGGGGGCATCTCATGATTTTCTTCTTCATGTGGTCTTGCCATTTCCACCTTTTAACCACGTTCATAGCACTCAAGTGCTTACTGGTAAGTTTTCTCCCTTGTTATCACGTATGCCTGATAAACTCCATTTTTTGATGATTAAACTTTACATCCCTTCAAACTTATCATTTTGGCCCCATAATAAACCAAAAATGCATCTCACAGGGAAACAACAAGAATACAGAGAAAAAGAAAGAAGAACGATCCATTTTTACATTTTGTAGAGCTTTGCTTTGTTAATGGCATTAAAAACCAAATGAGTGCATTTGGATGTCTTTTCTCCTTTTTACCTTCAAATTTGGACCGTACATGTGGCAAGATCCAAGCAACAACGGCCCTAGGGAAGAAAATTACATTTCTTGCCATTTGGGAGAAAAAGTGTGATTTCCCATTTTGCTCTACACTCCCACAACTCTGCCAAAAGATGCACATGTGGCGCCATCTGAGTGGTTGAGGAAATATGGTTCAAATTTTCCATTTAAACTCTTTTTTAACAAAAATCTAAAATTCTCAAAAACCTCCACTGGCCCGCTTTGACTTTTCAACGTGAACATGTGGCACATAATAATTGGAAAAAAGGGTCGCGGCTCGATTTGCAACATTTTAACCTTTTGGTGAAAAAGGCTCAAAATCTCAATTTCCCCCACAGGCCCATTGTTTTGATTTCATTATTCAACACGTGGCATCGCCTGACAGGGTGCAGGAGTGTTCTTGAGTTTTATACTTTATCTATTTTTGAAAAGGGGAAAAATTCCAACTTTTCCCCTGAAGGTTTGTGCCCCTACCGTTGACTTTTCAACGCAAGCCAGATGTCCCTTTCTATTCTGTTGCAGGCCTTAACTTATAAATTTTCCCTTCACATGAGCGGGGCCATGAGCCATTTTAGAACTTTTCACCTTTTGTGGAAACAAGGCTAAAATTCCTAAAGTCCTTTGCCGGTCCACCAAAGTGCCTGTGAACTAAAAAATGGCCACGTGTCCTTTTTGGATTCCTCAACACATGGCCTCACTTGATTGGTAGTGGGGATGTGCTTCACTATTTATGTATTTTCAGAAGGGGAAAATTTCCATATTTTCCCCTAAAAGTCTATGCCTCTCCCATTGACTTTTAAACAGGAACACATGTCCCTTTCTAATTTGTTGTAGATTTCAAATTGGAATTTATCCTTTCACTTGGGTAGGGCTGCGGGTTATTTTAGCCCTTTCTCTGTAATTCCTTAGAGAATAAAATGTATCCGTCAGCCCAAACTTCCGTCAAAACTTCTTCAGCCAATCATGGACAGATGGGGATGTGGGGAAAATATGACATTTTTTCCAAAATCACCAAAAGTGATAAGTTCAAAAAGGAACCCGCATGACTGCATCCAATGGGAAAAAAATGCATAGCTTCACCTTTCCAAGAAAGAATTTGATGGGGAAAATAATGTAGGAAGTTGCAGGAAATGGGAAAATGTCATTTTTGCTTTGCAAAAGGTTAAAAACAAAATATGCAAGGTCCCACACATTCCAAATGCATAAAAGAAGAACTAAAATCATTTCCCATCCATTGAAAATTGGTAAAACATTTTAACAGTAGCAGACTGAGGGAATTTTGATTAAAAACATTGTGGGAAATGAAAACGAGCATCTAAGAAATTTAAAACACGAATCTATTCCATGGAAGGGCTCCAATTTTCATGAAATTAGATTCAAAAGGGTGGGGAAAATTGAGAGGACAATAGGTTGGCATGATAAATACCGACCCTGGTAAAACAACAATTTGTATCTACAACTTAATCTTCTTTTCTTTTGATGTATTGATTTTTTTTCTCCACCTCATTCCTATATTTTTTACCTAGTTTGTCTCATGGATTTGGGACGTGCTTCTATATAGCCCAATTATTTTATGAATTATCTTGTATCATTTTACTTGTTAAATTAATATAAGATTTTATTCAACAAAAAAAGAGAAAGATTGTCATTTTTCTTTTATTACCTACAAAACATGTTTTTTTACTAAATCTTAGAATGGTTTCATGAATTCCACATAATCTATTATTACAAAATACATTCTCTAGACACTATTATTTAAAACAAAAAAAATAAAAACTTTATTAATTACGTTTATTCTATTTTTGGTCATCTGCATCCTCCTAGAAAAAAAATTCACTGCTACACAAAAGTTTCTTTGCAAAGGTCAATGGACTATCATTACTAAATTTATGTAAGATCCGATAAAGGATAGGAGAGAAATTGGGGAATGTAAGGAGGAGTTTCTGTAAAATCCTGACTAAAAAAAATCTTATGACAAACATATTTTATTTAGTGGAAGATAATTGTGAGGCTACAATTATTTCCACCACTAAGGAGGATTTGGAAGAACCATCTCATAATTCTCCTCCTCCTACACTGACCATTATCTTATTTCATAATTCTTTTCTTTTTGAAATGGAAAAATATCCATTATTGTAGTTGGTTCATATTTCTCCTGTTCCCCCATCACCAGAGTCATTTCAAAATTTTGAAATAGAAGAATATGCCTCTAATGGAGGATATATATCTAAGGTTATCATTCCTCTTCCCATATCACCTCCAGTATATCATAATTTCCCTACTCCTAAAATACAAGAAGATCCATTAACACCATCATCTCATATTTCTCATGCCCCCCATGTAACACCAACATTTTACACACACAAAAACAACAGAAAAAATAACGGAATAATTTTTTTTTAACTTACATTGTAGTTTACATGACACTACAAGAGATCACTTAAGACAACGCAAAACACATGATATGTTTGCACAAACATTAACACACATAGACAACATGAAAAAATGTGATGCACATCAATTCCATTTTTTGTTTCAAATGACAAGGCACAACATAACGATTCAACTACAGTATAAACTTATAGATAGGGTCTTCCCATGATAAGATATTTTTAGGATTACACATGTATTAAAATCACCCTAAGCCATTTCAAAATTTTGAAATAGAAGAATATGCCTCTAATGGAGGAGATATCTCTAAGTTTATCATTCCTCTTTCCATAACACCTCAATTATATCATAATTCTCCTACTCCTAAAATAGAAGAAGATTCATTAACACCATCATCACATATTTCTTGTGCCCCCCATATAATGATAACATTTTACACACACAAAAACAATAGTAAAAACACCAAAATATTTTTTTTTACTTAAATTGTAGTTTACACGACACTATAGGAGATCATTTAGGATAACACACAACACATGATATGTTTTCAAAAACATTAACACACAAACAACCTGAAAACACGTGATGCACAACAAGGCCACTTTTTTTTTCAAATGACAAGGAACAACATAACGATTCAGCTATAATATAAACTTATAGATAGGTTATTCCAACAAAATGATATTTTTATGATTGTACACATGTATTTAAATCATGTTTCAATCTTTAATTTAAGTTCTTGGAAGGATCAAAATGTGTGAGTCCTACATTCCTTTTCCTTTTTTCAAGATTTACTTTATATCATTTAACCTTTAACTTACAGTGTATCTCATTGAATAAGGATCATCTACATTATTTCAATTTCTTGTTTATTTCGCTCATTCGGTAATAGGGTATTTATTTTCACACAAGGATATTTAAATATACACATAAGGCTAATAGGTCTTATCCCTCAGATTCACTCCTAAGGTATGCATCTTGATCTTATATCATACCTCCGTTACACAACGAAATAAGTGTAATTCCATAGGAAATTAAAGTTCACA